>JAODJU010000081.1:5022006-5036032 GCA_026776725.1 Gnathonemus echidnorhynchus
TATTCCCCCCCCCCCCCCCCCCCCCTTGAACAACCATGTGCACCCAGTATCCTAGTGTCTGTAAAACAAAGGTTAAAATTACCATTCTTGGGCAAACTTCAAACAAAATAGGTTTATAAAAACAAGCACTGTGGCAATGAACCAAGACATTATACACAAGCCGTCTGATACATTGATAATTACCGTGTTATTCCGAAGCGGTGCCTTCCCCATCTTCGTAATTGCGTGGAAAATTAGGATATGTATTGAATTAATGAAGGGAACCGGCATTTTAAGCATATGTTGGGACCTGCGATATATTCATAAAGTATTCAAAATAGCCCAACAAGATACTATGCATAAAAAATGAATAAACTACAGACTGAGCATTTGAGATAAGAGCCCAGAGACAATTTGACAAGGCGAGTTAATTATCAGCACATATTTATTCCCGGCACAAAGCCGCGTGGCCTGTAGACGTCAGCGTTGGTCTGACGGGAGTGCTGGGGGTCCGGCCAGCCTTATGTCCCCACGGCTCGTGGAGTCACGAGACTTTTAAGACAACGCCGGCTTCAGACAGGACATAAATAATTAACGTGGAGGTCCGGCAGTCAGAGGCTGCCCCGGGAGTACTTCTGCTGTGCAAGCTACTGTAGGGCTTCGGAGATCAAAGCCTTTAAATGGAAGTCATGTGACAAATTATTTAAATAGCCGAAATCAAAGCCAGACCTCCGAAATCACCACTGAACTTTATAAAATTCAGAGACTCGTTTCTCCGGGGATGAGTGGGGAGGGGTTTAAAAATCAACTCACTTTGTAACAGCATACAAATATTAAATAAACAGATTTAAGGGCTTGGGAAAGTTGTTTACAACGTTCTCGGAAGGTTTACAGTGTGATCTATCCGGCGAAGATCTGATGGCCGCGGAGAATTCCCCCAAAACAGCAGACGCTGTAATATTTACAGAATATCTGAAATGGGGGGCTTCTAATTCCTTTAGTTCAGCAATTTGGTTCATCCGTCTCTCATGTCATAAACGTTTTCAAACAGCGCCGCGCAGTAAAACACACAAGACTCAGCAAAAGTGAACCAGGGTGTCTGAACCAGGGCGTCTGCAGTCCTCATATAAATCTCCGGAATAACACAAATAAATCTCCTTTGTCTGCGCTCACCACCCGGAATTCGACCATGACCCATATAAAGACGCCGAGATCGTCAATGATCAATTGCCGCAACTTCTGCTTTTACGGATTGATCGGGGTCTCGTGGAGTAAATTTCACGTGACCTCGACCTGAAATGTCAGTGTCGCGGCAGTGTGCTGCTAAATATAATCCAGATTTCAGACTGAACCGCAAATGTTTCATTTGGCTTTCACTGATCTCACAGATACCTCGTCGTAATCTAAAACTAATCAAATTCGCTGGGAAGTGGTCAAGTGGGACATACCATTCGCGCCATGTTCCATGTTCCTCTGAATGTCGGAGGTGGGCGGGTCGTGGCAGAACAAGAGAAACTAATATATGGCTCATAATATATTTGAATGTTGGTGTTTGAATCCAGAATACCCCCCTCCCCCAACTCTTCCACAGCAGGGTTATTGTAATAATGTTCTAAAAATCGACCTAAAATAGGCCCACTCAAGAATGGAAGATGCCTTTTTGCGATCTCAGCTGTTCCCATTGTCCCCAATTAACTTTAATTCCCATATGTCTCACTTATAAAACATTCAGGGTTTCTGCATGGCAATGAATAGCCAAAAATAAGAAATGAGTCTTCAGCAGTCATTACTCTCTAAATATAGTAAAAATGACTGTATTTACCCTGTCCTGTGGCACATTTTATTCAGTACAATTGGACTTCTGAACTTTAGGTTTGCCAGATCTGAGCCCCCTGGCACCAGCTTGACCCATTTCAGTTTCTGAGTTGACAGTATTACTGATTCATCTCTTTGTTTCTCTATAAAAGGTAATGAATTATCCTCCCTGGTGGTCAACACTATTTCAACTCTCAGATGTTTGGAATTTCTGTACAAAGAAATTGTGGGTCATTTCAATCCACAGCCTTTGTGGGCACGTGGATATATTCAGATCCTAAGATCTAGAAGAAATTCTCGGTGTATTGTTGCTGCTATTGAACTGCATGTCGAGTAGTTATAGTTGCATTGCTATAAATATCTAAAATGTGCTAGAACATTCCTGAGATATTTCGTACTCATTACTGTACTGGCACATGGCTGACACATACAGTAAGAATATGTGCTTCAGGTGACTGAGTTAATGAAGCATTATTCCAGGTTCCCGAGAGAAATAGCGATGTTGGCAGGACGTACATCTCAGAGAAGGACATCGCTGATGATTCCGATAAACCTGACTGTGTGCCTGACTTCTGCGATGATTCAGAGGAGGAATTTAACAAGGCTGTACCGCCATTAAAAGAAAACAGCGGGATAAAACAAGCATCCAAAAGAATTGGCCTCAGAATCCAAAGATGGAAAACGGGACTGGTCTGTGTCACCGGTAGTGCTGAACGGTATAGTGTCGGATCTAATCAAAATGGTCCCGATGATTCGCAGCTTAAATGCTTAATTCCTCGACATGCAATCAGTATTTGAACATATGGTCAGCATTTCAAAGCAACGAAGACGTCTGTATTGAACGTCGCGTTTCTAGAACTGGAAGTCTCCGGATTACATTCATATGTAGAATTGGTGATTGAACTGGTTTTCACTAGACTTTACAAATCAAAAGCAGCTGTAACTGTTAATCTGTGGGATGCAGAAAGCGACGGAGGAACGGCAACCGTGTCACTGGAATCAGAAGATGACAAGTTGGCCACAATCAAAGAGGGTTGGGATACAGGGATGGACCTGCTGGCATGCATGCCTCACTCCATCCAAAGGACGCTGTCCCCCTAGGCTCTACATCAAAATCTGGCAGGGAAAGTTGGCCAGTGTGCAATGCGAGGATCCCGCCATGCACGGATAGCAGAGACCCATCCCGGGGGAGCAGAAAAATCACAGGACGAGGGTGGTGCTTGCTAGAGGACCGTGACGTCATAAGTTAGCATGTGACAGCTGCTTGGCGTTCCACCATCTCGAAGCCGAGAAGGCTAGCTGAGGTGGGAACGGCGAGCATCCAGGCGGGACTCGCCGAAGAGCTTCTGAAAGACCTTTGGGGCGAATCGTTCAAAAATCGCTCAAAAAAGTGCTGCCGTCATGTCGAACTAGGACGTCATTTCTTTGGGCAACGGAAAAAAGCGTGTAGATCATCCGGAACCCCTGTTCCGCCCACGAAGGGTCTGCAAGCTGGAGCTGAAGATGATAGCAGCGTACTGCCAGTAGACGTCTGCCAGTTACCCTCCCGTGACTCTCCTCATTCTCCATGTGTCTGCAATGCTGACGTCCTCTGGACTGAGAGGAGCCAAGCAGAGCGGTGACGGAAATAGCCTTGAGGAAGTTGCTAAAGCCCTCGATTCCCCGATCCAGAGGAGAGGCTGGCTATCTCCATCCCCTGGGTCCATCTCCATTGCCCAGAGAGATCAGGCTGAACCCAGACCTTCTTGCTGATAAACTGCAGCGAGTTCAGATGCCTACAAAGGACACACGAGGTCTCACTCACCTGCCACATCAGACAGACCGGCATCTCCTCCTGCAGGACGCACCAAAAAAACCATGCATGCATACACACAGATCCTGTTGATCTTGCTGAATGTTAAGTAAAGATCATAAATATACATAAATGAAAGACCTGCCTTGTTTTGGCTTGCAGTAGATTTAACTTGTATGGGCAATATAAATCACAACGTAAGAGATGTAAATATTTTTAACATGATTCAAGGGTTAATCACGGAATCAATTGCTATTACGGCTAACGGCGATGGCTAATGACTATCAGAATGGTCTCCTGGAAACGTCCAAGGCTGCAAGTCAAGGCAGGAACTGGAGGTATTAATTAAATAAGGCAATGGCAAGTAGTTCAGGCCCCCACTGTCTGAAATAGCAATCCACTCGGTCTGGTAACCGTGGCTACAGATCAGATTCTGCCGTTTTCCCCTGTTTTTGCCCAAACCGCAGCAAACAGTTAAGAGCATCGACCAGCTGTCAAACAGATGAATATTAATAGAGTTTTTTTTTTTTTTAAATCTTCAAATAAATTATTTAAACTTTTTGAAGTTTTAAAATTTGTTAGAAGCTTTCATTTAAAACGAAGAAACTGATTTTGCTTTTACTTTCTGAATTTAAGCCATAAAGAACAAATTTAAATGTAGTAACATCGGCCAGGACTTTTAATACATGAAGACGCTCCGTGTCTGGAATTCGCAAAACCGAACCTGCCAGTTAAAGTGTAGTAGCCGTGTTCGGAAAATACAATATTATCCCTCATTAGTCCTGTGTTGAGTTATGAGTGGGGGTTGAGGTAGGTACTGTGTGGCAGAATGTCTGCAGACAGAGGCTGTTACAGTCACACGGTATTAAAGTCCGATGTTTGCTGTGTAGTCAGATTTGCAGTTGCATTCCGCGCAAGTATTCATCTTGGGTGCTATTTTTGCAATTTCTGTAGACACACTCAGACATGCATATCTACTGGCGTGTCGTTAAAGTCGCTTTAATGACCCTGAAGGAGGCACTATAAACTGCTGTAAAAATTAACCGGAGGTGCTTCAGGGCAGCACCGGAGCTGCATGGGCGCGAGAGACAGCGGGGGGAGTTAAATAGGCCACCGCGTTCCCCGTAAAAAGCTCCCCCTCGCCTGGGGACCACCGCCGGTGCCGGAGGACAGCGGATACGGTCAGGGGCTTCACCCTCCGGACGTCTGCACCAATGAGAATTAACAGTGCTGTTGTGGGGAAAAAAAAACGTGGAGAAGGACAGCCAATTGTGAGGAAGAAAGAACTGTCCAATAGATGCGGGACCATCTAGTAAGACCCTTCCCTATTGGCTGCTGGGTTCCAGGCCTCAAAAAAGCAATACAGACAACCTTCCTGAGCGTATTCAAACTGACCAGGTCACCCACCAAGCAACACACCAAACTCTGATTAGTCATGCAGCCAAGAATAGATGGAAAGATATGAAGGGATGATGGGAGATGAGAAAACGATGATGCGTCTGATTTGATAACGTTGAAACGTCCAGGTCCTTCCTGGGAATTTTGATTAGATTTCCTCGCATGCTCTCACGACGTACACATAATGGTTCTGTTCATCTCGGCTGCCCACAGCCAAACAATCTAAGCACTTTACAATTTTTATAAATCTTCTGACAAATGAGGAGCTTAGATAACGATTGCGGGCTTACACACCTGTTATGTCTCATTCGCTTCTAATGCGGACGACACATAACAGGTGCGTTAAACATCTGACCGCTTCTTACCTGCAATTCAGTTAATTTAAAATGGAAATAAAATAGGCCCAATGACTGGGGAAAAATGTATTTAATAGCAGAACGAGTAACACAGAGGGCTGAGAGAGAAAGGAAGTGGGTGAGTGTCTGTCATCTGAGGGAGCTGGTGTACTGGGAGAGGCTTTGTAAAGATTGGCTTTCCCTCTCTTCTTCAAGACAAAACCCATAATTTCAACAGGGACCTGGGATCAGCATGGACCTCATTAGAGCTGGAGTCACGGCACGAGCAGTCAGTCTACTCGGAGCCAATGTTTACCAACACTCAAGCCAAGCATTTCCGTGGAGCCCCCTGATGGACACAGACAGTCGGAAAATATTCAATAAACACGCTCCTCAAGTAGGACATGCTGAAGTAGCGCAGCTTGCTAACCAGCTAGCTAGCTACGATCATCTGACTGTACTCACTAGGTATTTGTTCGGTTTTTGAAACGTGGAAAGCGGGTTGGAAATGACTTTTTGAGTGGGCCCCCAAAAACACCAACCCGGCCCCAGAGTCCGCTCCCGGGGAGGAAATGATGTCATCGGGACTCCCCCAGGGACGGTAGATCAGGACGGAAGCCGAGCGGTACTGGCGACCGCCACACCGCCCAGCTGATGCTCAGTGGTTCTCCAAAATGTGTTAACACGCCGCTTCCTGCCAATGTCTGGCTTTCGGAGAGGAGCTCCGCTGTCGCCAAGTTCAGCGATGTCCTCCGTGCCACAATCCACACATTGCCGCCTGGGCTATCGCATGCTGGGCTGCTGTAAACACTCCGCTGTAGCCGCGGTAAGGAGTACAACAAAGAATGCCATTATATTCATCCTCAGTGTGACAAGAACGGAACCTCCTGCTTAAAAACGACTTAGAAGTAAACAGTGTTGGGGAAGTTCATCACAAACGTAATCCAATACAGACAGAAGGAGAAAGTTCAGGTCCAGAAAATACAATTCCTGAGTCACCGTTCACAGCAGGGGTGGGGAATCTGATCCATGGAGAACTGGTGTGGGTGCAGTTTTTTGTGATGGTCTCTCAGTCAGCCAATAAGAGTGGGTCCCCAGGATTAGAGTTGAGAACCACTGCTTTATTATTGGCTGATTGAGAGGCCATCCCAAAAACCCGGACCGGCCCCCCACGGACCAGGATCCCCGGCCCTGGTTCACAGAGTACTCAGCTGGTTGGTTCAAACAAAACCTTGGTCTGGATTCCACCTCTGTCTGTAATGGGTGAGCAAGTTCCCCAACACTGGGAAGCTGAGGATGAGAAGGTGCACAGTAACTTAAAAACCGCAGATTGCTTAGAATACATTTGCTTTTATCCAAAGTGACTTACATCTTTGAGAAAGAAGATTCAGGCAGTCAACAAACATTTTTTATTTACTTTTTCCACAAATGTACTGTAAAGCTTCTCTTCACCTACCTTATCTTGCTCTCCATAGATTGGAGGTCAGCCAATATGCAGCACCTTTGGAGCTGGGGGTTACGGGCCTTGCTCAAGCGCCCACAGACATGTGACTGTTCAGGCCGGAGCTTGAACCAGCAACCTTCCAATCAGAGGCACAAAGGCTTAGCTCACTGATCCACTCACCACTCACTCTATGGACCAATGTGAGGTTAAGGGCCTTGTCCAATAGTGTAACCACTATGCTGGCCCTGGGATTTGAACCAGCAACCTTCTGATCATGGGTGCAGAGTTCCAACACATGCAGCCCCTAAATTATACATTCACAAGTCATTTTCGGTGTATGGGGTTTGCATGTTTTTCCCATGCTGAGTGGCTTTCCTGCTCATGTGCTCAATTCCCCTTACAGTCCAAAGACATGCAGGTGGGATCATTCACAGCCAGTGCAGTTTTGTTTGTGTGTATCCTGCAATTAAATGGCATCACGTCCACGGTGTACCCCAGACTACTACACAAGCCTTGCCTATGATGGTTCTGGGCCCCGATGACCTTACATCCTACAGATAATCAGATAAAAGATGTATGTAACAATATTATATGAGCCTATTTAAAAAATGTATTTTAAGTATTCAAACAATTTTATTCCTTGTCCCCTTTTTCTGTCTTGAATAAGATAAATATAGTGAAATGGAAAAAATGAAGTAACCATTAGCCTTGCATGAAGCTGAGCTCCATTAGAACCCTAACAGCCTGCATGGTAATTATTTTTAACGTGTCTAGCGATGAAGAGCCTGTGATTGCGTTCCCGCTAAGTCCGGGGGCCCCCAGGCTATTGTGAAGGCAGAGTGGTTAGTCATTTATAAAATTAAAAATGAGCCAGAAAGCCATGCGAAAACGAGGACAGCGAAATGTTAAAACTGCTGTCCAAGGTGACAGCTCTTGGAGGGCGAAGACCAAAACTGCGCCTTAGACGGAAGTGTAGGTCAGCAGTGATGGATTCGTCAAAGTGCGCACATTGTTACAATGTGATTTTCAAGTATTATAAATGGCGGAATGCACTCGGACACTGCCGCGTTATGTCTGTATATATCTGGGGCGCAGTAATAGCCGAACAATGGGGGAGAAAGCGATTCAATTTTGAAAAGTGGAAGTCAGTAGTGCTGTGTGGGGATAATTATATTACCAGTAAGAGTGTAGCGGGATGACCCCAACTGCCATCCCGGGGCTTTTAACCCAAAGGCGACGTTCGTGTCGCTTGCATCCAGGCTCGGTGTTAATTGACATGCAATTAGGCAGCTGCAGATTACGGATACCAGAGCAGTGGGGCGCATCCGTAGGTGGCGGGGAGTGGGGGGGGCACGGTGGGAGGGCAGTGGGCGAGATGCACTGGTGAAGCTGGCAAGTCTATGTCTGTTTATAGCGGCGTTTCCTCGGATTGTCCAGCATTAACGGCGACGTCTGCACACCTGTCCGATTGGAGCGAAACGGAGCCGCTCCACGCCGCTACTTTTCCCCGGGGTCACTCTTAACCCACGAGCGCTTGCGTTATTTTTTTTAAAACTAAAATTCAGTACCGCAGACTCCTTCGAATAAGTAGCCCATGTTCTGCAGTTATAATTGCATTTTATATTTTTTTATTATTCAGATTACTACACACTTATTATTCGAAAAATTCGATTATTTTTAAGACATTTTTAGTCATACAACCTGTACACTGTCAGACCAGTCTGTACCTTTAATAGCACCTGGAACTGTACCCTCAAGGGTCTGCCAATTGTACCCAATAGCTGTACATGTAACTTTTAGTATAATTTAAGGTACAGAAATGGACTCGGAGGAACGTCCCCAAGGTACAAACAACATTAATACCCCAATGATACAAAAATGTGCCTCAGAGTCTATTTCTGTACCTGAAGAGGTACATTTACCTACAGCTAGGGTACAATTGGCCAGGAGCCTTTTCCCAGGCTTAGCCAGACTGGCTACAGCACAGATAGAATGGTCATAGTAACACATTTATTGAAATAATCAGTCACACTTTTATATGGTCTGTTGTTTAATTTTACTATTTCTATATAACAATTTTCCTTAATTTATGCTGTCACCCAGAAACTTGAGCCTTGAAAATGCAGGGTGAGTATTTGACTTAAGGGTATAGCAGCAGGCCCCTGTGTCATCATGTCACCATGCTGGCTGCATGTTGTGGGTGAATGTGACACGATGAGGAGCCCAGATTAACAAGGGTCGAGATGGGGGGTCTCTTGGCCAGGGAGTTAAGATGGCCAGTGAAGTACAGTATGGCTCTGGATACTGCGACCCAAACTCATTAGAGGACTGTGCTGGGGCAAGACCCCCCCAGTGCCCCCACTAAATATGTGTGTTACTTTAGTCTGAAATAAATATATTATTATTATCATTTTTTACATTTATACATGTGGGCTAAAATGTTGTGCGCTGGGAACACGAACGGAAGCACATTTTCTTGACGTCTTCCCAACGCAAGTGTGCTGGGTGGTCGAGTCGCTTCACTTTGGTGAAAAGTGAAGTTCACAACAGAAAGAAATAATCAAGCTTGTGGAAGCATGAAAACTTAAACGAGAAATCAGAGTGAGTCACATATTTGTAAAATCTAGTGTAAGTAATAATGGGAGGACATTAAGGTCAAATGCATCTGCCCCCCCCCCACCCCCAACAGAACAATTGGCCCCAATCTGGCCCCCCCAGTTGAAATGGTCTAGAATCACGATTGTGCTGAGGTATCCAGAGCTTAGCTTACAGTGGAATGCTTCAGTGTAGAAATCACATTTTAGTCTTGACCAGAATATCTATTCAAAGTGTAACGACAGTAGAAACGAAATTGATTGATCTGGTCTATAACACCATTTTCCCATGTTGGCTGAAGAATCGCGTTCTTTGTAATACTGTTTCTGCAGCCGCGCCCATGGACTCCTGCTGAAATGTTTACCTTTTAAAAACCGGCGTGTTAATAGTGATGGATGGTGATGACGATGATGATGGATGTGGCTCTCATACAGTGCTTTCCGCATGGCCGAAGGGCCGTGCATTGTTTATTGGTAGTAGACTGACCATAACTGGCACTGATACCAAGCAGCTCCTGGTTGATGGGTACTAAGATATGGTATTATTTTAGCCAATTAATGTACAAGGTGATTCGATGGCTTTGGCTGTAGATTAATTACACATCAACAGCGACATCTCAGATTAGATAGGTTAATGCAATGCCAATATAAATTGTTATCAGTGACTAATTATTGTGTAAAAAGCCATTTGGTTTTGAGTTCGTAGCAACCAAGAACGTCATTTATAGGGCCGCAAATTAAAAGAGCATAAATCAGACCGACACAGATAATGACACCACATTTAAATACTTATTGGAACATCTTGAACATCATTAATTGTCGAGCCGGGCCAATCGATACAAGAAGGAACTTTGAAATATCTCCCGGTGAAATGTGATCAATAATCACTGATAAATTGTTCTCTAAAGCACCTTACTGGGGTGACTCTTGGGTCCTTGGGTGTTTGGGGCAAAATTAAACTACTTCGTCAATCTTTAGCACTACTGTAGTTGATACTTGATCATGTCTGAATGCATTGAGTATCGAGCTAGTATGCTATAGGTGTTACAAGAGGGCTGCACTTGAAAGTGTAAAGACAGCCTCAGTAAGGGCCTTGCCCTAAATGCCTCTTTTACTGGGGTGGCGGACCAACACTAATTCCCCGGCTCAAATCCGCAAAGGTTGCAGGCTCACCTTGCTGCTTGCAGTAATTCTCCCCGTTAATCCGGTCTCATTTTATCAGAGCTCCACTTTCTCCGTTGGGAAAATGCTGCCCCGTTCAAAAACCCCAGAGCTGCGCGGCGTTTGTTGTCGGTGTTCACTTAATCAGCGAGAACAATTTGAAGTTTAGCCCATAGTTCAACGTTGAATATCTGCTTTACTGAACACGGGCACATAAGAGATGCATTACGCATATGGTTAATTATGAGTAAGGATCGTAAGATGCATCAGACCTCCACTGAGTAAGAAGTTTGATGAATGGATGGAAAACAAAAGAAATGAATTATTTATATATGTATTACTTACATCTTTTATTTTGCTGAATATATACAATATACTCAGTTTTAATTTGCAAATGCCATACATCCATCCATCCATGAATCACCGTTTCCCCTTATCGAAATGAGGACAGAGGCTCTTCGTAGTCATGCCTGAAAACCACAGTACGCCAGATGAACTAGACAATACAGCGTCTCTAAAAGCTATTTCAATAATAATAATAATAATAATAATAATAATAATAATGATGATGATGATGATGATGATGATGAATCTGCGTTACGGGTCCATGGGGATCACGGAAACACAGACGCACGATTTTCGTGCCGTTGTCGGGAGAGATGACCGGTATGGCGTTGTGCAGCCTTCGCAGTTTCAAGAAAGAAAGAAGAACTGGCACAACTTGTGAAAAAAACGCGGTTGCGGCCAGTAAGGGGCGACACTGAGGCGCCTGTGTGAGCTTTTCCGTACCAGAGTTACTGCCTCAGTATCACATCGCGATCTCAGTGCGGAGCGGAGTGCGGAGCCGAGGGTACCTCATGCTGCCGTCTTTGTTGTAGGAAACATTTTAAACCCGTCAGTCCCGAGCAAGAAGGATACATCTATCACGGATACGCCTGAAAAGCGGGGAAATAAAAATATACATCCATGTTCCTGAACGAGGGCTCGGGAGCGCTTTTGCTTGCGCTCCTGGCTGCTTTGCAGGTAATATTTCCAATACGATTTTTTATTTGTTTTATTGTATCTTTTGTGCGAAATACTGGAGTTGAGTTGGGACCGCGGGAGCGCGCTTGCTTCCCTTCGCGATGCTGCGGGGAAGTGTCAGTGTTACGGGCTTGGAGGGTCCGCGGCGATGTTTTTTTAACCTTGGACATCATCGGGGTCTGAAACATTTTCTTTTATGTGCCTGGTTACTTACTGCACGGCGACTGAGTTATTTCACGGCGACTGAGTAACCCTAGACCGGGTTCGTACCGCTAACATCAGTAGCGTTAACAGCGGCAGGTTGTCCTCTCTCCTGCGGGTTTCGTCTCTCAAATCACTGGGGTTGCAATAGAATCCTTGCACGTTTAAATCGCTCCTTTACATACAAAATACGCCTTAAAAACGTTCACCCGGACTTTAAATTTAATATTGAGCACCGCAGAGCAAATCGTATATGATGAATATCACCTAACAGGAATGATAAATAGTAAATGATAACGTGCAAATATAAATATATTGATGCAACCAGTTTGGAGCATCCTATGTATAATGGATAGCCGATAGGGCAGAGAATTAACCCGGGGTGGCGTACTTTATAAATGGGGCATTTCGTGTTTGGGAAGGGGCCCAGAAATATATGGGTAAATTACAACATTCGCGCTGTTTTTGTCGGCGAGAAGTAACAAAGTTGGTTTTGTAGCACAGTCCATGTTCACAAATATAAATAATGACACTGATGATTAAGTTGCAGCCCCTAACGCACCGTTTCCTTTATATATAAAACAGCAAGGGAGCTCCAGGGCAATTGTGATTTTCCGTTTCCACCCCTTTAATGCCTTTTAATGTCCCATCGTCTACATAATTGACCTTCCGTTAGTTCCGTGAACGCAATACACGTTCTGGGTTACGAAGAAGAGGAGGATTAGCAGTTATTTATAAGTGATGATGTCTGGGGTGTTTAGATGAAATGACCTTTTAAAACACTTCGTCAATATAAGAAAGCTCCTTATCAGTAGTTTATAGCGGACCTTGAGTCCCCCCCCCCCTTCCGTGTGTTTAAAATGGTGCACAAAGTTATCTTAAGTTTTAAGACCGATCTGTTATGGTGACGCCTCGCATCTCACAAATAATTTATTAGCGAGCATTTCGTCTAATTCGGGAGTGTTGGGAGGAGACATGTTGAATAATACATAAATAATGAAAACACGCATTGGAGGTGTTACTTAATATTGTGTTTACGTTTAACATTTGGGGGTAATTTTACGGGAAAGGCCTGATGCCTTTTACCCGATTGCCCTTGCCCCTGAAAGGCCCACACATCCACGCCTGTAATGTGGATTAGGCTGAAGTGGTCAAATACCCATTCAAGTGATTGAAATAGCAAGTGGCACGGACTCCCACAATGCACTTGGCTCAGACCACATTCTTCAAGGGTCCCATCATTGGGGGAGGGGGGAGACTAGAGGTATAGGGACAGGGATGAAGGGGCTTGAGTTTGCACTGCCGTGTACAGGCCAGCCGCTTGTTTAAAACGTGATATACTTTATTAATTAGCAGATCTGGTGCCATCAATTATAATCAATTTATGTCAGCCCCGAAATTGAATCTATATTAAGGTTTAATATCTCTCATTAAGATGCATATTATGAGCAATGCAGGTCATTTTACAGCAATTATTTCTATTTATTAAAATGAGTTATATTGTTTGATTAGGAACTGGGAGCAAATGGATGCATGCCTGTGAAATTTTTAAGGTACTTTGTGCAGATAGGGCAAAAGCAGTAAAATGCTAATGTGTGCTAATTAAATGTGTATCATATGTAATGAATTGCCATCCATCAGTCGCCCCGGCTCGCGTCTGAGGGATGTCTCCGTAAATGGCCGGATTACGCTTGCTTCACGTTCGGTGCTCGGGGCTTTCGGGTCGATCTGAGATTTCTTCCAGAAAATCCCCAGCCCCGCTTTGCCTGAAGCCTCCCTTAAAAAAAAAAAAAAAAAGAGTGACTGTGAGTGAGAGTGAACTGGACGCATGGCTGCAGAGCAGCTTCCGTTTCGCACCTCGACACTCAGGACGCCGGCACTGCTCCCGTAGACCCCGCAGATCTCCCCTCCTGCTCGCTCTTTATTCGGAATATTAATCTGCCGTGAGGCCGGCCAGGTGTGAGCTACCCGGCAGACCCCTCCCTCCGCCTCCACCCTCGGTGAGAAATGTTTAACCCCTTTGGCCCCATTATGCTAATTGGGGACCCCTTTAAAACAACAGATGAACCCCCCACTGAGTCTTCCAGGGCGCGTCGAGGTGCGTTCGGGGAATGATTTATGCACTGTTGCCTCCCCAGGTCTCTGCAGAGGGCAGAGGGACCCCATTGTGCCAACCTGGATTTTCAGAAGACTTATACAACGTGGCCATCTCTGGGAATCCCACTGAAGGACAGCCTCTTCTCAGAGGTAATTTATTTCTGAGTTTGCCGGCGCCAGAGGATCT
>JAODJU010000081.1:5038564-5049125 GCA_026776725.1 Gnathonemus echidnorhynchus
ACTTTTTATGGGTGTCTTTGTGTGTACAGTAGTGGGATTTGACCCGGAGTGTGCATGAGGAACCACTGTGGTTATTTGAATGATAAAGGATGAGAGTCTCTTGGTTCACTAATCGGTGACAGGGACCCCAAACCTTTCATTTGTGTGACAAAGAGATTTCTCAGAGCTGATGGCAGCCGGGAGGTAGAGAGGGCAAGCGGGGAGGCTCAGGAAGGGTCAACGGGGGACATAGGGGTGTTTAGCTTTTGGTCTGGTGTGATTTGGGGCAGGCCAGGAGGGGGTGCGGGGAAGCGATGGGGGGGGTGGTCCTTTTTAGTATTCAGAGTGGGGTTTGGGACACAGGGGGATTTCACAAGAGTGAATACCACAGAACGGGTGCACAGCAACCCCCTTGGACCCCCCCCCCCTCAAATGGACGAACAAATAAAAGTTCTTTCCAACTGCTGGTATGCTGCACAATAATTCCGGGCTGGGGTGGGCCCTGGATGTGACCTCGTGAGACAGTGATTGGTTAACAGACGTTTGTCGGAATCTGCCTCAGCCAATGGCTGCCGCTTTAGCCTTTAATGGCCTCAATCAGCCAAATTTGATAAAGTTTAATAGGAAAAATGAGTGGGAGTCAAGTGAATTATTATTTAGCTCGAGGCTACCGACTGCTGAAGTGAGAGAGGCGATATCCCTTCACCGCTGCAGGGTGCGCCCAAACTATCCTTTGACATTCCCATGGTCTAGTAATGATATAGCGGTTTCCCAACGAACCTCAGCGGAGAAACGACTCATAAAGAGTTTTTACCGACAGCTGCCCGCAGACAGTTAATTTGCTCGTCTTAATTTCCGTCACCACGCTTTCCAGACCCGACACCAAGCCTGATCGACATTGGATCGCTTAATAGGCTCCGTGGCAACATGGTTGATAAATAGTACATAATATCAGGGTTTTTGCTGCAAGCTTCTGTTGACAGCGTGGAACAACCACCTTTCACGGAGCAGTGACGTTCCCAGGAACACGTCTGCGCATTTGATTTCATTTCACTCCAGTAACGATGTCGGTGACAACAGCAAACAGGCTTTGTTGTTGAAGTCTGGTCAGGTGTTGATGATGTGTATATTTTATATATATTTGCAAGCTACATGTAGAGAGAGCTTCCAGTAGTAACACAATTAGCCTTCCAAGGCTAATATAGCCTGAGCGTAATATTCTGCTGTATTAGCTTTGTTCTCAGAAAGTAGGCTAATGAAAACCCCAAAAGCCTGACTGAATACACCTTTGTGTCACTCCCCCATCCCCAGCGCTCCCGCCCACTTGTATCCTACTTTCCCTTCATAGGCTAAATTTTTCATTTAGGATTTAGCTAATTAGCTAGCACTACACCGCTAGCAGAGAAATCCTGTGTCTGTGGACTGCTTCGCCTACGGTTAGGGTGCCCTTTAGCGCTGGAATCGCATTGTGTGAACATCACCGCTGGGAGCCGGCCGGGGGGAGGGACACAGTTGGGAGGGGGGGGGGGTTTATGATGTGGTTTAAACATGCGAGGTCAACAAATCCGCACGGGTGGAGGAGAGGAAAGCAAACATGCGGATTTAGTGATCGCCGGCTACTCTTGAGAGAGATCCGCGGGCCTGATACCGCCGTCGTGGAAGCTGCAGATCACAGGGAAGTGGATCCTGCCAAGCGGCACCTCTGTTGCCTGATCATGGATTGAATGGTTACTTACATTTTTTTTTTATTATGCAGGGAAAGCATCCATTAAGGGGGCTGAACTCCTGTGAGCAGCGATTCCATTCGCGCGCCGTTACTAATTCCTGCTTGCTCGTAATGTCCCCCTGGGTCCCCGATACATCTTCTGCTGCTGGTTTTGTAAAAGTGTTTTTTTTTTCCACGCCAAGTGTGAACCCAGTTAATCTAATGTTGTAAAATTGGCTGGTGGGCGTTTAGTTCACCCATTTGACAGCCGTTGCTTCAACCTTTTTTATGTGAACGGGAATCAAGCGATGGCACGGATACATCAGTTTATACGGCAGTAAACCTGGAAGTAATATTTCAAAATAAGAGTCTTTATCCGCTCCTTCCTGCTACAGATATGGAAACAAGCACTTGGACCTCCATCCTTTTCAATGTAATGGAAGATTAAATATGCAAATAAGGCTGGAGGACTTTTGATGAGGCATTTTGTGACTCGAGCTCCATCCATAGTGTCCCTTCCCCCTCAAAGGCACCTGTTTTTTTCCCGTTGGCTTCTCCAGCCACACAAACGTTATCGGCCTTTGATTGTATATCGCAGGCAGTTATTTATTTATTATGAGCCGATCAATAAATTCAGGGTCTTTGTTTGGCCTGATCAATACCATGTAATGAAGTCTGCGCTCCAATTCCCAGCTAAGCAGTTCTGTGGGGGATTGAAGTATTCGACTGTTTTATATCATTATGAAGCACAATAGATTGAATCGTGTGCCGCAGTTCTGGCTCCTTCCATCCTTCGGATGATCTTCGGCTCGCGCCCATGCGCAGTCACGCTTCGATAAGGTCTGTAGGAGGTTTGTCTATAAATTTCAGGGGTCGGCCTCGCCCATCGAGGTCTAAATCGCCGCGTGGTCCTGTACGAGAGTGGGGGGGGGGTGCTTATTAAACTGCATCAGTCTGCATCTAATTTGTGTGTCCCTGTGCTTCCCGGGCGTGTGACAGGAGGACATATTTTATTCATGTTTGACCTTTTGCCATCAGTCCGTCATCAGGCTACTTGTCTCCACGATGCTCTGGAGCAAGGAGGCTTCGACGAGGTCCTGCCTGCCCCCCCCCCCCACAGACACACACACACACACACACATATCCATACCATGGGCCTGAGTGGGTGCCGGGCAGTAAAAGTTGTGTGTGTATCGGGGGTGGGGGGCAAGGTGGGTTGGTGGCAGTAAATTTTGTCGAGTGCGGGTGGGAGGATGATTGGTTTCCTGACCCTCATCTTCACCAGGAACTCTACCAATTAGCCAATCCGACATACTGCCCGTTAGATTCTGAAACCAGTGTTGGCGTCAAGGGAGTATTTCATTATAGTCTTACTTGCACAAACAACAATAAAGCTTTTGAATGCGTGAGGTGTTGTTCGGACCAGCTGTGTCCATTTTGAATATTTCAGTTAATAAAAAAACGCTCTTCCGTCCGGATATCCTGCAAAGGGAGTCTAAGTGCATATATAACCGCATATGTTTAGCTACAGACATAGTTGGCGTGCCTTGCCCTGCTTGGAATTCCTTCGTATGAAACAACGTGCATTCTTCATCCCTTTGGCTTTCAGGCTGGCAGTGGAAACATCTCAGAAAGATTCTCTTTCTTTGTCAGTGGCGATTAAAACCTATTTTCAGTCGTGTCTTTGTGTTCTCTGAGCAGTTTTTCCGAGGCTTGATCCGGCAGTTGGGCCCGCGAGTCTTGATGAATGCTGTCCGGAAGCTTCCGGAAGCATGTTACATGAACTCAGTGTGTAATGACGGCGTATATAAATAGCCATATTGACCTTGCTTTCAGCAGACTTGCATCTATTTCCTCCCTTTTGAAACCTCAGACGCAAGGGGAAAAAAAGACAGACCACAGCGTGGACCATAATCCAGGATTGCTTGGCTGTTTCGGGCCTCACAGTGAAGAACGTACTTCTGTTTAGCTGAGATTTAAGGCCGCCCTCTCTGCTGTTTCCTTGGCGCCGGAAGCTTTTATTGTGGAGCACGTGTGCCGGGCTCCTGGTGGCTTGTTTGTCCTTGCCGTGCGAGCTGTACATTTCCGTCAGTGGGGCCTCAGCGCTCGATCACGCTGCCGCGTCCGCGAGTCTTCGTCAGTGGCGGTCGGCTGTTTTCGCCGAGTGCTTTTGTAATCTCTCCAGGTTCCTCCTCCGCCCCCCAACATCGATCGAGTGCTATCCTGGAACCAGCGGCCGGATCTGCAGACCAGTCGCAAATTAAAACAGCAAAACACCGTGCGTCCATCTGAGTGCCTGTCTCAATTTGTGCATTCGGCGCTCGCCTGGATCTTGTTAATTATCCAGATGAATTTTCAGAATGTCTGTGTCCTTCGTGAGCCAGAATACATGTGTACATAAATATGCCCATATATGCTCGCATTCCTTGGAATTTGGGAAAACATCTGTTTACTAAAACAGAGCAGCAGAGCTTTGCATAATCGATACTGCAAGCAGGCCACAGGATTGATTATGGATTTGTGTGCTCCCTCCCCCCATATGATTATAAACCCCCCCACTTACACACACACAGAAGAGTGTGAGAGTAGTCGTAGCCGTCTCGATGAACCGGGCCTCGTTTGCCGCGGTCGGGCAGATACCGATCCCATCACGGCGTGGGAGCCTCTCTGCCGTCTGCACTGCCTGGTCCAGCCGAGTGTAACTGTCTGACCCAGGATCAGTACACACAGATTTACGGGTCCTCCGACACCCTGGGGGAGTGACGCGCTGCTCTGGTAAGGTCTTCATTTGATTTCGCTCCCATTTGCGAGATGCTTGATAGCATTCGACCACCCCCCCCCTCCCCGGAGAACGCGTCGGCGTGTTAGCGCCCCATTCCGTTCCGGCCGCGGACTGACAAGACTCCCGCCGTCGACAAACCCCTGCCGTTTGTCAGAACAGATTAAGCCGAGTGGGTCTGTGCCAGGAGATGCCGGTCATTAAATTAATCAAACTATGTGTTCATCAAATACTTCCTAGAGTATATTGCGGCTTGGTAATGAAGCAGAAACTCTGCGTGCCAAGTGGCCGCCGCCGATATTATTCCATAGTATGTCGAGGCTGATTTTATCCACACCGGTTTTTCCTAGACTTTACGTTTGCATTTTCAAAGCTGGAATATCCACGTTCGCCGAAAAGGCTTTTGCAGTCTGGTAGTTTGGCTAAACAGCCTAAACAAACAACAACAGGGGAAAGTGATTGTGGTATGTGAGGAAGGTATGCCCATCTGACGGCGCCAGTGTTCCCAGTGTCCCCAGTGCCCTTCAGCCTCATTCTTCTCGCGTTGTTATTTACCGCTGCGGTCGGAAGGGAGACGCACCGGTAGCTCGTAGGTGTGCCAAGGTGCTGCAGCCTCAGCGCAAACACAAAGACGTGTCACCGGTGCTCTTTGAGGGAGCCGCCCACCTCGAGTCTCAGCACTGGGGGTGTAAATCTCGAGAAATCCTGTCAGCGAGATGCGCCCCGCCTGCGGGAAAGCAGGCTGACGCTCGAATTTGAATCTGCTTTTTCCTGGATGAATTTCTGGGGCTTAGTAGCTAGCTTGGATCCATCATAGACGTCTGTATGACCAGACCTGCTGAACGAGAAGGTGAGGCCATGGCTACCCTCAACGAGGGTCGAGTATGCTGTCTCTGGTTGCCTGCTTTCGGGATGCATCCTGCCATCTTCAGGGCCCTTGGATGACTTTACCACTATCCCCTTTCGTTCCTCAGCTTTGACTGTGTCTCCTTTAAAGTTCTGTAACCTTCTTGTGGGAAATGAGATACCTCAGCCCACATAAATTGCTTCGAAGAGACATTATCCCCATTAAGTTTAGACAAACCAAAGCCATATAAACACCATCTTCTGAGGTTATTGACCTCCCTCAGTTGTCTCGGGTGATATACGGGGTCTGCAGAAAGATGCCCAATATCGTAAATAAATATATAAAGATGACCTTTCAGGGCAGTTGACCAGTCAAGCCCCCTGTAATAGATGTGTAATTCTATCTCGGATTCTAGTGAAGACTTGTCCTGACAGAGACATTCTCAAGGGAACATCAGGAGTAGAGGTCACCATCTTGTTTGTTTGACTTTCCTCAGACCAGAGTTCCTGGTAAAGCAAAAATGCCTATATGAGTGTCTTCAAGAAGCTGCAGTATTGCTGTAGGTTATGAATTTACAGCCTGCAGTGCTGCTTTTAATGCTCGCACTCACAGCCAGATGTAGAAACGGCGATGAATGCATTACACTGTTTTCTAAGTGACTCCACTTAGGAAACGAGGTCTGCTCTGCTAGCTGGGATCCTTATCCATTGATCTGCCTATGAAATAAGATGGCCGACTTAACGGACATGACTCCTATTGCGACCAATTAGAAGAGGGGTAGTTTGTGCTTCGGGGAGATTCGCCAATCAGTCCGGATGAATTTACCATGTGCTCTGGGCACCGAGGCCGTGTTTTTTGGGTTCCCCGAGTGTCAGTAATTATCTGCCTCTTCTCTCATTCAGAGCGACTTGTTAAAATTTTTCAGCCATCCATTATCAGGTGAGTACCAGGGGCATAAAAGAGGGTAAGTGCTCGCGGAAAGTTCCGGATGCGGGGGTGAGTTCCAGCAAGCGGAGGTTGGCGATTTGGTGCATCTGGCAGAATTGGAACCGCGAAAAAAAAACAAAAAAAACAAAATGCGGACACGATCCAAACGTCCGACCGCACCACGCCGTACCTGTGCCTCAGGGGTAGCTGTGCTACTTGGCTGGCGCTGGCCGTGACTGCAGCCCTGTTTTCCGCCTTGACTTGGAAGTGGCACTCGACCTGCTCCACTTCCACTCTCCCAGACATGAAAGGCCCCTGTATCGCCCCAAGCCAAGCGAGAGCCCCCTGGGCGCTGGGTGCAAATATGACATATGTTTATAAAGTAGTACACCGGCCTTCTAATTAGTATAACCAGAAGATGAAGTAATTAGCGAAGTATTACTCTGTGCCATGATACCGTAAGAAATCGATGCGTTCTGAATTCCGTTCAGCCTTTCCTCATGAATAACACAGTGAGCCTCAACAGGCACTATGTAGACCTCATCAACTGTTGCTATTACCAGCTTCTATCGAGCGTCGCTGGCTTCAAACCTCACGGCGGCATTGAAACGAAAACAGTAAGTGCTCTTAAGTGGAAATCGCTGTAGGTTGGACATCTTGGCAGGTGGCTGAAAGCCTGTTTTTGATTGATAGAGCTGAAATCATAACTGACGAAAGGAGACTTTTGTTTGATATTTAGCCTGTTTCGTTTGGTTGTTACTTATGTTGCTTGTTCAGACACATATTGGACATTTACACACGTGGTTAGGGAAGCGTTCTTGTGATTAGAAGGTTGCTGATTTTGAATCCTCGAGCAGCAAAGTTCCACTGAGGTACCCTGAGCAAGGTACCGTCCCCAAGCACTGCTCCCTGGGTGCTGAACTAGCTGCCCACTGCCATGTCACAATGTCACATATGGGTTAAATGCAGAGGACACATTTCACTGTGGTGTGTCATCAGTGACAGTTAATCACTTTCACTATTCACTTTGGCGCTATTAAATCATCGATAATACCTGATTTTCCTGACTGATGGACAAAAACTATCAACTAAGACAAGTCACGCACACGTGTTGTGGAGCCATGGGATGAAAATGGAATTCAAATTCAAGGAAACTTTCACTGTTTACCGTGGTTTATTTTTTTTCTGACTCTATCTCATTTTTATTCATTTCCTCTCCCAGGGAAGTTCGGGGTTCATGAGAACGTACCTATTTATTTCGACACAGTCTTTGAAATCACGGAGGCGTGGTGTTTGACAAATTGTCCCAGCGAGAAAACGCTCCAGAACACCTCACCCTCTTAACCAAAATCAATTCGTGAGATACGAGTGGAGCTTTAAGCGATATGTTTACAGCCACCGTGCGTCACGTAGCTTCCACTAAGAGCTTACTCATTTTACAATAAACTTGGGACCCAGAAGCTGAACGGGAAAGAAATCGAAAGTGTCGCAGGTGGCATTTCCTGCTTAGTGGTATAATGGTGACCTTTGACCTAGGAAGTGATTGTTGGGGAGGGTAAGCCCAAACCATTCACATGTGAGCCCTGCTCACTGCTCCCTGTCTGGGCTTCATCTCCTCCCCTCTCACTTTCCACAGATAAGGACAGGAAGCACGATTTTACCATCCTGGGGTGTCGTCTTTTGTCCCCGGCCACGGAGGAAGCACCACTTTGGCACGTGTGAGCAGAGCTGGAGGTGCTAATTGTTAAGGGCCCCCCATGTTAAGCTATCAGCTGGCAGAAATGCTCAGGGGATTACTCCCTCTAAGCCTCTTGTAGCACCACTCCTAGTCCCATTAGAGAAATGGCTTCTTCGCAGTACTGCAGATTGAATATTTTCCAATTTTCCCCCTTAAAGATTAAAATTGCGCCTGTCCTCGTTTGTTCTCCTCCAGCTTTTGTTCATTAAGACATCTGCCGTTTGAGCCTCGACACAGTGTGCAAATTAATGCTCACGCGAAATCCCCATCCAGCGGCCTCAGACTTTGTCCCGTCTGTGTTCTGTTTACCCTTTTTTCGAGACACGCGTCCCTCCGAATTGCTAATGAGCCCCCGGCGTATGGCCATTTCCCAATCCGTTCCGCTCAGCCGCTCTGTAAACATATGAAGCACACGTATGTCCCTTACCATAGAACTCTGCACCAGTTTAATGTGGAAAATTTAAACCAGAAAAGCGGAAAATGTTGAGTTTCTCCACCAGGTGGTGAGGTTCCTGTCTGTAGCTGGGCCTTGGTGGATTATGGAGCTGATTTCACTTGGGCCGCCTCTGATGTATTTAACATAGCCGGCTTAACATAGCCGGCTTAACATAGCCAGCTTAACATAGCTGACTTGGTATTTTGATCTTGAAAGGGAGAGGGGACGGCCTCAACAAACTGATAGTCATCTAGGGCAACCACAGTCAAACGGTCTCTATGATGCAGCATGGCGAGAGGACCGTGGGCGTGTCACAGCGTGGCACGTGTGAGTGTCCGCCCCTACATCCGGTCAGACTGGAACTGTTGGGGCTGGGCAGTGAACCAAGTGCAGTCAAGTGGGCTCTATTGTCATACCATACATATGGAGGTATACAGTGGCATGAAATAACATTCCCCCAGGACTTTGGAGTGACATTCGAACCACAAGCAACACTGATAATAATGATAACAATTGTTAATAATAATAACCAAGTTGGCATTATTGTCATAACATCCATATACTGGTATAGAGTGGCACAAAATAACGTTCCCCCAGGACAACGGTGCGATACGGACAGCAAGTGACTGGGGGAGGGTTTTCATAATACTTAAAGCGCAAAACACAGGACAGTGCAAACAGGGGAGGCTGGACAGAAGGGTCTATAAACATAGTGCATTAAAAGTTGTATGTAAAGAATAAGACCCAGCAGCATGAATGGCAGAATAGTGTCTGCTGACACTGTGATCACAGAAGTTTGGACGGAGGTGGGATGTTGGACCCTCCTTGGACATCCTGCGGGGGGTGTACATGTCATTTTTTTGAGCGGGGGGGGGGTTGATTCTGGTTTGAATTATAAATATATTGCATTATAAAATGCAAGCGGGATTCTTGACCCTTAAAATGGCAAACGGCCATTAGGTCCGCATTAGAGAGAGGAGGACCAGATGTCTCGGGGGGGCGTCTCTGCTGTGGGCTACGACGGAGAGCTAATAAAACCCAGGCTGGACAGCGTACCTCATTAAGGTCCGCGGCCCGCCCTATGGGGCATAAAAGCCTTTAATGTTTTTAACGGGGGTGTCCGGCAGCTACCCCGAGAGCCGTAAAGTTACGGGGTAATTAACCGAAGTCTCCGGGACTGGGTCATCGCTGCCTTTGAGCATCATCTGCCTAAAGTCATTTAAATCTAGCGCCTCTCTTTCCCATTTTCGGCCTCCCCGAGATCTGACATTGACGTGACACACATCGTGCCTTCGCCAGGCAGCAGTGAGCAGCTCCCTCAGATGATGGCCGGGGGGATGGGGGGGGGGGATCTCTCTCATCGAACATATTTCTGGAAACGAGATTTATCAGGATTTGACCTTATGCAGAGTCATCAAATGTCTCAACCAGATTTTTTGCATTATTACTATCAACATAATCAACAGCCTTGTATTGGGTAAATTGTTAGGAAGAGTGTAATAATTATCATGATAATAATGAAGGGTGCTAGTCGTGTTCTGGTTCGCTATGTCCTGCTGCTGTGGTCTGGGACCCCGAACCCCCCCCCCCCGGCAGTGGTCCTGCTGCCCGAAGCAGCTGTCGCTCCCTCCCTCCCCGCGACGCGGCGAGGAGCCACCCCCCCACCCCTGCGTAGCCCAAGCTTTTAATCAATGGACATGAAGCACAAAGGTCCTCTTGTGAGAGGGAGGCGTCCGCGAACATGCCGGAGGGAAATAAGGAACAAGGACTGCAGGTCCGGATGACCCTCACGGGGCCCCTCCCCCCACTCCTGCCGGCCACCCGCCGTCCGCTGTGACACGTCGCAGATGAAAACGCCGGACACCCTCCGCCGTCCCTTCAGCTCAGATTTCCGTAAAAGGTTTTCACCTCAATAAAAAGGGAGCCTCCCTTTAAACAGGCCCACCTGCGCCTCTTTTCAGTCGGGATGCGGAATCTGACAGCAGAGATGATTTTGTGAGCCCGGCAGGGTCGTTTGCTGATGGCTACGGCTTTCCCAGGTTCATTAATAAACGCCGAAAGAGTGAGGCGGCCTGGTGACCTCGCAGTGGGCAGCCGGCTGAGGCGGGGTTTGACTCCTCCACCTTCGGTGTTTAGCCCGAATGGCTGTT
>JAODJU010000081.1:5056330-5082049 GCA_026776725.1 Gnathonemus echidnorhynchus
TTCTGTGGCATCTCTAAGGTCGACTTGACAGAAATTATCAGCCGCTTGAAGTTAATGGCTTTACGTTGTCATTCTTAGATCAAAGCTCTTATTAATAATAATTTTAAATCACATCCCTGGCAGATTCAGCGGCCGCTTGGTGCGGCGGTGCCTCAGAAATAAGCCAGGAGGGTTAAACTCGGGTTTAAAGTGATCTTTAGCTATAAGGCGAGTTAACCGTCCTGCTTCTGAGGGAAGATGGCGGGAATTTTCGGGAATTCTGAGGCGGGTCGGCAAAATTGAGGACACGACGGCGTTGACGACCTATGAAAGCCTCTTACGGAGTTGCGGTTTATTTGTGGTGATTTAGCCGAGAGCGTGAACCCAGCGGGCTCAGCCGTCGAGTTTACTCGCTCACCCAGGTACCAGCTGTGCTGCTTAGATCTCACACCGTGGTACCTTTGAGAAGGTTGATGACACGAATAACTCCACAAACATCCACCTTTATGCAAAGCAGATATAGAGTCACTCGCTACATGTAAGTGTCTTGCCCAGAATCGATGTTAAGTGCAGTTTAATTAGTTCGATTTTATTTGTATTCCAGAATACAGTCAATAATGCATTACTGGTTTTATTGCAGAGTTTTCCTCTTATAATATTAAAGTAATCGATCTAATTATGTTTAGTATGACACTTTGGCCCTATACTGCTATCAGCAGTCAGTTTATTTTCTTCAGTGCCACAGGCAGTGAAATGGAGAGTTTATGGTGTGCATGTCTGTTGACCCACCCGTACTGGCCAGCAGGTGGCATGGTGGTTAAAGGTGTGGCTTTTAAATCTTAGAAGGGACACCATTTCTGCAATAGGCTTAGACGGAAACACTCCTGTTTGAACATCCATGCCTGTAAACAGTTTTAAAACTAAACGCTGATGCAGGAATGTTGTATTTGCTCACATTTCCTTTGTATTAGAGGCAGTTTGAGGGTGATCTCAGGCAGTAGTGGCAGATCATTTTAGGAGCCTGGATCGCCTCGTTTCTGGAAACCAAAACCATCACTTTGTGTGTTTAGTTCTTCGGGAAGTGTTCAAAGTTCAGAGGGACTGGTTGATCTTTCATTATTTTGCAGTCTGTGGTCCTGTGGTCAGGACCACCGCTGAGAAGAGAATTTCGCCACTAAAAGTGGCATATTATTCAAGATTTAATTTGTAAAAAAAAAAAAAAAAAAAAAAAAGGATATTTTGGGCCCTGACCCCAGAGGCTCTTAAAGGAGTGGTGATTGGATTTTCATATACCCCTCCCCCTCAGGAGGGAGGGAATGGTGATCAGATGGGATGAGAAATGTTAAGAGCCCAAACCAGGGAAGTGCGATTAAAATGAGATGACCTTTTTTCTTAGGCTCCGCGTTTCCACAGATGGGGGCACGTGTGCAGGCATCATTTACTGCAGTTATTTATATAGGGGGGTTGGGGGGGGGGCACGGGCGCAGCTCATTTCCACGCTGGTTGGGCGCCTGTCTCCCATAATTCCTGCAGCCTCTGGTTTAAGGGTGAAGCTGTTAGACCTTCAGATGAAAACCAGCCACCTCCAGTCTCTTGGACGTCGTCGCTTCCGTCTAATTGGATAAAGACGTGGGTTTTTAAAACTTACAGCTTTTCTTACGCCTTCTGTAATAAATCACGATTACCTATAAAAAGGGGGAAAAAAATCGAATTACAGTAAGCGGGGAAGGGTGACTGTGGTGATAGATGTGAGGGAGGTTCACCACACCCTCTCTCCTCTCTCTCTCTCTCTGCTCTCCCTCTCTCTCTCCCCTCTCTCCTCTTTCTCTCTCTTCCTGTCTGTCTCCCTCTCTCTCCCTGACTCCTCTATCCTCTCGCCCTCTGTCCTCTCCCTCTCCTCTCTCTCTCCTTCTCCTCTCTCTCTCCCTCCCTCTCTCCCCTATGTCCTTTGTCTGTCTCCCGCTCTCCTTCTTCTCCCTCTCTCCTCACTCTCCCTCTCCTCTTTCTCTCTGCCTCTCACCCCTCTCTCCTTATCTCTTTTCTCTCCCACTCTCCCTTTCTCTTCTCTCTCTTTCTGTCTTTCTCTCTCTCTTTCCCCCTCCCTCCTCAAGGGCAGAGCTCTGACCGGGCCAGCTCGAGAGGCCGGCAAGTGTCACGCCCCCCTAAGCCCCTGCAGGCCCAGGTTACTGTCTCGTCTCTGTCCAGCCGGGACAGGAGGCCGCCGCCCGGGGTGTGCTGGATTAGGGAAGCGTGCAGTAGCTGCCGTTCTGGACCATTAGGAGCTCCGCTGGCTCAGTCTCGTTCCCCTGGCTTTGACGGTTCCAACATGAAAAACCGACACTACACCATGTGACCTGGCCGCTGGCCTGCGGTGGTGGCCGTGTCACTTCCAGAAACTTGCAGAACATGCTTAGGAATGTGATGCATGTTCTCCTTTTGTTCATGGCCATGATCCAGGAGCAGTTAATAGTAGCAGTTTTCAGTTGTAGTTTTCTTATTTCATGAAAAATATACTGCTGGAATCTCTGAATCTCTTAACTACCCGACACCTGGAATCCAATCAGAATTGCACAGGCGCTTTTAAGGTTAAATCGACGGTACCGAATCGGGACTGACCCGCTTCTCACACCCTTCCTGTCCGGCTGCACCTCCCCGCCCGCCTGATCTTCTCCCAAACGTCTCCCAATCACAGCTGGGTAAAGGTAACATCATGCTGGAGCAGAGAGCATTTATCTTACATGTAGGATAGCAGTTGGAACTGTGGGTTGAAGTGCGCCCCCTACAGGTAGAACATGGCCGGCGCCATTCCGGCGCTGAACGTACTTGTGACAGAACGTGAGCGTTTGTAGGCGTGATCAGCAGATGGCCCGTCACGCCGTTCTCCTTCTCCTCATCACGATGGAAGCACACCCTCCTTTTCATTTCGCCGATGTTTTTTCCATGGCTGCATTTTTCCAGCGTCCCAACAGACTGATCCAGCTGGATATATTCTGAGGCTCTGCGAGGCTCTAAGTGCTCAAAAGGTGTGGCGTCCTCCTGAATGACATCATTAAAAACTCCTAGCTTGTACTTGGGAAAATAGTCGTTTTGTAAAAGTAGAGTTCGATAAAATGAGCTCATCTGTACAATTGTGGCGACAGACCAAGCAGTCTTGCTCAAATGCCCTTGATGGAGAAACATGCTTTTACTCATATGCTGTCGTCAGGGGCACATGTAGGCAATAGTTTTAGTCTCATCCGCATTTGCCACGCCTCTGTGCTGGAAGCTGACTCTGCAAGGCCGCATGACGGCCGGAGCAAAGCCGGCTTCAAAGGTTGCCATTCAGCGCGGGGGGTTTTGGCCTCGAATGCGACCGCTGAACCGGGGCTAATTTAAATCCGCGGGATATGTCTGCAGCATTGGCCTGGCCGTAATGTGGATAGCTTCTGGAAAACAAGCCATGTAAGGCAATTAAGGGGAACAAATGGATATGGGAATGCATCTGCTTAACCCTGGTGACTGTTGGTGTAACAGAACAGAAGATGACGTTCTTTGAGATTGGGGGTTAGATTGTGGCCCTTAGTGCTATGGGGCCCCGAACGCAGGGTGCCTGCCAGTCATTTGGGGGTTTTACTCCTTCAATGCTGCCCCATTACCTACTGAAGAGCCCACTGGAGGTGTGAAGATGGGCCTAGCTGGGCCACTTCAGGCTTTTCCAAACGCTGGGATAGGGGGTGCCGGGGGCAGCTGTATGCTCTCCAACCCTCTCAGCCGCCGTTCACAGAGGCGGAGCGGCGACGCGTTCCGTTGCACCAGCTCTGCCCCGGAAGGCAGAGGGGCCGTTACCGAGGCAACCAGACCGGGGCAATCACGGGCGAGGAGAGGTGCTGCGGCGGCGTAATTAAATTTCCCCTAAAACCAGCCGGGCGCCCCGTTGCCAGGCACAGAGGGTCTGTACATGCTGGACTGCGAGTCAGCAAAGAGCTCGGACTAATGACCTGCGAGAGGATCAGCCTTCGAGATGATCAGTCTTCGGGCGGAACAGCTTACGAAGGGATCAGCCTGTGAGTGTATCAGCCTGTGATTGGGTCGACTTGTGATGGGAACAGCCTGTAAGGGGATCAGTCTGTGAGGGTTTCAGCCTGCGATTGGATCAGCCTGCGATGGGAACAGCCTTTGAAGTGATTAGCCCGCAAGGAGATCAGACTGTGAAGGGACCATCCTGTGAGAAGATCAACTAGCGTGGGAATGGCCAAACCAGTTAGGATCACGAGTCCAGAGCTGAGCTCGGCTTACATGATTAACGGGCCAAAACAGAGCGACAAATGAAGTGTAGGAAAGAAGTAACGCTATACCACATGCATGGAAATGCATCTGGCATTTTACAGCATATTTTATATTTACCTGAATGTGTATTTCTCACTGTGACCCGGTAAGATGAATGGATGGATGTTTATTTCTTAACGACGTATGACTGTGTCGCTCTGAATTATATTTACTCTCTATAAGCTGTGCTGTCAGCAAAACATCGCTTTCCCTCTCTGTGCTCTGGCTCTCTGGTTTTCTGATGGTACGATTTGTTCTTCTTTTTAGCGTGGTGAGAACATTTCGGGTTTGGAATCAGCGCCCTGTGCCAGGTTAAAGGCGAGACAGGGCGCAATATGGTTGTATCACCTTGGTACTTGCAGTACCCCCCCCCCCCCCAAGGCAGTTTTCCAAGAAACAGACATCCAGGGCGGGGCTATGGACACACACAATGAGCTCTAGCATTGATCTGATACACGATCATGTACGAAAAAATGCCCTCGGACTCCACCTAACCACTGTCGTTCTATATCTGCTGTTAATAAATATTGTGCCTTGTTCTGTCAGTGGTAAATCCAGTGTGTTGTTTTCATTTTCTGCTTCTATGGGAAATCATTCAGCAACCAGAGCAGTTTCCCTGCGTGGTTAAGTGATTAGACTCATGGCAGAATCGTGGCCTGGTCTTTCTCACTGATGTTGGCGACGTTGTACCATTGGGTGATCGAGTTCAGCAAAAACTTGGAGGGAGATACTTTTTAATTGGGTAAGAGTAAATGGGAGGAGTCCACTCAAGCTATCCTGCCTCTGCAGGTATTTGTCCATGTACAGTGTGTGTGTGTGTGTGTGTGTGTGTGCACATACATGCCCTGGAGTAGATCGGCATCGTATACAGGGTATCTCCTGCCTCATACCCAATGCATCCTGGGTCAGATGGTTAAATTATGCTTACTCGTACTGCTGGGAATACAGTTTTTGTAGGATCATGTTCCTGTTCCTGTTCCTGAAACAGTACTGACAGAATTACAGTAAAGAGTACCGACGTCTTTGGTTCGTCTGCAGATTTTATGTGCTTGGACCCTTAAGAAAGTGCGAACTGAGCAAGCCGCCTGGTACGAATATGTCTCCTAGGCAACAACAAAACATAATGCTTCTCTACAGCTGTGGCCTGATCTCTCCAGAGCGCCCTCTTGTGCTGCTCAAGCCACCAGGGCTGGCGGGATAAAGGGGGCCGTAACTCATGGGCTAATGTGTGAAAGCTCGACTGGGGCACTGCAGTCAGACGCAGTTGAGCAAGATCTTTCCTCTGCCGATGAGTCATTGTTCCCATGCTGCTGAGTCACTCCCACCCTCCTCCGAGCGATGGGTGCTGTGTTGGGTTACAGTGCTGGGCAATGCTTATTCTCTCTGATAAAGGAGCGTGCTCTGAAAGAGAATACCAAGGTCTGACAGGTGAATTGAATGAGGTCACCATGCTTAGCGTGGGGAGGGATTCGCCTGCGTGCCTAAAAATCACTGGCACACAAATAGCATTACATTGACGTTTAATCTAGTAGACGCTCTTCTTCAAAGCGACATGTGGATAATGTCACATAAACTCATCAAAACCCACTGAAAAATACCACCTTCAGCTATAGTCTTCCTGGGATACGTGATTAAATAATAATGTTTGCCTTTTTCTTAAATAATGTAGTTATCATCCCGCTATCGTGCTTGGACCTTAAATTTGTTTCTCGTCGAAATGTGATTTATGTTTCCGTTTTTAATTTTAAGTAGAACAGGTGGATCAGCCTTATGTTTCAGGTCCTCTGGTTTTTTTCCCTGTCCCTCAGTTGAGCTTTAATAAGATGCATTCGGGGCCTTTGGAGGGTTTTCTGTTCCGCCGTGATAAGGTAAACTGAAATTACATTTCCATTCATCACTTGGAGAAGCAAGAGAATACTTTCCATTTCAATACCTTTTAAGTGTTGTTTTGGGTTGGCATTGAACGCTGGGAGAAAGTGGCTCTATATTCATTAGTCGCGAACTCTTTCTTTGCCTCTGTTTGCTGGAGAAACTGAAATGAAGGGTTTTTTTTTTTGGTAGACGCTCTTGGAGGACCTCTCTGTGCAGTCGGGTGGATGTCTGTCAGGCTTAGAAGCTGGAGCAAACTGATCCTCACCTCTCCAGCTTTCTTGCTGGTTCTTGCCGTGCCCCGAGACAGGTCTGGGCACTCCGCTCTGTGTGTCTGTGCCTTCAGACCTCTTTTTAAAATGTTTTATGAATAGGATACGTCTGGCATGTCCCTCCAACTGTATTGATCGCCTACAGAATGGAAATCGGCGCCGAGCGGGCAGCAGACCCTTTTAGGACCCCCTGATCCTACCGGTGCTCAGGTTGAACTTTGCAGCTGAGTCGGCTTCCAGGCACATGGACGGGGGCACATTCGTCTTTGAAAGAAGTCGCATGCATATTCATCCGGGACCCGGGGAAGCTGGCAGAACTGACGTCTGACAAGGTCGTTTGGAGAAAGTGCACAATTACCGACTCCCAAGTCACAATGTGCCCATTGGCTCCTGTGATTTTCCTGCACGCTTTTCTGTTTTATGAGGATTTTATAATCTCACTGCCAGACAGCAGTAGGAATATGACCAAAATATGAATACGCAACCGGGAGCTCTAACGACTTCCCGGCACTGACCGCCTAGCGGACAGATGGCTGACACCCACTCGGTAATTTCTTGTTCTGTTCGGTAATTATCTTGGCACGGTCCCACTCTGGGGTGGCTCCATGGGCCCCAAAACTACATTGTGGCCTTGTCGTTTGATCGTTAATTAAATAAACACGCTCCGTCGTAAAAAAAAAAAACCCCAGTTGTCCTCCTCGTAGACGCCAGTCTTGCAGATGAACGTGGGCACGCAGAGGGGGGGGGCGTGGGAATGAAAGGGCCGTGAGGGGGGAGACAGGGATGGTGGCCCGACGACGCTGCTACGTCTCGAAGGGGCCCACACCAGGCGCCCGTCCCGGAGTCGCTTCGGAAACCGCAGCCGGACTCGTAATTAGCAGAATGCCTTGTTTAGCATGCGCCGGCCTCTGTGTAAGGCCTTCACAGTGTCCTTTCTGGTTTTTACGCTTCGCTGGTTTTAAATAATATCTTCAGCAGGGTAGGAATGATACATGGCACATTCACACCAGCCACGATCCCCTTGGCCTGAAATGCCTCCCCCCTCCAGCCCCAAGCATTTGTGTGGAATCAATTCCACTCAGTGTTTTTGTTCTCTATTCCCCAGTGAAATTTGTTGACTGTGGCAGAAGCGGGCGCCTGAGGTTCAAGACTGGCGACCCGGAGGACTTCCGGATAGATGGTGACGGAGTGGTCTACGCCGCCAGGAATTTCCAAATCCCCAGTGCACGGGCCATACTTATTTATGCCCAGGATGTGGACACTCAAGACAAATGGAGGACGAAAGTGAAGGTGACCCAAAGAGGACAGGTGAGCTTCCGGTTATGGCTTTGAGTCGCTTACTCATCTCATTTGACTGCATGTGCTCTGTCCTTTAATTTTCGTGGCGAGGAAACAGAAGTTTCCAAAGAGTTTAATCGCTTACGGCTGCAGCGGTTATTAGTCGGGGGGAATTTAGAGACAATTTGTCACCGGAATTATAGCAACTCTATGAGACCACATAGACTGGTGAATTCAACGGTATGCAATATGACAGTAAATTTAGCGAAACCAGCGGAGGAAGCGTGAGAGGGTTGACCTGTGGCTTGTTTGAAACGTTAGCATGTCGGGCTTATCCATGGGGTTACTGGAGAGTTGACTGAACACGCGCTCTCAGGTTTCTTCGTTCTTTACGTCATATTTGTTTGTTCAGGTGACTTAAGATTTGACCTGTAAGTTCAGTTGGGCGTTTAATTAGCTTGGTTCCGGTTAAATACCCTTCTAGAGGACACAACAGCTGGGAGGACTTCACACAATTACGCATGCCTGAAGACTCCGAATAGCAAAGGTCGGAGGTCAGGGGAGAACTGAACTATCCATTGCGAGAACATCGTTCACCTTGAATTTTAATGGATTCAATGAGAATTCTCTTCCAGGATCTGTATAGTTTTTTTTTTATTTATAAGCTGCAAATGTTTTTAGCAAATACATTATTAGGTTTCTGTATATTGTTGTTATTTAGTAGGAATTCCCACCTCTCCCAAAGGTAAGAAAAAAACAGGAATAGGGTTTGTCAGATAACTGCCTCTGGCCATAGACACATGGTGCCTCTGTGATTCTGTTCAGTTCGGTCACCCAGCTGACAATGAGCCACTGAGGTACGGCGTACGTGTCGTCCATCAGTCTAGCGTAATCAAGGAATGTCCCCCAGGAACACTGTGCGTGGCATGTGGAATGTAAGATGTTTTCAGTGGTGCCGTAAGTGTCTAAAATTAGACGTCGCACGTGTCTGTCTGGGTCGGCCTATAGCGTATGAGCTCCGTAGAGGCTGGGCTGATGTGGTGCCGTGAACAGCGGACTGCTGCCGACGCATGTGGGCGGAGTTCTCGCCCACGCTGGGGCCACGTTTCACCACGGCAGTCACTGGAGTTTAATGCGCTGTTTACCCAGCGTGGATAGGCCCGCAACTGCGTGGATAGTTAGCTAAATCGGCAGCTCAGTGCCATGTTACCAAACACCACATTAGCGCTACCTCACGCCATCACATGATGATAATTAATGGGGAAGTGTGCTCTTCACTGACATTTATTAGACTGGCACCATCCATCCATCCATCCATCCATCCATCCATCCATCAAACATCCTCCCTAAGAGCAGAACAGTAAGCATGAAGAACCATTTTTCTGCATTCACTAATAAATTAAAACCTTACAGATCGACCTAATGAATATTTAATAGAGAGCAAATACCGCATATTTTTCGCTAGGACAAATAAAGCTTTAGTTTCATCTAACTTAGAGTAATGACGGCCTTGGTGGAGGTTGGTGGAACGAAGACGTCATCGGAGAAGATCGCAGGCCCCTTAAAGGGACCCTAATCGTGTCCTCCAAGCTTTGTGTCTCTATCTGGTGGTCCCTCCAAATTTGCCACAGAGAAATGCGGCTGCGACCCAGGCAGATGCCAGTCGGCATGGCGAACGCGAGTGTCACAGCCCAGTCGCCAGCATGAAGGAAGCTCTGAAGTTCATCTGGGACTAGACCTAAGGCTCCAGTCCAGAATGTAGACGGGAGGGGCTACTGCATTAAGAACTACTTCACACATCTGTGGTCGGATGAGCTTGTGACCTATAGCTGGCGCCAGACTATCAAAAGATGTTTAATTCTGAAGAAAAGTAGAAGAGAATTGGCGCTAATGGAGGGACTCCGTACTGTCATCAAAGACAGCCTTTTGGGAGCCATCTCTCGGGGAAATGGGATAAGCGAGCGGGTGGTCCCGAACAAGTATGTCGTACACAAATCCCAAGGAGAAAATATGGAGTTGAACGTCAGCGGTCACCCAAACCCCCCCCTGAGATGGATGTCCACACCATCCCACTGGCCAAGCACGTCATTAATCATCTCTATCACCAGGCTCGAGCCAAGCACACAGTCACTTTGAGCGTACCGCCAGCTGCGGATGCCTCGCAATGCTGAACTGTGCTAAACCACATCAAACGCTTTTCCCATTAACGGGCCACCGGGTTCGGGCATTCCCGAGGCTGGGATACAGTTGTTTTTCATCACTTCTCCTACTGGTGCACTTTCTCGAGGCTTGGGCTGAGCTTCTTGGCCATGCCGTTGTCTCCCTACTCGCACGTTTGGCATCATTCGAGATATTCGAGGCTGTAATCGGCACAGGCAGTCCAGGACACATGAGAATTTTGAAGATTCCAGGCAAATTTCCTCAAATATAATCAGTGTATCTTCATCGTTGTCACAACAAACTATGTTAATAAATTAAGCCCTGCACATTATTCCAGTTAATAATCCCACGGTGTCTGTGTAATTGCCGTCGCGGTCTGAAAAGATGCTGGAGGTGTGAGGAATTCTGGGATTTATTACATCAGTTAATGCACAATGGAGGGTTTGTAATTCCAGCAGGTGAAGGAGACGCAGGACACAGGTGCACCTGCGCCGATCCGGGAGATCGCGTTCCCGCTGGGGCACGCGGACGGCAGCGGGGGCCTGAAGCGCAGCAAGAGGGACTGGGTCATCCCCCCCATCAACGTGGTAGAGAACTCCAGGGGGCCTTTCCCGTCCGAGCTTGTCAGGGTAAGAATGTCCTGAGTCCTCATGTGCATCCAGGTTATGTATAAACTGTTTAATTCACAGAATTAGGAACTGACAGTGTTCTGACTGTACATACTCTGTACACTCAAAGATGATATTTCCAGTATGGAGAAAAAGAAACTTTACTAAACCAATTAAACTTGCGTAATATATAGGACCCTTTAGGATTGTTAATGTGATTGATCACTGGTAATTTACTTTAATTTGTTGCCTTAATCTCTTTTAATTTTATATTTCTGTGACTGTAATGAGGTATTTGATTCTCCCATTCACCATCCCCAACATGCCCCGCCCCTCTATTTATGACCACACCCCCTTTCCTCACATCCCCGCCCATTTGTCTTTGTTGCCCATCTCTTTCTCTATCAGGTCACGTCCGACCTTCAGATGAAGCACGTTGTCCGATACAGAATAACAGGCCCTGGTGCGGATGAGCCCCCAGCTGGGATATTCATCATGGATCCAGTCTCAGGAGAGCTGTCTGTGATGAAGTCTCTGGACAGGGAGCAGAGACCTAGCTTTCAGGTGAGACAGTCAGCCATCTTTGTCCAGCTCAGCTGATAGTCCTTATACCATAATCAGTTCCAGAATCTGTCTTTCAAAGTGAACATTCCTTCAAATCAGGGACTCTGGATACACTTTGTGACTTAAATCCATCCCATAATATTTATGTTAAATGAGAAGAGGCAAATTACTCCAGGTTTTTTGGCTTAAGACGTATTATTTTGTGTTTTATGGCTTGATATGGTAGCTTAAAGTTACAGAGATGTGGTCAACTCACCCTGAGTTAAACCCAAAAGAATTTAATCCTTTCTGACATAAACTTGGGTTGGTCGATGTTTGTTTAGTAAAGCCCTCTGAAGGATGCAATGACGTATGCTTTTGAAGCCAAGTCATGAATTTACAACACATCATTGTTGAGGATATGCACCTGTCCACTATTCTTTGGTCTGGGGGCTATTTGCCGATTGCAATCAAATTTAGCGCTGAAGTCCCTAGTGTTGACACTCTGTATTTCCTGCAGCTGAGAGCTCACGCACTGGACCAGTTTGGGAACCAGTTGGAGAACTCCATTGACATCTACATCAATGTGATCGACCAAAATGACAACCGGCCCCAGTTCGTGCACCAGATCTGGAACGGGAGAGTCCAAGACGGTTCCAAGCCTGGTAAGGCGCCAAGTCTGTCAGAAATTAGGTGCTCAGAATGTCATCATGAGTAATTGATTGTGCATAGTTAATTCTCCAGCAACTATTTCAGCTTTGTTTTCGTTACCTTTTAAGGAAATGAGGTCTGCCTTGTTTTAGTGATACAAAAAAATGTTGGTTTCACTCCTAGGCACCCATGTAATGACCATCACCGCCACCGATAAGGATGATCCTGGAACCTCCAACGGGGCAGTACGGTACAGGATCCTGGCTCAGAGTCCGGAGATTCCCACAGGCAGCATCTTCTCCATAAACAGCGAGAGCGGGAGTATCGTCACCATGGTCGGCGACCTGGACCGAGAGGTAAGCCAGCTGTTCCTGCAGACAACCTGAGCTGAGACGTAATGAACTCTGATTCGAGCCCTTCTGTAAATCCCTGGAGGGGTTCAGTGAGCTGTCGGAGCGGCAGACGGAAGCGAACAAGGGGGAAAAATGTCTCCTGCTTCCCTCCCGTTTGACTTTGCTCGTGTTTGTCAGGTGGGAATACCGTTAGGGATCGGAACACCTATAGCCTGCCATTTACTCAGGAGGATGGCGAAATGTTATCTGAAATAATGAACAGTGTTCTTTATTCTCTCGATATTCATATGCTTCTAGGAGTAAATGAGCCGTTCTCATTCCTGATTAATACCTATAATCAAGCAAAGCAATTGACCTACACATATTTATTTAGTTTAGGACTTGGAAGCGTATGCTTGATTAAACTCCCATGATGCATCTGAGCTAAAAATGGTACAGTGTGCCTTTAATTGTTCTGAGTCGCTCACCGGAATTTAAAAGAAAAGGAGAAAGCTCTGTGTTTTTGGCGAGGGCAATTTCATTTGCTCCTTTTCAGTGGAGATAAACGCCTGGACGTCAGTTACTTATATTTGGTAGTACCGCAGAGCTCTGTGACCACGAAAACAATTCCCTTGTTTATCAACTTACTACATTTATAGCAGTTAGCATGTACTTCCTGGCTGGGTTTCAGAATACAGGAGCGGATTGTAATGTCAAGGTTCCTCATCGTTTCTTAGGATACTGAATAAAAGAGAGCTTAGTGCTAACCTCGTACCACCCTGTAATATATGTATAAACCGTGCCTCTGTAGTATACAGGAAAACTGAAGATAAAGTGGTGTCTGTCCTGAGCAGGATTTGTTTTTTACCCACAGTCCCTTGCATTGAAACGTATTTGCTTCGCCTCCTCTTTTCCAGAAAGTTCCGGAGTACACCTTAATCATCCAGGCCACCGATATGGATGGCCACGTGTTATACGGTCTCTCGAACACAGCCACAGCAATGATCCAGGTGACAGGCGCTGACCTCCCCTCATCCACCATGGTAAGAGAGAACGTCTTATGAATATTCATGAGCCTGGCTCACTCATTTGCATATGATGGTCACAGCAGAGGGTGTGCCGATGAATCCGTGCCTTCGCGTGACCTCTCATTGGCTGAGTGCGAGACAGCCCACACAGAGCCACGCTGACAGCCCACAGATCGCTAACTGCAATTCCACATTAAGTGGATCTTAATGCTCTCACATAGAGGTGCTGACCGCAGAGCGTAGCAGTCTGTCATAAAGTGTCGGTGCACCCACAGAGTGATGGGAACCATCAAGGCTTAAAAAAGACCCTCATAATTATCAATATATTGCTAATTATTAATGCTCTTATGCCATGTTTTTTTTTTTTTTGCACAACAGCAAATAAAAAATTAAAACATTGAACTGGATGGATTGGATATGTTTAGCTTGTGGGTGCAACTTCTGATTGTTTAAGGTTTGATCCAGAGTTAATGGAGGGCAAAGGGTTCTATCGAGATGTCGAGTACGCCCGGGCCTGACGGGAGGAAGTTAGATCAAGGACTTCCCACGAGCGCTTCTTCAGGCTGCGGGGGTGTTTCTGAGCGGCCCAGTTGTCGTGGCAACGGCATACCAAACAGACCAACCAACTGGGGGGGGGGTTGGAATGAAAAAGAGAGAAAAACGCACCTATGACAGCGGCGTCCATATGGCCGCTGGTACGGGAGCAGACAGCCTTCAGGAGGGGGCGAGAAGTGAGAGATCCTTGAAGTGACATCTCAGCTTCCTGGCTTCGGCGTTTCTGCTGTTGCGCATTTCTGATAAACGAGGGATGCATAATTAGATGTAAATAAAGATCCTCCTCCATTGTATGGCTACGGATGCTGGGACACGGATGCGCTGTCCCGGACGCGTGAAAATGACGGACTCGCCCCAGCAGGTGAAGGAGACGCGGGACACAGGTGCACCTCCGCCGATCCGGGAGATCGCGTTCCCGCTGGGACACGCGGACGGCAGCGGGGGCCTGAAGCGCAGCAAGAGGGACTGGGTCATCCCTTCCATCAACGTGCCGGAGAGCTCCAGGGGGCCTTTCCCGTCCGAGCTTGTTAGGGTAAGACTGCCCTCCCCCCCTCCCTCACCCAGAGTCCTTATGCCTCCTCAGAACCCTGGAAAATATCGTCTTCGTGAAGTGACAGTTCGCTCATCCCGTCCCCTCGATTTCCTGTACAACCATCCATGTAAAGCAGGTGACCAAAAAAATAAAACAAATCAGTGCCGTCTAGGACCATAAAGTCACATTCTGAATAAAATCAGTCCCATTACACGATGTGTCCTAACCCGAGTGCATCCAGGCTGTCTGCATAATACCTAATCCTCAGAATTAGAGGCTGACAGTGTTTTGGTTTATGGATGTGCTGACACATGCAGGCAGGGGGGTGTTTTCCGCATTAAGAAGGAGAAAAAGAGGATAGACTGATGGCTCAGGCTAACCCTTTTTCTATATAGAAGACGGGTTTTTGGAACAGATTGGAACCCATGGGACCGCTGATTTGATTGGTCTCTGCTAATCAGTTTTAATTAAGTTTTAATCACTCTTATAACATTATATTCCTATGAGTGTAACAAGGTAATTGATGGACCCTCCTGTTCACTATCTGTTACACATCCTGCCCCACATCCCACTTTTCACATCCCCAGATCCGGTCTGATCACGACAAGAATCGGTCGCTTCGCTACAGCGTCACTGGTCCCGGTGCAGATCAGCCTCCAACTGGAATCTTCATAATCAACCCCATTTCTGGGGAGCTTTCTGTGACGAAGCCTCTGGACCGGGAGCAGATAGCCAGCTTCCACGTAAGACAAGCACATCTCCCCTTTTGGACATGTATTTATCCCCTGTACATTTAGTAAAGGGAATATGCCGTTCAGTCCAAATACAAACCATAATATTGAAAATAAGTGGGAAGGTACCACATTACCCTAACTTGTCTGTGTTCACAGTGTGAGCAGACTTAAAATATAGTTTCTTTGTTGGGGAGAGGGGTGTTGAGCTACTTTTGAAGAGACTTGGCAATCTCATCTTTATTCAGTCTACCGATATTTATTCATTAATGCTTTGTTTAAAGCAGTAATCATGCCACACATTCCAGAGTGCGCTGCACAATGCGAAAGATTGATTGAAGAACGTTGAATTGTTGCTAAGCACGGGCTCTGGGGAGCATCGGTTAACTGAAAATCTGTCGCGTTAACGAGCAGTATGAAGTGCTTAGAGAAAGCGTCTCGTATCAAGGCGGGAGATGAAGCCGGACTAAGGCAAGTTTCTTTGGCTTTAAAAAGCTTTGTGAGCCTTGGTAGGAGAAAACGCCAGAGTTATCTGCTTAGCTCTGCTGCAGAGTGAGTGTGGATCCTGGCACCTGAGGTCCGATATTTCCTGCAGCTGAGAGCCCATGCTGTGGACCTCAACGGGAACCAAGTGGAGAACCCCATCGACATCTCCATCAATGTGATCGACATTAACGACAACCGGCCTGAGTTTGTGCACCAGATCTGGAACGGGACTGTGCCAGAAGGTTCCAAGCCTGGTAATGGACTAATCGTGTCGTAAAAACGGAAGGCTCATGACATCATCAGGGCAATCTTTTATAGTTAGTTAATCTCTGTGATTTTACGATGCAAGGCATCCATTTTCTTGATTAACTGTCTCAGGATTTCCAGGAAATGCTGTCTAGCTATTGTAGAGTCTATTTCTTTGAAACAACAAAAACAAAAATATTTTCTGGTTTTTCTGAAATTGCTCAGTTGAGTGATAGACTGTCCTTACCGGCATGATCTTTGCTTGTGCTCTTAGGCACCTATGTGATGACAGTCACCTCCATTGACAAGGATGACCCCAAAACAGTCAACGGGATGCTACGGTACAAGATCCTAGCCCAGAGTCCAGACACCCCCTCCAACAATATGTTCACCATAAACAACCAAACTGGGGGCATCATCACCATGGCCGCCGGTCTGGACCGTGAGGTGAGTGTCTGAGATGAAGGAGTCTACATCTTTGGTCTACGATTGAATCAAATGCTTTGCAAATGTCAAAATAATTTGAAATGAAATAAAATGGCCTCCATTTTCCTCTTATCCATTCAGCTCTAGAACTAAATTAAACGTTCCTAGTTGTGATTAATAGTGATAATTAGGAGAAGCTATTGACCAATGGGTATTTATTTAGTTTTATACCTAATGCGTGTGCTTGATTAAACTCCGACTTTACAATTGTAATATAAATGGTGCAGTTCTTTAATTGTTCTACCTCGCTGACTGGAATTTGGAAAAAAGGCTGAACTCTGTCTGTTTGGCAGTTTGATTAGTGTCCATTGAGGCGACACCGCTGTGCTTTCGCTATGTACATTTGGTGGTATTGAGAAATGCTAATGGTGTGATTGTAATTTGCCCAGCTTTCTCAATAACCAGAAAACCGGTACTGATTTTGAAAAGGGAAAGGATCTGTAATATCCAGCACCTCACAGTACATTTCAGGGTCTTAAACGAAGGGAAAAGTTGCGTCTCCCACCTCTGTTTCTTGGTTTTATAAAGCAGATTAATGATAGCTATAGTGGCTGTAGTTATTTTCCTGTATTACTACTGGGTAGGCGCAGAGTAAAAGTGAGGAGTTGTGAGGATTAGTCCCCTAAACGGTGGCAAAATGGTGACTTCTCACGCATATTAATTTCAGCTGAGACTGCCTGGCATTGCAGCCTAACACCTTCCTTACCCTCCTCCACTGGACTTTTGCAGAAAGTGCCACAGTACACCCTCATCATCCAGGCCACCGACATGGAAGGAAATCCAATGTACGGCCTCTCAAACACTGCAACCGCCGTGATCCGCGTGACTGACATCAATGACAACCCTCCAGAGTTCACCACCTACACGGTGAGTGAAAAAGAGAGAGAAGCCTCATGAATATTCACGCTTCACATTGCTTATTTGCATATGATAATGAGAGCAGAAGGCTACTGGAGGACTGATGTGACATTCTGGGGAACATGGGTCATGGGGACTTTAAGAAAATCACACCTCTATGCGATCTAGTCTTTGACAGACAGGCTGGAAGCGGGGCCACCCACACAAAGTGGTATTATGCATTATGGATATGTAATAATCGCCTATGAATTCTGTCTTAATATAGGCATTGAAATGCTCCTGTATTGTATTAATGTGTCATTGTACATTTTAATAAAGCAACTTGTCACGCCGCCAGGAGAATTTTGTAGTTCTACAAAACTGCAAACACCGTCCTAATACCAGCAATCTATTAAAGGAACATGCATGCAATAATATTCACATAAAGCTCCAGTGTGCCAGGAATGTACCTGCAATGCAGCTTCTAGATTCGTGTGTGTGTGTGTGTGTGTGTGTGCGTGGGTTATTGTGACATATTTTTTGGACCACATATCATCCTCCTTGCAGTTCTATGGGGAAGTTCCAGAGAACCGGGTAAACATCGTTGTTGCCAACTTAAGTGTGACTGACAAAGACCAGCCCAACACACCAGCCTGGAACGCGGTGTATAAAATAATCGGCGGGGATCCTACAGGCAGATTCACAGTCCGCACAGATCCCGCGTCTAACAAAGGCCTGGTTACTGTTGTCAAGGTAAGGCCCGGTGTGTAAGACCTGCTGTTTGAATTCTTAAATGTACAGAAGGCCTCTTTTAGTATTTGTCTGTAGCAAATCTGTTTTTTGATTACAGGCGCTGCTAATGCAATTGGAAGTTCATTATTTTTTAAAGAAAACAAACTTCGGCAAATCAAGTGGCACTATTCTATTATTTGTTAGGTTCTCTTTGGTCCCACTGGCTCCTTTCAAGGTTTAACAATGGACAATTATCCATTTCTTTCCCAGCCTATCGACTACGAGGTCAGCCGGACGTTTGTGCTAACGGTAATAGCAGAGAACGAAGAGTTCTTGGCCAAGGGCATTCACCTCCCCCGGCAGTCAACGGCGACTGTCTCAATCAGGGTCATTGACGTGAACGAGAGCCCTTACTTTGAGCCAAACCCCAAGCTCATGAGGCTGGAGGAGGGCATGCCAGCGGAGTCGATGCTAACTGTCTTCACAGCCCAAGATCCCGATCGCTTCATGGAGCAGACAATAAGGTTCCATTTTTATGCCATTTTAATGCTCCCGGCTTCTTGAAACCTATTTCACATCTTGCAGGAAATGAAGTCTTACATTTATTTTTACTTGACTCATGACTTGACTTTTCCTGCATCCTCACCAATGCCAAGACAGTGTGCCAGTATCACTCCACAAATAAGGCAGAATAAAGTTTGTTCAGTTTTGTCTTCTTGGTGTTTATGTTCTCAGATACTCTAAGCTTTATGATCCGGCCAACTGGCTGAGGATCGACCCAGCGAACGGCCAGATTTCCACAATGGCTTTGCTAGACAGAGAGTCACCCTACGTCCAGAACAATTTATACAACGCCACATTCCTTGCCTCAGACAACGGTAAGTCGGCACTTCTCTCTCTCGAGGTCGCGCCGATCGTTAGGCGCCTTGATGGCTTAATGACCCGCTAATTGGTCCTGGCGCTGGAGAAGTTGTCTCTGAACAAGTGCATCTTCTCAAGGGGCATTGAGACTCAAGCAGTAGGTGAGGATTCCAGGGAGCTGGATACTTTCATTAATCTGCTCGAATAGAAGACTGTCCACTAATTTGAGAAGCTGACTGAATCATCCCGTGAATACATAGAGAGCTAACTGTTCCCCTGCTGCTCTCGGATCAGTTTTGTTATTCCTGCTGCATAGTCCAATCCTGATGGATCACACACCTCCAGATAGATGATCTTCCCCTGAGACGTGGCTCTCAGTTTGTGATTAGACCTGAGTGCATTGCACCTTTCCATGATAATTGCTCTTAATAACCTCCTTTTACATGTGGCTTTTTATATGTAGCCAGTAGCAAAGAATCAGAATTGGAATACAAGTCCAAGGAATTTGTCGTGGTGAATTGTTACATAAAATGTACAGAACAAAGTAGTTACAATACGGTACGATGCACTATGCAATGCTCAATCCAATGTATGTCAAAGCGTACTCTTCTATATTGCATAAGGCGATACAAGAAGGAGGGTGTCCAGAAGTCTGTATGTACAGTAGTAGCAATGATTTATGTCTAGGGTAGTTATGGTTAATTATATGTACACCATGAGGGTGTTTGTGTTGATTGCATTCTTATGGTCTGTAGGCGGTTACCAGAGTGCAGTTTTTGGAATAGGTGGTGTCTGGGCTGAGAAAAACCAGCTATGATTTTCCCAGCACACTCTCTTACTCTGGATTCATAAAGTTCCTGGATTGAAGGAAAGCTATAGCCAGTAATCTTTTCTGCAGACCAGACAATACGCTGTAGTTTCCCTCTGGAATGATTGAGGATGAGAGGATGGACTCAATGATCCCACTGTATTATTGGATTAGTACTGCTTGGGGAGGGATACATTTCTTCTTCTTCTGCCATAAGAAGTACATCCTCTGCTGTCCCTGATTCATGATATTGGCGATGTTCTCACCCTGCTTGAGGTTCTTGGAGAGGACAGTGCCCAGGAATGACTCAATCATGTCAACTGTTAAGTCATTTTAGTAGGAAAATGACAAGTAGGAAGTGGAGAGAGTGGCTGCCTCTGAAAGTCAACTGCGGTGCCTGTTGCCTTCTAACAGTCGAGATTTGATAATTTCGATGGCACCAGGATGATGCCTGTTCTACCACTCATCTCCCCCGGAGATAACACCTATTCAAGTTACATTGTCAGCAATTATTGGGAGTTTGACAGACTGGTCACCAGATATACAATCACTTGGGCCCAGAGAGAAAAGGAGAGGGAAAACATGTGCCCCCCCCCCCGAAGAGCATCAGTGCTGAGGACCAGGGGGGTTTGACATGTGTTTGCCCAGCTGCATACATTGTTTCCTGTCTGTCAGAAAGTCTGTAATCCACTAACAGATGGAACCCTGCAGGTTTGCTGGGTCGGCTGTGCTATTAGCTTCTTTGAAATGATGGTGTTGATTGTGGAGTTAGAGTCCTGGTGTTTTTTTGGAGCAGGGGGCTTATTAGTTATATATGAAAACTGCAGGGCATCAAGGAGACTTACATTTTTTACTTTAGTGTGGTGAGTTAGATGTCTGAATGCCTTCATATCTAGAGATGTCAACGTGAGAGGTCTGTAGTCACTGAGGCCGGTGATCTTTGGTGATCTGAGTATAGGGGTGATGGCGGGGGCCTTACACAAGCAGGGAGAGTACATAAGATCAGAAATTGATTGAAAATATAGCCAGAGACAGTTGATCTGCACAGTACTTGAAAGTAGTAGGAGTGATTTGATCAGGACCATTTTCTAATGTTTCGTTTTTTGAAGAGGTGGGTGACTTGATGATTATCAGGGTTGAGGGAGTAGCTGGGTGGAATAGTTTTCACCAGCTGGAAGCACAAATAGCTCAAGAGGTGCGGGGTGCAGGGGAGGAGGTCTGCACCTTGTTGTTTAATGAGCTGTGTTCTTCTAAAGGACCATAAAAATGGTTTGATTGATTGGGCAGTTCAGGGTCTGCTCTGCAGCCAGGTGATTTCATTTTGTGTTCAGTGATGTATTGAACTCTCCTTTACGCTGTTGAGCAGTCATTGGAGGAAGACTGTCCTGTAGTCTGTCGGAATATTGTTTTTTAGCAGTTCCGATGTTTTTCTCTAGAGATCAGACGTTCGAGAGAAATATCCCCAGGAGCCATGGTCTGAATCCTCAAGCGCGAGACCATTGACCCCTTCTGTGCTGTGCTTCCTGTTTATGACAAATGTTCTCCCAGATAATATATTTAGTATTTTTACTGATGTTGTGAGAATATTCAGATAAAGGTAACATGGTATGATGTGTCTAATACTCAGAAGCACATCTTAAGTATGTGGTTCCTGGCCCTCCCCCGACACAGGCATCCCACCGGCAAGCGGAACAGGCACACTGCAGATCTTCCTGCTGGACATCAATGATAATGCGCCGCATGTGTTCCCCCGTGAGGCGGAGATGTGTAAGAAGCCTGAGCCCAACGGGATTAACATCACGGCCATCGACGGGGACATTCACCCCAACGCAGGACCCTTTGCCTTCGAGTTGAGCAGTCGCCCGTCGACCGTGAGGAGGAATTGGACCATCACTCGCCTCAGTGGTGTGTTACCTTGTGACAGAATCGCTTTCACAAGTTTCTATTTCGCTGTCGATATTTTGGGCTCTTTTGTTCAGTACTAGAAAAAAGGGCGACTCCTTATTTGAAAAGGACAATGCTGCTTAATTAGTGCCAATCAGTGTGTCTGAAGGGTATGAGTGTTTAGCGATGAAGGTTGACAGTCTCTTCAGGGTTATCACTTGAGCGTGCAGAATTGATAAAAGGTCACCCCCCCCCCCCCCACCACCACCGTTTCAGGGAATTATGCCCAGCTGAGCCTAAAAATCAGCTCCCTGGAGAGTGGCATCTACGAGGTGCCCATCATTATCACAGACTCGGGGAACCTGCCTATGGTCAACATGTCGTACCTGCGGGTCAAGGTGTGCCAGTGTGACCACAACGGTGACTGCGTGGACATGGAGCGCATTGTGGCTGCAGGCCTGGGCACCGGGGCCATCATCGCCATCCTGCTCTGCATCATCATCCTGCTCAGTAAGCCCCACCCACATTGGCCCTTCCCCCCTGTAATTGTGCCCACTCATGAGGGAGTGTACGGATTGAACCGGACCTGTCGGATCTTAATGCCAATAAGGTCTGGAATAAGATTCATTTGCTGACCTCTTGTACGTTTGTTCTGGCCCTCATTCTGACCCTCCCCATGTCTACTGCAGTCCTGGTTCTCTTGTTCGTGGTGTGGATGAAGCGGCGGGATAAGGAACGGCAAGCCAAGCAGCTGCTCATCGACCCTGAGGACGACGTCCGGGACAACATCTTGAAGTACGACGAGGAGGGAGGTGGCGAAGAGGACCAGGTAGGCCGGCCCCCGCAGCAGGAAGCAGAGCGCAGAACCGTCACTGACACGGCCCGGTTCAGACAGAAGTCCACTGGGGTGTAATGAGACGGGCCCCCGCGCTCTCTTCCCCGAGGTGGAAGGCTCCTGCGCTGCCACGGTGACCTGAAACGGAGTCGCAGTGAAGCTGTAAAAGACGCTGGGGGAGGATGACGGGTGTCTGCAGTGTGTCGGCAATCCTGGTTCCTATGTCGGCATCTGTGCAAATAATCGCAGCCGGGGAGCGGCGTGGCGGGCGAGGAACCTGCCCTTCCACCCCCCTACTGTGAGGGAAATTAAAATGTCATACTGATCCAACGCACTCGTTCATTTCCCCTCAGCTGGCTCCTGCACACCCACTCACGTTGCCGGACGCCGGCTTTGCTCAGCTGGCGGCCTCGTCCGGAGACGCGTCACCTGGTCAGACTCCCTAAAGCGCTGTGTTCGTTTAGCGTGAATAACTGGAAGTTTCTGCCCATGCTGAAATATAAAACTCGTGATCTGGGAGAGATGCCACATCACCTTGGTGAGGGACAATTCCCACCAGGCCCGTGTGATAGGCAGCACAGAAATAAACGTAAAAGTCGCTGACAGTCCTCACCGATCTCTGTGCTGAGAAAAAAACGGAACAACGAGTAGGGCTGGGCCGACTCCGTGCCGTGTTCATCTAGTGGTAAGGGAACTGCAAGAAAACTGAACGGCAGTTGAAAAACAAATAAACAAGCTTCTTATGGCTCATCTGTTAAGTTATGACTGTCCCTATGTGTCCTTCTGATTAGTGGATTGAAGGTTCTGTGCCGCAGCGGTCTAAAGGGGGGTGGTTTCTTAGCGGAGATGTTCGATACAGAAAAGGCAAGACAGAAGAGGTGGTGTTTCAGGGCGGCTGTTTGGAGCCGGCAGGGTTAGGAGTCCGGAAGCTTCGACCGGATCAGTTCAGTTTCCACTCAATGGTTCCAAATGCGGAGCTGGGGTGGGGGTGGGGGGGGGGGGTTGCAAAGGAAAACCATCCCGTTCCGGAAAACCCTGACCCCCACACCAAAGCCGTATGGAAAAAAAAGACTTTTTCAGCTCCCAGTTAAGAAGGACACATGCTTTCTGGAATCCATTAACTTGCCCTGGGGGCAAATGGGACACAGCACAGCTAAGAGGAAAGTCGACTCAGTCCTGCTTTGTGTGCATAGTGTTGGGGGGGTAGGGGGGTGATAGATTACTAGGGGTCTCATAAAAAATAGCAATACATCATTGGGAGCAGCCGTTACCCTCGGGGAACTGAGGCTGCAGTGTACGCATTTTTCTTCCAAAATTGCGACTGATTTGAATCTGCAGTCAAGCTTTTTCAAGTGCCCGCCGTGTTTACCGCTCATCCCGGGGTATATCTCACCGCCGGCGTAATTCAGACGCCGCGGACTATTGAACTCGAACGTAAATGGACATTAGGAATTGAAGGATCTTAAGGAATACGCTTCCATTAATGTCACATGTTAGGATTGCGCAGAAATCGAAGGTAAAATGAACACGCTGCCCGGGATTAAAATTAATCAAGTCCTCCTCCTCTCGTCATCTCGCAAACATTCATCATAAATCAGTGATTGTGTTTTGAATGGGTCTGGAACCGCCCTTGCCCCAGAAAAGTGGGCCTTACAACTCCCATGTGATTAACAGGATTACGACCTGAGTCAACTCCAGCAGCCGGACACGATGGAACCCGAGACCATCAAACCCGTCGGCATCCGGCGTCTTGACGAGAGGCCGCTGCACCCTGAGCCACAGTACCCAGTCCGGTCCGCCGCGCCTCACCCTGGAGACATCGGCGACTTCATTAACGAGGTACCCTAGGGAGGAGGGACAAAATCCAGCCAGATTTACTGACTCGATGGGGAGTCCTTGTTGTTTATAATGCTAATTTGTTTACGGCGTTCATTTGAATATGCGAATGATGCCTGGGACCGCATCTGATAAGCGCATTTACAGGAACTCAACAACTGAAAATCAACCTTAAGATATTAATGTGGGACTCCTTGTCATCTTGATAGCCTCACACTGTGAACTCGGTCTGCACCGGAGAAGGAATTTAATATTTTAAACGGGGCCACACCGAACCGAGCGCTAATGAGATTGGTGAGAGGCACGTTTAAATTAAATCGGTAAAGAATTAAACACTCGCCGTGGCAGGAAAAACCCAAAGTAATTATCCTCGATCTAAACAGCAAGTTCTGTGGTTTAATCGGGTCTGTATGCAAATTCACAATCCTGGGAGCAAAAATTTCGCCAGGGTGGCTCACATTCCTGACAGCCTGCTGGATTTTCACTGTTCGGTTCTCTCCAGATAAATATGTCAAGAATTTCTATCCATCCATCCATCCATTCATCCATCCATCCATCTACAGTATATTCAGTATAGCTGACAGCCTGGAGTCCATACCAGGAAGTGAAAATGTACAAAGGACAATTGTGTTAGACGAATCTCACACGAAAACACACAAGAAGAACACGCAAATTCCACACGCACCATCCCTATATGCTATGTCTACACACCCGTTTCACTGTATTGTTTCAGTAAAGCTTTTCTTAGAGTATATCTAATGAAAAGTAAAAGTTCATTAGGAGCTCTATTCAACATCCATTGCCCCAGGCTACCATCTACTCCAGCCATACTGATCAATATTTAAAGCATCATATGTGCCTCACTAGCTTAGGTAGATCAGAAAGCTTCTCAGAAGGCCTACGAATTATGGCACTCCCACTCTTATTCTTGGTTGTAGGATGAGAGCCGGATGTAGCTCATTGGGTTAGGCATTTGAGTCTGCCTGGAAGGTCATGGGTTCAGATCCCATGGCTGGGAGAATAATTGTATGACAGTCAGGCCCTTAACCCCAACTGCCCCAGGGGCACTGGTCAGCCCTGCTCTCTGGCCCCAATCTTTCCTCACGCATATGTCACTGGACTAAAATGTCTGAATATGCAATCAGAGGTGTTCACCTTTTGTTTCTACCTGGTTTGAAGTTACGTAGTTCTGAATAAAGGGAAAAGTTTGAATGTCTGGCACTTAAGGTCGTTTTAGGGTGACCCAGAAGCGGTTGCATCAGCGACGTCACGCACGTCTGTGCCCACGTGCCGCGAGTCCTCTGTAACCTCCTGTAGATATGCCTGTATACCGCTGGATCCAGGACCACCGGCTGCCAGGCACCTGTCAGGCATGGGGTCTGACCCAGTCAGCATCCGACATGTAGGGGTTACAGCTCTTCGACTAGACAGTCCCTGGGGAGTACTTGGTTCAAATCCCAAGGGGCACTGTGCCTGCTTAGGTAATTACTCACTGCGCATCACTTACATATTGGCTCACCGAAAAACCCAAACAATGAGGTTTGGGAGTCGCTCAGCTCAGGAGCAACTTTGGACAGAAGTGAGGAGGTCAAGAAAACACTGAACTTAAGACTTTTTTCTCTAACATAAAAGTAATGTGCCATTCAAAAGATTTAAGGGGGAAATCATTGCCTGTCAGGATTGGTCCTGCGAGCTAATGCAATGGCCAGCCAAAGGGACGGCCTGCAGGCCCCTCTGCAGGCTGAAGTGCGTGTGTGGGGGTCCTGCCCCCGCCCCCCCTTCATCCGCGCTCCCCCAAACGCCAGACACAAAACATCCGGCAGCCAAAACTGACAAGCTCGGCTTGGGCTCCCTCCGATGCGGGG
>JAODJU010000081.1:5082071-5098594 GCA_026776725.1 Gnathonemus echidnorhynchus
GCAGGTGCGAGTGGAGGGAGGGGGGGGGAATGGCGGACGGATGTCAAAAAAAAGATCTTTCTCACCAACTAAAAGTCAAGTGTGGTATTTGAAAACTTGTTTGACGAACTGTGGGATATATAGTATTTTTCTCATATGTATGTAGTTCCCAGACTTAACTCCCCAGCCTCCCCCCAGAGAGCTTTGTTATCCATGCTATGTTTGTGTGGTGGTTTGTTAGACAAAAGGGAGCTGAAAGTCAGGCCTGGGAATCAGTGGGGGGGCGTTCCGGCCCAAGCGGGGGATCCCTCTCGTCAGGCCATGTCAGACGGCGGAGAAGCGACAGCTTTCACAGTAACGACTGACCCATCTGTCATATTTAGCATTAAATTATTAGTCTTGTAGCCCTGAGCAACCGTTTAACAAGAGTTAGCGAGCAGAAAATAATTTCGGAACCATGGTGGCATTTTCAGGCAATTACAGAAATGCTGGGTGTGAATCGGGCAGTAAATCATTCCCGCGCTACGTAAACTCTACGTACGTCTTTCCCGGTTCCAACCAAACATGGTTTTCAAGGCGTCGCTTTTCGCCCGGGACATGCAACGGGAACACGACGTGAAATCATCGTGGTGGAGTGATAGAGTGACCCACTTCCCCGCCGTTCCCGGGGAGGTAGGACTTTTACATAAGCCGTGTTTTTGGGGCAGCTACCCAAGCGTGGTGGGTGGCTGGGTGCGGTGCCACACGCTGGTCCGACAAAGGATTGGAAAGGGATAACGGCTCACAAAAACGTCTCAGGAATCACGCCTGGTGGCCTCATCCTTCAAACGAGCCATGGTTTAAAATCGGCCCAATTTCCAAAACTTTTCATTTTAAAATTTGTTCTGAGGAATAACGCTTTGGTGCCTTATTTTTGGGATTCCAAGTGTAAAATAAATAGCACAGTGATACTTTATTGGTCCCCATGGGGAAATTCTCTTCTTCTACCCCATCTTGCTCTCCATGAGACACACAGACACATATGCAGGTGAGAGCAAGTTTGAGGTGGTCGCAGCCAAGGGTCAGCCAGCATGCAGCGACCATGGAGATGGGGGTTAAGGGTCTTGCTTGAGGACCCAATGGCCACATCAGCCTGCCAGCCCAGGGATTCGAACCAACAACCTTTTCATCAAAGGGCACTAACCTGCTAAGCCAGTCATGTGACAGACCCATAGAAGATAGTGTTGACAGAATATATCATTATATGTAGTTAATAATTACTTTTAAAATTCCTTACAGGGACTTAAAGCTGCTGACAATGACCCCACAGCCCCGCCCTACGACTCCCTGTTGGTGTTCGACTACGAGGGCAGCGGCTCCACGGCAGGCTCCCTCAGCTCCCTCAATTCTTCGAGCAGTGGGGGCGACCAGGACTACGATTACCTCAACGACTGGGGGCCGCGCTTCCGAAAGCTGGCCGACATGTACGGCGGGAATGACGACTAGCCAGGAACATGGCAGGCAAAGGGAGAAAAATCAATGGTGAAAATAATAATGAATCAAAAAATAAAAAGAAGAAAAAACGTGACATATTTTCTTTTTTGTGGGACGTGGACTCTTAAAACCGAATATTCCCGAACGAGTGCTCGAGAAGCAGTGGGTAAAAGGATACGAGAGTGAAGCTATCTAAATGTTGTCCTCTTCTCACACGTTCGCTTGTTGAAAGCTTCTGCCCAGGCCGCTGTCTGGCTCCAGGGTCAAAGGGTGCGCCAGAGGACTGTCAGTTCGGTGTTAAGATCGCCCAGTTACACTTGAATTACACAGTACAGAAGCACTGGGATTTAACGTGCCTTTTTGTACATTTTTGGATCCGAATGATTAGTTTTATGTTTGAGGCTTTAAGGGTACTGACTTTTTTTCGGCGATTTCCAAAACGTGTTCAATTGTTCGCTCCACATGCTGTTTTTGGTTAAAGTCGCAAAGTTAAAATGTTTGTTGGCGACAGTTATTTCAGTTCATTATGTGCAGTCAGAGACCAACAAATGAGAGGTTCGGCAAAGAAAAAAATCTAGACAATGTACAGTTCACTTCATTAATATTTTCTTTTTTTTTCAGTGAAAAAAAAATAAGCAGATGTTTGCAAATTAAGGAAGTCATGAATGCTAATTTCGTAGAGGAATAACTGTTTCTTTTCTGGAGTGGTGTAGTATTTTACACAAGTGTTTATTTTGTTCTGATATACTTCAGTCATCCATTGTTTTTTTTTTTCACCTTCTGTAAAAATGTGTGTACATACTTTTTTTGTTTTTTTTTTGTCATTGACTTCAAAGGAGTGCAAAGTTCAAAACTTGTATATGTATAATTTGGACTACAGAAGAAAGTTTTTGCATGTTTCTATCTTTTCACTATAAAAACGTATTTCCAAAATTTATTTACAAAAAAAAAACCACAAAAAGGACATTAGACGACTGGGTACATGTATCGAGTACAATGTATGAGATTTTTTTTTTTGTAAAAAAATTACAAAAAATAAAAATAAAATAAATAAAAAGGCAAAATTAAACACACAAACACAGCCGTTTGGATTTGTACCGAAATATGCGTCATGGAACTGTTGGCACTAATGTCTGAAAGAGCTTTGAGGCCGAGATGCTTTTGTCAGTGGTCTTCTGGACAGTATGAAAAAGATTATACATCTCTGACCCCGACCATCTGAATAAAACGGTCGTTTTGCAGCTACCAACTGTATATTTATGTGTCTGAATCAACTCGAAGGAACAAAAAAAATATATTTTCTCACAGTGCCTGAAGCATTTCTTGGATGGAACTTTATTTTTCTTTTTTCTACTTTCTTTTCGATTAAAACCGGGGGTGGAGAGATTTGAGCAGCCCCCGTGTGACTGTGACATCCCTTTACTCGTTCTGAATTGTTGTAGGTGTGTTGATTTCCAGCAGTGCTGTGTCCCGGAATGGAGAGTGAGCAGACTGGTGGGAATGCAGTCCAGTCAAAACCCAGTCGTGTATTTTCACATGACGCTTGTTTTGGTCACCTAACTGCTCTCAGGGTCCACAGTTAAATGAACCGGAACGTCTATCATTCCCTTCTGACCACATCCCCTTTCCGTTACCCAACAACAGGGTGGTCCAATCCATGTGAATTTCCTTCAAAAAAATCCCTGGGGTGAACACTAAAGACCCCCTTAGATTTGTTCGTCCTTCTGCCATGTTGCTAAGTGAAACAGAACAGGACTGGCGTAAACCTCGGCAAAGAGCAACAACCCCCCCTAGCATTTGAAAAGCTAACGTTGACGCAAAGAGCAGACGTATGTCACATATAAAGAGACAGAAAGTTTAATGGCCATATCATCTGATCTGTAATAACATTTGTCTTCAATGAGTGGAATTCAACCAGTAAATTTTCACTGAGGGAGATTTTATTGTGTCCTTTGTGAAGTCAGTCTCATTAATATTCTGTCAGGACCCACATTATCATCACTGGCCTTCTCATAAAAACCTTCTATTAATTGTATGTTTCAGGTTTTTTTTTTTTTAATCACTCCCACCGTTTTTTCTTCGCCGCGAAATCTGCCAGTTACTCTGTGTGCCATGTGGGGATTTGTCCCAGTCATTTACGGCGAATGAAAATATAGCTCTCCGCTAATTTAATTAGCATCAGAGAACATTTGTGAAGTAATGTTCTACTCTCTTAAATTGGATTTCTAAATGAAAGTTAGCGACTCAGAGCACTGAAAATCGGTCCCCAGACTGAGTGACCGATTTTCCTCCCCACTTCCTTGTCAAACACCCATGTTTTAGAATTAGTATAATAAAAAAAAATAATAAAAATAATTTTAAAAAAGTGCTTCCACTTTCACACGTGTAGTTGGTCACAGACTTTAGGACACATCTATTTCACCCTCATACAGATGCTCCACAGATATTCATTGTGTGGATATTTGCATGAAACTTAATGTTAGGAGAATCCTAACACACTGAGATGGACCGCCTCTCTCATATCCACGTGAGACCACATAAAACGCACTGTAGCTCAGAACAAACATTATTAACTGACATAAAACGAAAATTACACACAAAGCCCCAGTTAAGACCATTGTTTTCATGACCTCCAGGAACAGGAACCAAAAGAAACCTTGGAGGTTAATTTTTAATCATGGATGGAGCTCCTTTTGAGAGCAGCCGTCAGTACTTTATGACCTTTGAAGGTCTAGCACTTGACCACCACTCAAGGGGGGGGGGTTACAGGTTTTGCTGGCCTGACTCGCTGCTGGATTGATTCCCCTTACAGGGTTCCGGTCACACGCCTTCTGGCGTCCAGGTGCCCATCGAGTCTCACGCTCCATGGAAACAGGCCTCTTGTAACCATGGCAACCAGCTGACCCCCCATCCACACGGTTACCGGGGCCGAGCATATGGGTCACACCCACCTGACCACCTCTGTCTGCCACCAGCATAATAGAACCTTACTGACGCTAAACAAATATCTTCATTGGGCTGGGGGACGGTGATATTTATTCATGCTTGTGCTTATTTTAAAAAATAATTAAACCATTCAAGTGATAATCACTACTGGGAAATAGCAGCAAACAATACAGTTTCAAGAACAGTGTGTACAAGCCAAAGGCCAGGGAAATACATTACCATTGTGGAGACAATTACAGTGCTAAGTTTAATTGACAAAGTGCCACATCCTGGAAAGTGCCAGAACAAGGCAAAGGTCAAACATAAAGCCTTTTTGACCCTGATCCATTCAGCAAATGTGTAATTATCATTCTTAGGTGATAAAACCACTAGAATCACACACTCACACTTTCACACTCACACTTTCAGACTCACACTCACACAAGAAATCTTACGGCAAATCTATATTATTCCATTATAAACTTAAAATTGGCTACATCAAAACCCTTGGGGTAGTTTTCAAAACCTACAGACTAATTTCAAGGTAATAAAACTGTTACATACATGTAAATGTGAGTGCAGACGTGTCTTGAATTGGAAATTTCACTCCCGCCAGCTCACCAAAGTTGGTAACCCCGGAATCAAATACATACGGACATTCACCATATCTCTATTTTTCCATTAATTAAGATAATTGCTTAGAAAGGAAAACGCATCCTTCATCAAGAAATGATTATTTTCAACAAAAACATGTGCCACGATTATTGGCACCCCTGCTTTTAATAGTTTGTACAACCTCCCTTTGCCAGAATAACAGCAGAGTCTTCTCCTATAACATTTTGTAAGGTTAGAGAATACCAAACAGGGCATCTGAGTCCATTTCTCTTTACAGAATCTCTCCAGATCATCCAGGTTCCTAGATCCTCTCTTGTGCACTCTCCTCTTCAGCTAAGCCACAGGTTTTCAGTGGGGTTCAAGTCAGGGGACTGAGATGGCCATAGCAGAAGCTAGATTCTGCGGTCAGCTAACCATCTTTGTGTTGATTTGGGCATGTGCTTAGGATCACCGTCCGGCTGGAAGATCCAATGAAGGCCCAGTTTTTGTTTCCTGGCAGAGGCAGCCAAATTTTGATTTAAAATGTCCTGGTATTTCATGGAGTCCATAATGCCATGTAACCTAATGAGGTTTCCAGGGCCTTTGAAGGAAAAACAGCCCCACAACATCACAGAACCTCCACCATATTTTGCATTTGGGATGAGGTTCATTTCATTATATCCATCCTTCTTTTCACGCCAAACCCACCTTGTGTTTACTGCCAAAAAGCTCAATTTTTGTTTCATCACACCATTGAATTTGGTCAACGTTGTAGTAGTGTTTCACAAACTCCAGGTGCATACATTTGTGGTTAACTCACAAAAAAAGCTTTTTTCTGGCATACCTTCCAAATAATCTGTTAGCATGAATGGGTCGTCCGATAGTTTGTTCAGAGACGTGGTAACCTCAAGATTACACTTGGTCTTGTAATTCACCAACAGTCATCCTTGGGGATTTTTTGCCTCTCTTATGATCCTCCTCACTGTATGTGGGAGCAAAATAAACTTGGGTCCTCTTCCAGGCAGGTTTCTAACAGCCATAACAGTAGAAATGGGCATTTTAAGGCGAGTAGCTGTTTTAATACCCATTCCCTGAAGTTTAACACACTTCTCCCTCATTTGGTCTGTGTGTTCTCTTACCTCTCCCATGTTGATGGATGGCTAAGGGAATTTGGGCTCTGTGCCTCCTCATGTTCGTATCCCTGTTAACCGGGAAGTCATGGATTACAGCTTGAAGGTTCCTATTCACTCCACTCAACTCAAAGATGTACAATTTACAGGAGAAACATGCTTCAGACACATTGTCTTCACTGATTTCCAGGGGTACCAATAATCTTGGCACATGTTTTTGTTAAAGATAATTATTTCTTGATGAAGGTAATTTTTTTTTTCTTGGAATAAATTTATGTTAATGAAAGGTGGGATTTTTCTCAATTTTTCAGTGCGACATGAAGCTGCTTCACCAAAAGGTGGATTTTTTTCTAACCCTAACCCAAATCTTTACATGGGGTGCTAATAATTGTGGAGGGCGCTGTGTGTGTGTGTGAGTAAATATATATGACCAACTGACGTTACATATGCAACGCTTCACAGTCACATTATACAGTTTTTACTAATGCTGATTTCTTGTTTAGACTGTCATGCTTCCACTGTAACCCCCAGAACCTACCCTGATTATTTTACGTCAACACAATTTAGTTTTACGTTTGCGTGTGTTACTTTTGATGCTATCAGGTACAAGTAGTCCAATATTAATGAAATACAGAACCAAAAGTCAAAAAATTGGCTGCGAGATAAGCATTTTCACTGCCGGAGGTGTCATGCTATGTTGTCACCGACGGGAAAAGAGAAAACAACACAGTAATGAGCTTAATTGAATAATGCTAATAAAATACGGCAGCAGGCGCGTTCAGCAAATACGCCACATTATCTGGATCTCCGTGTTTTTTCATTGTTTTGCTCACAACGTTACTTGGGGGATGTTTTGCAGTAGAGATTTGTTTAGTCCTTGCTGTATTTTTGGCGCAAAAGACAGCTTCGATAAAGAGCGAATGTCTTCCTTTCAAACTGGAACTAATTTTCCCCGTAATTGCAAAATTCAGCTCGCGATGCCGTCAAATTCATTTTGTTTCATATGGATCATTTCACATTGTTCTGCTAATTCACAGACAAGTGATTTGAATAATATCAATATTATGTTAATCCTCTGGAAATCAAGACAAATGTGTTTGTCCTGTCGTTGTTTACCAGTGCGGGCTCCACGTACAATGAAAAGCACGTTTACCAGACGTGCTAATATTTACGGCTTGTGCAGTATACCATCAAATTGATGTCACATTTTTGTTTGTGTCTATTATTCAGTGAAGGGAAAATGGAAACAAGTAATTGGGTAATCGCTGACCTTATTTTTGTGGCATTATAATCATTGTACACCCTCTAGTTAAATTTACTTTGAGGTTTTGATTCTGGATTGTCGGCTTGTGAATCACGTCGGGTTTCCCGTCAGCAAAGCCTGAACTGGGAAGTTTGTTCAGCTGTTATTCAGTCTGGTCTTACTGGAATGGCTCTTTGATGTGGCGGAAAAGATGCGTGCTTCCATTACCCAGACTGTCACGTGAAATAAAGAACATCCTATGGAAAACAAAATCCGTTATCACAGGATACCACAGGAAAAAAATAAAATTGTCAAAACAAGTAACTTCGTAAAGGGTGATCTCAGCAGAAATGGATTGCGGAAAGGTCACTTCCTATCGGGAAATGGAAAGTGTATCACATTGCGCTCCCTCGAAGAGCGATCGAGAGGTGCGTGTCAAAGCGGGCGGCTCGTTCCATGCGTCGCCTCCCCCCAGCGGAACCCGGAGCGGTCACGCTGTGCGTGGCCCTTGGGAAGCCCCGAGACACCGGCTTCCAGGGGGGTGGGCGGCAGAAATATGTCGCATCAGCATCGCAGCTCTCTCTCTCAGTCAGCCAGCCGCCAACCGGAGAAACCTGCGAGCTAGACGGGAGCAGCCCTCGACTGCGCTGCCTGCTATGAATCACACTGCTTCCAAGATGCGGTTTGTGTTTAATCTCCGCTCATCCAGTCAAATGTGGCCCACGCCTCCCCCCGGTTTTAGCAGGATTCCTCTAATGGGGGCTGCCCCATCGGCTCAGTGCCCTAGAGACGAGCGATTCCTATTGGCTCTTTTGATATCCTGCATAAAATGCAATGTGCCCCCCTATGTCGTGCCTCAATTTTGCCCGATGGATTAAGCCTACCTCCAATAGATACCCCCCCAGGAGACATCAGATACAGCGCTGCGCTGAGCTTATTGGGTCAAAGGAGTATAGGGTTTAGGGTAAAAATATGCAACTATGTCTGGAGTAGGAGTGCTGTGCTTCTGTACAAGTTTTACATGAATTTACTTAGATGATCTTGTCTACATTACCAGACATTCAAATCAGAACACAGTGAGGGCTGGATATCCTGGGATGCACAGAAAAGCGATACTACGTGCGACAATCGATTGTTGTAACAGCGCACATACGCACTCATTTTATGTGCTTTTGCGCTATGACACGACATAATCGTGCACTTTAGCCTTTATAATTTGTACTTCATTTGCGGTATAAAGGATAAAATGCATGGCGATTTCTTGTCATAGCAGCGGAAATGCAAATAAATACGCATTTGCTCTGTTACAACAATCGATTCCGGCACGTATCGCTTTCAAAGGTCAGAGCGTACTTGCGTACCAGTTATGTGCATCCCTGCTTATATCTAGACGTTATACGTACGTATGCTGATCGACTGTTCTCCTTGGCTTGACGATTTGAGTCTATCACGTCTCCAAACATCAAGGGGTTTTACAGGCAGTTCTCGGATTCACAGATTGGGGGTAAACGTGATTAGCGAGCACCGAACTCTGCGGGGTAAACCGCAGGGTCACGCACGCCTTTTCAGAGCGCGGCAACGTGGCGGTAAAGGCCGTTACCCCGGCGACACACAGGTGGCCATTCATTGTCCGGTTCCCCCGGGAAACGAAAAACGAGAAAAGACGTTCCTCTCCTACTAGTGCGTCCCAAAATAACGCAGACAAAGTAACTCAAAGTCCTGCTTCCTGTTACCACTGCTTTGTAATGTGGAAACCGACTACAGCTGAGTGCGTGAGAGCAGGTGAGATTACCCATAGTTAATAATAATAATAATAATCCAGCCATCTGTTAACCACTTACCCTGCTCAGGGACACAGGGGGTCTGGAGCCTGTCCCAGGCAGCCGGGGATACGAGGATGGGGTCCATCCTGGATAGGAGCCCAGACCATTGCAGGTCAATGGTAGTAATAATAGTAACAGTCATAATAATAATTATGATAATCATAATAATAATGTTGGAATGAAAACAGTTCCAGATATCATCAGGCAATAAATTGTCCTCCGCATTTAAAATGGTGCATTTATACAACACGCATTTACTTGTCTAAGTGTAATTTAGCGTTTCTTTTGTGTTCTGAACCCGGTTCGCACTCTGAGAGCTGTGTGAGCCAAGGGCATCATTTTCGTGGACACAGAACCACCCCCTCCCAAAACCACCATCTCTCTGGCGAGCAGGACCAGTGGACACAAAGGCCAGCCGTGATGGATCAGCGCCTTGTAGATATCACTACGGTGCGTTCCGTTCATTGTCTTTATAAAAACAAAAGAAGGAGGACCCAGCCACCAAGTCTGGCCTCCTGTCTGCTTGCCTCCTCGCCCATCATAGGCTCTTGCCCGTGCAGACTGCCCCAGGGCCCGGAGGCTGTCTAGAAGCCTCCAATGAACCGCCAGACCATAAAGAAGGAGACGGGTCGCGCCGAGATTAGCATCGAGCGCGGTGTGTTTTTCTCTCACCCAAGCGTGGCTTTTTGGGCTCGCCTGGGAAATGCGACATGCGATTCGGCTTTGAAATGTAAATGGCCCATGACTCTGGAAGGAAATCAAGCATGGTCTGGAAACAATAAAGCACAATTAAAATCTGAAATGTCTTCCCCTGTACTGAATAAGGGTCACATTTTTATAATAGAGATGCAAGTCAAAACCACATTTCAGGTTAAGTGCACAATAATAGTTTTTTTAAATTAATAATTTATTAATAGGATTGTAATTGAGTTAAATGCACTTCCTGACTGCATTTAAATGACTTGATATTAATCAGAACAAACACTAACATTTAGTGCTTCCCTTTGGATTCCCAGGTGCTCCGTGTCTTTAACAATTCTCTCGTTTGGCTCAATAAGGAGACTGGATGTATCATACTCTGCCTTGGCTCCCTTTGGCGCCCCCTGGGTTTGGAGGTCTGCCTCACGAGTACTGCGCTGAACGATACTAAACAAATCAGTATGATACTGGCAATCAGCTGTATGTCCTGGCACAGTTGTTCACTGTGATAAACACACATAAGTACAGAGCATATTTCTACAGCAGCAATACAACAAATTAGCACCATTATAGTGCTAACAGGGTGTAATGTGTGGCTGGAGATGAGGCATTCAAGAGCTGTGGGGTCAGTGAACAATTACGAGAAAGTTACACCTTGTCAGCAGGCCACCGTGCAAGTGCCCAGCCACGGCGCTAGCAGAATATCGCAGCACAAGGCGGCGATTCCAGATTCCAGAGGTGAATGATTCAGGTCCAGAGAGTAAACGTCCAGACCAGGATTTTGTTTCAACCAGGTAGTTGAGTATAAAGAATCACAGCAACAGAGTGCGCAACTGGATGGCTGAAACAAAATCTTGGTCTGGAATTTTACTTTCTGGACCTGAACTGCCCACCTCTGCCAGATTCAATACAATCCATTCAAAGCAGCAAAGCACTGCCCAGAACCAAGGCAGTCTGCTATCAGTGGGCTAGATTTCACAACAATGTGAGCACGGCCATCCTGACAGAAAACATGAAAGTATTGATAGCAACCCACACGTGTCAGTATGCCAGAGCTTTCAGGGGTTTCATTAGGAACTACATTTAACATGCAGGGTGGTTAATTTTACAGGCATTAGGAAGATGCAGACAGATCCAAGGTCACAGATGGACGGCAAGCCCCTTCATCTCCCTCATCGCCTCTCCGAAAGTAAATCGAATCGGCGAAATTTGCCATTTAATAAAACATCCACACTTTCTTTCATATTAGTTGGATGGAGTGGTTGTATTAATCAGAGGTGTGAACGATTTCCATGGTTACTGGATGTCTGTAGTAGGTGAATATTGAACTCCCAGAACTTCATGAATAGATGGACTTCGTTCATCCCGAGCGGGAAATTCTGGAAAATTCCACACATACAAAGCAGGGATGGGGTTTTAACCTCCAGTAACATGTGCATACTGCCAGTTTGGATACTGTTATAAATACTGTATTTCATTGTTCGCATTGGGCATTGGGCATTTAATTGTTTACATTGAGGTGACATAATTAATGATCGCATTGGTTGTACATTTAGTTTGGCGTGTGAAGGAGGAATATTTCAGCTTGTTACCATGCATCTGATCTTCAGTGGATACAGAGTGTGTGTGTATGTGATGTGTGCATGAAAGAGAGTGAGTGAGAGAGAAAGAGAGAGAGAGAGAGAGAGAGAGAATAAAACCTGTCATTTTCCCCAGTTATGCTGCAGAACTTTTGATTAGTTGTGGGAATGTAGATCTCTTTACACCTGCAAAAAAAAAAAAAAAGAATTATTCACAGACAACCCAACTCAATGGCATATTTTTAACCTATGCTCTTTCATAATAAAATATTAATGTACCAGTGGCAGACTTACGATGCCTTGAATGAGCCTCCGACTGGCTAAAATCAGCCAGACATTTTTATTTTTTGATACTTAGATTATTTGGCCTTATTCTAGTGGAAACACTGCCAAAAAGCATGACCACGGCAACGGAGGGCTAACGGCAGGCCTGCCGCTGTTGGCAGGGTCCGATTCTCTAATCAGAGTCAGCCAGGCTGTTTCTGACATGTAGATATGTCTGTTATACCTTGAAGGGAGGAAAAAAGATTCATCATCCCTGCAGATCGCGGTGAGCCAGGCTGGATGCCAGGAGACGGACATGCAGGGGGATCTTCTAAGATAACGGCTGTCTGTGAGGGGCTCCCTCGTCAGGCGGCGCAGGCTGAACTTACATCTGTCAGCCTGTCAGTTACTAATGAGCGCCGGTATTTCATGTGTGTAGAGGTATTGACACAGAAACACACACACTGTATATATATTACACACACGCGGAACCTGGCATTAAGTTTATGTAAAAACTCACAAAAACTATGACTTTCTCAGACTAATACGAGTGTTGACATATGTATTGCAACAATCTGCCAACAATTGCCAGGTTTGACTCCCATCCTTGGCAGAATAGTCAGCTATCTGTTGGGCCCTTGAGGAAGACCCTTAACCCCTGAAAATGCTCTTGGGATGTCAGATAAATGGCTGACCCCACGCTCAGGCCCAAGCTTCACTGCATATATGTGTGTGTGTGTCTGTCTGTCTGTGTGTGATTATGTTTATATTACATAATCATGTATGTTCCCCACAATGTAATAATGATCAGTTATTTTGAAGTTGTAAAGACCATTTTTCAGGTCCCAACAATGATCTGAGAATGCAGTCAGAGCACGAAAAGTGCCAAAAACTCTCGTACGTAGTTTGGTTACTTATGGTTTAAGGTTAGGGCTGAGTATAGGTTACGGTTGTCATAGTTGGAATTTTTCCCCATAGAAATGAATGGAGAGTCCCTACAAAGATATGAGGACAAACCTCTGTGTGTGTGTGTGTGTGTGTGTGTGTGTGTGTGTGTTACAAAGACAGGCAAGATGGAGTATGTGGAAAGACGTCTTCTAGTACACCTGTACTCATACTGGAACAAATAGCACATAAAGCATTGTTTCATTTCATACTCAATCATATCTTTCTTTATTCATTCATTTGTTTGTGCATGTATCAATGTCCATTTTCCTGCCTGTGATGAATGAAGTATGTGTATATACAGTATATCTGTGATTTAATTTGAAAATATGAATGGCTTGTCGGAGGTCTGTTAGTCGATGCGAGCTGCGTCAGCATGCCTGCGAGGCCCGGGGAGGGTCGGCTGAATTAGTAGCCCCCGGATACCCGATGCTTTGGCTCTAGTCGGGGTCTCTCTTCTCACCCAGGCTTAGCACCTGGTCAAAAGCAGGGAAAGCGGCCAAAGGCATGCAGCCGCAACTGCTGGAGGTACCAGAGAGCCAGGCGGGAAATGACAAGGGGGATTTGCCAAATTACAGAACTCGCCGAAATCTTCAGTCTGGGCCGGTCACCTCAAGACGGAATGCAGCGGTACGTTGTTTGGCTGCTTAAATTGCAGCCACTGAATCTGGCGGGACTCACACGTAGAGGTGCTGCCTTCTACAGGACAGGAGGACTCCCAACATAATAAAATACCTTTAACACCATTTAGTCCCAGACATGTGGAGTCTGTCAGAGTCACCAAGGACAAAGCAGACACTCAAAATCCAGTGCGGCTAATATATTTGATGCAGTTACAGTTAGGTAACTGATATCCTTCAGCGGCGCAGTGAAAAAGCACTGTCCACATGGAAACGTGTCGGGGGCATCTGGATCTTCTCGGCGCATGTAATTGGGAAATGACCACTGCAGTCAGCCCTGTTTAATGAGCTTCGCAAACTCAATAATGCTATAAATAGGCGTATTAAACAAGTTTAGGACACTGGATGTCAGTTAATGAAACGTGTTACGCGGCAAAAACGACAGTGCAGATATGGAAGTGTAAAATCAGATCAGGCTACGCCTACATGCTCTGGTGTCTGTGATTTAATTAGGCCCTAATACCACCTATACTAAAAAATGGAACTTTGGTGGGATTTGGAGGGAAAGTGAGGCCACAGAAGCAAGGGGTGGAAGACTGTAAATTTTATTTTGCTTGCTCCCCCGACGCCGTTTCTCCTGTCATGGGCATCAGGCATAAAAGCGCAGATGACCTGGGAGAATTCGTACATCAACCACACTGTTGAATAACGCTTACAAACAATGTCAGGCAAGCCAAGACAGATGTCAATATGTAATCTGCGATGACATTTCATTTATGCTCAACTGGTAAAATTAAATACTCTCTTTGTATTCCCCCATGAGGGTTTGTAATGACAAAAACAGGCATATACTGCTGTCAGGGTTGGCTTTGAACAGTCTTAAGTGGGACTCTGTCTTTCGGAGTGGAACACAAACAGTGCTAGGAGGGTTGACGTGTTTATCCATGCACTTTTGGTATTAACACAAGGCAGGAGTCAAACACCTTCTCCATCTCTCTCCTTCTCTGCCTTCTCTCCCAAACTAAAAAAAGAAAAATGAACAACCTCCATATATTTAAATATTTCAAAGAGGAGCAGCAGGCGAGAATACAGATCAGACAGAATGTCTAAAAGCTGATCCCTCCACTTGTGTGCTGAAGGCGTCCTGATGAAGTTCAGCTGACCTTTGTCCGTTTGACATTCCTGGGGCAGTTTTGTCAGTCACGAGAAGCCCTACACACACACACACACACACACACACACGTATATACCAAATGGTTTGACATATCCCTGCAAGCTAAAATTAGTATCTAAGTGTATTAAAATGAAAATATTTAGTATCTATCTAGCTGTAGGGCTTTCTTAGCCCTTGAGCTCAGAGAGCTGTGTTGATTTCCATTCAGCGCCTAATTGTTTTAACAGACACTAAGTCAGCTCACCTGGTGATTCACTTGTAAATCAGGCACTAATTAAAATGTCCTCTAAAACCTGCACGACTCCAGGCCGTTTTGGTGTAACTCTTGTGTGATTTAGTACTCGTTTAGTTGCCTAAACCATACTGTTCAATTATGCTACTAAAGAACTGATAGCCAACACAGGACCAGTGCTGTGTGTAAAACTGTCTGAACAAAATGTGTATAAATGTGTATGAGATGTGACCACATTTTCATCATGGCTACTTAATAGCAGTACATTTAGCAGTCCGTATGTAACAGGAAGTAGCTGCCATGCCTTTTCCTGCCTCACACACACATCTGTATTCCTATCTTTGTGGGGACCGTACATTCATTAGGGCAAAACCCTAATCCCAACAGTGATGACCTTAACCCCTACCCAGCCCTAACCTTAACCATAAGTAAGTCTTTTGGCATTTTTATTTTTTTGATTGCAGTCCCAGATTTTTATTAAATTTAATTTCCCCTTTGTCGAGACCGAACAAATGGTCCTCACAACATCAAAATAACAATTTTATCACATTGTGGGGACATCTGGTCCCCACAATGTAATGTATACCTGGACCACACACACACATACACACACACACACAGACACAGACACACACCAGGCTGCTGCTGCTCTAAACAAATTAATTCCGATTTTTTTTTTGTAGAAGTCATTCAACTGTGATAGAAGATTTGAAGTTAGGAGCATTAGCATTTTACCAACAAAGCTGTTTGTTTGGCTAATTAAAATATGCTACAATTTGGGGGTTGATATGAGGACATTTGTTGTGGGGGCATTAGTGAAAGCTAGTAATGGGAATTAGAAGGATCGTAATTTTCCAGCCATCATGGAAGAAAATTAATAAGCTTGCAGATCTATGTGTGTCTTTCTTTTATCTTTTACTACGCTCTTAATGCTACACACCTTCATTTGCCATTCTGCTATGTATGGTCCACTTGGTCACATGACCTTCCTGCCCGCCCATTGTATCGCCGCCTTTTCTAACACATTACATCGCATGCTGCCGTCTGTATGAAAATTACGATATTATTTCAGTTTTTGTACTGGTGTTTTTGTTTATTAGGTAATTATTGTTGGTCTCTATTGGTCTGTTCATTATGATAGCCTGTGACTTGTTCTCATGAATAATTTTTATTATGCTTTAATGCCAGTTTTAACAACTGTGTTATTCTGCACTCAGAATGCATCATAGACACGCTTTGGCAATGACTCCTTATTAATGGAAATTGCCGGTTGTTCATTGTTTGCTGTTTGTCTGCATTCTAAGTGCTTGAATTGTATGCTTAACAAGCGTTCCTGGAGTCTGGTGGGGTTTTTTTCCTGTTCAACATTTACATGTCACTCTGTTAAACATTTTTTTTTTCCATTGTTTCCTCTTCATCCTCAACCACAATGACTCCTAACCTGCAGGGACATCTATCAAGAAACAAGATCTCCATTGTCTTTTATATTGTCTTGTGTGTCCTCCAATTCAGGGAAATCTTTTGTGACACTGGAGCTGATTTAATCAAACATGAAACGAGGAGATAGCCTATGTTGGGAGGGGTCTGTGCATCTTTCAAGCTAGCTGGCCCACCGCTTTTCTGTTATGGGTCATGTTTTTCTTCCACTGTTCATTTGTTTTATTTTTTTAGGCTAATGAGGACTGGGGTTGGGGTGGTCTACTCCTTCGGCTCCCAAAGAAACCTTTTCTGGCACCTTCTGTTCTGCTGAACTAATAATCTTAACATCATTTGTGGGAGAGGGGAGCTTCAATTTTAATCCCCAACAAAGATCAACCCCTCAAAGTCACAGAAAGATGCAAT
>JAODJU010000081.1:5103801-5119972 GCA_026776725.1 Gnathonemus echidnorhynchus
GGGGGGTTGCTGTATTGCTGGAGGAAAGAAGGGAGACCAGTGGAATGGCAGCATTGACACTTATAGAACTGGAACTGATGGACTTGGAATGTACAAGGATGAAGAAAGCAAAAGCAGTAGGGTCTGGTTATGAGGTCTGCTTTGTTTGATGTAGGCAAACCAAAAACACTGCAGTGACCTCCTACACAGTGGCACAGTGGGTAGTACTCATGGACCAGGGTTCAAGTCTCTGGCCCGGTTCTGTGCGTGTGGAGTTTGCATGTTCTCCCAGTGTCGTCGTGGGGTTTCCTCCAGGTACTCCAGTTTCCCGCCACGGTCCAAAAGCATCTTAAAGTGAACTGGAGCTGTCAAGATTGCCCATATGAGAGGGATGGGTAGGAGCCCCATCTAATTATCTTGAACCTATCGCTTCCTGGAAAAACTCTGAACCTCCACAACCCCACATAGGACAGGGGGGGGCATAAAAAATGGATGTATAACCACACAGAATTATGGATTCCAAGCAAGTTGGTCATTCAGTATAAGTTCAGGAGATCCAGTTTGATTCTGAGATCTGAAGATGTTCAGTTTGAGTGGGTCGATCTGTCTAAAGGGCATGTGTTATAGAAAATGAATGTATATTAGCATATTTTCAGTTTCAGAAGGTAGGAGTTTGCTGTATATTTAACAAATTTGGATCGTCGCCCTACCTCAGCTGGGCTACATCAGTTTGGAAGATTTACTTGGTAAAGTAGATACACCTCTCCCAAAAAAAGGGAAAATCCAATGAAAGTCTGCTTAGTACTGGACAGCCAACTGTGATGTGAGTGCAGCCATCTCAGTCACGCGTCTGCAGATCTGTCAACAAACTCCCCCCCACCCCCACCCCCATCCGGCCATGAAGCCAGAGAAGCAATACCATAAAGGCTGGTGGCAACTTTCAACACCACGACCTGCCCACTTTCAGCGTGACCTTACACTGGTGGAGGCAGAAAAAAACAGGCCCTGTGAAAATGAATGAAGCCGCGAGCATATCAACATGCTCTCTACATCCTTGACATAACGCGGAGCAGGGATCTTGGACGAAATGAAAAAAAATGAAAGTATATACAAGACAGAAACACAGGCTGGATAATAGCCACTAATATTCCCAAGAGGTGCCACTGCGGATCGTGACCTTGGCATGGCGGAGGGGTTTGCGTGCCTCAACGATCCACGGAGATCCTCTAGAGCTCCTGGTTGGGCCTCACTTGGCGAACAGGCCTGTGGGGAGAGGCCTGACAAACTGATTATCACCCCAGATATAACCAGTGTGCCCTGGCTGCAATAGGGCTACTGGGACCACCACTGAAGGCAGGCCAGGGGGGTGCCATGATCAACCAGCCAGGCTAATCCCAAAAGCAGCGAATCTCAACCCAAGGGTCGCGACCTAAATTTGGGTCTCAGCAAGTTTTGAAAGGGTCCTGAGGCAGAGTTGGAAATGTAAGCATTTTAAAACCAGCAAGCTCTTATTCTAATCCGCGATCAGATTTCTCAGTCCCAATCATAGAACTGGGTCTGCAGATGTTTAGCGCAAAACTAATGAACACTCAACCAATCCAAGAAGCCAAAGCCACAGATGCTTAATTAAAAATTCACTGGCACATCCAATCAGATTTGTGCGATAGGCATTGACTGGCACAAACTGCAGACTGCACTGCCTGCTTGACCATAGCGTTAATTTAAACCTATACTTGATATAGGACCGCAACTGAGCTGGCGTGGTAAGAAATGGGTCGCGGTGCAAAAGAGTTTGAGGTATGTCACTGCCATAAAAGCCACTAAGAAACTCTATGGTCTTACTGTGCAGAACGATAGAGATTCCAGGAGAGGCGTGATTGGGAAGAATGACTTTCCAGAAACATACTCGAGTGCCCAACTGTTATTGTAGTGCAAGCGATTTATTATCTATAATGAACACCATGTTCGAACCTAAGAATGTTCATAAGTGTACAGGGAGCCAGACACGGGCAGGCAATAGGGACTCACTGCACACCTTGGGACTTAGTTTACTTGGCTGTGGTGGATAGGCTGCCACAATAGGGTCGTAATCACGACCCAGGGGAACTGGGAACAGCGCTCTGTGCAGACAAACGGCTCAGGCATTTGGACCCAGAGGACGGCAGGGTGACACAGTCTGATCAGTAATCTGGAGCTTCCGTTGGCCCAACTCAGGGGGAGTTTATCTGAAGAAGGGACCTAGTCCTTCCCAGCATGGTCCACGGGGGTAACAGAGAGAAAAACAATCCAATCCTCGGTCGTTGAGAAAACCCAAGATACACACGCCAACCCAACACGACAAAACCGATCTGGTGCCTGTCAACACATGAATGGCACATGGAAGTGATGTCACATAACCAGGTCTATTATGCACAGAACAGCTGGTTACAAATAAACATTGCGTTCCGAGACAAGTGGTGAGGAAGATGCAGATTAAGGACAGCTTCATAATCGGCAGTTGTGCGACCTGCCGCTCATTGACATGATAATGAACAGCCCTTATCAGGTAACGGCCATTCTGTAACATTTTTTTGGGCTCCTTCATGTCCATTTACACCATTAGCTGTGCCCTGAATGCGATTGTTTCCGTGCTTCCGTTTGCTAAGGCTTGTTATTAGCATCTCTCAGGCATGGCGAGCCGCACGACGCTCACGCGAGCACCCGCAAGGCAATATAACAGAAGCATGATAATTCGAATGCCCACAAAGTGCGGACCCTCCAAAGCCCTTATGCTGCACCACTGCTAATGGGATTTAAGCTCGCCTCGAACACTCCAGATTTGCTTTAATATGAAACTGAGATATTGTGAAAGTTTTTTTGAAAAAAACCCATACTGTTTTCTCCCCCCCAACAAAGGCAGCTACTTTAACATTGCCAGATAGGTTGCAAACACGTTACATACGCCGCTAAACATCCATTGCTTTTTGTATTACATATAATTTCCATCACAATAATATAAAAACTGGTTGAGTACCACTTAAAGAAAGTTATGATCGCAGATTCCTTAACTCCAACTCAAGACAGAAAAACAACATTATGAGGAACTCATGCCCTGCGATAGGCTGGCCATTTCACAAATATTTTAAATGCTATTGTTTCGTTTCATTTTAATGTTGTCCATGTATAACTTATAAAAAGATTTTCATTGCTGCTCATGCGGTCTAAAATAATTGTTTTGGCAGATTTCCCAAGAGCTTAAGGGCAAAGTCAAGTGTAAATGGGTTTTCTGGCCTATCAGAGTCCCTACAGCGACTCTCGTCAAAGGAGTCAAGCCAAAAGCCTGTGACATATAAATTTAAGCCTGAGACGTTTAAACGGCGTTCCTCTGTGGAGCTGCCCTGCCACTGGGGTCATGGGGCCACTGTATTTACCCAGTGCTATTACCGGACCTGGACCTCCTGATCATCTACACAGTGCGTACAATCATCTATACAGTGCGTACAATCATCTACACAGTGCGTACAATCATCTATACAGTGCGTATAAGCAGGTTCTGCCCCTTCATGACTGGGACCCTCCTCTGCCTCCACTGTGAATGGGCCTGTATATAGGGGTGGGGGCCCCAGTGGCACTGGCTCCAGCTAAAACCTGATTGGCCACCGAATGTCCCTCCCCCATCACTCACCAATTGAAAGCAGATCATTGGCTAATAACAAGGTTGGCCCCTCCTATGCCCCTCACCTTAAAAAAAATCCAGTAATTACCCATGGATTCAAGATCAAATCTGGCATAGTATGTTACCGGAAAGATAACATCAATCTATTTAAAGGTTTTATATCGATAACGGATAAAAATAAATCGCCAGATGATCTTTAAATGAAAAACATCTATTTTAAAAATGTGATATATAGTATTTAATTTAAGAAAGTAATGTGCACGCAGTTATATAAAGCTTAAAAATATCGCTTGACATTTAGATATGCCCCATTTCTGCGGTCTTACGCTTTACACGCGGCACACGCAGGATGTAACTAAAATGTGCTAAAAGCTTCAAAACAAGCTGCAGGGGAATATTTCCCTTTTCATATCAAAACAACATTGTCCGTGGTATAATAACGAAAGGAAAGGTGATGGGATAAGCGGGCGGGGCCGGCGCCGCGCGGCGCTCTCCCCCTCGCCTTCCCTGTCTCCCGTCCGTCCGTCTCCACCGTTTTATTGACCTCGTGGGGTTTTTCGCTCAGACTCGGCTCCGTTCCGCGAGCCGCCGTCCCCCCCGGGAGGAACCGGCAGGCGTCGGAGACGCGCAATCACCGGGGTCACGCGCCTTTATCTTCCACCTGTCACGTACGAAGCGGCCGCGCCGCCGACTCGCGCGCGCTGGGAAATAAATGCCCGTCTTTACAATCGCTCCCGGCGGCTCGGAGACGGCAAAATGTCACAGCATAAAAACACGTCTAAAAGCCCCAGTTCCTTTGATTACACTAACAATGCAAATGAAAAATACATCTTGGCAGAAAGCTGTGTATTTCTCCCCTGCCACTAAAACTTTTGAGATGCCTATCTGTGTATTTTTCTGTATATTTTAAATTTTTTCTTAGAAAATAGCTGGCATCCCAACCGAGATGCCTTCTGCCTCGTGCCATGAGCTTCCTGGGATCAGCTCCAGACCCACTGCACCCTGTATTGGACAAGCAGTTATAGAAAACAGATGGATGGATGGATGAACGGATGGATATATTTAATTAATTACGAGAGTCCAATTCACTTGTCATGCTTTATAAAAGAGTAATGTGTCTCTCACACGTTGCAGGGAGACATAAACTTAAACCCACCATGGACAAGCGTGAGACACACTGAGGGAATTCTTGCTGCAGAAATGAAATACAGCATTGATCTGTCCCTTTGCTTAACAGAATAACAGACTTCTTGTATATTGACAGACACTTGCTGTTAAACAACTAAAGTTTAATCAAAGACAGTGTGATTTCTGCCTGAGGGCACCTGGGTAAGCGCTTTGTAGTCTGACATGAAGTTCTAAGACCTCTCTCCACCGACATCATCCCACCACATTTTTTGATTTATTCAAAGAGCTCTCAAACTTTCACTTTTTTTCCCACCTTTCCTCGGATCCTGCCTTTCCCTTTCCTCTCCGGGTAATCGGAGTTTCACTTTTTGTCCTGTGTGTCCTCTGAAGCGGAACATCCAGGTTCCATCTGAGTTCTCCAGAACTCACTGGCTCCACTGTGTGGATTTGACAGGGACGTCACGTGGGGGGGAGTCAGGAGGTGCCAGAAGATTCTGGGAGACAGGATAACAGCCCATAGTTTCCTCTCACTGGGGGAAAAAAAAAACTTTCACTTCCCCAGCATTGGTTTACAGGGAAGGTGCAATAAAGATTTTACAGTCTAACCTTTATATCAAAGCATCTAACATCTCCCCTAACAATTCATGTCATGCTGCATCTGTAATAGCAAACACACCACTGTAAAAATCTGATAAGCAAACGCCGATGTCAGCGAATGCATCTAGCTGTTTGTTTTATTTGCATGCATCTTTTATGTTTGCTTGCATGCATATATTTGTTTGCTATATGCATTCAGCTGCTCCATTATCAGTAATAGACATTTACCACATTAGCACACCCTGTACAATCTACTATATAGAAATATATTGAATAGAGTTGAATCTCTTAGCATAATCTTAGGTTGAATGTCAATTCTTTGTGCCAGAATCAGTGGTTCTGCTGCAGATTCTGGCCCCATTAAAGTGTATCATGTTGGGCCCCCATCCCAGCCTTATCCAGCTATAATCCTTTTTTTGCAATTATCCTAACCTTAACCCCCACCCCACACACACAGGTGGCCAAAAATATGCAAAAAAGGGTCATTTTTGCATTAAACCTGATGTATAACAAGGATGTTTCCTGTATCTGATGCTCGTGATGATGTGATTTTTTTTTTTGTTCCTTCCAGTGACCCAGTACTGGATACAAGGCAAGGAGCTAGATTGATGGATCTCCTAGCCGATATTGTGTATGCATGCTCCTGAGTCAATGTCAGGGATGCTTGAAGCCTGCCCAGCCCCATCCATTACATTTATTGTTCTATTTCAACTCCAACACAGCTAATTATGGGCTGGAAGATGAGATAATTAGTTTAATCACATTTATGTGTGGTTCGAAGAAAGACCATAATTCCAGCAGGACTGAGGTCTGGGGAACTTTCTTTGATGTTCTTGTTTCTTTTGTAGCCTAAGAGGTTTGACTTTGTATTTGTAGTTCAACACTTCTTTCATCCGCCGTAAAATCGCCACACGACGCCAAAAGAAACTGCAGCTTTAAAAACGTCAAATGAGATCGGTTATCTACCGCGATCGCCTGCTTCTTTAGCCTTAAATAGCAAAAAAGGGTGACTCGTCATGAAGGGCGATTACTTTTCCACATAATCTAAATTTAGATCAGCAGCGAGCCTGCCTCATAGATACCGTCTAACAAATGAACCATTAGGTGAGGCATACATTTGGCAACTGCAAACATCTTCTCTCTGAACAACAAAGTGCTCATTGGAATGAAAATTTGCTTCATTCGCGCCTGACAACTCATTAACATACATATGAGATGTTAACGGCACAGTCTAAATTAATGTACTGTGTGATGCAATTAGTTTTGCAGAGGAAGTTTTTTTTTTATTATTTTTCATTTTTAGCTTTACTTTGAGTTATGTTTAATTCAATTACATCTGATCAGGGAAATGTCCGATAAGGAGACTCTTGTGTCCTGTGCTTGTATGGCTTCTGCCCGCCCTTCTTGAAAATCCTGGGGGAGGAGTGGTATGACCCTGCCCCTCCCCCAAGGAACCAACGATCACGGCAAAATGTAGAAACAGACCAGGTGGATTGTGGGAAATGAACTAGTTGCGCCACGAAGAAGGTGTACAAGGCCACCAATGAGAACTGGTGCACAGAGACATTGGCGTACATTTTCTCAGGATGATTGTGAAACTGAGTGTGTTCTTTCTCTTGTGCCCTGTGCATTATGGGATTGCTTCCTCTGTGAATAGGTGGGTGAATGTAAGAGTACTATTTTATACATAATGAATAACGTAAGGGTTAACTTAACCACACCGATGATTCATGGTTAACAACAGCTTAGAAAAACAAATCAAATGTCTACAGAGCTTCCAGAGGCCTGTTAATGCAATGCAATGCAATGCAATTTTATTTATATAGCGCATTATCACAACATTACATTGTCTCAATGCGCTTTACATTTCTGCCACGTAAAGACCCCCCAGTGAGTAAGCCAAAGGCAACGGTCCTGCTTAATCAGCAGTCACTGACCCTAAGACCACAACCAGTGTCCTGACCGTGACTTGGAATGCAGAAAACGGATGTTGCCTTTGTGGCACCATTGCCATTGTCAGGCTAAACACACTGAGACCATGTCCATACTCTAACCCAGGGGTAGACAGTCTTATCCAGATAGAGCTGTTGGTTATGTGGGTTTCCATAGCAAATCCCTAATTAGATTACTAATGAGAGGATTGGTTGGCTGAAGAGTCCTCACACCTGGTTTTGAGTAGCTGATCTAAAGGTCACCCCAAAACCCTGCATACACACCGGCCCTTTGCGGATAAGATTGTCCACCCCTGCCCTAACCACTAGTGAATCACTTGTCAGGGTTCTCCTGCCCGCACGGCGCTGGATGTGACTCTGTCGTCTGCAGGGCGGAAGGGGAACACAGCTCGGTGAGTCAGAACCGTACAGCAGGGGGGGGGGGCAGAGAACAGAAGCTCCGCGGGGGGTGGTCGCCACCAGTTGACTGACTGCGCAGATGTACTGCGAGGTGGGAAACAGCTCTACAGGATCAGGGCTGCAGGAGGTTCGTCTGTGTGCATTAGGAGAGACCTGAGACCAGTCCGCTGCTCCAGAAATCATTTTCCCCAGCTAATATTATAATATTACCACATCGAACAGTAATTATGAATAAAGACAAATTGCCAGTATCCCTATTCAAACCTTTTTTTGAGTTATTGTAAAATATATATATATGGTTTTTAAAGTAAAATGTAAAAAGCTCGTTTTAGTGCTTGAATTTTAATACCAAAGTTAAGGACTGTGATTATGTGGGTGACTCAAAACCAGGATCACAGAGAGACTGGGAATACTCTGTGTTAGAAAGCCCAATTTCAGATCGTGCATATTCCTATCTATTAATGAAATGCTATCCAATGTGATATGTACATATAATTTTAAAAAGGTACTTACCATAAACTGTTAGCCTACTTCAATCTAATACAGAAGTAAATTTGAATTTTCAGGAGTAATTAAAATATTTTAGTTTATTCACCCCCACATGGACCTAGTTGGTCTCTTCACTGTTATTTGTCATGTCTGACTCAATGTAGTGTTTGTGTCCCCTGTGGATTCCCAAACCACGGTGGTGACCGGACTATTCTCTGTGGAAAACCCCCCATTCCCATGTTCAGATTTAGAAGCAGAACGCAGACACAGCACATGAGGGAATTCCTGCATGCTGACTTGGGAAAAAGCAACAGAGGCCAGATCCATTGTCTGGACATTTTGACGTGACTTTCTGGGTTGCCGTTCAATGGGAAAACTTTACCGTGCCTTTGGTCTGACCTCTCGCTAAATTGTGGTGGCTAAATCGGATCACATTTTAACCAAATGCAGAGTGGAAAAATTATTTAAACATATAAATCACTAATTTCTTCTCGGAGAACCAAAATGCATTGAGAGTAACACGGCTGAGGGTTCGGCCCCGATCTGTAGACAGCAACTCCTAAAGGTTACATTTTCGAAACAAAAAGGTGTCAAATTATAATCAAATTTGGCACAATGATAATTAGGAGTCTCTTCCTTTTGCTAACAAAGCTGTCTTTCAAATTAAACACGACAAACAACAGCGTAAATACACGATTAACCCGAATTGCTTCAGGGTGTGTCTGACCCTGCTCTCTGATTGTAAGTCGCCTTGTATGAAAGCGTCCGCTAATTAAATATAAATGTAAATCAAACGCGGCGGAAAGCGCCGCGAGTGTAATTCTCCCCGTTAAATCCGCACATCGCAGGTGACTCGCAGATTCACTTACATCAGCGCCGCCGGTCCTGTTTCACAAGTGGAGTTTTTTTTTTTTTTTTTTTTTTTTTATTGGCGTCTCTGCCCATGCTGAATCTTCAATAAGATTAACTTTGGTTAACCTTGGCTTAGACACGACATGTGCAAATGTGTATTTTTTTTAATGAAGGGACTGCAACCGCACAAGTTTCTAAGTGGAAAATCTTAAACCAGCGATAATAAATTCCAATATCCATTTTTCGCAAGCTGGAGTGTGTCTGGATGGCACTCGTACAGAAGAAATCTTTAGCTCATTATACACGCATTATGTTACAAATCGTCTAACGGGTAAGCCTTCTTTAGCTTTCCGTGCTAATCAAAGGAATAGCAGGTGTGTGCTTCATAACATATTTTTTAACGTTTTGCATCACCCCTAAAACCCAAGACACACTGTGTACTCTAAGCAGCACCTCCCTTTGCCTTGTTGTTTACACAGGGCACAACACTCCGTGAATTAGTATGGAGATTAATCTCCTCTCATGTAACCGTCTTTAAGGTCAAAACGTCAGCCAACTCCGCTTCTAATCTAGATTCATAACCAAACACATCACTGATTTTTCTTTAGTTGGCCTGTCAGTAGAGTTATGTAGTATTAATTCGCCGTCGTGCATACACAGCGCCAGTCAAAAGTCTGTATACCCCTGCATTTAATGCATTTATCTCTGTGTTGTTCACCTTATAGCAAAAGGCCTCGAGGCAATGATGTGTCGCATATTAAATATTGCAACGACCAAGAGAACTGCTCAACATTTCAAGATTTTCACAAATTATAGACTCCTCAAAATAGCCCCCTTTTGCTTTGATGACAGCGTTGCAGACTCTTGGCATTCTTTCAGCCAGCTTCCAGATGCAGCCACCTGGAATGCTTCTCCAATAGTCCTGAAGGAGTTTCCACAAGTTCCGGGCACAAGTTGGCTACCTCGCTCTTACTCTTTGATCATTTTAGCTAATCTCAAACCAGATCTATAGGGTTTAGGTCGGGGGGGATTGTGGGGGCCAGGTCACATGTCACAGCCCCCCATCTTGTTCCTTGTTCACTAGAGAATACTTACTACACAATGTCGAGGTGTGTTTCGGGTTGTTATCTTGGTGAAAAACAAATGATTTTCAGCAAGTGTGTCTAGATTTTTGCCTTGAATTATTTAGCTAAAAAAAAAGCCTGTGATCTCCATTAAGCGAAAAATTGAAAACTTCCAGTTCGTCTGGTATGTTCTTCAACTTTGTGCTTCACGTTTTACACTTTCTTCCGTGGCCCAATTTCCACAGCCAATGTCACCGAGAACGTGGCTCTGAGGAGCCCGTCGAGGTGTCAGCAGTGTCCTGGGTAAGGAGGCCCCGTCGTCCCCCCCTGTAACCAGGAGAAATCTCCCGGCAAGGTTGTGAGGATGGTGAGAGCAGCCTGGCCGGTGCTGAAACGAGCCTTCAGCTCATCTCGAGCAAACCAGCGGCCACATCTCTTGGCCTGAATAACAGACGACAGCCTGCTGCGTATGAAAATCGACACTAGCTTTTGGGGACACTGTGAAGAGCAGTATCTCCTCGGTGGCAGATAATTACTGCTGGTTCTGGTATCTACCGACACATGCAATCTGTAAGGGCTTTTTATACAAACCGGTTCAAAATAATCTAGCTGTAATTTAAGGAATTTATGGCACATCATCCTCTTACGGAACTACTTGGATCGTGCCTGGTTGCCATGACACCAGCAGAGAGTTAAAGAACTTGTAAATTTATTAACAGGAAGCAGTGACAAGGGGTCGTATCGGAAAGTGTACACACCAGTTTGGCAGGGTTTTTGGCATGTCAGCCCTTTCCCCTTCTGCTGATGGGCTTCCCGGCACTCAGTCGTGACAGGACCAGGCCCACTGACTGTGAGCTGTGCAGCTGGGGAGGCTGTGGAGGACTCAGGTTCTGAGGAACGAAGGGCACGACTAAGATTTGAGGGACTAAAATGAGGTCAGGAGATCAGGAAACCGGAAGCAAGAGGTCGGAAATAACTTGTGGACCAAGAAAAGCAGCGCTGACCAGAGTGAGCTTAAATAGATTGATAGATTGTCTGCAGGTGAGGGTGATCATAGATTGAAGCCATCTGGAGGTAACTGGAGCCATGTACATTTATGCAGCTGGTAACCTATGCCATGGATTCTGGACCGGATTTGATAGTCTTGTTTCATTTTAGCAAAACACAGTATTCAAACTTAAACACAGGGTGGTTATTTTTAGATATTTTTAAAACAAAAGGGTTGTATATCTCGTGAACAAATACTGTCACGCTATCCTACAAGAAATTTATATTAAAACACATTAACATAATCAATCAACACAGTTAATGCATATGAATTAATTTTGTTCGCACAAATAAAACACTCCTGTAAAAAGTTTTAAACTGCATTTTTAAATAGATTCTGGAGTAAGATATCTAGCTTCCTGTACCTGAGGGAATTGAACTGACTGAAAGTACAATGTGCTTCTATGCTGTAAACAGAGCAAATGCCTATGCAGTCCTTTATGGAGACGACCAAGTCCAGGCACACAGATAAGTTATTGGTCTTTACAATAATCTGCAGTAAACCCTAATGCAGAGACTGTAAAGACCATCACTAAACACATACACATATATAGAATCTCATATATAGCATCTCTGCACTATATATTATCGCTGAACTATTTATTTACTGCCTGTTTGCACCTTGCACATCCTGTTACTGTGAAGTTAAGTGCACTATATGTTACTATATGTTGCACCAGGGCCATGGAGAAACATTGTTTCATCGCTCTTTGTACATGTTTGAAGCTGCTGATGACTATAAAGTAACCTTGAACCTTGAAGGTGAGACACACAGTCATATACCTTGAACGGGGTGTTTTTCAGCAACTGTTTATGTTTAGACTAGAGAAACCCGGTGCGGCTCGGGCACGAGAACAAGGCATAGTGCACAAAAAGGGCGGACAACCCACTGGCGGCTCCAAGAACACAAAAACGGGGTTTATTAAATAAAACAGAAAATACTACAAACACAACAAAACCAAAAGGACCACAAGGGGTCAAAAACTAAAGGGGATAAATAAAGACTACAAATCACAAATAAACATAAACTGGGCAGGTAAACATAATACAGATCTAACCTCAAAAACGTAAGACAATCACAATCAACGAACCACTAGGGAACAGAACAGAAGCAGGGACTTAAATACAGAAACCAAACTGGGTAATAAGACTAACACAGGACAGGTGAGACTAATTAACAGAGACCAGGAAAACGGGGTACAGATGAAACTAATAAACTCAAAGGAACAAAACAGGGAAACTAAGAACTAACCAAGGAAACAGGGAAACAGAAACCAACACTAGAGAATTACAAACAGGTAAAGACACAAGCAGGGGCACAAGGAACAAAATAAAAACCAACTACAAAATCAGACAAGAATTACAGAAACTCAAATGAAAAACTAGGGAGCAAAACACAAAAACAGAGGAGGGGGGATTTGAACACAGGACAGAAGGATTCACAGATAACTGGACGCTCAAAGTGTTGAGCCATGAGGCCAACAGAGAACCGAGGAGAACACAAAGACTAACATGAAGGACGGGATGACCAGCAACACCTGCTGGCCAAACGGGGAAGGGACATGGAGTGGGACAACAGGGGCTGACCCTGACAGAAACACTAAAATGACTATTCAAACATTGTAATTCTAGGGTTATAATATTATGAAATATTCCTGGTACGCAGCACTTCTGTTCCCCTAAGGAAAGGCCTTTATTCATATGGCACACATCACTTAAGGTGGCCACAGACACATCGACACAAACAACAATAAATAAGTATAATATAAAAACTGCTAATGTTATTTATGCAGTCTATGTAAAAACCCATGTATACAGACATATATCTGACATTTTTGTTATTTTTACTTTTAAATATAAATTTTAATTAGTAATTACTAATTAATAATGAATAATCACTTATTAAGTGGCCATTTGACCTAATATCCTGCGGTCACCATGCGTTTACAAGGGGCCCTGAAGTGACTTTTTCAATGGGGCCCAGACGCAACAACCTGTCCCCTGGTTGTGATGATAGTATATTCCGTACGTTGCCTCTAAGAACTGGCCAGCGAATATCCGGAAGGTTCTAGCAGGTGGCTGGGAGAACAATAATCATCCTCCGGTCTCACTAGACAGACAGAGGGATGGTGGATTGTGGATTGGTGGACAGCCATGAGTATTTTGGGGCAAGTTGTGTTTTTTTGTGCTGTATCCCATTAAAGGAAGATAACATCCCATGAACATTCTCACAGTTACACAGGATGGAGGTTAGATGGTTAAGCTTGTTGACTCTGGGAAATTTGTTTTCATGTACTCTGGATGGGCTTGGCAGACGAAACAATCCCACAGAGCTAAAATAAAAAAGACCAGCGAACCCAAAAGCCCGAAAGCCGTTCTTCTGGAAAAATAATTCCTCTGTACGTGATGCTTTTATAAGGACTTCTCATTCTTTTGTTCATTGCTTAGAGATGTTATTAGATTTACACACAATCCATACATATTTAATTCTACATACCTCCCATTAACTGCTCGTATTTGATCTCAGCGATCCACGGGTTGGAGGGCTATAGAAAAGCAGCCCGTCTTTCGCGTCATGCAAACTAGACCATTGGAAGAATATCAAATGGAACAATGATTTTAAGCGAAAGAGCGAGCAAAGCATCCCCCTGCCTGCTTATTAGCTCTCTGCCCTGAAGACCAGCTACGTTGTTTTGCAAGAGGAGAGAGGAACCAGATGCTTTTAATGGGTGGAGAGCATGCACGCACTGGCACACGTGCCAAACACAAATCATCGCTCGCAGCCCCGTCCTTAAATTGTCAAATTGGTTTTTTTGTAAAGAGTCATGCGGAGCATTGAAAAAAAAAAACAAAGAACGTTAAGTGAACGTTGGCCACGGATCACAGGTTTGAAGCTGTAAGCCGGTGTTGTGCCAAGCATGAATGCGGTTAAACTTTGGTGACTGCTAGTCTGGCCATCAACCGCTGTCCTGGTAGCTTGTGACGTCCGTGCAAACTGCGGGAGCTTGACCATGACGTTACGAAGGTCCGTTTTACGAAGGCCCCGAAAGGTCGACTGATAGGCGTTCCGGAACCCATCACATCGTCAATCCGGACCGGAACGTTGACCGGAGCTGTCCGGAATCCTTACAGGGCTGCCGCAACTTGACAAGCCCAATCCGTTTATTGGATCCTGCGTATGAGTTTGAAAGGGCTGGGAATCTGGGGGCGGGGGGAGGGGTGACACAGCCAGGAGCCTGGCAGATTCCGGTCGATTTCAAAGCACCTGGGCATCCTGCCCAGGACTGTAGCCACTCCGTGTCAAGGAATATCACTATCATGGGCAGAACGACGGGATTTTTTTTTTTTACCCCCTTTCCGGCCATTCTCCGAGTCGACAATGACATGGACAGATGTTCTCCTGCACGCATGTGACCGTGAATAATCTGGAAAGAGCACATCAAAGGGGGGGACAAACCGCTCTTTCCTGGCAACGCCGTAGCTGCCACATGTGTTTGGTGCAAATACGGGTCCGCACCTACTGCTGTGGCCTGTCACCCATCACCGGCCGGCCATTGGTTAACCGTGTAAAACCACAAGCCTCATGTAGCGTGACGAATGCCATTGCATGACATCCAGCACCAGGCCGAAAACACTAAAAAACAACGTCTGTTCTTCCTAGGCATTTTAAAATTACAGTAGTATTCATGAGCTGAGAGTAGGATATTGACATGTGACATTAATATCGGATCCCATCTACCTGTTTACCGTTACCATTTTTGAAGGCGGGGTTGTGCCAAGGCTGCAGCCAATCACGAGGCAGCGTGGGCGGGTTGTCATTCCCTCACGTATGAGTACCTGATGGGGATGATATGAGGAGCTCTGAAAGGGATATTAGGGTCAGACTCTTCATTCTGCAGTGAGCCTCTCATGGGCAGGTTGCATATCACCAGTTTTGTTCATGGAAACTAACATGAAAGACACACATTGCAGTCTTAGCAGGATCCACTTGCAAGAAGAACAAACTGTGTGGGAGAGTCGACGTCTGTGTGGGAAACTGTTATTGAATTACACCGCTTTGCATTTCCTGTTGTATTTTGCAAAACGTTGCTGTTTCTGGTGGCCCAGTTAGCTGCTAATGTTCATTTTAATGGAAGCTAAAAGGATGTATGCAACTTTTCAGCGTTATTAGCTACAGGTCTGCCAACAGAATATTTTCAATACTCTGCATAAAGTCTCTATATTGTGTTGAACAGGTTAAAATTATTGTAACAGTTATTGATCAACAATTTGAAGTTTCCATTTGCTGGGGTAAATTAGCCAATGAATTTAATGCAGTGAAAATTTATAAGGTAGCGAACATTTATCTGGTGGCAGGCTGTCAATAGAGCTGTTTTTGGCTTTGACTGAAAGACACGGATAAATCGTGATGCCGGCAGTCTGTGCTGTCATGAAGTGTCAGGAATTCTGTCGTTCTGGGACACAAGTTGTCAGGGCAACAGGCTTCAGCACCCTCCCTCTCCCAGCCTCCAGTCACCACCAGCCAGTAATACTGGGGTAGTAGTTCCTTCACCCAGCATACAGAACCTGGATTCATTTAGCATCCTTTAGTTGCTTATTTACAGGAGAGAGAAACTCAACACTGTAAAATCTTCCGTTGCAGTGCTGAAGGACACCAGCAGGGTGCGCTCAAACTCCCCCTCCCACACCCTGCATAATGTTTTCCGCCATATTGTTTTCCAGCAGCCCACCCATAACTGACTCACTGCTGTAAATAAACAGAGGAGGCCTTGGGGAGCCTGAGTACCATTCACCCCTTCGCCTGGATGTTGCTTGGAGGAGTCCCTGTTAAAATGCATCATTCATTTGCGTTTAAGGTTTGCCTTCAGCAAGCACTGCTTCTGAGACCTTCGCTCCAGTTTCAGAAGAAAATTAAGGCTGAACCGATTACTGTAATATTTCCAGGTGCCCTTTGTGTTTACTTTGTGGGGGGCATTGCTTGAGGGGGGGGGGGGGGGTGGACCTGTGGG
>JAODJU010000081.1:5119982-5140641 GCA_026776725.1 Gnathonemus echidnorhynchus
TTACGTATACTGCAACACCACCTCCCTTCTTGCCTATCCGGTCTCTACGGAACAACAGGGGGGGTGCACCTGTGGGTTGACTCAGCATCATGGCGATTTTTTTTAGAACGACAGAGAGATGTTTAAGAGACTTAAACATGAATCGACGGAAGTCAACAGGAACTACAAACTGATATTCCATTGCAACTTGAATGATATGCTGGTCCAACAGCCTGGTCCCGAAAATCCTGCTCCAAACCTGGGGGAATGGTATGGAAAAACAAAAGGGACAAATTTTTGTTTTTTATTTTGCGTAACTGTCTGCTGGGCAAAGACATGAGAGTGAAGAGAGTACCTCAATGGAGTAACGTCAACAATAAAGAGATAGTTATGTAATTTTTTTTTTTGATCTTATATCTCTGTGTAGACCTTGCACACGGATGAATTCTGACCCAGCTTATGCTTCTGACAGTTGCCACGATGCTCGCGAGCTCAGGTGCCCTTAACCCTGCCTGTCACAGAGCATTCCATAAAGGTGAGACGGATCAATACGAAGGGAGAGATCAGCTCTGCCATCACCGCTCTTTCACGCCCTTATTGTTCCTTCACTGCACGTCCATCCTGCTGCGGGCATCCTTCCCCCCACGTACATGGGGAATTGTGCGATCCGGCCTGCACTGGATACGTCTGGGAATGCCACCGCGGCTTACCGTGCACAAGCGAAACTTTCCCCGTGAGCGAAGGCTGACGCACTTCACAAGAATAATAAAGCAAACCTTTTTTGGCCAAAGATGTTTCTTGCCAAGTCTGCTGGACTGTGACAGCAGACAGAGAGGCCTTCTTGACACAGTATATATGCTCGTAAATTAGCTAAAATAACAGGGCCGGAGTTCAAACACATCCTCACTAATAAATAAAAATAAAAGGAATGAGTTTCCGTTGCCCCCCCCACCGAAGTGCTGGTGTTGTGTTTTGCTTTGCTAGACCTTTCCATCTGTATTGTGGTCGTCATTAAGTGTTTATTTTGGGGCTAATATGTTTGGGCTTTTTCCTGTGTAATGAAGAAACCTCACACTCCAGGAACAGGAGGCTATAAACTCCTTGCTTCTTACCTCACCTCCCCTCCGCATTTCTGTTTCTGTCTTTTTTTGTTTTGCTTTTCTCCCCCAACAACATGCTACAGGGAAATACGAGATCTACGTCAAAGAGCATGTCTGATGATGCGCAGGGATCTTTGGGTAATCGGATCTGTCCTGATTCCAAGCCTCGACGGGCGTGGGCTAATTAGCACACGCCACATCTTTCCCGGCTGCCCCTTTTGAAACCACGGACAATCACCATGGTAATGGCACCTTGCCATAATCATCCACTTGCAGTCAGTGGGCCAACCCCCTGCTCGCATGGCATCTGTATTAGTCAAATGAGAAGTTTTGTATACACTATTATACGGTATATCAGTATACCTACCTGCCAAGACACCACTACACCACTGTTGGTCTCCCATCATCAGCTGAAGTTTGCTAGCCTGTGGTCAGGATAGGGCTCATGGTGTCTTGGATGAGATAATCCTCGATTTATAGCACAAAGATTCTCATGTGTACTCAAGTATACTGAACTATACTCAAAGGTGTATTTCTGAGATCAGTCCACTTCACATTTTGTCTGAGAGCCTAGTTTTCTGAAGTGAGTCCACCTCTTCGCTTTCCGAGGAGAGTCCCATCGTCCGAGGCAAGTTTTCTCATCACTGTGATAAACCTCATGATATTTGTCCACTGTTTCTCCTTTCGTTTGCAACCACTTCGACCAGAACGAAAGTGAAACGCTTTAGATTGTGGGCGACCCGCGTGAATGTCTGTTTAGTATGCAGTAAAAGTGCCAAATAATCCTTAATCCAGGAAAGAGCATCACAGACCGAACAATTTGGCCTGATGCAACCTCCCTGCTTGCGTGATACCCGCAAAGAGGCTGGCGCGTTTGTTTGCGGAGGCGAAAACTGGCCTAAGGTCACGACTGAGGACCATCGGAGTCGGATTTGTTAAGGAGAATGCGGTGATGTGAGACGGCTAGATGCTAGTCCCTAGAGATCCCCTCTATTCTTAGCAGCTACCAAACACTCAGTGGATGCTTCTGCTTGAGGCACTCTTTGACGGTGGGGCTGAGCTTCCCAAAGGACCAGGTCGGCACCCTTGTTTTCGTTTAAGCAGTATACCGCTGTTTGATGTTCAGCTACCAAAACTCCCCCAAGTGTGCTGCATCTCTACCAGTACCTCTCTGACCTCAAAACAAAAAAAAAGCATTTAGAAAACCGTTTACTCGGTCTGCCTGTTGAGAAATTTGCATATCAAGAGGGAAACAGCTGAGGTACCATTATCTAAAAGCAGTTTAATTGCTGTTAGGCTTGCTGATAGACTCCCTTTAAAGTTTTAATGGTTCTGGTGGGGGTGAGGGAGAGGCTCCGCCTTTGTCAAGGAATTATCCTAAACTGCAGATCTGCGAACATCGATCGTCTGTGCTCGTGTATGTGTGTGTTTTCCCTTCTTTGGTAGGGGATTAACAGTAACAATTACTTCGTCTCCCTCCCCTTTTGTCAGCAAATATTGACAAGTCTTGCTGCTGCTTCCCGTCGGGCTGTTTGCACAAGCCTGTATTCAATTACCGCGGTCATATTTGTAAAAAGTCAGCGTTTGCATCCACGATAAGGCCGTGTCTGTGAGCTCAGCCCATCGTTCAGTGAGGCCTGTGCCAATCACTTGTTTGTTTCTTATTTACTGATGCTCCTTTTGGAGTAAAACTGCTAAGAAACCATTAGTAGAACATGCAGGTCAAGCAGATGCTTAAAAATCCATAATTTTAGACATCATTCTGTTATTGAAGGTATTCTATTTATATACTGTGTACTATTTAATTTTGTTTGCTTTTTTACTTGTTTGCACTTTGTTTTTGCCTGTTTTGGACTATATGTATGTTCGTCTGTGCAATTCATCTTAATCTTAGTCAACTTCAAATATACATTTTAAGCTTATATACCTAACATGCACTCAATACAGTGCATTTGATAAAGAATGGCAGTGAGACGTGGACACCTAACTTGAAGTCTTGCAAACCGGCCAATCCCGCCGCGGATTCTGTGGAGCTGGAAGATCAACACTGAGTGTGGGCGCCCGTGCACATGGGATCGCCGTGGACACCTATCTGTGGGAGGAAGGGCCCCCACACCTACATGGGGAGAACATGCAGACTCACACAGAGGCTGTGCAGGCGCTGAAGCTGTGACCATGGAGGCGTGAGAGCAGCGCACTCTCCTGAGCCATGCCAAATCAAAGTAAATGCTGCAGAAAAACTATTAGCGAGAACCAGTACTGTAAATGAAATCTATGGATGCTTTTGTTTGCTATTGGTTCATTTGACTCTTCCCAAAATATCATTGATTATCTCTCCTGATTGAAAACATGCTGGCATTTTCTTCCAGGATGGAAATCTGTAAAAACTCGGGGAACAAGACAGACGTTTGCCATCCTGATTTCACATCAGCTGCTTATAATAAAAGCATCTCTTTTGTCCCTTACCTAAATTCCTTGCTTTGTTAGCAGATTTACTGATAAGTTGCTATAGCGTCAATGTCACTGCGACCTTGACTGACGATCCTTTCATTTAAAAGCATCTGCCATTCCTTTTTTTTTTTGGCCCATATCTACTATAATTGCTGGAGCCAATACATTAATTTCCTGTCTTTCGGGGTCCAGCGAAATTTGGGATTCACATCACCGTCCCATATGAGGCATCGTTGCTGGCATTTAAATGAGGTCCTGATTGATGGGAAACATTCGGGATTAATGCAGGGACTGGAGAGAAGGATGGTGTAGAGGGTGTTGGGTGAGTGAGGATGCTTGCACAGCTCACATCCCACGTTGCCCCCTGGACGGATGCTCCACACAAAGGTCTCCCACCCTCTAGCCATGTCCACAAAGCACAAAAAAAGGTTCTGAGATGTAAGAGGATTTTCAGCAACTGGAGTAGAATAGCAGCAGGTATAATGGCAGAAGAGAACGACGTGCCAGGAAAGGAAAACCGGCTGTTTCCACTCTTTCCAAATTAATGGCACCTTTCGCTTATTGGGTTGGCTGTTTGGACTGATTGGTGCACCATATGACGCTAGCTATTCCCAGCTTCTGCGAACGTAGTGAGACTTACAGCATGGGGGCAAGAATCAGGACGATGGTTCACGCATGCATTGCTGTGATGGAACTGGGGCATTTGTGTTTGTAAGGATCAGAGTATATCATTGGTAAAAATAAACATCCCTCCCCATATTTGTTTTATAATTGAGCTCTAGAGGCAGTCCTCTTTGACCTTGCTACATAAAATTTAACCGGGACCAATTCAGACCTTTGACAACGTATTTCAGTGCTATGAGGTACGGTTGGCTCTCTGTGGCATGGACTTTTGGACATGTTTGGATAATTGGCACAACTGATATATAGTTTGTTGTAGTAGCAGTTTCATCCTGGGGGGCAAATGTATCTAGACTACTGCGTCTGGTGCTTTCAGCCACGGTAGTAAAATCCCAGCTTCATTATGTTACTGATTAATCGTAGGGAACAGCCTCACAAACTGGGTATAAGGATGAAGCCTGCGGACCGTGCGGGAGGGGATTACTGTGATCGATTAAGGGGGACGTCGCTGGCCAAATTACACGGCCCTGCTGATGGGGCCCAGCCTGTCGACGCCCATGCGACTTAACATGACGGAGGGGTCCATGTTTGGCAAACACCCCTCTCCTCGCGTCTCGGATGCCCAGCAGCACACGCAATGGGCTCGGATCGGTCTGAAAGAAGCCACCGAGAGCAGCGCAGGTGCAAGTCAGAGCGGGAGGGGGCTGCAACTCACTGCTATGAGGAGGTGCTGCACTTACGCACATACACACGCACAAACACGCACACACAAAAATGCAGACACACCACACACTCACACTCACTCACACATTTCGGCTGTGCTCCCCTTATTTATTTATAATTTCTGACTGGGGGATTTTAAAATTTAATGCGGCGTAACTCTGTGCACCATGGACGACATGAAAGAAGCAGGCGGCATCTGAGTGTTTTTTTTTTTTCACTACTTCCCTTCTCCACTGACACCAATGCTCATCTGGGGGGCAGAGCCCAGGGAAGCAGCTCCACCACTGCGCCCCCCCCACCCAGTGATGCAGTGGCCAGGAGAGCACGTGATGCCTCTCCCCCCCCACCAAAGACATACGATCCATGGGTTTTAATAAGCAGGCCTCTATTCTGCACTCTCATCAGGCCTGCTCACGTTTTTTCACACTTTTCTGCAGACAGTTAGATACTTCTCCATATTCATCCGAAGGCACTGCAGCCATATATCTTTTAAATACTCTATATCTTTTGCAAGATCTGTCTTTATTTATTAGCAAAAGGTTAGTTAAACACAACGTCTTGCCAAACACCTACAGAACCACTGGACTTGTGGTCCCAGTTCAGTAACCCCCTATGTTACTGGTTCCCAGCCGTGGGTGTCATGAACTTCTATAATAAACCAGAACCTGCCAGTCTTCCAGGGGTGATTGATGTGATAGAGACAGGCCCTAAACACAGCAGGTCAGTCACAATGCCTTCCCATACCAGTAAGAGCTTGCGCACGTTCACTTATTGATTTATTTTGTTTGTTTATAAGTTGTTTTATTTTCAGAAGCGAGCTGGAGCATCGACAGAAGTCATCAAAGCCTTTTCAGCAAGCAAACAATGATTACGCAGCCCGTTTGGATGCGAGCGAGAAGCGATTGCCACAAATCAAAATGTGGTCAGAGGGCGTGCAGTTAATTTATAATTGTCCACTGTCTGCTCCAATCACACATTATTGAATTATTGGAGTGGTGAAGAGATTTTTTACTGAATGAGCTGGTTGCTTTTTCTAGTTCAGTGGTAAATGCTAGTGAAAGAGACAGATTTAAAAAGCAGAACTGGTTCGGGTAGATTAAGCAGCCCAATATTAATCTTGACATATTTTTTGTTGACTTCTGGATATCCCCGTTTTCCCTGCACCTCTGACCTGTGGGCTAATGTAAGAGACCGGGTTACCCTGCAAAGCCCCTTCTGTCATCACACACTTCCCTCTATGGATCTGGCTATATCCATTTCCTGGAATTGTATTCCAGTCCCAAGAAACACTAAGAGTACTAAACAGTACCCGTGAAAATAATGTCCTTTCCTCTATAAAAAAAAATGAATATTAGTTGCCCAGTTGCTCAGAAATGTGTGAATCCCACAGGTGCAGCTCAGACGCACTGTCAAACTTGGACTTAATAACATTATATAATCAACACTAATTATTTGTTTATAAAGCAACAGTCTGTCAGCTGCCTGTGGACAGCGAGCGCGCCTTTCTGGGCAGGCACTGGGATAGCCCGCTTACCACAGGGGCCTGACAGCAGAGACACCCAAGGTGACCTCCTGATCCTCCTGTCCTGGATGGCCATATGCAATTAATATGGTAATCTAAAGCCATTAATAATATAAAGCAGGTTTTTCCCCACGCAGGGCTGATTAGGTTGGGACGCTCACCTGAAAATAGCTGAGTGCAGCTGGCTGCGCGGGTGCCTCGTTAATGCGACCCCATCTCCACTTAATGGCCACCTATCAATTATGGGGGGCAGGTGCGTGTGTGCTTTTTGTTTCCTCTGTGACCCTTGTCTATTAGGGACCCCGTCCTCCCAGACTGGGGTAGACGCCTGCCTCAGACCTGAGGAGTCGTCCCACGAAGAGTGTCGGAACCCTCTAACCGGACACCACAGTGGAACACCCCCGTCCCAATGGATCATGCCAGGGAGACGCGACCTGCCCCCCTCACACATGGTTTCGTCCATACCAGGACCTCTTTATTCTAAACGCCAGGCTGCACTTCACAGGGGAGTAAGGTGGGCCTGTCCCAACCAATCATAAGCTCAGCCCACCTGGCCCACCTCTGGAAAAATGGAATGGTTAAATGATTCAACTTATTAAGTTGATCTGCCCCCCCAGCCCCAGTACCTCTCCCGCTCGTCAACTTTTACCCCCAGGCCCCTTAGATAATCCTCTGGCCCCCTTCATAATTCAAAGCTTGGTGAACATAATGAGTCAAATTGACCAACTTTGTCACTGGTTTTCATCCAACTGGACTCACGCCGCACTGCGCTCTATATTTATGCTCTGGCCGAAAAAGTGCGAGAAATTCACCCTAAACACCTCTCCCAGAGGTTACGCCATTTTTAACAGTGAAGAATGTCCCCCGCATAGGGTAACCTGACAGGCCAGCCCTCTCGGAAAGGGCCAATACGAATTTGCACTGTGCTATACCGAAGACAATAAAATATAGTGCTTTTATATGCTATGAGAGGGAGACAGCCCTGTTTATGAGGAACAATGGGGAGGTTTACGATGAGGGCACCAAAGAAGTGTGAGCTGAATGACATAATTCCCCTCACGACGAGATCCTTCCAGCTAGCCGTACACTGCATACACTCCCCGGGGTGATCACAGCACGCGAAAGCTCAATGTGTACACCACTTCCCTCGATGGACGAACTGTTGCCAATGGAGACCGTCAAAAATTTCACTTTCACATCTTTCCCACAATGGTCACGTAAGTTACTTGGGTTAAGAAGTAAATACATCCATCCATTTCCCATAACCGTGTTCCATCCATTTTCCATTATCCACTCATCCAGCACAGAACTGGAGCTTGGAGCCTGTCCCAGACAGCACAGGACAGAAGACGGGGTAGACCTTGGACGGGATGCCATTCCATCGCACAGACACATGCGATTACACACCAGGAGCAATTTAGTGACACCAATTACCCTAACTGCATGTTTTTGGATGGAGTGAGGGAGCCGAAGTACCCAGAGAAAACCCATGTGCCACAGGGAGGCCATGCCAAGTCCACGCGCGTGGAGTCACGGGAGCGCTGCCGACCTGCAGGTAAATGCATAAAAATGTAAAATGTAAATAAGATCTGCTTAATAATGTAGCACGAATAGCTTTATGCTTCATAAATATATACACAAAAACTAAATTAAGTAAACCGTAATGCATGGCTGGTCTGAAAAAAGAAAAAAAAAAAACAATTACAGAAATGTGTCTGAAGAGAACTGCATTATGGGTATTTAAGGAACGGGTGACTGACTGTGACCCAGGAAAGGAGCCAGGCAGTCCATCAGATGTAATTATAGTGAAACAGCACGACTGTCCTCCTGTCTTGGCCCTCCCTAACTTCTGTGTCTACTGTATCTGTGCTTTTATTTTTGATTTAATGCCAAGAACGCTTCTGCATTGTCTGACGGAACCGGGGATGGTACTGAAGCTAACAGGACAAAGGCGCACTTAATTACTGCACGATCCGAGCCTGTCACGGCTCACCTTTCGGTCTAATCTGCCCGGCCATCTTTTTTGCCATTGAGAGTGTCTATTTTGCAGAGATAGGGGGCGGGGCCACTGGCACGGCGACTGCAAACAGGCTTTTCTGGCGATTTGATTGGCTCCCTCTCCAGCAGAGGGATTGTTTATTTTTGTGCCTCATATCCATTCATGGTCATAGGGGTGCGGAGCCTATCCCACAGGCTATGGGTGCGAGGCAGGGAACAACCCCAGATGGGGCACCAACCCATCACAATGTGCCACATGTGAATTTGTAAATTTGAATTCTGTGTCTCTTCAATCAGCTTTGAGTGCAGTTTGGAGCATTGATTTAATCACTTGAAATTGTCAGTGCTTTCCATTTGAATATAACTTAAATAAAACGTTACATTGAAATATGACATCAATAAGAACATTCCTCTGCTGCTGTGTCTAAATCAATTGGAAGGCAAATAAACAAAAATTATACATTTTTGTGCAGACTTGTGCTCACTCATGAACACAACATTGTCAGTTTTATATTTTTGAATTTGTGCCATTAATTTGCTGTTAAAATTTAAGACTGCTGTTCTGCCAGTTGGGGGCGCTGTTCATCACACAGGAGGGAGTTGCCCCTTCTGCTGTTCTCACTGTCCGCCCAGAGACATGGGGGGGGGGGGGAGGGGGGGTTGTACTGCCAGCAGCAGCCTTTTATCGGTACAGTGTAGGTGTGAGCCTGTCCCTCCCCCCAGGTAATAGAAGCACAGTGCCCACACACACACATTTGGAACTTTTGGTCCCCGCAACGTAATATAAACATTATCCACACACACACACACAAACACACACACACAGTCCTTTACCTATCATTGTGAGTACATCAAGTTGCACATGAATGCAATATATGATTTCTAATTCCAGCCCCACAAAACTCAAAGAAAGTTGGTAATAAATGAGTTTCATGAAAACGGATTATAAGAAAGTTTGGCATGTTTATTTATTTATTTCCAGAAAAAGGCTGACTAACTTCAAAAAGAGGCATTGTGCCTCATGGGAAAGTCTCCAGCTGTATTTCTTCAGCGTTTAATGTCCCAGTGGGTGCAAATTTCGCCACAATGTTGGAAGAACTTATACAGGCGCACAGACAGGTACAAAAAACACCTTGTGATCTGACCTTTCAGTTTTCCAGTCTGATTCTCATATTGACATTTATTTATTTAGAAGGTTCTTTTGTCTAATGTAATATACAAGTCACTGCCTTCAAGCACAACAACAAATGCATGTAATGTCATCAAAACTGAATTTATCTCCCAAGATAACATGCACGGTTTTGAGTAGCTGAAGGAAATGAACTGTAACGCTGAACTCAGACCAAACCGGGAGTCAAACTTGTAACATTCTGACATGCCTGTGTTTTTATTTCCAATGATCCCCCCCTGTGTGGAAATGAGGGTGGGCTGGACTGATATGAATCTGTCCGCTAGACAGGATATGCAGACACATCTCACGTCTCGACTTCTGCATTAACAGTAAGTGATGGAATTCACTGTGATATTTCATATCCATAGATCCATATCGAAAATGTTAAAACGCAGGTCCAGAAACACTTGGGATCGTGGCTTTGCTCAGTTTGGCCTGAACTAACATTTACTTGCTTATTGGGGTAACTTGTCGGATTTAAGGTAGTCTGGGCAAAATGTGAATGAACGAATATGAAGTCCATTTAAACTGCGGTACCTTAAATCCGACAAGTTACCCCGATAAGCCAGTAACCCCACTTCGTAGTACAGGCCACTGGTTTAGCACTGATGTTTACTAACTGATCGTTTCACTTGAATGGCCATCAGTCACCAAAGCTTCTGCTTGACTACAGAATATTGACACTCTGGTTAACTTCTTTCTTGTATTAGTTAAAAATATCAACTGTGGTGTTAACTGTGAATTTTTAAGACTGCAGAACAGATCTAGACAAGGGGGACTTTGCAAATCTCAGATTAAACTTTTTGCTTAAAAATACACTGTTATAATTAATAAAGTGTCATCAATTTCTATGTAATTATTTATAGCTAATTTTTCCATGATTGTCCATCACCACTTTGTTAATATTACTCCCAAACATGGGGGGTGACCCCTCCAGTTCCATGGTGAGATTACAGTGGATAAAAAGTAAATCATTGTTGGTGCTATTACAAAGTATTGAATATTTTACACAACACAATTTGGTGCGATCTTTTTTTTATATATAAAAATTACTTTGAGCATCCAATATTCACAAAATGAATATATCAATCAATATATGAATTTAAAAGATAATTTAAAAGGTAACTAACTGCCTAATTATCATAACAGCTTTAAGTGGCAAGATTAGGTGTGCAATAATTAAAGAAAAATATATTTGTCAATCAATAATGAATTAATCATCCAGGTAATTGTTGACAATAGATGAGAGGGACAATATCATTAGCACAGCTATTAAAAGTAATCAACCAGCCTAAACTTCCCAGATGGTTTGTCTCTCTGTGACCAAAATATACACACACAGAGACACACACAAACAGGTTTATAATTATATCTTTGTGGGGACTCTCCATTGATTTCTATGGGGAAAACTCTAATCCCAACATGACGACCTTAACCCCTACCCAGCCCTAACCTTAACCATAAGTAACCAAACAAAATACAAGATTCTTGGCATTTTCAGTTTTTTGATTGCATTCACAGATCTTTGCGGGGACGTGAAAAACGGTCCCCACAACGTGAAAATAACAGGTTTTTATTACATTTCGTCCCCGCAACGTAATATAAACATTATCCACAGACACACACACACAAACACACACACACACACACAGAGTATTTACACCTCTGGAAAAAATTAAGAGACCACAGCAAAGTTTTTTGTTTCAAATTGTTTCAATTTATGGTTTTTATTTATTTATTTTTGTGAACTGCAGCCTGGCTCTCCCCAGTTTCTCATTAATGAAGGGCTTCTTCCTTAGTTTTTGGGACTTCACTCCTGCTTCTAGGAGCCTGATATGAACTGTCCTAGCAGTGCACTTCACACCTGCACGTAATGTTTCCCATTCCTTTTGAAGGTCACTTGATGTCATCCCCTGATTCATGACGCGTTGTCAGTTGACAGTCATCTCTACCATCACAAAGTTGCTTCTGCCCTCTACCTGACTGGTTTCTGGTAGTTTCCAGCGTCTCCTGTTTCACCTTGTTCTTGTGTATTGTGGACTTGGAAATTTTGAACCTGGAATCCTCCTGCTACTCAGCGTAGCCTTCTGCCAGCAGAACCAGGATTAAACTAGGATTTACAAATGCAGATTTTTTTTAAATGTGTTTGTGTGGATTTGCATAGATCATGTTTGGTGACCAAAATGTGTGGTAAAACCTAAAACTTCCTTATTTTTGGGGACATTTTTCAGGTCCCGATTTGAACCTCAATTTTATCATAACTTTATCATTAACTTATAAATCCAATCAAAAATGGAAAAATGCCAAAAGTCTTGTGTTTTGTTTGGTTACTTAAGTTTAAGGTTAGGGCTGGGTTGGGGATAAGGGTGTTGTAATTTGGATTAGGGTTTTCCCCATAGAAATGAATGGAAGGTCTCCATTTAGATAGGTACGTTGAGTGTGTATGTGTGGATCATATTTATATTACATTGTGAGGACAAAATGTCCCTCCAATGTAATAAAAACCTGTTATCTTGATGTTCTGGGGACCATTTTTCAGGTCCCCAGAAAGATTTGTGAATGCAATCAAAAAAGTAAAAATACCAAAAGTCTCCTATTTTGTTTAGTTGCTTACGGTTAAGGTTAGGAATGACTAGGGGGTAAGGTCGTCATGTTGGGATTAGAGTTGTGCCCATAGAAATGAAAGGGCAGTTCCCATAATGATGTGAGTACAAACATGTTTGTCTATGTTTGTTTATTTATGGAGACATATTCTAATAAATACCCAACAGCCTTATAAACATACAGATTATAGATCTGAATATTTAGAAACCATTGGACTCGGTAGCAATAAAACACCCAGCGTAAGAACGCTAAAGTCTCCCTGTGCCGCTAGACCAGGAGTACAGGGCGTCCAGCTGACGGCAAGAACAGAGTCCTTCTTTCATCCCCCCTCCTCGGTGCCTGACTGACTCCCCACACCAATATTAATCACAGGTCTGCCAGAGCATCCCATCCCAATGACCCACATGTGTAAAGCGAGCCCCCGTCCTTTAATGATCTCACAAAGAAGGAAGGAAGGAGAAATGCCCAGCTGACACGTCGGTTGAAATGAAACATTTTATTACATCTTTGATGAAAAGCGAAGAAAGACGGGGCTATCACGTCCGATGGGAGGATCGAAATCGAGTTCTCAATATTTGCGAAGGACGGGATGTTATTTTAACACCACGTGTGCTTGGTCCATTTGACACCCCGACACTTGTGATTGGTCATTTTACCACCTCAACACGTGTGTCTGTTTACTGCGGTGACTGACTGTCGTCGATCACGTATGAAAAGTAAACGAGGAAACACGGAACATCAGCTTAAATATGTTTAAAGAATCGTGCCGGGGTGATTTATTTATATAAAACGGGAAATATCTTGATGTTTTCAGTTGCTTTCCGCTGTTAGGTTTTAGCGGACTGATCGGCAGTAGAAGCCGATCGACGCATTTAATCTTGCAGTTACGAACATCGAACCGGCTATTCAGCCCTAACAAATGACAGTCATACGGAGATTAATTAAATAGCAAAGATATTCCTATACGACTTCAGTTTTCAAAATTAGGGTATTAAAAAATAAAAAGTCTGTGAAGCAGGTGCCGGGATCCGGTGCAGTCAAGCAGCTGCCAGCGCCGCCATGCCTGCAGACGCCGTCCTACAGCTAAACGGTGTCCTCCCCACACAGACATCTGGAGGACAAGTCCGAGGTCTTAAATCACACTGCTGTGTGGCTATGCTTGATTTAGGTTTATGCCAATTTAAAACTTGCACAGATCCTCCTCAGGAAGGGTTTCAGTTTAGAATCCGGTATCAAAACATTAACCCACCCATGCGATCATCCATGCTTTTTTCCGGGGAAATACTGGTCAAAGTGTCAGTCTTAAAAGAAGAGCGATACGGAAAATCCCTCCATGCTAATACAGAGCCTTCACACTTCGCACTGTGAATACGGAAGCTGAAATACACAGCCCAATATTCTGACATCTTTCGTTAAAATCAATATGTTTTTCCCCCCATAGTTTGACACAACCTTGTCCCGGGGATGATGAAAGAGAAACGGAGGTTTGGGTAGCTCGGTTCACGCAGGGACACCCTCTTGTCGCTGATTTTTAAGGGAAGACATTTTCGGGGCATGCAGGCAGTAAGCCAGTCGGTAAGATTGCTCTGGATGAGACTCGGATCCGCCAGGCTCTGGGGACGCGGGATTAATGGGTGCGCGTCTCCTGGTGCCAAGAGCTGCAGGACTCTTGCCATGGAGGGCACTCGTAAGGGAAGAGAGGGGTTGCCGACCACAAAAGGCTTGGCATCGAAACACCTCGACACCGGCCGCACGTAAACAGCTCCCCATTTACCAATCCGCAAGATTTTTTTTCTTTTTCCATTACATTGCACTACATTTATTACATTTATTGCCTTATTGAAACATCTTAATTTATACTTCTGTTTTGTGTTTAATTTTAGTTTACCGGTGGACGTGCAGAGTAAGACTTTCACTGCATAATGTAGTTGCCTATAAACAGAGTGTAGTGACTGTTTGTGACCAATAGCGGGCCTCCAAAGTTCGGCGGCCCCATCGAAAAGCGCATTTTCGCAACCGGTTTTTTTTTGTTTTTTTGTTACAGAAGCAGTTTAAACTGTCGTGGCACCATGTCAAGTTAGCGGTAAAGGGTCAAAGCTTTAAACCTGGCGGCTGTGATATCTGCTCCCCCTGAAGCATTAATAACAGAAGTTCTGGCATAATGTTAAACGATACTGTAAATTACTGCAATAGACTGTATTTATTTGCTGGGATTTAGAGAACAGCCTGGAGGGGAAACTAATGTTTTATAAATCCATTGCTAATAACTCAGGAGTGGCCCTTCTGTTATAGAAAACTCTAAATTTAATTCCAATGTATTTGCTTTGTAAATAGAGCTGTGGCAATTAGTCATTAATTATTAAAAAGTTATTATTATTCGATTGTTGTGTAGCATGGGAACAAATGGCTGTATGATCTTTAATTAGAATTAAGGGTACCAAGAGCAGCCCAGAAAATCCTAATAATGGGAACTTGCATTTGCAGGATGCTAAGTCTGTCTGTGACAGTGTTATGTTTAAATGAAATAGTGACTGAGTTTCCATCCACTAACCATTTATCCTGGTCAGGGTTGTGGGGGAAGTTTTATCCTATCCCAGGCAGTACAAAGCACAAAACCCTGGAGGAGGAAGGGACATCCAGGAAGTGACATCACCATGCCAGTTTGTCAGGAAGTCTATTTCATTGACCCTCCCCCCCCTCCATCTGGCTTTGCTGAGGTGACACGCAACAGCGGGTCGGACAGGACCAAGGCCGCGTGACTGCTGGGGATTATGGCCGCCATCTTCTCCTCCCCTCTGGGTCAGGTGTCATTAGCGGTCGCAGGTTTAAAAACAGAGCAATTATGCTGGACGCCTCGCCGGCCGCCTGTACGGCAGGTATGGGAAGACTGTCTGACAATTACAGTGTCTTTATTAATGTTTTTAATAAACTACTTTCTATATACTTAATTGGTAATTTAGGTTAATTAGTATCTTCATTTCTACTTAGTTTGTAAAATACAAGCCAGACAGTACACAGATTAATTAGGAGATGTTTCATTTCTTTCTGCTTGCAGGGTTGTGTGAATGAAGAGGAAGGACAATTTGATGGAATGAGGACGGTGGAGACTGAATGATCCTGCTGGCCTATTAGAGGGATCGAGGAACACGGACAGAGACGACTTGAGTCTTCTGCAGCAGTCTGGCTTTGTCATGACCTGCTCGTCCGATCCTCCCGTGTGCCGCGCCTCCTTGTTACCTCGTGTGGAATCCTGGTGTTTTCAGCTGTGTCTAGTTGTTGTTAATCAATTCTGGTATTTAGTGCTTCCGCGTCTGTCTTACCGCTGCCCGGTCATTGGTGTCCGTGCTTGCATTGTGTATTGTGTTTTGGTATTTTTCCCGAATAAACCCCCGTTTTACCCGACTTCACGGGTTCTGTGCTGCTTCCGCGGACGCATCCGTAACAGGCTTCAGTTCTGCCTGATACGTATGTCTCCATTAACCTAACTGAGGTAGAAACAGCACAGAGTGTGATTCTACAGGTTAAGACCAGAAGGTTGCCAATTCAAATCCTGTGGTTGGCAGAGCGATTTCACCTTCGGGCCCCAGAGCGAGGCCCTTAACCCCAGTTTATCCAGGGACCGGCTGACGCTGCATTCTAAATTGTATGTCACTTTATGATAAAAGTGTCGGCTAAGGAAATGGGAACATTTTATTTGCCATTGCGGCACTGGTCCCTTGTAGATTACTGCAGATGTTATCCAAAGATAAGCATTGCTGTTCTTAATGTTTTGCCATCAAGCATAAGTTTTTTTTTTTTTTTTTAATGTCTTCAGGCAACGGAATGGTGACATTTTAGACAATTCGGTGAAAATGAACCTGTGGGATCCAAGGATGTCTTACGCAAAGAAAAAGTCAGACGCTCTCCATACTGATGAATTGACTTGGTCTCTATACTAGCAATCAAAGCCGTGTCTAATGATTGTTGACTTTGAAATAAGTTTTACATATTTATTATACAATGTACTGCAGTATAACAATACCCCTGCAAATAACATAATTCACTCCACGTAATTGTAATATGCTGTCAATACTACAAGTCCTGTATCTTTTTGTGAAATGATCGAGCTCATCCTGTCACCTGGCACATGCTCAGTTTGAAAGAACATTCAGGTTAAAGGAAATGGTCCAGGCTGGATAAAAGGTGGCCAGGGGTATCATGGAGAATGCAGGTCCTGGAGGGGTGTGAAGAGTCATCTGGGGTCAGTGGCAGGGTGGGGGGGGGGCAGAATGATTGATGCGCTTTTGCAGACTCATGTGTTAATGGGTAAGTTGAACCTCTGTGACCCCAGTGAACAGACAGCATCTTGAAGTTTTGCGGCGTCTGTCATTTTGATCGCTGGTTACATGAGGCAATATATTCATCCTGGGTGAGGGTATCAAGAGAAGATTCAAAGGTCCTCCTGAAGGGCACGAGGTGCACAAGGCCTGGAATGAGGAAGAAGGGTTTTGCAAGAGGTGGGGTTACCACTTTACAATAAGGCTCCATTTTGCCACTTGTAAATGGTAGCAACTGGGGAAGAAAGGTTTCGCAAAGGGTGGGAAGGAGTCTGATAGGAACAGCAAATGGAATCACGGGAAGGTTAAGGAAAACTAGCGGTTTATCGACCAGGTTGCCCTCTTAAAGAATAGGTTAAACAATCTGACATGAACAACCCCGGTCACTTACACACTTCATTTTCTTTGTGGAAAGATCACGGTCATACTTCTGAATCAATGTTAAATACACTTCATGATCAATGGTACTTCTGGCACTGTGCTGAATGGCACTCTTGCTTGTAGAGTTGGGCCCTGGGAGAACTATTGCTGTTGCACCCTTGAGAAGGTCTTTAATCAAGCTCTCTGAAGTCAAAATATACAGCTGTGAGACCTGGAGAATTTTTCTTATGCTCCACAAATAATTCTCACCAAATTCTCAGTGTTGTCGTGACACGCCAGTGGTGCATCGGTAAATGCGACATAATACAAGAAAGCACGCTTTCTAAAAATCATGTAAATGTGATTAATTCCCAATACAGTTAATCTTGTTTTTTTTCCCTCATCAAAGTACATTTCCTGCCGGTAGGTGTTCCTTTGTGTGATGACATTTGATCATTGCGCAAATAAAGTTTCGAGTCATCAGCCGCAATCAGAATTAAGTTTAGCTTCAGCACAGGGGAGAGAAACACAGTCAGATGTTGCATAAAATAGGTCGTGAGTCTCTTTGCCTGCGTACAGTTTTGTTATGGAGCGTCTGGGTGTTCACCAGGAGGATCTTCACATCTCCACGATGAGGGTGATTTTGGGGAGAAGGGGCCCTGGATTCTGATTGATTGTCATGCTCTAATTAAGGCAGGTCTGAATCCATCGATCGGGAGGTGCGTGTGTTTTTGTAAACGAAAGGTTAAGTCAGTCTGTTACCTGTACAGGTTGGCCGTCTACTTCAGAGGAGATCACTGCAAGTTCATCTGATATTCTGCTTGCCCTCAGACCTCCGTGTAGGAAGGAAACATGTTCGGACTTAAAACTAAGGTTGGCAAATTGCCCAGATGAGAGTGGCCTTTTACTCATTATGATTTATTCGATTTCTTTCAAATTGTTATTTTGGTGCAACAGATGTTAAAAATAAATTAATGGCACGGCGCACGACACCACTTACCCGATAATTGTTTAATTTGTACGTTCCCCCGACTGACAGAATGACTAGGAGATGATGCCCCCCGCGGGTGACCGGACAGTGAGAGCTGGGTATCTATTACCCCTAAGCACCCCCTGTCAGAGGAAAGGTGTGTGCTTGGTAATTTCTGAGCAATTGACTAGACCTACAACCATCTCAGCTATTTGTCTCACATGCCAAATAATGGAGAATTAGAACATATGAACCTAAAATATCTTGTATAACAAGTTATATCAGTTGACAGTGATTCTGTGAATTCATGCATGTAAATAACTGATTAACAGTAGAGTTTTTCAAGGGTCTGGGTGAAATCGCTGGTGTAATCATCTCTCTTCACTGCTTCATGTTCGCTACAGGATCAGTTATAAAATTTTATTGTTTAAGTCTTTAATGGTTTAGCTCGCTCTTATCTTGCTGATCTCTAATACTCTTCTTCTTCCTCCCAGTCACTTATGTCCTTTGACCTGATATCGCTGGCTGTGCAGACGTCTAGGCTTAAGCGCAGAGGTGTTTGTTGTTTGTTTTAGTCTGTTTATTGTATGTATTTACTTGTCTGCTTATGGAAATTGTACAGCATTCTGGTCAACTGCTGTTGTTTTAAATGTGCTCTAAAAATAAAATTAACTTGACTTGTTTACTCTTTTACCAAGAGGTAAAGCAGAAAAATGTTAGCTTGTATACATTAGCATGGTCAATAGCGTAGAAGCGGTTCACGACCACTGGATGTCCTTTTGTCTTGTTGCTAAAATGAGAAGCAAAACGATTAATCGGTTTTCGTTCGCATTTTTGATTAGTCTGTCCCAGCTCCACTCGGTCCCCATTTAGCCCCCCCCACAGTCGGCCTGAGCTTCTCTCTGTACAGATCTGATGACTGTAGGTTTTGTTTCACAGAACAGGAAACCAGAAACTTTCGTTTGCCTACCGAACAAAACCAGGTGCAAATCGTGAGCACGGCGTGTCGTTTACATAAACAGCTGTGCACTCCTGCAGAGTGACACTGTACAAAGGATGCCACTTTAACTCGATTGAGAGCTTAATCCGCATCTGATCAATTTACCGCAGGACTCCCAAAACACAATCACGGCGGGGGCCGAACTCTGTCCGTGCGCTCGTTTATTTATCAGAAATCAATAACGCCGTGCCGTGACAATTTCACGGTGAGCAGGGTTCCATTGAATATTCATCGACAGTGAGCACAGGCGGAAATGGCTCTCCTGATGAACTTAATTACCGGGGCATTGAAATTCAGACTTCGCTGCCGAACGGGGAGCTCTGTCACACTCTATTAGCGGGTGCCGATCGCTGCAAACGTTAGACAAAAATATTGTTTGAAAAAACTTCCAGCGTGGAGAGGTGAGATGACTCCTTTCTACTTGGGAAAAAAGAAGGAGACTAAACAAGCAGTGGGATTTATTTATTATCAGGAGTTTCCAGTGCCAGTGTCAAACAACAGCCTGAGCACAGCTATTTACATGGTATTTAGGGCTTGTTTCATGTTATCAGAAAATCTCATATATGACACATAGCCCATCTGTCCATCCGCTCGTCTGTCCATCCTATCCCAAGAAGTACAGGGCACAAGGCAAACCCTGAATGGCATGCCAGTCCATCACAGAGTAAAACACAAGCCACATATGTAAAAATTAGTTACATTAAATAAACAGCCCTACATATACAAACACACAGCCAAAGTCTTCTTCGAGCACTTAATGAAACGCACAGCGTCACTCACTCTTTCTATGCAGTTAAAAGATTCGTTTAACGTTTGCGCACTATTAGGGCAGACAGCCCGTAATATCGAGCTTCTTTTAACCGGTGGAGTTTCTGTAAGCACTATCATCCTGCCGCCTTACTGGAAAGTGGGATAGGGATTTACACTGTGCATTAAATCAGGACTTGACATGTGTTAACAGAGAAAAGTGCAACAGCTCCGGAACAGATAAAGTTGTTTCTAAAACGAACTTATTGGGTAGAACCGGCCTCGTTTCGGCCCGTTCCCTGACTGCTAGCCTTTATTTGTTTTATATATAGCATTATTTGGCAGAAGAGTGCAGGAACAGCCTGACCTAACTGATGCTCGTTTAAAAGGAAGTCGACGGCCTTGTTCCGTCCTCTGGGTGCACTGGGATTTACGCATAAATGAGATTTAGGCCTTAGCTTCCTGTCATTATTTGCCAATTATTAATAAAAATTATCAGGGTCAGATTCCTCCCTCTGAACATCCAGTTTGTACGGCTTGCTGGGCAGAAATCGCAATGCAGGGCATCAGGATACATTTTCACACTGTTTTTACACTGAGATGCAGTTCAGCTGTATATCCTTGTTTGTAGGTGACCTATTAGGTGCCAGTCCAGTGCTGGGAGCACTGAAGACGATTCGGTCACCGGGAGCCCTGAATGGTACATTTATGGACCGGGAGGCTGGGAGAAAGCCCACGCGATTGGGTACTGAGCCCCAAGGTAGTGAGGCGACTAGGCTGGTACCTGGGGGGGTAAGTGGGCCTCATTCAGAACCTTCATATGAGCCAGAGCTGATGGGGACACGGGTTTGGATCAGAGGAGGCCCGGCACCCCCAAGAGGAGACAGACGGCATATCAAAGGGAGCAGAGAGTGACAGGAGCTTAGTCGAGCGTCGCGCCGGAGTGCTTTATCCGAGAAGGAATTCACAGCCGAGACCTGGGACGACTTGACCTGGCAAAGGACATTAAGCTCAAAACTGTCTGTTAACCCCAAAAGGTTTCTTTATTGCCATAGCGGGAGCGGGAGCGGGGGCGGGACTGGGGGGGGGGGGGGGGG
>JAODJU010000081.1:5144676-5155928 GCA_026776725.1 Gnathonemus echidnorhynchus
TACACCGACCTGCGGCACGGCACACTACACCGACCTGCGGCACGGCACACTACACTGATCTGCGGCACGGCACATTACACCGACCTGCGGCACGCCCCATATAATTAACTGTGAATTTCTGTCTTGAACATGAAGACAAACATTTATATTGTGTGTATTTTGATACAATCACTTTGATCAGATCCTTGCAGAATGGATGTCGATGCCTGAACACCAGTAAAACCAATTTAAACAGCAAACAACCTATTATTTATCCTTTTGCGTAACCAAAGTCTAGTTCCTAATATAAGCATAGAATTTCCTATTAAGTATAATTTAGAACAGTTTCTTGCCATTTTTCAGCAGAAGCAGGATGAAAATTCAGGTGTGTATCATGCGGCTGTTTTAGGCTTTCAGGCGCAGAAATGCACCCATATTGCCGTGAAATTCAGAAGCGTGCTCAGCCAAACATTGCACATTATCAGCCTGTCAAACATGCATTCTAGCGTAAAAGCAATTTAACCCGCAATTGCAATACCCCCTAATTGTGTGGAGATATGCGACGGCCATTTTTATTCCCCCCGAGACAGTTTGATGCACTGGCGCTTGCCTTGACGCTAATCCCCACAGAAACTTCCGGAAGCTGTGGCTACGAGGAGACAGCGCGCCAAATCATCCCCCGGTGATTGTCAGGAAAGTTCCGGCTTCCACTCCATAAATGATCCTCGTAATACGTCACAGGGCGTTTGCCCACCTTACAGCATCAAACCCAGGTGTTACGCTGTTCCAGCCCGTAAGGAACCTACCTACCATCTAATTCATGTATTTGCCGGGTCCAGTTTTCCGGGGGAAAAAGCAGGGCGAGATAATCTCTAGAGCAACTGGGGGTTAGGAGCCCTGCTCAATGGCCCAACAGTGAAATCATTCTGCTAACCCTAGGATTTGATCCAACAACCTACTGATGACAAACACAGTGTCCATACCTGCTGAGTCACATACCGGATGGAACTTCAGAACACCAATTAGGAAGCAGAGAGCCACTCTGACAATAATAACAAACAGCTGCTATACCTGAATAAAGAAAAGACCCTGCCCACAGACATTTCCATAAACCTACAAACAGTTTCTCATCGGACAGATAATCCTTCACTTCACCTACATGCCATCACCCTCAACACTTGGTTACCAAGGAGAATTTCAAAAAATACTTTGCACACAGCCTTGCAGAGAGAAAGGCATACTTTATTCATGACTTTTTCTCAGATACTTCTGCCCAGCTATGGAACCGGAGCCCCCACAGTATGGACGGCACATCCCAATACGACTGGCGATCCAGGGGCATGCTGGCCCTGCAAGAGCACGCCACGAAGCAGAGGCCATATCAATAAATCACGCGGCAGCGGTTTAGATGTTCACCATGTGTCCTGAATACAGTCCAGAGATAAAAAGGAGAGCAGGACCAGGAGAGCGTGGACAGACACGCCAAGATAATTCTAGTGACGCGTCATTTACATGTCGCATGGATTATTCCTGATGCTGTTTGTCGACGCCGTCGCATGCAGCTGCATTTCATGCGACGACAATGCGCAGCATAACCTGGGAGACCTCAGTTTAAAGGCAAAGCAGCTATAGAGGTCAGAAAATTACACGTAAAAAATGTGGATTTTAAAAAATAGAGGAAAATTGATATGTGTAATATACTTCACGTTGATTAGGGGAGATGTTAGGAGCGAGAGACTGGACTATAAATTTTTCTGCACTGTGAATCATTCAGACATCTCAAAACAGGATCAATTATACAACTTCTGATGCAGGCAATTAAGCAGCTAGTGATTTGCAGCTGTCGTAAATCTCGCAGTCTCTTATGCATATATTCGGGAAAGTATCGCGCTATAAAATTCTTCTAACACCCGAGTCGCTGTTACTTATTGCCTTTTTGAATGCCATAAAAGAGCAGAACGTTTGACTGCTTTAAAAAGATTTTGTCTCTGGCTCCTGCAACGAGGAAACACAGCTCTCCACAGCCCACAGATGTTGGGCCCAGCTGTTTAAACACTACGCCCCCTACAGTCCTGATGAGCCCGGCTTACTGTCCTGGTAGTGAACTGAGAGTTGAAGATTAATTCAGGACTGTCAGTCAGAAAAATATTACAGTTTCAGTTGTTTTTTTCTTTCTGCCCTGGAAATACACAAGCTGACAATAGTTGATTCCCACATTCTGAGATTTATTTATTTAATTTTTTTTGCATTTGCAAGTCAGAACTGCCAAACAACAAAAAAAAAGTGAGCAATCGCAGAAGCTTAAAGTGCTGACGACGGGGCTTTATAGAGATATAATTTTCCCGCTGTGTTGCCTTTGTAAACGCTGTCAGGAATCCTCAGGTCCGCGGAGAACGACATTGCACGGACCGTCACTCACTCGTCAACGGAGACAAAGCGGCATAAACAATTCCAGTTTAATTCCGCGTTTTGGGCGAAGACGGGCCGACAGTCGATCGGCTGTGGGTGCGAGGGCGGGCTGAGACTGGGACTGAGACGGGATTCATTTAACTCCGGCTGGCAGCGGTGTGAAATGTCCTCACGACGCAAACAGCAGATTAAACATGACAAGCTGAAAGGCTGCACGCATTGCATAAACACGAAGGCCCTAAATTATAAATAGACAGATGATTAATAATACATGATAGATGATATAGAGAGAGGGACGAGTCAGATAACGAGAGTTCGATACTTCCTCAGTGCCAGAAAGAACCCAGCGTTTAAGCCGCGTCTCGCTCACTGTTTAGAAAAGGCTATCTGATCTTCATTCGTTTTGTTTGTTTGTGTTTTTTTTCTCCAGGCTGTCGACATCCTAGACATAGAGCCGCAGAACGGGCCAGCTCTCGGCAAGGTCAAAGGTCGCGGAGTCTGAAGCCTGCCGCCCCAGGGCTCGTGGATGGAAACCAAGCACGCCCCCCCCTCCATCCATGTGGTGCTCTAAGCAAGCTTCACCGCAGGCACCCCTACCCTGGCAAACTTCACCACCCAATTTCACTTTGTTCTGGATGGTGCATAGCATGCTATACATGCTGCTCACACCAGTACAATGCTGGCAGTTTGCTTAATAGGCACCCATTCAAAAGATGGAGCCCTAGGCGGTTGCCTATGTCTCCTAAAATATTGACCGGCACCGTATCGGTGTCCCAGCCCTGCGAAGTGGACAGGCTGGGGGTGACAGGTAGTCGTACAGGTCCCGCAGTGTGAGGAAGAGGAGACAGCCAGCGAGAGATACGGTGGAGAGGAAGAGCAACAACTACATACTCTGGCCCGAATTTAGGACAATGTGTTGTTCCTAACCACAGTCCAGAAAAGCAACAGCATCTTCTTGCCTGAGGCCTAAGACAAAACATGGACCCCAAAGTTCCCCCTGACACCAGTACCATTCTTCCACAACAGCAGTCAGGTGCGGGAACTTCGTTACGCCGGTCTGAAGGTGTGAGAAGATTTCCTATCGCTCATCCATCTTGACAGGAATGAAGATCTCACAGCCGCCGGCCCAATGACTGTGCTAATCAGCTACCATATCGGCTTTTTATGTATTTTACAAAATGTTTTTGTTGTTATTTTAAATGTTAAAATGCTTTATTCTAAAAGCAGAGGATCAAACGCAGGCAGAGAACCCGACATTTGTGCCCAACTCCTCCGAAGCCTCCTTTAAAAACGGAAGCGAAGGCTTTATGGTGCTTGGCTTTTCTTTGCCGTCGAGATCTTAGCTTGCTGTCATTAGCTTTAGTTTACATCACCTACACTGATGGCAGTAAAGCACAGCAATATATTCAGTTCCTTTACTGTTTCTTGGTCCATCATCGATTACAGCTCGGGCAGAAATTAAGAGACCACTCCATATTTTTTAAGAATCTGCATTGTTAAATCCTGGTTTAATCCTGGCTAGGCTACACTGGGTGGCAGGATGATTCCAGGCTCAAAATTTCTAAGACTGCAGTACACAAGAATAAGGTGAAGCAGGAGACACTGGGAATGAGCAGAAACCGGCTAGGTAAAGGGAAGCGACTTTCTAATACAGGGATGGTCGTCAACTTATCCGACACTTTCTCATGAATCAGAGGATGCCATCAAGTGACCTTCAAAAGGAACGGGAAACATTAAGTGCAGGTGTGAAGTGCACTGCTAGGACAGTTCATATCAGGCTCCTAGAATCAGGAGTGAAGTCCCAAAAAGCAAGGAAGAAGCCCTTCTCTTAATTTTTTCCAGAGCAATATATATATAAACTTAACCAAGATAAGTGGTTGGAAGATGGATGGATGGATAGGTGGTTGGATGAAGCAGTTGTCACTGTATTTTTGCATTATATACTTTCTCTAACTTTGAACTTCCAGCAAAAGCAGTTAGAAACCTGGGTTGTGTAAGTACCTTTGATGACCCATATTTGCACTGCACACCCTAGTGGTCAGTGTTTGCATTACACCTTTCTGTGCAGCTCATAAACCTTCTTCAACAACCATTCCAGGTTCAGCAGGCCCCAAAGTCGCATTAATGTGAGATTTTAAAATTGCGATGCCTTGAGTGGGAGGGCCTATTAAATAAGTTCATTGCTGATCATCTTTATATATGTAACCATGTAGTAGCTGGCATAGATCCCGCGGAACATTCTGTGCCATTGCTGCTAAAGCACACGAACTGAGAAAACTTCAACCAGACTTAGAACAGAAAGACATTAATATGTCTGTTTTTCTGGAACATTCTGCCTCAGAATGATAATTCCATCCATTTTCCATGACCGCTGGATCCTGTCCCAGGAAGTACAGGACACAAGGCAGGGGACACACTGGACGGGATGCCTGTCCATCTCAGGACACACACCCACACTCTACTGGCGATTTTAGAAACGCCCGTTCATCTGACCGCGCGTCTCCGAACTGCGGGAAGAAACTGGGGCACTTGGAGGAAACCCAGCCAAGCTACACCGACAGAGCCAGGGACAGAAATCGAACCAACAACCCTGGAGGTGTAAGACTCAGGTGCTGCCCGCTCAGGCACCACGCTGCATGCGCTAAATCATGCGAAGTCGTGCCTAATTCTGGGTCGTCTGCTTTGCTGGCTAGAGGTTGCAGAAGAATCAAATCAGCAGCCGTTCTGTAGGGCACTGATAGAGGAATTTAAAAAGGGGTCAGAACATAGAGGGGTGACCTCCACTTTACCTCCATTGACAGAGTAGATTACCTTCCATTGATTTTTCTGGAGGGGGCGGGTGGCTGGGGCTGGAAAATATCAAAAATAAAGGTCTTCGATGACTTGGGCTGACTAAACCGTCTTCTGTGGCCTGGGTTTATAGCTGCTGTCCATCTGCCACCCAAGTCCATTAAAGGGGAACGTACTTATTTGCAGTATTACCCACTACAAATTGCCACTACAGAGTACCTGGGGGGCACCTCTGATTGTTCCTCAAACTCTGTTCCCTGCGAGAACGGCAGTTTCACCAGCTGCTCTCTTTGTGCTGAAAATTTAATAATGCGAGAAAAAAACGTCATATTAAAATCATCTAATTTAGTAAAAACAAAAGTTTCTACACGGTATACTGTGTAGGGTGTGGCTACGTGGATTCTGTCACCACTCAATTTATTAAGTTCCAATTTTCCAAGTTAAGGCCGAAAACAATAATGTCAGGTGTATATTAGAAACCCGGAGGCACCTTAATATACAAAGAATTATGTAGGGCTGAATTTCCATAGTTACAATTCCGTCAATCATTTGAGAACTTTGCTTGGATGTCTTCTGCCTTGATGGGGCACAAGGAAACAAGGACTCATGCCTCTTGTGCATGGTGATACTGTCACCATCTTATACTGCACATGGGGGCATACGGAGGGGCGGGGCCACTGGGCCAAGCTGAAAGCTGATTGGCCCCTGCAATGCCCCTCCTCCGTCACTTACGACTCAAAACATATCATTGGCTAGTGATCACTGGCCCCTCTTACGCCCCCTCTGCCTTAAAAAAAAAAACCCGAAAATTGCCTTTGCGCACTTGTTACCGAAAACGCGCAAGGAAAAAAAATGCATAAAGTTTAAAAAGAGAAGCTGTGGGGGTACATTTCTGCTCATTAACAGCTGTGGGACTTCCTGTCGGCTCCGCGCCTGATTTCCTGTCGCAGTGGCGGGGCGGCTGTAATTAGGGGAAGAGGCGCGCTGACACGCGTGTGCCGCTAAACGCTCGCTGTGTATTCGGGAGGAGCGCTCCCTCCCCGTGCTCCGTCCCCAGGAGATCCTCGCCAGCAAATGTGCATCACGTTTTAATAATGAAACTTTTCACCACGAAGAATGAGAAATCGAGGCTGGTCCTGTGAAGAGCAGATACGACTTTCTCGTGCCATTTATTTCCTTTTTAAACATGGGGTTTAACTCACTCACTGAAATTACTCTTAACCGTGCTTGATTATAATTATATATTATATAATTAAACATAATTACTTGATCTAATAGAAATTCACTGTGCAAAAGTATGAATGAGAAAGTCAGTATTAGAACATAATCTTCTGTGTACCACTGTGTAACGTGTCCTCTGTGCTTCTCTTTTACGTGAATGCCCCCCCCCCCAACACACATATTCGCATCTTTTTCGAAATTTGATTCTCAGTTTAATGCATTTGTTCCAACATGCATCAAAACAATGCACAAAAACATCCATCCATCCATCCAACAAAAGGTTGTTTTGTCACTTAATATGTAAAGTAGTTGTCTAAGTGTGGTATTATAATATACTTTTATGAAACCAGTTCCTTTGCAAAGTTAAAATGGGCCTTTTTAAAGTGGCCGCCAGAGGTGGCATTTCTGCTCAAACGATGGATGGATGGACTGTATTGCATCCGCCACTATTTTTTTCCTTAATTATCTTTCAAGTTATCAGATGAAGATCTGAATGCAGGTTAACACGTATAGTCACCCACTGTTAAAATTGGTCATGACTGTTTGTTTGAAAAACCACCCACTTCGACTCTCGTAATGAGGTTTCCGGTTATTACTGACTATAGTTCAGCAGCTGCTGTTCCTGATTTACAGTTGTCCTTGATATTTAGTCAATTCCCGTATCTCCCAGTTGGCAGTTTTAAAGATAACCATATAATCTAGTGTTAATGATTTATTTAAATCCTTTATTGGTACTTCTATCGATCCCCGCCTTTGCTCCCCTGCCGTCCGTCGACTGGAGGCTGCAGCAGGATGCATAAAATACCAATATGTGGACAGAATAACGTTATTATGTGAAACATCTGAAACTCTCTGTCCCACAAGATAATCCCGAATTGCCTTTTGATTAAATCAGCTCCTCTAAAGATATTAAACTTACGCTTTGATCGCCGTTTGATCGCATAAGCTGGACAGTAATGCATGAATTTAATGCGGTTATATGCCGAGCTCATTGGCGGCAGTTAGCCGGTGAATTATGCGCGACGCTCACATGTGCTGATTTACAGGACGTCCTTTTAATTCCTGTTCTACGTACCATAAGTTGCCTCCCATTTAAGCCCATCTGCCTACTGTAGCCTCACAGACTGGCACCCAGTATCAATTAGCAATAAAAGCGGGATGAGAAACGTCTATGTCCAAACTGCGCGGCGATAAATCTGAATTTTAATGCCCTGCACCTCACGTAGCGGCGGCCATCGCCTCCAAAGGCAGCCGTCGGAGAGAGGCAACAGGCTGCGGAAGGAAATGAGTTTGAATCTGGATAGGCGTCTCTTTGGGGAGCAGGGGATTGGGGGGGGATGCTAGTTAGGAGCCGAGGATAGAGTCCAAATCAATGGCCGATTCGCCATGCACTGCTCCCGGATGAAAGGAGCGCCGTAGGTAGTGAGAAATCATTATAAAGCTGAAGGGTCCGTGTGGCGCTTTTGTGTCACTGCAACGGGTTTGTTAAGAGCCGACATTTTAAATACAGCAGCTATGATAACAAATAACAACAAATTAAAGTGGCGGGATTCGCCAGGCACCTAACAAGTCCGGGAAAGTTTGGCCCTATTTCACAGCCCCCCCCCCCCACACACACAGAAACTCGCGGTGATTTCGCAAGGTGAGCAAACCGTAGACCGAAAAAAAAATAAATAAACCTCACGCGACATCGACAAGCCAGCGACCGAAATGTCAGCGGCCCAAGGCGGCCGATTACACCCCCCCCATTGATCTCCTCACACGCCTCCCCCACCCCGATCCGCAGCCGCTCTCGGAAAGGCCACTTCCAAGGGCTTAATCAAGATTTCATTTTTTTTGTCTGGTTTTCCTTCTTAATGCTTTCAAGATCCTGTCCGTCTCTAGGCAACTCAGTGACTGTTGCATTCATTTGATCTTTATTTTCTTGCCTTGGAATCCCAATAAGCTGAGAGTCCTTTATAGCAGCAGAATCAAAGTCTCGACGGTGGCGTGAAGGAACTGGACAAAATGTTCTATCAGCCCCTAATAGCTACACTACGTCTTCCCACCCCCTTGTTTTTCATTTAGAGGATTTCATTTCATTCTTCCGCTTAAGTTCATTTGTTGTCATGGCGGTCGTCCAAAACATAAACAATGATGAGGGGGGGTGAGCCGGGGAATGTCTTCCTGATCTACAAGCAGATGAAAATGATGCTGGTGTGTGTGTGTGGGGGGGGAGGTTAAATTTCTAGCTACTTTATTCCTGTTGCTTTGTCGATTTCTGTATCATTTTTATTCTGCTCTTCCTGTTCAGCCTTTTCCTTCGCATGCTAAATCCCGATAACAGTGTATATACATAGAGACTATTTTGACAATCGATTAAACTGATTTCATTATATTTTGTCTGATGTTTCAGGAGCGTGAACAGAATGTATTTATTAATCGATTTTTATGTGGATGTAGGCAGATAGTAATTCACTCGACACTCACAATTGGCAGTTTAGTCACTTTTTAGCTAAACATGCATAAACATGCAAAAAGAAGAATGAAGATGAATCAAGATTCCCTTTTTGAAAGATGACATTGTGTATCATATCTGCCAATTTTTTTTTTTTTTTGTGGCCTAAAGGTCACACTTTGTATAGCGAAATGCTTGTTTTTTTTTTAGATTTTATTTGCACCAGCTGTAGGGGAAAGAGATGGTCTGATATGTAGACCTTTCCATGTTTACTTTCATTCTGGGGGAGGTATCAGAAATGCTGACAACCAGGAAAAATGTTTAATGAATGTCAAGATCCTTTACTCCCTTCAAAAATAAACAGCGAAGGTCCGGAAATCCACACTGGACAGTTGTTATTTTAAAAAGGGATGTGCAAGATGATTAGCATTCCTCAGAGGTCTTTGAGTATGTTTTTTTTCAGTTGGAGATAAAATACTGTTTGCTAAAGAAACAAATTGCAGGCAGAGGATTGATTTCTGACTGTTCGAAATATATCAACATTCTGACCCTAGTGCATTTAAAAATCAGCCAACAGCCTTATTAAAAGCAGATGGCCCACACATAAAGAAAAGTAATAGGTGGCATTATACATAATCAACAGTAATTCACTATTGAGTTATGAGCCAATGTTAGGCAGTGTAATCTAAATGATTTGTTATTCCATTATGAACTCAATGATTGGTGAGTCTTTTTTTTTGCTGGAATAAACAAGATCAGAAACATCTACAAAGGTATTCGGATCAATTTCTCCATTGCAGAAGCTGTAAGCAGTTTAATCGAAATACACTAGGGTAAAACGAAAACATAAATGCCTCGAGTAAAGGCAGGTGAAATATGACATGATATGTTCTGAAACTCAGCAGACGGTTTTGGGACATTTTGCCTAACATCTTCCATGGGGAAATGCCATGTTACGTCTGAGTTGCCATAGATGTACGTATAGTTACATCGATCTCTGTTTGCTGATCAGGTCATTCGAAACTTACTCTCTGAAAGCCACTATTCTTTTCTTTTTGGGGGGGGTGTCGTCCATCCTGGGGAGTGCACTGAGATCATATAACATATAATGCGCATCTATCAGAGATGAAGAAAAGCACATTATATAATACTCCTGATGCCTAATCCATCCAAACCAGCAGGTGGAAGACCTGTCTCGAGTGGTCTGTCTGACAGATGTATTATATCGCTGATCTTTATCTGCCCTGAGCTGATATCACTATAATTTGTGTTGATACAAAGGTCTTTTTCTAGCCAGCGTGTAGCGGAAAGACCCACAGAAGATGCGAACGGATCAGTTTAAATCCTTAACACACTCCATTGAGCACCTGGGTATTCCTGACTGCACGCTCGGATAATTTGAGAAGACCCTCCAGCATCCTGTCTACATATACTGTACATGTTTAATCACCGTCCCAATTAACATCCGTTCCCCCAAAAACCACACGCATCCAATTTGCCCGTGACGCTCGGCAGGCCTAAATGAGCAGATTTTTAAATCTCTCCTGGAAACAGCTTTTGTGAATTAAGGCTCCCCAGCCTTAACGACCCATTTTCAAGACAGACCGTAGCAACCGTCATTATTGTAAAACAGAAAAGGGGGCGTGGTTAACGAAGATACACTGTCTTGGGTCTCTGTTTGAGGAACAAGTCGTTAGGCGAGGGTAATTGGCTTAGTTTGTCAATTCCGAAGATCTATGATGGTAATATAGTGGGAGAACACTAAGCTCTGCCAGACGGACGATTCCAGAAGAAAAATAAATTTTGCGGCATGACCAGTGCTGTGTGATGTTATGGGTTTTAGATCATCTGAACAGCAGAATGAATCTGCACACAGGGAGAATACTTTCCCTGCCACAATGAATAAAGAAAATAAGCAACTTATTATACAGAGAAGTAAAGCTTAATTTAAACAGCAGCCCTTTGGTGTCAATCAACGCCAAGAATCAGACAGGCATGAAGAAACGTTTTGTGAAACTTGGCAAAATGCGTTGTTGATACTGTCTTGCATTCTACGTAATGTGTGCTCGCCTCTCTTTTATTTCATTCTGTCAACAAAACAAAGATTTAACATCTTATACTGGCACATACTCAAGGGGGTCCCTCCCCGATCCCTGATCCATCACTGTTCTTAGGTATTTATAAGATCGCACCTTAATGGTATGGGATCCCTCTTAGGGATGGGCGATACCTCTGATTTTCTTTCTTTTTGATCTGTTTCAATCCAGCATTAAGTTTGGTATCACCGATATTCAGTGCCGACCCATCTCTGATGGTAAAATTTGCCAAGCAGGGTTCTGATGATAAAATTTGCAGATTGCTCCATTTACTAGTAAATACTGTCTGGGTTCCTGAAAGTCTCCCCTACCCACCCACC
>JAODJU010000081.1:5156028-5182220 GCA_026776725.1 Gnathonemus echidnorhynchus
ATGGGCAGCCCTGACTGGTTTCTGTTCAGATCCGTATTTATAATAATATAAACATTTTAATTACAGGATAAACAGAAAAATAATAATATTGTAACATTAGCATTGGTTTGCAAAATGAAGCATTCACATTGAAGAAATCAGTGTTTCAGTCTTGATATGTACGTTCTTAGTCTCTAGCTGTGGTCTATGTTCGTTTAGTGGTCGCGGGTGTAAGGAAGGATGAAGACCCCAGCCTTTAATTGTCACAATCTGATGACAGTAAGGTGGCAAAGTTTGAATGATCGAGTGGCTTCTGGTGCTACTGGTGAATTCAGTCTTGTTTTTTGGTCCTAATTGATGCTTTTTTGAAGAGGCCTGGAACCTATGTCTGTCACTCAGTGGATGTCGATGGCTCTGTCACAAAAGCCACCAGTGGGTAGAGTTGTAGAACTATGAAGGTCAGGAAGTCAAACAGCCATAGCTACTTCCCGGCTGGTATGTGACTCATGATTTCTTTGTCATGGTATCTTTTTGGGAGTTTAAGTTGGCTTTCATTTTGACTCTCGCTACTTTAGCCATACATAGTTTGTGGGAGTTTTAAAACTGATCTAAGGGCAGAACATTAATTGCTTCAGAGAGATAACCAATCATATTGTAGAAGAGGGGGGTTCAAGCAACTAGAGGAAGTGGGGCCAAGACATCTGATTGGTTGTTCCTGCCTCCTCTAATTGTTGTATGCTATCTAAAGTCTAAACAAAAAAAAAACCTGAAGATCACAAGATGTTGAATCAGTAGGACCCAGCTGATTAGTGCAATCAAAAGCTGGAGTGTAGAGTCACTTTACCTTTGCACATCTCTACACCAACATCAGTAAGTGATGCATATGTACAGCTTTATTCCTCTGATATAATCCCCTTGTAAGAGGTCATGATGTCAATCAGCCTAATATACTATTTTGAGATAGAAGATGTTTTAAAAAGGAGAGCTAAAGAATTCCAGAGTTACCAGGTGTTTTCACCAAGCAGGTGTGAAAGAGCGCTCTCACCTGTCACCCAGAATATTCAGAGTCGCGCGGAGAATTCAGATTGAAACAGATTCAAATTTAAACGTCCCATCTGCTGACAGCTGTGGCACCTGTATCCAAGTCCTCCTGTTTATCCGGCCATGTTTCGGGAGCGATGCCAGATATGGGCGCCGGCTGAAATGCCAGGGGGCTTCCCACGGGCCTGATCCTTAGTACCAGACATCGAAGTAGTGGATCAAGCGGGGGGAAAAAAATAAACATGGAATAAAATACCGAAACAGGAAATGCGATACTCAAGAAAAGTCGAAAACATCAAGCTGTTTATTTAATCTTGCTTCTTTTCCCTTAACTGAAGTTTTCCTTTTCGTGGAACATAAGCAATTTCCTGTATCCAAACCCTTCGCTCTTATAAAACACCATATAGGTATTTCTGGCCTGTTGTTTTGGGTCCTCCTGGTCTTCGGCCCTGCGCATCGGCCTGTTTTATAGCCGTTGCTGTTTCAGACTCCCCAGTCAGATGCTGCACATGGGAGCTGAGGAGAACATAGCCATAAAAATGTACATTTCATCGCTGGAGACGATGAAGCGTTACACGCTCACAAGTAGTTCCTTCACACTGAGTCTGACAGACTGTGAAGAGTGTTGTTTGTTAATACCCCTTTTCATACCTTCTTCCTCCCCCTCTACAGTCTTTGCTCTCTTCTTATTGCTGGGCCTTATTTTTATCTGCTGAGAGTCACATATCCAATATTCCCTTTTTTTTTTTTCTTCATTATTTTGCTTCTGTTTCAACACTTCCTCAATCCGCCTGGCTGATCCGTCCCATCTGGATTCGCTCCCTGTCAGTCAGTGTAATACGTCCTGCATCTCCTGAGTTTCCCTCATTCACTTTGGGTAAACAAGGGGCCCGGTCTCCTCCCCATCTGGGCAACCATGTGATCCACACCTGAGGCGCGTATTACAAAGAACCTTCGCCCTCAGCTGGGATCGTGTTCCCTTTCTTTTTGTCCTACATCCAGCCTCTCTATCGTACAATGTCCCGTGTTTTCACACTGTTTGAATTACTGTGAATACCTCCTTTTGTCACTCGCTGTTTGTATACGACACCTTTGTCTCCGTGCTGCCTATAAATGGATGGCACGACAACTAGAGGACCGGGAAACTAGAGAATGAGACGGGAACCTCACGATGACATGCAGAGAACATGCAAACTCCACATACATGGGGCCAGGCCAGATTCTTGAACCCTGGTCCAGAGGTGTGAGGCAACAGAGCTAACCTCCACCCCACCCATGATGATGGGTTTGATGATTATATTTTTGCTGTTGTTGTTGCTGCTGTGGTTACTTGCTCGCTATGTGTTGCATCATGGTTAATATTATTTTGTGCCAGTTTGCCCCTGCATATGGATGGCATGACCGTGACGTCCAGTTGACTTGACCTGACTTCTATTAATCACCAGACCTACTATGTATCCCAAGGAAATCATCTTCCATCAAATGATCTCCTTTAGGTTATCAGTGTGTGCGCCTCTCTCTGGGAATTTCCCAACAGGAGGGAATTTAGATCTTGGCAGTATTTTGCTGAACTTGCATCCACCCCCCCCCCCCCTACTTTCCCGAACACCTGTGACAGTTCAAAAAAACCCAAATTAGAAATTAGTCTGCACTTAACCAAGGGGCTTAACAAGGAATTGTAATGCGGTGAACAGAGGCTTGGGACTTTACCGAAATCCCATCCTCCAGCTGGTCCTCTGCTCTGACACGGGTGCAGTACTTTCACACAAATCCTCCCCCCCAACCCACTGTCTGCAGGAATATGGGGCCAGTTGTTTAGCATGAACCAATCAGGCAGGAGAACCTGAAACAGCCACAATGAATGACAGCAAAGGAAGTTACATTTGACTGCTATGTTTGGTCCGTCCCCCACTGTTCCAATCCATTCTCAAAATTGCTGCTTTACATCAAAATTGCTGCTTTACATCAGATGTATCACTAATGCATGCATGTGTTTTTTTAATGAGTCTGTTGGTCATTGCATTGAAAATATATGTAGATGTATAATTATTTTCCAGGCAAATATGTAGTTGGGCAAACGAACACGCTCCTTTCAGTCTTGTTGGTCTTCTGCCTTTAAACTGCTGTGGTTGATTAGGCGCCCTGAGCAGTTTAACAGTGTCCTTAGTCAAGTGGTTTTATTTGTCTTCAGGGACTTCAGTGAGAGTGTAAAAAATGCTATTTATAGAGAGCACAGCATCTGTGAAATCGAGCCTAATTGGACAGAAGCAGAAAGCAGCAAAGTCATTTAGGATGCCTAGTCATAAGCGATCAATTAGGCCGCCTCAAAGGGGAACATTACCAAAAACTACCTTCTTCTTGGGTAAAATGGCTGCAGCTATTCCGTCCGGTTACACAATTTCCGCAGAAATGGGCCGAAATAGTTTCGCCGGATCGCGAAGACAGTAAAGCCGTCATTGAAAGTCACTCGGACAGTCGCTGGAAAACGTCCAGTGTGATAGCAGCCGAGGTTCTGCTGCCAGCAGTGGGGGAGGGGGGGGGCAATGGAAATTCGTTGGTGAGCAAATCCCCAGCATGAGCAGGTGTGAAAGCTGGCTTTTGTATTGGCCCATTTCAGAGAATGAAACTAACATCACAGGTGCCCCTGACTTTAAAAATACACACTTCGATCACTGAAAATGAAGCCACCGGTAATTTACGTTCTACCCCGACTCTCTAGCATCATGTGAAGCGGACTTATGGGTGACATGGAAGAGCTGATGTCTATTCTAGTGCAATTTTGCACCTATAAAACTGACATCCTTTCAGTAGACGTCAAGTCAAATCAATGTTTAACCCATGCATCATCTAGCTCAAGATGACAGTAACTATACTTTGATTTTCAACTTTTGAAAATCGCTGAATTAGCACAATGCTAAGTCAAAAGGACAGCGCACATCATGTAGGTCTTGAGCACAGCTGTGTTCGGGCCTCTATGTCATGTCGTCTTGCTATGGCTCATATCGTGTTCGGAAGAACAGCATTGTATCGACTGAATTCCCAGCTCTCAAGTTACTGTCGGAAAACCAAAACACAGAAAATATCTCAGACGGGGAGACATCAGTTTTCCTGTTACTTCCTCAGTTTCGAGTTTCCCGGGGGTAACATGTCCAAAAAAAGGAACCAGTAGCTGCCCACATAATTACTGCTCAGGCATATGTGTGAGCCGGCCCCCCCTGGCTGCCAACCACCACGCACGGGACGCCATCTGTTTCCGCCACCTCTATTAAACTGCTGATCTCACGGAAAGACGGGCGGACACTTGTCTTCTGAGCTCACTGCATCTGCCCCCCTCGCTTCCGCCGAACGCGGTTTATAAACATGGCCCTGATTAAACTGCTCAACTTTACGCAGATATACAGCACGCCTGACTTTTATGAGATGTGATTCATGGGACAGCTTTACCTCCCTTGGAAATTAATTAACAGGGAGCCCCCCTGCATATTTATTTATTTATTTCTCTCAGTCAGCAGCGTGATGATCTAAAAAGAGATGTCTGGGAAATATTGCAAAAGCGCCAACTTAAGTCAGGGAGTTCAATACAAACCCCCCATTTCTGAGGAGTTTACATCAGACTGATTACTTCTGACACAAACCTTTCCTTATGTGCCCCATAAAAATAGCAAGGAAAGCTTATCTTTAGCATAGATGCGTCATGTGACAACTCATGTGACGTCTCATGCGACAGCTCGACGGAAATTTCCGTTTGCTAATCATAAGCTATTCCTGTGTTCCATTGCAGCTATTATTATGTAATATTCCAGCTACGGTAGAGGGATAGAGGCTAAAAATACTCAAACCGATTGCAGAGGCAGCTAGGTCTGGGACCTGAGTCCCCAGGTCAGAGTTCGCCAACATTAACGCCAAATTGCCAGGCCAAGCCCTGAGGAGGAGAGGAAATGGGCCAGGGCGTTATCTAGACAGGTGGCCACTGGCCAACCGTCAAATGAAGAAACCAGCAATCCCATATTCTATTGAGTTTGCCCAAAAGACACTCTAAAGGGACGTGGTTGGCGGCAGAAGGAAAGAGCTGTGAGCCACAGTCCAATCGGTAAACTGTTTGAAGAGTGTGAATCCATCTCGGTAAGAAAAAAGCATAATAATAGAGTTTCTCCTTTTGACAGAGAATAGCAACCTAAAGACCTTTTCACTCACATCACATGCGACTTGATATTACTGGGAGAGACCATTATTCCTATTGCTGTGCAATTATGCCACGATTTGAGTTATTAAAGGCGAAATTGCTTTCGGATGAGGACATCGATGGTACAGGCTGGATGTGTGAACCTCAAATTCCCCCCCCAGCACAAGATAACTGCAGCTCTTTTAACAAATCTGGCAGACAGCATTTCTGGCTGGATGATGTTCATTGAGGCATTCCTACAAGCGGCGGGTGTTAAGATGTTTCCGGAAGGGATCTGCAGACAGGATGTAGTTGGGTAGCTCACTCCACCATCGAGGAACCACTTTGGGAGGAATCACCAGGGGATGCTGACCCGCCAACCTATTGGCTAATATGCAAAATATGCTTCATTCCATTCATCTCGGAGCTCAGAAGTTGGAGTGACATCACACCCAAGTTAACCACATTCCCAGTGCAACAAGTCAGAAAGCCATGTAGCAAAGCCAGTTCTATCGCGGATCATTGTTAGCCATTTTTAGCAACACCAGTTGATAATGATGGATTACACTGCATTTTGCGCATACAAACACTGTAGCAACACGTCCAAAGATAGAAGTTGAACAGTACTGGGTGTACAACCGATTTAATGAAACACAAGTGCTAATAAATTGCCCACGAGAATGAGACGAGACGATATTTTAACAATATTTTAAGGGAAACTTCAAAGAGGAAACATATTACTGGAAAGCAGCCTTTAATTTGATTAATTTGAAAGACAGAAAATGCTTCGGTTCGAATGTGTTGAGGAGTCGCCGAAACCCCAGATTTTCTACTACAGAAAATGGTCTCATGTCGGCTACAATGAAAACGCCGATATCCTTCATTATTGAAGTGGCTCTAGCACTTGAAAGCTGGGGTGCAAACACATTTGTAAGCGTTTGTCTGGCATTTTAATGTTTTCTTCACAGGTGCAGTGGATTTCAGTAAAGAGCTATGATGGTGCCGCAAATGGCTTTGCATAGTAGTAGCGTTAGCCACTGTGTACGGCATTGTTTTCCTACAATGCTTACAGATGTTTCGTGTTTTGTCTGTCACCCTTTCGCCGTTTATATTTCCCGCTGGGTTTCCAAAATGCCGCCACACAAAAGATTTTTAAAGTGTCTGGGGCATCTTACATGCTTACAGCAGCTGATTTGCAATGCCTTCGCGAGACCGCTTTTCACTTCGACGAGAAGTCTCGTCAGGTTGTAATATCACGAGATCTCGTGACAGCTTTGCTAATAAACAGTACATAACTGCAGCCTGCAGTTCTGCTGATAAGGGAGCAGCCATCTTAAATTCTGAGGCCGGGGTTGCAGTGGTTCCCCCGACTTTCCGAGTCAGAACTTCAGTTGAAATTTCCAACTAGGAACTCAGAAATTCTGACTTCCCAGTTGAAATAGAACGCACCATTAGGTCCTGTTTGAGTGGCTCATTGTAGATATAGGTGCCATTCCATTGACAGATCTGAAAGCCAGAACCAAGAACCAACAAGGAGGGACGCAACATGAGAGCATTTTGGCTGATTGAAGACAAGACGTGCTACCACATTTTCAATCATCTACAGTGGCTTCACAGAACATGCTGGCAGGCCTGCCAGTAAAAAGGAACAGTAATCAAGTCATTTTCCGATGACCTACGGTATCATTCTATGGCATTTCTTTGATCCATCCATCTTTCATACTGCTTATCCACGTTAGGGCTGTGCTGAATGTTACCTAATAAATTCCGAAATCCTTCTCTTCCATCAGAATCCAGTTGATTTTTAAGTGTTACTGACACCTATAAAGGCCAATTATATTTTCTATCCTTGGGCTTTAAGATAAATTAAATTCTAAAGAGGGCACTCATCTGGTTAAAAAACACTCAAGTATTAAAAAGCATTAGAAAATTAGATGTTTATTATGTTGTTTCTAATTATGAGGGTTTTTTTCTGAGAATAACATGACGTGAGTTTCACATCCTGGTATTTGCATTGCCGTTTTCCTGTCTTCCTGTCTGGAAGGCTCAGCCCACAGCTGGAGATCCAACAGGTGTCTCTGCTGTGCCCTTCAATGCACGCCTGCTCTATTGATTGCAGGCATCTGCCCAGAATGATCAAGATTTCAGCAGTGAGGGGAATGCATAAAAGAGCTTGGCTTGTTTGGGGATCTTTTCAGCTTCACAAACTTTGTTCCCACACACTGTAAAATGCTCCTTGATGACAGCACGTCCGAAGGGTTGAAATTCCAACTTGACAGCGACAGTCAAAGGTAGTTTTCTTCACAAAAGGGGAAAAAAACATCTTCTGAAGCCATTACTAAGTATTTTGGTAAATATTTTTCATAAAGAGGCATACGTTTTTGTTTGTACTTCTTGGATAATCTGCTCATTAGATCAGTTACCTGCCATTGTTAGCAGATTTCTGTGATATAATGATTGACTGACAGACTGATTGAGGACTCGATACAACCTGAATTCAGCCAGGATGTCAATTTCAAACAGTGTTCAATGGAAATTGAAGCCTCATGGGATTCCATACGTGACAAACAGCGTTAAATCTTCATGGAATTTGTGCCTTTAACTGTTCCTCAAAAAGGACAAGGGTTGTTTTGTTGTAGGTGTTTTTGGTCTGGTCCTTGCCCACAGAACCAAGGAGGAATTGCATCACAATCAAAGAGTTAAGTGTCATCGTAGCCACGTTTCTCATTTTAAAGCTGATTAGTCAATGTGCCACATCAGTACTATATGCAAATGAGATGCCCCCTTCCACACTTCCAAGTTTTATAGTTGATGGGTGTAAATGAATCTTTAATTTATAGGACTATTTTTCCCCCCGATTACCGGGTGAGAAAATTTGCAGACTTGCTGCGGCACTGCGGCTCTAAAAATGGCCGCATAAATCTGAATGTGTTTAACTGGGTTTTCAGCCCCCTTATCCCAGATTTATCTTGTCACACTGGCAGATGATGACCTCTGCCTAGACCCGTGCATCAGCTGACGATGTTTCCCTTTTCTTGTTATTAAAATTTTACACTGTATCTTGAACTTTTCTGTCTCTGCTTATTTTATCATACAGTCTTCACCTAGAAGTTTAATTTGTTTACGTCTGTTGATCTCCACAGCTCTCCTATGTTTCTTCAAGAGTTACAGAAACTCTTACATGATCAAAGGATTGTTCCTTGTCCCACCTTCTCTGAACTGGAACCTCTAACGTCCAGCTCTAATATCTATCGTCTTGAACTTGTCTAACATGGATTTCTTGGATTTCTTGCACCCAGCCTTAACGGACCTGTCACACCTTGATCTATCGACCAAAGACAAATCTGCCCAGTAATACAATAAGAAAAAAGCTTTCATTCCTAGTTAGATTTCAATGTGAAATATCTGCTGTACCGGGTCGCCCAGGGTGCCTTTCTGTGTGGAGTTTGCATGTTCTCCCTGTGCATACGTGGGTTTCCTCCGGGTGCTCCGGTTTCCTCCCATAGTCCGAATACATGCTGATTAGGTCAATTGGCTACTCTAAAATTGCCCATAGATATGATTGCAAGTGTGTGTGGCTGTTTGTCTGTGTTGGCCCTGTGGTGGACTGGTGACCTGCCCAGGGTGTACCCCACCTCTCGCCCGAAGATGCTGGGATTGGCTCCAGCTTCCCCGCGACCCAGATGGATACAGCGGTATTGATAATGGATGGATGGATATCTGCTGTATGGGTGTGCAGCTTACATTCATCAAAGTTGGTCGTGTTGATACTTCTCTAGCAGATTTGAAATGGCAACTCTTACCTACATAAGAATCAAGCTTAGGTTAAACATAATCCTCTACATTGGGGTACCACATGGTTCAGTTCTAAGGTAGCTGCAGTTCTCCTCTAAGATGGGAAAACACTCCTCAGGGCAGGAATTCCTGCTCCTTTTTCCTATCTTGTCACATCTGGAACTGTGATCTTTCTTTTCCATTATTCAGACCTTGGAATTCCTTCAAAATTCTTGTAACAATATATTGTAACATAGTCATCTATTAGCCCAGTTACAATGCACCTTCAGCCCTGCTCTGTTGGAAAGGCCATGCTCAAATGACCTCTACCAGGATCTACCTGAATGATGACGAGGGTGACTTTTTTGTGTGTATTGCTGCTGCCAGTGCACACTCACTACTATAATTAGAATTGGGACTTAAAGCCAACTTTTTTCTGACACAGAAGACTTCCCAGTCAATGAGTCAGATGTTTACTGTCTTAGCATCTGAAATGTTGCACACCTGCATGCCAACATCCAGATCTGCTCAATTCAGCCTTCAATAAAATGTCATTACAAACATGAATGTATCATAATCTCAATGGGGAAAACTTATCAGGTGTCTTTGGCCTGTCATTTGAATAAAGATTGATGCCGAAAGGGCATCCTAACATAATTCTGCGTAAGATGAAACAACGCTTTGAACGCACATTGGTTCCCTTGCAGACATTTTAGAAGGAAGAGTTATTGATTATAGTACAGCAGAAATGTCAGAATCAATAGACGGAGCTCAGACAGATGGAGTTTGGCTCTGAAGTTTATTTGGAAATGACTGAGGGGGAAAAGAAAAGGAAAGGTCACATTGCCAGGGAAATCAGTTTACATTCTGTCAGGGCAAGAGCAAAGAGACACCGATATATCTGGAGCTTCTGTCAGTGATGGATGCCATCAAGCCAAATGGAGCCAACAAGAACTGTTCCACAAACTTCCACTTCCCTTAATCAACCTTGGAAATTTGGCTTAGAAAAAAACAGATACATTCAACTCTTCCTTCCGGCTTCTGGCGAGATGCAGGTGTTGAAAACGAAAAGCGGAGAAGCGGACTCACGTTTCAGATAAGGGTGCCAGGACATTCAGCAAGATGATAGTACAAGCATGAGATGGATCTGAGTGAGGCGTCCCATTTGCAACTGGGCGAGATTTAATGTTTTTATTTGATATACAAAATGTCTCCAGGTGGTCAACAGTTAAGCATTCATTTGGCAGATAAATGTTGCCTTGGGTTCCATAAAGCAGGAAACTCTACGGTGAGTCATGATCAAAAGATGTTTAACAAATGCTCTCCTGCAGTATGTTTGAATTCTTAAAGGAGTAAAGGTCAAGCACCACCGAAAGATCAGGATCAGTCATTATGGGACACAGAAAACGCCTTTGATTTTAACTTGTGCAGAAACAGCAAGGAGCTCACTGATGAGACCCAAAGGTGGAGGGTTTATGGGAGGAGGAGGAGGAGAAAAGTGAGAAATGGAAAAAAAATAAAGGTTGCAGCAAAGAATGTTTTTAATCGCAATGTTAAAAAGAGCTTCCAGAAGCAGGAGCATGGAGACAGACATACTTCTTTTTCGAAGAATTAGGTTTTTGACCTTCACTCGAACATGCTATCAGTTAAATTGAAGAAAACCAGTTAAGTGTTGAATGCTATTTCAATGCTAGTATTGTGTGTGTTTTGCAAAGCTCTGCATAAAGCCACTGAACAGAAATTATAACTTCATACTATGAGGACTCTTCAGTGGCAATCACCTTGCCCACAGCCGGGCTTGACGTCTTTGGTTTCCCTTCAAATAAGCTGCCACTCTGTCCTGCAGTTCCCCCACACGACCCGTTGTCAGTCTGAGGCTCGGTGATGAGGGTCAAAGGTCAGTGGTTGTGCGGCAGTGACAAAGGCTCTGGTTTATCCTCTCACCCCCCCCCCCCAACCAGCCTCCATAAAAGACCACAATCATGTTTTTGTTTTTGTCATCACCATGCCGACCTCTGGCATGGACTACATAAGGATTCCCTAGCTGGCATTGGCCTGGCTTAACGGGTGATACTCTGTCAGCTCAGGACCAGGACCAGAAGTCATGGGTTCACACCCCCAGTGAAACTCCACTGTTTATTTATTTAGTAAATGTTTTTATCCTAAGCGATGCGCATTTCTGAGAAAGCAAGGTCACACAGTCCCTGCAGCAACTGGGGGCTTAAGGGCCATGCTCAAGAGCCCAATGGTGACATCACTCCACCGACCCTGGGACTTGAAGTCGTGACCTTTTGATTGGCACAGCATCTGCTGAGCCACACATCACCCCCCATCAGTGAAACCAGCTTCAGAAAGATATTCAGCTATGTAAGTGGTCTATTTTTGACCATATACCAGTCATATACTCGAACAGATAAAGGCTCCTATATTCCTTTGTTTTGTTTTGCATGAAATTCTTGATGTGAGAAGCATGTCAGTCATGATGGTGAAGAGGGCCGTGTGACACGGGGATTAGTAAGGGAAGGAGAGGATTCTTGGCTTTTTCTTTAGAGAAATAACAAGGTTTGCTCAGGAAAGTGGTCAACACAACACGGGCTGTACCATGAAAAAAGAAACAAACAGTCTCGGAGGACGTGAAAAAATGAAAAAGAAGGAAAAAAAAATAGGTAAGTGTGTTGGGCACAAAAATGACTGCAGCAGTGCTCGTGGCCTAGTGTCTGGGTTGTAGTCCAGGTTACCGGAATGAAACAGGACAAAGCTATTTCATTGGCTGTGTATTCCTTTTTATAGCCAATAAGGTACAAGTACTTAATCAGCCCCAGACACTTCCCCACCCTCCATTCCATTTCCTCTTTGACAATATGAACGAAATGCTGAGCTCACATATCGGTCGACATGGCAGATTCTCAGACATCAGAGATCATCGTTAAACCCCATTGCGTTTACTAGCCCTGGCAGTTTGAGGGGTCCTAGAGGTGATTTAACGTGTCTCAGCACACTGAGGCCAGCGTCGCACAGCACACCCCGCCCACTGCTAAGAGCTATCGTCCAATTAGCGCCGCACGACGCCTGTCGCCGTGTCACCCAGTGTTGTCATGGCAAGGTGGGGCTGCAACTTCACACTTGTAATGAATGTGAAAGATCACTTCAAAGACTAATCACTAATAAGTCTTAGAAAAACATAGATGATATAGGAAACAGAAAACAAAAGATAATCTTGATAGAATCGTGCAATATATACATTTAATGTCCCCATCATGAGTTAAAGTATATTTTAAAACACTAATGAGCCTCTTGTCTCTGCATGAACGCACACAGACGTGCCGGTTTCTGTTTTTCACACATTTGCCCTCGCTGACACAGCAGAAGCAATTTTCACCTCGGAAGCAAGGACGTGTCTTTGCGGTGTATAATTTCTGAGAGCGGAGACACACTTTCCTGCCACAGACCTGCGTGCATCCCGTCGAGCCCGGTGGAGGAGAAAGCCGCCAGCCTCGCTTCAGCCGGCTCCCTGAAGCTTTCTCCATTCCATCCTTTCATTAAAACTCAGACTCAACTCATTAGGCACTTCTATAATCTATAACCTTTTTATTTGCCGCTACCGGTGCCGCAAAAATAATACCCTAATGTGTTTCTTTGTTTCGTCTCGTGCAATGCTGCCCGACTGTTTTATGTTTTTCTTAAGGTGTATCGATCACCGGGGCTCTTTAATAGGACCCTGCAGAGGCCTAGCAAACAGTCCTGCCCTGGCTTTGGTGTGAAGCAGGAGCTTGTCTTCTTCATATTCTTTCCCCGCGGTGTCGAGGAGCAGCACTGGCTTGGTTGCCCCCTAATGGCCAGGCTGACCTATAACACTGAGGTTTCCCCGTGTAGCTTGACCCAGGACAGCAGCAAGCTGCATTTCACACAGTAGTGCACACTGACTTAGTAGGGGTGGGGTAGGGGAATATATTGTTGCATATATTGTATGTTTATTGTATCTATTGTATGCATATAGGGTGACCACCTAATCCATGTCAGGAGGGACACTTTGAGCTACTTCGGGTTTTACAAACTACTTTAAAACTGAAAGGCTCCTATGCTCGGCTAAATTATTTGGTTCGTCTGGTACTTTTACTGGTTTGCTTCCTTGATTGGCAGACTCATCCAGCTGTTTCACATTAACATTAGTGACACGCCCATGATTATAGGTGACTGGCGGATCAGTGCACGTAGCAAGTACTCAGTGCACTCCGGGTCCTTTTGATTGAAATGGTTGAAATGGTAGTTTACATACCCTGTTGTAGTTGATATGGATTAGGTGGTCACTCTATTTGTGTATTGTATTTATTGTGTTGTACTTATTGTAAATATAGTTGACTGTTACATGCCGCCTAACTCTGCAGGGAGGAACGCAAGTAAGAATTTCATTGTACTTGTACCTGTACTTGTACACGACAATAAAGTTTTGAATGTTGAATCTGGCATCTCTGTGGGAGCAACAAGGCGCTAACCCTAACCCTGTGCTAATCCAACAGGAACCAATCCAACAGGAACCAATACCAGAACTGTAAGGAAAGGAACTAAAGACCCCAATGTTCTCGATTAATGAATTGAATACAGATATTATTAGCAAATTATGATTGGTGAAAAGAGAATTTCCCCACGGGGATCAATAAAGTATCATCGTTTCGTTTTTTTTCATTTCAACATGGAGGCAACGATAATGGTGATAAGGATCGAATGACTGGCCAGGGATGGGATGGAATTAACATTAGCATGTTGGGAAGCTGCTCAGTTTTGCTTTCGCAGTCGCCATCCTCTCCCAGGCTCATCATACCCAAGAAATTATCCTTTATATGCAAATTCACTAGTGGGTATGCACATGATGTCACAGTAAGACCAATTCGTACTTCACTTTTCCGCATGTGCGTTCGGTTCCAGATGGTGGGGCGTTTCATAAATGTTGTCATTCAGGATTGGCCCAGATTTTTATGTCTAGCGGACACCTCGCACATCCGTGTGTACATCGACCGCGCATGTGCGAGATAATCGATCGGGTATTTCCAGCAGGTGGCAGCGTGCACTTTCACAGATCACAGGTCAACTGCGAAACAGTAGAGGAAGAATAGCTGAATAGTTGTGGTTGTAGTAGTTAGGGTGAGCGGCTGTGTGAGGTTGGTTGGAGGTAGCTGCATGTCTAATTTTCTCATGCTGTCCAGACACTTCACCGAGGTAAACGGTATTTTAAAATGCAGCGTTGTTCCGCCATTTTGAAATCTTGCTGGTAAAATTTGCCGAGTGGAGTTTGGTCATAAGGATTTCAGTGTACCTCAGTATGACATATTGCTGTAGTACCACCCAAGCCTAGGCTAATTACTTTAAAACTTGATCAAAGTTTACCTGCTTGTATTTGTGTTTGTTGCGATACATCTGCCTCCTCCTGGTCTGCTGGAATACCACTGCCGTAGGCATGCGACCATCCGCATCCACAGCCAAATGTAGTAAGAACAGAAGCTGCCGCGTGCGTGATCGTCCTCGGCCTGAAAGCACACAGAAACGCACACGAGTGAAGTAGGCGGAAATCACTACGGTTACACCCACTGAGTGGCAGCATTACGTTCAGCTTGGATGGCGCGAAAACATGTCCGAAATGGGAAAGGAGCCGTAGGGTGATAAATCGATTTAACAAGAAATCGGAGCTATCTTCTTAAAGACAGTGAAAAAGAAAAGAGAAGCAAATGGCAATCTGCAGGAACAACTGGAATCCAGACTCCGAAACGTGGACTTACAGATGTCTATTTATATCAGTTATGTGGGGGATTTTTGGGTATAAAAGTTACATACTAAATTGACTACTCATCAATTAAACATTCAGCATCATTCATTCATATCCTGTGTAACTGTAACAGTTTCGTCAGCATTTATTAAAAAACATCCATAATGGAGAGCCTTGTGTTCCCCAAACAAAGTGGGGGGGGTTAGATAATGTTAGCTAGCTGAGACAATCCCTTTCCTTATAAGGGGCTGCTCCACGAAGCAAGTGCAGACTGCAAAAGAACTGTAAATGTTTCTACAAGATCTGTTTTCAGGAAACTCGACATCCCAGCCACGTATCGACGTCTATGGTCCCTGTTGAATCTCGCTGCCTCTCATTTAAGCAGATAATTGTTTGTTTCACAGATTCCCCGACTACAATCAGTCATGTTGCAGCATGTTCTGCCGTTCAGTCCACCTGTGGGGGTGGGTTCCAACGGGAAAGTGCAATGTCAATGCATACCCTCTATATACAGTACCTTGGTGGGGGGGGGGGGTTATGACGTAAAGGGGGGTAAAGAGTAGTCTTCATTTGTATTTGAGATGCTTTTCAACACACAGTGTATGTCTACATTGTATTGCATGAATCATTTTGCCGTTCAATAAATTATCGTTATCCTGAAACTATGTTGGTGAGAGAAAGACTTTGCAAGTGGATTCCATACAGGAGTAATGGAAAAATCAAACAGACAGCATACAGTTATCTCAGTCACCTTGGGTTCAGAATCTCAATTTTATCTATCAAATCTGCTATCAAAGTTATTCATATTCAGGGAATGATAATATAAAGAGGTATGCCGTAAAGCTAGTATTTTACAATTATTAATTATTAAGCAAAGCAGCTTACAATAGCATCCATTTATATAGCTGGAGAAGTGGCTGCCCCCAGACCTTCCCTGGTACTGACGATGACCTCCGTCCAGCGACGGACGTGTTCTCAACCTACACACTGTGCTCTGGCTTCTCAGCCACTCTGCTAAGATAATCCACTCGGCCTGACGGCTGACTTTCTGCGGCGCTGGTGGGTTTCGCGAGGGGTCAATCGCAAGCGAGCAGGTGCTCCGCACGCGCTCGTGGAGAGAGCCACTTCGCTGTCCCTTTCCGCCAACCAATATGAATCCCCGTGACCTGGGTACGTGTCCATGCTTCCCACCAGTCTCGGGCCCGCGATCGCCTCAAGGTCGTCTGTCCTGACGGCTCCTCGCGGCTCTATTCGGCTTAGCGGCGGCTGCCACGGTAAATATTAATTTGCCAGCTCGCTGGGAAACTCATGTGGCTCTCAGGCCACGGGATAACAGAGGCTCGGGGCGTCGTGAATCTGCCAGAGACGGCTCTGCTAACTCGGAGAGCAGGATGAGTCACCGGGAATGGCAGCGGCAGATGTGTTGGGCGTGTGGCATGCAGGCATGTCATCTTGAAGCTTCAGAGACGAATGCACTAAAACAAAAAACAAAAAAAAAAAAAACTGAGTGACAATAGACACTTAATACCTCAATATCACTTCGGCCACCAATGACTGAAATGTTACCAGAACAATGGATAAGCAGCATTAATTTGCTCTCAGGCCGCGTTTAATTATTTCGACCAGCTGTCAGCACCTTACGTGTCATCCAGGAGGATACCGTTGCGAAGCCTGGGAGCGTAAGCTCCGTGCTGGGAATACGCGGCTCTCCGAGACAGCCTGCATCTCCGACCAAGCTAGGGCTGACCAGATGGGAGTGGTCTGCTCCAGAAAGAAGACAGCTGCAGAACTATAATACCGGAATCTGTTGTACTTAATGCCAGCGCCACCCTGGGAAATCCCACTTATGACCCCATAAAATGTGGGTGGAGGGTGAAGGAGGTGACGAGAAATAAGTCGTTGAAATGGGAGATGAGACTTGAGGCTGTCATACTAATTCACTGGAACCTTATGGTACGAGTTAACTGTGCAAAGTAAATTAACGAGTGCATATAAACTAGGCTGCTTACTCCATACGTGTCCCCTACATGCATTATGCATTTATATTTTGTTTATTTAGCACCGTTATCCACAGGAATGCACATTTTTCTTTTTTGAGAAAGCAGGGTCAGACAATCCCTGGAGTAATTGGGGGGTTAAGGGCCTCGCTCAGGGGTCCAATGGTGACATCACTCTGCCAAGTCTGGGACTTGAACCAGCAACCTTCCAATCACAGGCACAGCGCCCACTGAGCCACACACCGTCCCCACCAGTGAAGTGAAATTAACTTCAGAAACATATTCAACTATATTAATGGTCTGATTTTGAACTGTTGATGCTCAAAGGAAATAAAGCTTCCTTTACTCATATGTGTTTTATTCCGCATGAAAATCTGTACGCACCAGAATTTCCCCCGGGGATCAAATAAAGTCCATCTTAATCTTAATCATGTCCATCACGACGGTGAACAAGGATTGGAAATAAAACACACACACACGATAGACCTGGACACCATTACTCTGATCAGTTCAGGTCCCCCATGAGAAGGTTCACAGTTTGCAGCCCGACTCTGCAGCACACGTCCGTTTCAGAATACGGATGGACTTGGAGCCTTGGCGCTGGATCTTGCCCCAGGAGTGGGAGCTTAAATGTTGTGGAACAGACTGCGAGGCTGCAGATCGTGGGAGGTGGTCTGCTTCAGATACAATTGATCCTTGGTGGGAAATCGGATGGAGGAAAGCAAGCTTTTGCTAGAGAGCTGTCAACAGAGGAGGCCCCGGCTGGTACCTGCTTAAACGAAGATCTGCTCTCCATCGAACCATGGCCGGAAAAAACAGGGATTCTAAACGCTGCATAAATTCTGGAGAATTCCACACGTTCCATCAGCCCTACCTCCTCTTCCCCCTTGCCCAATGGAAGGCCTAGAGGCATTCTTGATAAATAATAATAATAATAATAATTCAGACTGTGCCCAAAGGAAATGAGCAGTGCACTTTAAGCTGGTTTTAAAGGAGTCTCTGGGCTTGTCACGCTCTCCCTGGTTTCTGTATCCTTGTATTCGGGGGGTGGGAGGACACTCACAGTAAAGTCACAAAAGCTGGCAGAATGTGGGGGCGATGGGGGTCTTCGCGCAGTATCAGAGCCACACGGCAAACGTTCGTGGCTTTTTTCAGCGCTGTGTTGTTATATCTGAGAGGGGTGTCTACACCCCATGTCACCCAGGAGAAAAAGCAACTAAATAATGATGGTGCCATTTTTATCGTTAACCCTTAGCTTCGCATTGAAAGGGATTCGGCTATAATACCGAACTATAATGGCAAACAGGTAGGAAGGGATAGGGTCGTAATATTTACTAGAAAATCACACACAGGGCTACTCTAACCTTGATAAAAAATAGAAAATCAAAAATAAAAAAATCAATGCTAGCATGCATATATATATCATAATCATTATTTAAATCATCTTCATCGTCGACTGTGGTTAATGCTAACAGAAACCTAATATACATCATCTAAATCCTCTGTAAAGCTGCTTAGAAGGTTGAAAATGTCTCATTTTTGAGGGCAATCCAGTGTTAAACAGGCACGTGGTATGATGTTATACTTTCCTCTGGACCTCCATGGAAGAACAGGCTGGAAATGTCTGGATGCACACGCTGACATCGAGAGTTAAACAAAACCCTCAGTTCCTCTCCTCCTTTCCTCTGACTCTGCTCCATCACTCCAAAGCAGAGAGAAATGTCCAAAGATTAATCAGTGCTTAGCTCGGGGCTTAAAAGGGGGGAGGGGAGGTTCTGCAGGTCAGTGGTCTGCCAGAAGACACTGAAGTCATTAGTGAGAGTGGCGATTGCCCAGACCAACCATGAAGTGGGCAACTTAAGGTAGGAATGAGTCAGATGAGACCAGTCTAATTGGCTAATTCCACCCAAGTGTGAGAGGCTCCAACTTCAGAATAAGAAAAAAAAAACAGGAAGAGCATGAAAAATACATCAGTCCTCCTCCATGTTGATCTCCCTTTGAACTCCCCGCAGCCACTCTGACCGAGACTCGAGCTTAATGCCTGCGAATTTATTGAGTTTGTAGCGCAAGCGAAAGCTGTCCACGGCATGACCACTGCACTGTCAAGGACGCGGAAGGCCGAGAAGCATCTGAACCAGATGTGAAGACACGCCGAGACCGGACACGATCAAAGATCAATTCTCAACGGCATTTTAGCCGTTCACATCTGCTAGGGCTCTCTGACAATTAACAGGCTTTTACTTTAATTGTATCGCTGACGTTGGTGTCTTAATGGGGTTTTCTGTGATCTCCTTCGTGCTTCCATTTTTATGCAGATAGAGCAGATTCAGGTAGAAAACTTGTGTCAATGCTGCACATGTCCGACGTTTATACACAGATTCGAGGCGTTGTCATTTTTCTACCGTAAAGTTGACATTCCCAGAAAGCACGGTGCTGCTGAGCCGAATGCTGAACGGAGCACAGAAATAGGCACATTAAACAGCCCGACTGAAATCAGGAATCGGGAACTACAGCGAATGATTTGGGCTGCAGCGAGCTGGGGGATTGACCAAGCAGTTTACTGCACCCCAGAACTGTCTTGATTGCCGTTTGCGGCGCTAAAGAAAAAAGAAGAAAAAGAAAAAAAAAAAACACACAGAGCCATGAATCCCACCCTAGCGAACAAATTAGCAGGCAGGCTTCTCCAATCACATCCAACTGAATCAAGTTTTTCCCCCATCTTAAGCCACATTATCCTTAGAAAAGTTTGTGCCTGCGAAAAATATAATTTTGAAAACATATCACTGCGGAGCCCCAGGGTTGGATTCCTGTTGGCCGCTGGCAGGAGCGCTGGTGCAGAGTAGTTTAAACCTCTGCCCGTTCCATTAGGTTTTCCATTGCGGCGAAGACGTTTCCATTTTGGATAAAGAAATGCAGTCTGGGGGAAGAGTGCAGCAGCTGTAGGAGACGCCGGTTATAACACTGCCAAGCGCGTTTAAGCGTTAGCATCACTTCGCAGGGAAAAGCGAGGCAGAAATGACGGTCTGGTTGGCTAAATGAAGGTCTGGATGGCTAAACACTCGCAAGCACCTGACAGACTACCTCATTGTCATTTCTGAAGGATATCACAGTGTCAAATATCATCATTTACAGGCACCACTGAGTGACGGGCTGGAAAATTCCTCTCCATTTCATCTCAGAAGGGTATTTAAACACATTAAGCGGCCTATATTCAGTCTAAACAGTATTTGACAGGTAATTATATTAGACAATAACGGAAAAAAAAGGTTGACAGAAAGCACAGTGTTTTTAAACCCACTGTATAATAGATTTTCCCTTATAGTCGATTCATTCGCTATATCATTAAATGTGCCGGTTAAAAATATGCTTTGTGTTTAATTGGCATCTTTCTTTAATTAATCTCATGCGGCTTGGAATCTGTCAAACATAAGCCACGCAATGAAAGTAAAGGCTCGGGGGAAGAGAAAAAACACAATGAACGTTTTATTTGCGACTGACAGATATCGCCACGTTCTACAAATTAATTTGTAAGTTAGGCTGAGGCGCTAATTTCTTGTGCACGCCCATCATGTCCTTCGGTTGACATCGGGCACCTCGTTGTTTTCATCTCACAGGCACCGTAAACAAAGCCTCTCCATAACATTTTTGATATTGACCCAAGAACGGAGCATGAGGAAAACCAAGTGTTCTAAAAATACGTACTGGTTCACTGTAAGTGTTCTGGATAATAGGTAGAGGTAAAACTGCGCTTAGTATTGACTCACAGAAGGCTATTTCCCCTCGCCGTTCCCTCTATGAACAAATTAGGTCATTTGACAGCAAACCTCGGGAGGATACAGTACAAAGATGGAGGCAATACTCGGGAAGAGAAGGCGCGGTGGGTTTTTGGACGACTAAGCAGTTATAACCGAAATGTCAACCCTCCTCTACCCCCCAGCCTGCCCCCTACCTGGGGATCACCGACCCCTCTCCGCGGAGAGGAAAATTGCCCTCAGTTTCAATCCCATCTTGCCTCTAATCACCACGTTCGGCGGGACAAACCGGCGTGACGCGCCGCTAATTTGGGCAATTACGGCGCGAGGGCCACGCGTGCGCACGCGCGCCTATTCCATACTGCTCCCGGAAACCTCCAGTTCGCCCGCGTGCACGCGCGTATTCACTGGAGCTACATCCGACTTACCGATTTTTTTAAAGCCCTACAAAACCTCCCCACCAGGAGGTCTGCTCACCCACGTGGGGGGTGGACAGGGGCGTCCTGGGGGGGGGGCTGTTTACACGTGCCGGCCGCTTCCTCCGAATCTCTCCTTCACGTTTGCAGTGTCCTTGAATTGACGGACTACCGCTGTCACGGACTGCCATTAGATATAAAGCCCACACCCCAAAAAAGTGACAAATTCTCCCACGGCTTTGCTATGCAGTCATTATTATAAAATGTCACATAACACACAAAGATCCTACGATATGTAGATAAACACTGGCAGTGCCCGTCACACAAGCTGTCATAAAATTTTCCATATAATTATATTAAAACCAGCTTTTAAACCCAATGCATTCATCTCAATTCCACTGCAATGAAAGAATCTCTCTCTTTTAATGCATTGTGTTTATTTAAACACTATATCATCATGCAGACGAAGTCCCCTCCATTGAGACATTGAAAAAATGGGATTCTTTGGTGGCTGAGCGCTTTACAGGACGGGACCCTAGCCCGGCATCAGGACAGAACAAGAGTCTCGCACATAGCAGAACTCGGACGGGAACGTCCAGCCAGGCAGTTGTGTCTATTTCTGCACAGCACTCTGCTGCCCCCTAAAGTCATAAACCGAAGTTGCATACCTACAGCTTGACTCCGTGAAATTGCGTTGGAACTTAACAGGGTGCGCACTTACATTGGCACGCACCGCTGTCTAGATCACCTTTCCAAACTGGAAACCAGCCACTGACACATACGGATAATCTTTATAGTATAATCAAAGTAAATGTTTTCATCTGTTTGCCACAGGCGCTGCGGCTGAAATCTCGCGGGCAACCCAGGCCCCTAATCGCACCACCTCTCACGGGTCCCCACACTTTCCGCTGGATAGGATCATCTTCCTAAAAATAGAAATTCTTTTGTGGACAGAAAGGTTGCCAGGCAGACTGCTTTTTGGAGCGGTCAGGCTTAAACAATAAAAACTATTGCTTGGGGAGAAAATGGAAAACCAATTTGGAAGCCAAACTAGGAATTCAGGCCCCCAGTGAGGGCAGACATATTAACCAAGGTCAGTTCAAACAGAACACATGCATGTGCAAGCCCACTGTGTAGTCCATTTATCATGCATCTTATTTTTTTTCCATAGAGCTGTGCACTTTGGAAGCATTTCATTACTTCACCAGCAGGTGGCATAGTGGTTAAGGTGAAATCTGCAAAACTACATCTGGGTGTGAAGTACTGCGCCTGAGTGACAAGAGATATTCTAAACATACAGACAAATAAAATAGATCATGTTGAGTGGCTACCTTTTGAGCAATTTCATTTTTTAATGTTTCTTGGTTAACTCCATTCCAGTATGCCCATCGGACAAGTGGATAGCTCGCCTACTGGCATTGTTCTGGGGACAGGGGACCACCGGAAACATTGCCACCCCCAGCCCTGCCACCTCCCTAATGCCCCACCCCACCCCCTCACACGCAGACACCCAAGAGAGTGTTACCTAGTGAAAGTTGATTCTTTCTTGGCCTCCCTCCATCCAGCAAGGTGCAGAGCAGAAGCAAACTATCCTGAGGGCACTGATGGCCACCCAGAGTCAAGCTCAACATGGGTTAGTGTTGCCATGGCAGCAACAAGAGGATAGCAACCGCTCCCTGTCAAATAGGCTGCCCTTGCCAGTGACCCGGGGTGAACCCAGGTGGAACCAAAGAACCAATGAGAACAAGCAGCATCCTCGGGGCAGGTGCCACCCCACCCAGGCAGCAAAGTGAACGACTTTCTGCAATCACAGCGGCTGGGGTCTATCCAAGCACGCTGAACAGCAATCTCCCGATAATCCAGCCTGTGCTATGACCCAGAAGAAAATAAGCTCATAATGCCACGGCAGCTGAGATATCGGGAACAGAAATCATTGGCACACTAGAGAAGCTTCATGAGATATGAACCACCAGTCCATCCAGCAACTTGCTGGTTTTGCATGTAAATTCAAGGAGGGCTTGTAAAAACCCAGAGAATAAGTGTTTTTGATGCATGTTCCCCTCCCTTTAGGATGTGAAGTCGAACAAAGCTAGACTAAGATTCCTAGCAAAGGGATTGAACCAGGCTATTGTGGCAGGGTGGTGACCTCACAGTCAGCACCATATCCAACTTGTGGCTTCAAATCACACACACCCGTACCCAACCAACGACAAAATTTTAAAAAATAATAAAAACAAGGTCAGATCCAGTCCGAAGTGAACTGTCGGAGTTCATTGTTCTCACCTGCCCAACCAATCAATCTAGCGGAGGAGTGGGCTATGAGTCACCACCAAAATAACAAAAATCCACAATCAAGCACTCTTAAGAAAGGCATTCATAGCAACAGGGAGCAGAAAGAACCCAATTGGTGCATAATGGTGCCTCAATATGGACAATGGTGACCAATCAGGCTTCCGAATGTTAACCACGTGATGAAAACGCACCAATCATAAAGCCAGTAGTTTGGCAGGCGTCTGTTCAGACTTGAGCTCGTCAGTGTTAGCGAGTTTATTATCTCATCTTAACTAGGCTCATGTTGACCAGACTTGCGGCTTATGGTGCTTAAATCAACATTTAAAGACCATGGGACGCATTAACTAATTTTATCAAGTAGGATTGTGCTGTAATCAGGGGGTCACAGCAAAGTCTGTTGGCTTTCCTTAAAGTTATGCCATTAACTGCTGAATAAAACTTGTTATTCAGATGTTCTTAAAGCACATTTAAAGGACGGGACTTGTCACTTGGTGTAAATGCATGTAAACTCAGACTTTTTACATGCCATTTAAATTAGTTATATTTGTTAAATATCAATGTCCATATAAATAAATAAATGTAAAATTACTTTTTTTTTTTAAATATATTCCTGCATATTATATTTTACTGATCCCTGTGGGGAATTCCTCCTTCTGCCTCCCCCATCTTGCTCTCTGTAGGTGAGAGCAGGCTAGCTGTGATGGGCAGAGACCCATAGCAGCACCCAGGGAGCTGGGGGGGGGGGGTTAAGGGCCTCATTCAAGGACCCACAGACATGCTGAGGTCAGACTTGAACTGGTGATCTTTCGATTGCAGGCACAGAGGCTTAGCCCACTGAGTCACACACTGCCCCCAATTGCTGTTTTGTCATCCAAAATGCAATAAGGTAATTACCGTACTAGACCATGCATCCGACCATTGCACCCTGTTCTGTTTTGATCATCTTGCATAGTAACCGGTTGACTAACTGGTTAAATATTGCAATGCAAAGGCAGACTGAGCCAGTATCTGGCAAAGGTGTGTAAACCGAGTCGACCAGATGGCCACGTTGGGGGCCAATGGCGTGAGTCAAATACGGGTGATTACCTTACATAAATGCTGATCAGGCATGCCCAGCACCGTGACTCCCTCAGCGGTGAGCAGACCTCAGCCCCGGTGATTCAGCTTCTTTCCGTGATGCTACGGGAAGCCTGAGCACTGCATCCGTCATGGCTGTGAAATGAAAGGCATCGCTGTCTCTAAAGGAGATACAATTTACTGCTGACCACCGACTTATTTTCCCCCTTTAAGTTCCCCTCCGTCCCCGTCTCTCGCCACCTTATCTAATAAAAACCAACAGCCAAAAAGCTCAATTCCACAAGAAATGCTCCTTAAGTTGTGTCTGCGGTCGGACAAAAAACGTTATCAGTCCCAAGTGCTCGTTAGAGACAGCAAGAAGTTATTTTTTTATGTTTCTAAACAGGGTTTAGCAATTTCAATGGATTGGTGGCGAAAATATTTTCATTTGGCTTTGCCTGTATGAAAAGCATAATTATTTATAATTTATACAGAGGCAAATTAGTTCATGAACCAAACTCAGTAATGAGGCTAATGTTCACTAATAAGTTCTGTAGTTGGGTCCACCTGATATTTGCTACATTCAGCTGTTTTCACTCATAGTGAGCTTGCGATCCGTGTTTTAAATTTGGATGACCTGAGACGGGACGTGATACTTGGCAAGTCAATAAGGATTCTGCCCCCATGAAAGCGCCCTATTACCCCGTGATCTCATTTGTTATTCATTTTTAAATCAGCAGGAGTCTTCCGTCCATCACTACACAGTCAACTCAGATCTGCGCTCAGATTTAGGCAGCGAAACAGTCCAGCTGTGAAATATTCGGCGGAAGCTGCTAGATGATTCTAGAAAGGTCAGCCAGGTACGTGTTCAGTCCATGCTTTTACATTTCAAAAGGGGAGCCATGGACCATTCCGGAACAGTAACTGTCAGATGCGGAGATGAGAGGCAGGCCGCGTCGGTTTGAGGAGGCCTCGCGGCACGTTTTCCCTCCTGTGACGACACGTGTTGTGCTCAGCTCATGTCCAGCAGACCCAGACTCCCTCTTACTCAGACCTCTGCTCTGCGTGCTGCTATGGGCCTGTTTGTCATCCGCCCCTCCGTCTCGGAGGAGCCAAGGTCGCTTGGAGACACCAGAACACGGAGTCACCTGCTGTTTGCATCACCTTCTCTTAAAGGTGCAGAATCCATGCTGGATGTCGGGGGGGGGGGGGCTCCCCAGATGCCCCTGTTGTACTTTGCAGAGGACTTCAACAGCCCCGGACATGGTTTGCTGGCATTTCCTGTGTAATCTAGTTGTCCCCGAAGGACAAGACCTAAGGACAGTGACGTCCTTATTCCTGGTGTTCTCCGCAGGGTGCACTAATGCAACAAGAGCCAGCCAGCTGTATCGCTTACACTCACCTCTGGTAGCCGACCTCCCACGTCCATTAGTAGGAGATGACATCTCTCTGTAGGTACTGGATGGCCTGGCGCGTCACACTTCCCTCTGTGCCTCTCCTGTCTCCTCCGTCGTCTGTTTCTTGATTGGGATTTTACCGCCAAATCACATTAGTCGGTGCCCTCCATGCACCTCAATCATTGTTAAGGACTTTTGGGCAACTGTGCAATGATACGCGCCATACAGAGATAAAATGAATTCTGTATATGAAAGGATTATAGATGCACATGGTGCTGAAGGGGGGTTGGCATGGTGGTGTTGTTGTTGGCACTGTTGCCTCACGTGTCTGGGATCAGGGTTCGAGTCTCCACCCTGACTCCATGTGTGTGGAGTTTGCATGTTCTCCCCATATCATCATGGTGTTTCCTTCTATCTTCTATCCCCCCCCCCACCACACCATTGTCCTAAAACATGCTGAGGTTATTTGGAGTTACCAGATTGCCCATAGACGAGCATCTTGAGTGAATGGGTTGGCACCCCATCTTGGGTTGTTCCCTGCCTTGCACCCATAGGCTCTTGCGCCCCC
>JAODJU010000081.1:5182320-5193871 GCA_026776725.1 Gnathonemus echidnorhynchus
TGGTTCCCTGCCTCTCGCCCTGAGGCTCGGCCCCCCCCCCCCCCCGTGACCCTGAATCGGACAATGGTTACAGGAAACGGATGGTACTGAAGGGGCTTATTCTTTATTTTGTAGGTCAGTTCAGTTTAAAATGTATTTTAGTATCAAGTTTCAGATTCTTTTATTAATATTTTAACAAAGTGTAGCTTTAGAAACGCCCAAGCTCTAGTCAAGCACCTAACAGAAGATGGACCTTACAAGGGAGACGACACCTTGCATCACAGTTTTGCCAGCTGGGTCATTCTGGAGACGGTGATTGGGGTTTAGTCTGTCACATGACCCATGATGTCATGGAGCTTGTGATGTCCCACATGGGTTGGATTAAGAACCAAGGCGTGTAAGCGGGAGCCGAAACACGGAGAATGTGGAACATGCAAATGGATACAGCGTTGATAAAATGTATGAATTACAGAAGGTTCTTAAGTACTTGACAGTAATCTAGATTTTATTATGGAATGTCAACGAAGTACAGTCATTGAATGAGGGTTAGGACAACATCATTGTACGTTCTCTGTCTCCTACACAGAGGCAAGATCCTGGTTTATATTTTTAAACCTAGATAAGGCTTGGTGCTTTTGTTAATAATATGACTTGTGTTGATTAGAAATGCACATTCAATTCACAAGAGCTAACCCTGTACCTCTGTATGAATTGTATTGCTATTGTGATGAAAAGTCTATACTCTACAACCAGCAATTGTGCTTTGGCATTGAGCCTTCCAAGCTGTAAAATTAATCCTGTGAATCATCACAATGATTTTAGTGACTGAGCTTCAAAGCTGCCTGAAAGGGATTGTTGAAGGTTGTGCGCATTTTTCCATTCTGTCGTCACCTGTCAAACTGATGAAATATTTATGTTTATTAGTCATACGTGTTCAGAACCGTTACAAACACAAGGGTCAGGTCACTATGCTACCAGCGGATTTCAGTCATTGAGAGTTTACTGTATCCAGCTTCATTACAACAATAATTCCTAATGTTTTTTTAATGTTGACTACAAAGTTGGTCAACACAGAGTCAAAAGAGTACGTGATGGTACTCTGATGTGGACTCTATAGTTCCAGGTGCATGAATAGCTGTAGCGAGCTCACTAGCTGCAAATGCAGCAGGTGCTGTAATTTTTTAGTGTCATGAATCGTTACTCTTTGTCTTGACTTGTGCATTCCGCACAATACAATCAGTCTCCATTGTGCACATGCAGGAGCGCTGCTAAGGATTTTGGGCCCCATGAAAAGAATCTTGACAGGGCCCCCAACACAGTTTTATTGGGGGCTTCTCTGGGCCCCCTCTCAGTCACGGGCCCCGAGAATCGTCATCGTTTACCCCCCCTTTACAGCGCCCCTGTGCACATGATAAACTAGGTGATTTCTTAAAAGGGTTGAGAACAAGCCATTTGAAGTGATGAGACCACCAGACAGTGAGTATTCGTGGGTGGACGGGATTATGATGCTTGCTGCCTGGGGAGAAGTTTTGGTGGTTTACGACCTGATCTGCCAATCAGAAGGCTGGAAATGAGAGGAGGCTTCAGCTCAATAAGCCAAGACAGATGAAGATGGCCATATTTCCTTCATTGTTTTCAAGCAGAATCGACCTAACCTTTTATGTCACCACTTATTATATAAAGGCTAATATTGAGAATCATGCCAAAAAGACTATATGAACATTGAGCTGCCTCCACCACAGTGACGTGGAAAACCCAACCATGCGCAACATAGGAAAGTTCACATCCAGAGGGGCGTGGCTAATCACATGACTGAAAATGGCCAATCATGTTTCTGAAATACATAGGAGCTGCATCTTGTCAAAAATTCCTGTATTGTAGTGAGGCTTTTTATAAAACGGTTAAGTCTCATTAAAAAAAAAAAAAAGATCAACGCTGACAAAATAAGGAATCCACATTAAACAAGTACATTTCTGCTAAATGATCACTGGCACATTCTGCTTGGCTCGTGACTAATTAACTTCGTTGTGGAAAGGGGTGCGTAAAAGTAACCGAATGCAAAATGCACATCCTGGAATAAGAGTTTTTATTCCTCGCTTGCCAGTAGGTGATGCAGTGACCGTGGCAACCAGGAGAATGTTTTTTTCTAAAAGTTGGACTGAATCCAGCCACTGAGCTTAAAGCTGACAGCACCCAGAAGTGTGTGTTACACAATTTGGCAAGAAGGAAAAATCGCTGGAAGCAAAAAGAAAAAATAAATAAATAAATGAATAAAATAAAGCAAGCATACCTAATACCACCCACTATTTCTCACTGTGATTTAAAGAGATGCTAAATTGTATATGCAGTGGTGTTATGCAACAACCCAAGCTTAGAAAACATTTTTTATAATGATAAAATATGACTTAAGACGGTAAGAATGCGGGAGAAATTTCAGATCCCTGAATTTTTCAGCAGATGAAAGAAGGTGCTGAAATACATTCAGCGTCATATGATCCGTCAACCGGCGTTATTTACGTAAAGGTGAAGCACATACCGGTGGGTACCAATAGTTGGCGCCAGAAGCAGATTTTGTTTTGTTGTTGATACTGTTCCATTGCCATCATACGGCCGTATTTTAGTTGCTCAGTCTATAAGGTCTTGCACTTTTGTAATGGCCTTCGCTTTCCTCCAATCTGTATGCACTAGATGGAATCCAGGTAGCACTTGTGAAATGCATCAGATGTCAAGACTTCTGAGTTGTGTTTCACTTAGGTGACTTTGGTGTGTGTGTGTGTGTGTGTGTGTGTGTGTGTGTGTGTACCCAAGCTGAACAGCAGCCTACGCACCATTATATTTTACACAAGTTCATTTTGGAAATTCACTATACAGAGACTGACAGAGTGCATAAACTCAGGCGTCAATGTCATCTGTCTACAGTCTGCCATCGCCTGTAAATCAACGCTTCATATTTATTAAAAGATGTCTTTCCTTATCTTCATAGCGGCGATAAGGAACGTATGAAAGTAATGTAAATAATTAAAAACTCTGGCATTTACTTTGAATTTTTTATTACTTGCTGAATACGATTAAATTATATTGCGAAATTATATTTGTTTTACTCCAGTTTTTTTCCTCATTAACTGTTCATATTTGACTTAATTTACTTTAGTATCAGTCCGATAACATATTTTTGCTTTGCCCATGAAAGAGTCGCACGATCGTACGAGCAAGTGGCGACACCAGCACTGAACCGTCTTCAGTTCCTGTGCACGGCAGATTTAACTCCCCCTTAACCCCCCGGCCATCTATATGTCTTCTGAAACACTAAAGCAGCGTCTTAAACAAGATTATCCAGACCAACCTAACCACCACCTCCAGCTGAACGAAATAATGCCAATTGCATTTGGCCATTGTGGAGCAGCTATAGAGCTGATGCATGGTCCAGACGGTAATGGCCAGTCCATCCTTTGGAGTATGACAGAATTAAATGCCTATTGCTGCTTTCATGTACCGTTATGAAAGGCTCTGCTTGCGTGGTTTTCATTGTTGTGTATTTATTTTTATTTATTGCGCTGCACTGCAAAGGTCCCTGTAACCGCGGAGTCTCCTGTAGTATTCTGAGAAAGACATGCCCGTAGACAAGCCCTGCCATCGTCTGTAATACGTCACGCCCTTTACAATATCCTGACTTTTCCATAATTTACCCTGGCCACAATGTTACCAATTTCAATAAATAATTCCAAGCTCTAAAATCATTCGGTAGTCATTTTCTCTTTTTTTGTCATATTTTTTGCACTCCTTCCTTTTTTGCTTCCGTGGGTATAACCAAAGTCACACTTCAGAGCCAAAGATTAGATTACTGTACGCATCATATCACGGGGATGTCGCGTGGTTCCTCACGAACCCGATATGAATGATAGTTAAGGGGCCGCTGCAGCGTTCAGGCTGCTTGTTTGCCTCTCCTCCTTCCTCCAGGTCAGATGCGATCATCAGGTGCAGCGAGATCCTAAAGGGCGGGACAAACCGGCCGCGGATGGTTTAGTGCAGAAGTTGCCCGGTTTCTAATAACCCTATATTAAGGCTCCCGGTGACGATGACTGAGAAATACAGTGCATGGCATCTCCAGCCGACGGACAACCGGCAGACTCCCCGATATCTAACCTCTTTAGGTGTCCGTGGTGCGAAATCTGCCGGTAAGTACAAGCTTAAGAATCGCATTGTGTTATCAAATTGAGTTTGTGCGCGTGGTTCTTTTTAAAACCTCACGGCTGCCTTTGACGCGAAATGAGAGTTTAACAGTATTGATGGGGATTTCCTAAACGTTAGGATTCGGTGGTGAGTTACTGGTTTGCAGTTTGCAGTCATCATAATGCGATTTAAATTCTTGTTTAAAGTTAATAATAATAATAGTAATAATAATAATAAGTAAATGATGCGAAGGAGCTTCCAGATATCTGATTCGCGAAATGCACCTAGATGCGTTTAGCTGTATAATATATCGGTGTAGCCTATTTGAAACTTGAGGGTATTTCACACTCAGATGTATTTAGGGTCGAGAAGCCAAAATAATAAAAAGGGGGAAACAGACAATATTACATTATGATTCTATGCATAAGAGCATTTATAGTCATACAGTTTACATCGTTCATTAATAAAGACATGAGTTTTGAGCACAACAACAACAACAACAAACTCTTTTTCCCCCAGGAGGTGTGGACCCTCTAGTAAATTTGAGGGCATTATGGTAGCCTTTAAGGGGATTTGGACCAAGGAATTCTGGAGAGCCGTCTCTGGGGAGTTCTTGGCTACTCTCGTCTTCGTTCTTCTTGGCCTGGGCTCTACGATCAACTGGAGCCTGGAGGAGGAGAAGCCTCTGCCCCCAGATCTGGTGCTCATCTCGCTCTGCTTCGGCCTGACCATCGCCACCTTGGCCCAGTGCTTTGGCCACATCAGCGGCGGTCACATCAACCCGGCTGTGACCGCAGCGATGGTCTGCACCAAGAAGCTGAGCCTGGCCAAGGGCGTCTTCTACGTGCTCGGCCAGTGTCTGGGTGCCATCACTGGAGCGGGGATCCTGTACATGGTGACACCCAGCTCGGTCCGAGGGGGCATGGGAGTGACGTCGGTATGTCACCCCCCTCACCTTTAGGAGTGAAAATAAACTGCGGAGAACATAAGGCATGGGTCCTGACCAAGGCCTCCTCTGCTCCACAGGTGAACCCCAAGATCTCTGTTGGCCATGCCCTTGTGGTGGAGATGCTGATCACCTTTGAGCTGGTCTTCACCGTGTTTGCGACCTGCGACCCCAAACGCTCTGACCTCAAGGGGTCTGCGGCTCTTGCCATTGGCCTGGCCGTCGCTATAGGCCATCTCTTTGCGGTATGTTCCAATCCACCATAGGCCATCTCTTTGCGATATGTTCCAATCCGCTATAGGCCATCTCTTTGCGGTATGTTCCAATCCGCTATAGGCCATCTCTTTGCGATATGTTCCAATCCGCTATAGGCCATCTCTTTGCGGTATGTTCCAATCCGCTATAGGCCATCTCTTTGTGATATGTTCCAATCCGCTATAGGCCATCTTTTTGCCGTATGTTCCAATCTACTGACTTTACATGTTACTTTTGTGACATAAATCAGTTTTTTAATCTTCCTGAAACAGAAAAAGACTTTCACATAGGAATAATAATATAATCCAGAAGGAATAATCTGCAAGGATTCTAATATACGATAGTAGATATATATTTCTTTTAAAGCCCATTGTAAGGGTACCTCATTGACCTGTGGTTTCCACAGACGACAGCATGGTGAAGCAACCATGGCAACCATCCTTATGGGAGGTCACGTGTTCCCCTGGCGAGTTGGTACCTGATTAGTGTAACCCAGGACTCGTGCTACAACAGACTCCATTTTAAGTTTAGATAACAATTTATCTTTAAACAGTTATCTGCTGCCCAACACCTCGGAATCTGAAAGCACTGAAAACCCATATAATTGCTCCTGATTGTGTGTTAAAACTTGAGGGACAGTTTAAAAATCAGCACTGGATTATTTTTAACCCTTTCAGGTCTGGTGTGAGCAGACAGTCTAACCCAGATACGTCCTATTATCCATCTTCATAAGAGGATGGAGCAGGGTCTGTATTTGGATAGGAAAGTGGACATAAAACAATAAAACAAAAGTCAGGCATTATAAATAACCCAGGAAATATTTGCCGTGCTAATACTAACTACCTGCTATCCTGTGATGCTCTGCAATTTGCTGCTCTGTCCAGCAAGATACCAGAAAGAGCTCAGTGACTATGATACCAGTGTCACTTGTCACTTGCTCTCTTGTGTTACAGATCCCCTATACTGGAGCCAGTATGAACCCAGCCCGGTCCTTTGGACCAGCAGTGGTGATGTGCAGCTGGGCTGACCACTGGGTAAGGAAAGGAAAAAGGGTTCTGAACCGCGCAGGGGAGGGGGGAGGGTTTGAAAGATTCTTTTGGAAATTTGCTCATCTAACGGGTCGAGCATGTACTGCCACAATCAAGGCTCTGAAGGTTACCATTCATGGTGGATCCCAAAGCCATGGGGTCGGACCAGCCCGACAGCTACGTATGGAAGGCCCATCAAGTCAATCCTCCTCTATCACCTTCTTTCAATCGGACCTTCTTTCATTTTTTCCCCAGTTTTCTTTTCTCGCTTTATTTAGTTCCTTTCCGAGACATTATGGTAAATCACTGTAAAGTGCTGGGCCACAGCTTGCTTAGGAAATGTGCTACATTAAATGAAACGTGATTGATTTCTCTGAAAGGGCAGCTTGTCTCTTCCGAACCTCCAGTCGTTTTAGCCCATGGACCAGCTTCCTGACAGAACACCTCACATGGGACACATGGGAACAGTGTCATTATAGCTGATTTCTTAATTCAGTTTGAATTTTTAGATTAAATTTTCATTTCAAAATTCAGTTTAGTTTTAGTTAGTTTTCATTGTGGTTTTATTAGTTTTCATTTAAAAAATGTATTTCTATTTAGTTTTATAATATTTTAGTTTCAGTTTAAGTTTTGGTAATTTTCTTTCTAAGGATACACTGAACATTGTGGAAATATTTTAAATGTCTGAGTTTTGGAGAATCACACAAAAGCACAGGGCACATTAGGTACTAATGTCCTCAAAATGGGTAAAACATGTGCCGTGTATCATTAATGGTCATCTAAAAGGCAATATACTGGATTATGTTCCCTCGAATGAGTTCCATCAAGGAAGAAAGATAAATCATTACTTTAGCTAAATAGTACTAAAAACGATAATGGAAATTATTTGATGTTTGTTTTTATATTTTATTTCAGTTACTTTCAGAAGCAATATTTATGGTTTTCGTTTACTTGTAATTTTTAAATTTTATTTTAGTGTCTTTTTTTAATCTCATTTTACGAAGATGTTCTGTTTACGTTTTCGTTACCGATTTGATAACCCTGCATAGGAGACATAATGTGTTTATCTGAAACTCTAATGGTGTCTTTGATCCAAATGAACGGTCCCCCAGCCCGATGTCAGACACATATTTGCTATGATTAATTTCCTAAATTAATAAGGCTGTTTGGCTTCTCCATATTCGGCGTCACTTCCGACATCAGAACGCAGTTACGTAAAATTTTGCGTGGTCTGGGTGTCTCCTGCTTTTATCCCTGGGGCTCTTGTGTCTGTGAGGAGCTCTACTACTACCCCTGAAATTAGGAACCACCACTCAAACCACACATTTTTGTGGGGCTTTTGAGGTTTCGAGGGGGGCCCTTATTGGCCACAAACACACACTATACACTAGAGTGGGCTGGGGGGGGGGGCATGAAGTAACTTTTTGAGTGGGGCCTCCAAAACGACAAACCCTGCCCTGGGTCAAGGTATCAGACCCGGGTAGGATTCCCCTCTCCTAACCTCATGTGCTCTCTGTTTCTCAGATCTACTGGTTGGGTCCCATTATTGGTGGGATCACAGCGGGTGCCATGTACGAATATCTGTACTGCCCTGATCCAGACCTGAAGACCTGCTTCGGGGATGTTTTCGCCAAAAGCTCCGGCCCCCCCATGAGGTACAGAGAGGTGGAGGGCTGTCGCCGCCGGAGCGATCCAGAAGAACCGGCCATCAGCCCGGGCTCGCACAGCACCCTGGACGTGGAGAAGGCAGAGAAGGCCGGGATGTCACCGGCATGACTAGAGGGAATCCTGGGAATGGAGACCAGCCTGTAGTCAACCATCCAGGCCTGCTCTCACAGAGGATTACTGTGCCTTCAGCCAGGGAAACCGCCCTGGTTCTTCCTTTGATGCAGGGCCTGGTCCGGTCTGGCCTGGCCTGGCTCACCGTGAACGCTATCCCAGAAACCAGACCTTCACATCAGTACATCCCCCCTTTCCGACGTGCAGCCAAAACTGATCACTGATAGCGTCTGTGTTCAGATCAGCGTTGGGGTGATGCTAAGGTCACGGCGTACTAACCAGAGTGACACTGCCAGCACGCGAATGGCAGGTGCTCTCTGGCGGTCTCCATTTTCAGGGCTGTCTCTTCAGCATATCATCTGTCTCTGCTCTGTCATATAACCCACTGTACCGCTGAATCCCGGCACACCGTTTCCTTAAATTATTTCTCAACGGGCCTGCACTCAAATATGTGCTTGTAATTATTGCCGCCGCGCTGTAATTGCTGTTTGTAGGAATGTTCTCGCTCGCTTGAACTCCCCTCAGGAGAGGACTCCTTTCTGCTCATGCTCACCTTTCCTTCCAGCTCCCCCTACTGGACCGGAGGACCAAAACAAGCCCCTTGTGGTGCCCGCTAACATTTCGGGCTAACAAATGTCAGGTGCCCATGAGAGAAGCGTCAGCCTCCGATCTGTCAGCGGATCCCCATTCTAGAGCAGGGTATACACACAACACCTCTGGCCAAATTAACATCCCCTGCGCCACGGACATGGGTAGCTGATAAAGAGAGTGGTTTAGCATAGGCTTCTGGAGGAGCACAGAACCCTCTTTTTTATTGTCTGAAAAGCAAAGTGGTAGGTAAATATTTGACCTATTTCTGCTTTGTCATTTTATGATGGTGCATTTTCTGTATTGCCTGGCTTTCAAAGTCATCCGTAACAATAAAAATAACAATTATAATAAACACAACTGTTGTTGAAATGGATTAAAAACCACATGACAAGACATATTTCCTATTAGGGGGAATGTTATTTTTTTGGTTCAGTCCACAATGCCAAATGAGAGGGGGGGGTATGCTTCTAGAAGGGGTTATGCTTAGAGTACAGGGTCTTCAGCCTGAAGCGACAAAGGTCTTTTTTCCTTTATTGGTTAATGGGTTGAGTTTGGAAAAAGTCAGATTTGGTGGAAGTGGTTCAGCCCACACAAGGTTCTTGAGCAGAGTCAGGACTAGACTGGGATTAAAAATCGGCTCTGGACTTTGGGGTCCCTCACAGGCCCGCAATAAATTTCGCTGACTCACATACCCATTGGCCAATTGGGAAAATGCCTGGTATGCCAGATGGCCAGTCCAGCCCTGAGCGTAATGATAGATGGCCTTAGCGCCCAACAGTGATCTTATGGAATGGTTTCGTTTGTCCTCTCGTTTGTCCTCTCGTTTGTCCTTTCGTTTGTCCTTTCGTTTGTACTTTTGTTTTAACACCGTAGCATGGGGGACACTACACAGCCATTCTGCTGCTTACCTCTCTCTCTTCCCTGAAGTGGTGATAGATCCACCCAAGAGCTCATTCTAACCTGAAAAACATACCCGGCCTCGCAGAAATGGGCCTTTTACACACAGAAGCAGCTTAGTTCTACACCAGTCGCAGTCAGAACTACTCCATCCATCATGTAAGTTGCTTTGCATTAAGAGGTCCACTTCATATGACGTTACATATTTGATCCCATAATTCCACATTTTTCTTTGCTGTTACCCCTCTGAAGCGTTGAATGCCAGTATGCTTAACAGGGACCGCCATAATATTTTTTCATTATATGTGCTGTTCGTGATGTACTCTGCGCTAATATATTGCTGTCTTGAGTTGTTTTTTTCCAGCGTACCATATCTTCTCTCGATAGTTAGAGGGATTAAAAAACCTAGACAACAGTGCCACCTTCTGGCAATTCTATAAATGCTCTTTGCCTTGCGCATAATTTTTTATTACTTTTAATATTCTGTTGTATGTTTAATTTATATATACGGTAACAGTGCAAAAGTCATATGCAATCGAAGAATATGTTCAAAACTATTTATTAAATTCAATTTATTTTTATATAGCACCTTTCACAACAGAGTAGCCCCAAGGCAAAATCACAACATGGGCATGTTGTAGTACATTACTACATAATTTATACAGAATAATGCAAAAACTGGTAACAGAGAAGGCAATGAATGAACGAATGAATGAATGACAGCCAGATGACAACCGAAGAGAGGAGGATTTATCTGCACAGTAAGTGTATATTTGCTCAGAAAAATTCAGCATTAGATCATATGCAAATTAACAGTAGCACAATTAAAACTAACAGGAACTTCTTCTGTTCTCCAAAAACGATTTCTTGTTGGACGGCTGGATGGACACCACTTCAGTTCCCAAATCTCTCCTCAGGGGCACCTCAGCCATTCCATGAATTTATTAATTTAACCACCACTTAGTTAATTACATTAATTAGTTAAATAACTCAATGAGGTATAGATTACCCGGACATGGTATGTTAGTGGTCGAGTCAAAAAATCAATTGGTGCATTGGATGGTTGTTGCAGATACTTGCTTTAGGAGAGGTTTCTGGGTGGCTACCACACTTTGACAGGCCTGATATAAGTGTATATGGTATGGGCAGCTTGCATGTTTTTAAAGGAACTATGAATGCTATAAAGGTTATAGAGCAACATATGCTCCCCTCCAGATGACGTCGATTTCAGGGAAGGCCTTGTGTATTTCAGCAGGACAATGCAAAACCACATACTGCAGCTATTACAACAGCATGGCTTCGTTGGAGAAGAGTCTGGGTGCTGAATTGGCCTGCCTGCAGTCCAGATCTTTCACCTATAGAGCACATTTGGCGTATCATTAAACGAAAAAAACCTCAAAGACGACCACAAACTCTTCAGCAGCTGGAAACCTATATCAGGCAAGAATGGGACCAAATTCCAACAGCAAAACTCCAGAAACTCACAACCTTGATGCCCAGACGTCTTCAAACTGTTTTGAAAAGAAGAGGAGATGCTACACCATGGTAAACATGCCCCTGTGCTACACCGTGGTAAACATGCCCCTGTTCCAACTATTTTGAAACCTGTAGCAAGCGTCATATTTGAAATGAGCTGATTTTGTGCATAAACTTGTAATACTTCTCAGTTTAAATTATGTTATGTTATCTATGTTATGTTGTGAATAAAATATTGCCTCATTTGATTTGAAAGTCTTTTTGTTTTCATTTTATTCAAGTTTAAAGAACGTCCCAACTTTTTGGGAATTTGGGTTGTAAAAATGTCTCGTTTTGTCTGGTTACTTATGGTGAAGGTTAGGGCTGGGTAGGGGTTAAGGTCGTCATGTTGGGATTAGAGTTTTCCCCATAGAAATGAATGGAGAGTCCC
>JAODJU010000081.1:5194864-5209150 GCA_026776725.1 Gnathonemus echidnorhynchus
ATTACAGCTCAGCAACGTTATGCAGCAATAAAGTGAAGTCAGCTGAGGACCTGAATCTACTGACTGGCCAGGTTACATCTCCATCCATCATCAATAGATTTTCTCTTCCCTGTTGGCATGGGCATATTCCAGGATGAGAATGCCAAGATTCATCGGGTTTGAATTGTCAGAGTGGTTCAGGGAGCATGAGGAATCATTTTCACACATGACTTGGTCACTACAGAGTTATGACCATAACCTCATCGAAGGTCTTTGAGATGAGCTGAAGGAGGCTTTATGGAGGTTCAACTCACTTGTCAATACAGGATCTTGGTGAGAAATGAATGCAAATCTTAATGAAAATAAAGGGTGAGATGTTGCATAAGCTTGTGGAAACAATGGCATGACAAATGCGCGTCATAATGAAAGCTAAAGGTCGTCCAACGAAAAATTCAAATGGCAACTTTTTTTTTGGACGGGCAGTGTATTTTCCCAAATAATTATTATTTTGGTTAAATCGAATTTGCATTAACATCTATGAAGTTATTTTCTAATCATGGTGCAAGAAAATTACACTTGCTCCTCCCTTTACATTATTTTTGGCAAAGTGAGTTAGCCATAGGTTTCACATTTGTTCGGTTTTATGTTTTGCTGGAGTGATTCTCATATATATTCTCACATATCAAGTATAGGTTTAAATTACCGCTATGGTCAAGCATGCAGTCCAGTCTGCAATTAACACCAATCAATGCCTATCGCACAAATCTGATTGGATGTGACAGTGAATTTTAAATCAAGCATCTGTGGTTTGGCTAATTGGGTTGGTTGAGTGTTCACTGGTTTGGCACTAAGCATTTGCAGACCCAAGACCCACTTATGTAGGTTAATTCTAGGATTGGGGCTGAGAAATCTGATTGTGGATCAGTATAGGAGCTTGCTGGTTTTAAAATGCTTACATTCGTAACTGCCTCACAACACATTCAGAACTTGCCGCAACCTAAATTTGGGTCGTGACCCATGGGTTGAGAATCGCCGTACTGCATTATTGTGGCGTTATAATAAACTGATAACGTAGTTCAGACTGACACAAAGCTACTGAACCATTAGATGCTATGACACTGATATCAAACATGGTAAATCCCTTGTGTTCCCCCTCTGATATCACACAAGAGCCCCCGGGACCCCCCCCCCCTCCCCCCATCCAAAAAACATGCGATTGTAGGTAGGCATAAATTCAGTCCATGTATAGTAGTTAGTGTATCACCAGCTAAAAAGGTTACTGGTTCGAATCCCCAACCAGCTTGGCACTACTGAGGTACCCTATGCAAGGCACCACTCGCACACAATGCTTCCTGCGTGCTGAATTAGCTGCCCACTGCTATGTCACATATGTGTTAAAAGGAGAGGACACATTATATTGTTGTGTGCTGTGGTGTGCCAACAATGACAATTAATCACTGTCACCTTTATTTCTATAAACCCGAAAATATTTATAATTTTCGTTCAGAATGCAGGTTTTTTGGTGTTGTGATCAGGAAGCGATAGGCCTATTATACCAATTCTTTTAGTACCTGTTGAAACCTTTGCAGCACCCTAGACAGGCTTCATCACCACTGCCTTCAGCTGACAAAGTAAATTGGGTTGCTAAGACACCGCCACCCAAAAGATAGCGGTCACATATGTCGGGCTGACCGCACTGCATCTAGGCCTATTTATGCATCTATCCATCTTCTATAACTCCTAGTAGCTGCAAGGTCGCAGGAAGAACAGGGAACTCAATACCCTGGACACGGAAGAATGTTTGCGTAATTTTCGAGAGATACTTTGGAAACGGTATGGAAATTTGCATTGCATACTTTTATAAATTGAACCAATACCGTAATGCATCGAATAGATAAATTATCCATTTCAGCAAATGTTGTATTATTTCGAAAAAGGTGTTTTAAGAAGAATTACAAAACCTCTGGCAAAATTACTCAGTACTCATTGAATTTATAAACGTATTGTACAGCTAATGGAAAAACACACATCATAACTCGGGAGAGTAAGGACTCGTCTCTGGGTTAAGCGCTAAACAAGCTCCTTTGCGTATAGCACAAACAAGGAAATCTACCTCTTAATAATTCAGACACACGCTAATGCTGATTTATTCGCCACCAGCGGCGCTCGCAGAGCTGAAATTTGAATGAAAGTAGGACAGAGGCAGACCGCTCTGTAATAACATTTGGATAATTTCATTATTGCTGTCGGCTCAGTTCATTTGCTCCTCCAGTAGCTGCGTGAAATTGTCTGATTCCCGGATCGCCCTGAGTCGCTCTCCGGAGAGGCAGGTGGCGCGGTCGGGAGCGGTCATCGCTCCAAATGGCGCAACTCGCTATCCCGACTGACAAAAGATATCACATCATTCTGATCATCCCTCATCTTCTTGCCCGTATACTGCATCGCCTTGCATGTTTACATGAAGTGCACATTTCAATTGCTCACGCTGGTCATAAATCATTCTTGCGTCAGTTGTTTACTCAGCGCGAGACGCAGCTCTATTATAGTGTAAATAATCCGCGTACGTTTTCTAAGAAAAAACTATAGGCCTGCATCAATATTGGATTTCTCCTTTTCTCTGGCACCCCCACGGCAAACCACTGCGTCGGCTGCCTGGCAATGTTAAACCCCCCCCCGGCACGTATAGGAGCTGTCAGATGCGTATGTAGGCCCCCCGGGTAGGACAGCAGCCAGTCAAGGGGGTGTTCAGCTCCGTGCTACGATGTATAATCCCTGACGACAAGCTGTCTGCGATGTTTCAATCCGTGCTGTGACTCAGATTAAGACACATCTACAGACAGAGCTACGATGGATGGAGGGATCAAGACTGAACAAAGATTGTGTTGGCTTTGGGGGGTAGGGAGTGTCTTGGGTCTTCTAAGTGGAAGCCTGTGTTGAATTTCTACTTTGTGCCCCCCATCAAAGTTAAAAAAAATAGAAAGAAAGAAACTAATCAGGACATTAATCAGCCTTGTGAGACGTGGCGGAAATAAGATGCATCGGGTAGAAAGTAAATATAAAAATTAATAGCAGAACACTAAACTACAACAAGGGCAAACGGGGGCGTTGTCGCGCCCTAAACATTACAAAGTGTCGTTTAATTTATTTATTTCCAAGGCACGATTAATCTCAACATCATGTCGTCGCCAACTCATTTCACAGGGAGGGAATAGCATCGACCTCGCCCATCAAACGCGGTGTGATGAACTTGCAGATTGACTGCCCGAGGTGTTTTGCTGGAGACGCGCATAGGCGACGAGCCAAAATATGCAAATAAACATATAAATAAATAAACTGCCTCCGGATTTATTTATTTATTTGTTTGTTTGTTTTTCCGGTGCAGGTTCATCAAACTGCATGCAGTGCGTCAAGTCAGCTTTGCTTGAAGAATTAATATATGGCCGGCACTTCTTGCATTTTGACAACTTAAACAGAAACATCATGCCGGGTTTATTTCCTGATGAAAAACTCGAGTTTGCCATTTGCCATTCTCTATTTAAATAAGCCTTGAGGTGGATGGAACGAGGAATACAATTATGACCAAAGACAAACGCTCAAACGCTCCTTCTATTTGTTCTTAAAATTATGCAGCAAAACACGTTTTTATTGCATATTTATTAAAGCTTTAATGACCCCTTTCCATTTCAGCACTACCCCGGTATTTCCCGGTTCTGTGTGTGTTCTTCCATTCCCAAACCCTCGGTCTGCTGCAGTACCTTGGGTGCTTCCAGCCCCCGACAGCAGCAGCAGTAGCACAAACTAACAGGTTTAAATGTGATGAATCAACATATCGCACACCTGAGACTTGGCCGGGCTGGGGCGGGGGCGGGGGCGTGGGGTTGTGTGATTTCACGACGGCTTTCCTCCAGGACCTGATTTATAAGTTCATTCCTTGTCCCCTTGGACATTTTTCAGCGATGCCCATCCCAGCAAGCCCAGGAACCGCGTCTGATGAAACACATTTGTTTTGTTAACGGTTACTTCGCCCCGGTTAATGTCCAACTTTTAGGCACATGGCGTCGTCTCTGCGGAATAACTAATGAAGGGATGTACGATTGTGCGGGGCGATAGTCGCGGCAGTCATACGTTTGGGATCTTGCTTCTCGATATTAGGGAACTTTTATTATTTCGGCCTCTAGAGGGAACCATGTAATAGGATTACATTTTATTGGAGCCTTCAGCGCTTCTAACTCCACGAAGCCCAGCTCCCTCTACTCCTTTGCTGTGTCCCGCAGGTCAGTTTCTAGTTCACAGACGAGCCATCCAAGAGTAAACGAAGACAGGAGGCCATATGGATAAGATAATTCAGAGAATGACGGTGTCAGCACCTATCCGACGCTCTTTTGTTGGTTGAAAAGCTTCCAAACGAACGTGATCAATGAACTGCACGTGTAAACTCACTCATATCCTTAAATATGGTTTTATGATTATGTGCCTTTTGTTTTACTGATATTAAGGCAATGGGGGGGGGGGGGAAATCAGAGTACGAGCGCCACCCCGTGGTAGTTCGCTATGTGAGTAGAAATTATTTAATTTAATCGACTGAAAGGGATCCGTTGAAATGCAAGTTTCATGCAGAAGAAATAAAATTAAGAAATAAAAGGGTCAACAACAATGGCAGGGGAAAAAATACTAAACTTTAAGTAAATTGGTGTCTCTAAATTGCTCATAGTGCTTGAGTGTGTGCCCTGTAATGAACTAGCATCCCATTCAGGACCGACCAGGGCAGAACACATCTTACTGCACCCAATCTGCAATGTTAAGGATCAGGTAGGAAACTCTACACCTCACATAACCAAAGTATAATCTTAGTTTCCACCAACATCTGGCAGGCCGGTGAGCAGATTAGAAGGATGAATAATCACATTCCCACTACCAAATCAATCTCACGCCAGGGAATTGTGCTGATAAATTATAAACTGAGGAAAGGCAATTATAGATAGGCAGATGAGCTGATACCCAGGCTCCACTGGGCACAAGACTTTCAGCAGTGCTTACTGGAAGATGCCACACATCACTGGGTACACAGGCAGGCACACTTACCCGACGTTTTACCGCCACACTGTTTTTAGACAAGTATATATTCTTATGCACTCAGCCTCTGATTAAAGATGCTTATCAAAATGGACCTTTTTACCTGCAGCATTTCCCTGTATTTCACTACACCAGCTTAAAGAGTGTCCTTTTCAAGCTCAAACTGACGTGCGCCGTGGAATTGATAATCGATCCATGTGGACCGAGAGTCAAATCACGGCAAATCAGGATCTTCTTGATCCAAAAACCTTTAGGTTAGAAATGTATATCCTCAACCTTCATGCTACCTGCTCCCCCCCCTTTTATACATGTCTTATTTAGCATGGACCATTCTGGGAGCATAATATTATGCCTCACTTTGAGTCGAATTGCATTTTCAATTTGTTGTCCAAGTGACAATGATAATAGGGATTATCTTTATATTTATCTTTATAATTCACACCAAAGTGATCAGCCAATGCTTTCACACGTGGGTACAAATAAATATATAGTGTACAGTCACTGATAGCATTATGAGGTACACATGTTGGACTATTCGTTGAAGCAAACATGTAATCAGCCAATCATATGTGGGCAGCACACTGTATAAAATCGTGCAGCTACAGTCAGCAACCACACCATCTACAGTTTAGACCTGGTAATCCATCTGAATGATGCTTAGCGGGTCTGGTCCTGGCCAGGACTTGGGGGATGACCACCTAGGAAGGCTGATAGGTTAGCCCCTCCTGGGGTCAGTGCAGACCCCGATGCCCCAGTACCCAGGGGTGGTATCCCCATGTCCTGGCTAAAATTGCCCCTGTTGCCCTATCAAATCTGGCCTCCTAATCACCCCCTATATCTAACTGGTGAATTCACTCCTCCTTCATAACCACCTTAGCTACTGTGTGGTGAGTGTTCTGGCGCAGAATGGCTGCTTTCGCATCATCCAGGTGGGGGCTACACAGTGGTGCAGGTCGAAGTGGCTCCCCATTGGTTCTGTAAAGCACTTTAGGTGTCTAGAAAAGTGTTATATAAAAATGTAACATTCATTCATACAGGTCAGGAGCTTCAGTTAATGTTCCTATGAAACACCATATGGGGTAGAGAGGTGATTTAAGTAACTTTGAATGCGGCTTGGTTGCGGGTGATATTTAGTGAGTGGCAGGTCTCTGGGTGAAAAACTCGTTGAGGTCAGAGAAGAATGGCCAGACTGGTTCAAGCTAATAGAAGTGCAACGGTAACTCAAATAACCACTTGTTACAGCCAAGGTATGCAGGAGAGCATCTCTGAAGGCATAGCATGTTGAACCTTGAAGCAGATGGGCTACAGCAGCAGAAGACCACTCTGCTCCTGTCGGCTAAGAGCAGGAAACTGAGGCTACGGTGGGTATGGGCTCACTCAAATTCGACGATGGAAGATGGGAAAAACGTTGCCTGGTCAGATGAGTCTCGATTTCTGCTTCAACATCAGATGGTAGCATCAGAACTTGGCATAAGCAACATGAATGCATGGATCCATCCTGCCTTGTATCAATAATTCAGGCTGGTGGATGGTATAACGGTATGGGGGATATTTTCTGGGTTCACTTTGGGCCCCGTAGTACCATTTGAGCATCCTTTAAATGCCACAGCCTACCTGAATATTGTAGCCGACCATGTCCATCCCTTTATGACCATAGTGCACCCAGCTTCTAATGGTTACTTCCAGCAGAATAACACACCAAAGCTCATATCATCTCAGACTGGTTTCTTGAACATGACCATAAGTTCACTGAACTCAAATAGCCTCCACAGTCACCAGATCAAAATCCAACGGAGCAGCTGTGGGGTGTGGTGGAACAGGAGATTCGCACCATGAAGGTGCAGCCGAGAAATCTGCAGCAACTGCGAGATGCTGTCATGTGAACATGGACCGACATCTCTGGGGAATGTTCAGGCACCTTGATGAATGTTTGCTATGAAGAATTAGGACAGATCTGAAGGCTATAGGGGGTCTAACCTGTTATTAGCAAGGGGTAACTAATAAAGTGGTCAATGACTTTATGTTATGTGTGTGTGTGTGTGTGTGTGTGTGATGTATATGTATATATATATGTGTGATTAAAAGATTGCAGCTGTGTATATATATATATATATGAATTTCCATGCAATATCTCACAGAACAAAAGACCTTTGGTGCTGATCAACACTAATACCATTATAATGCTATCTATAAAATCACTGATGTATACATTTAACTGGCCCAAGCACCGAGTCTCTACAGTCATTTTCCTGTCAACAGTCAATTTTCTCATACATTTGTCCAGGTTGACGTTAATTCAGCCTGGAAAAAAAAGCCAAATTTATTAAACACGTGTTCCATGTTTGATTTGCCTTTCATTTCATTTATTCTCTCAAACGCGCAACTCAGTCATCTTCATGTCAGTCACCAACATCTAAGCCAGGCACTGAAAATGCAAGAACATAACGAAATGAGGTTAGTTTAATCACATGTGGCAATAGAGGTACTCTTAAATGTTCCATGTTGAATCCAAAGTATAAATGTGGGAATGATGTAATCTCATAGCACCGCAGAGGAATTCTTAGACCTGCACATCTGCAAGTGATTTTAGCAATTTGTCCTCCAGAATATAGTATACTATGATGTCCCCACAGTGCTGGGGGCTCACTCACATTCAAACAAAAAGTTAAGCTGCTCCTGTCTCCGCATCCAGAGCTCTTTGATTCCTTCTGAGGGGACAAGCTGCTCATTGATAGTCACCAGTCACCTTCTGGAACATTTAATATGGCATCTCAGACCCTGAATCTTAAGTCCCATTACTGTCCAGCTTCAGCTGTGTGGAAAATGCAGGACACGTAAGCAGATTAGGAGACCACTGATGCACTTGGTTCTTAAAGCATGTGGGTCTGATAGCACAGATAGAAACGGGTTGGGGGGGGGGGTAGAATATCTGGCTTTTCTGCTTTGCCTTTAGGCAAATAACTTCATCTTAGCGCTTTAATCCTGTGTTTGTTTTCCTCTGGGAAACGGGGCCAAACACGGAGAAATAAAATCCAGGTCCCCGGTCACGTGAGGTCTGGCCGGCCGTCCTCGGCTCGCCCCCGGAGAAGATTCCTGTAGACGGTGCCAAAAAGCCTAATATGAAGGCGCTGGGATTCACAAATGAACTGCTGGTGTGCCTGCACGTGAAGTCTACGAAGAGGGTAAAGGCCACACGCGACAGTGTACTTTCCGATTCCTTTTCACGATCGCGCTGCACATTCACGACAATCTTTTTGCACCGAAGAATAAAGTGAATATTATGATGAATTACGACAGAAAAAAAAACTGATTTCATCTTTGATTTGGTTTTTTTTCCTCTTCATCGATTTAAAAAGTCAAGTAAATTGCCTCCTGAAGTTAAATTAAACTTAGTCTTTAAAGTTATGGATTCTCTTGCTCACCTTCTCCGACTATTTCATTGTCCCCATCGGGGTCCATCTTCCTTGATTCTCAGGCTGCTTCTCAAAAACTCTGCACCTCCATCACCGGCAATTTTGACACTCCCATGGAGTTATGGGTATGGGATTGATGGAGCTGGTTAAGGTTCCTGCATAAATTAACAGTACTGCTTGTAACACCAGGGGGCGAAAGCGCGTCTCGTCTCAGAAAATCTGTTCCATTCGGGGGGGCAAATAAAAACGGACATATCGCTGATTATGGGTCGATGCAGCTTTAATAATTTAGCCACAGTCCAAATGTTACATACAGTATACCGTTTACTACATGGAAGTTTATGATAGCATTATTGTTGACTTGGTGTCTCGTCCGTGCAGTAGGAGCAATGAACAATATCTAGTGTACATTTTTGTGCAACACCGTACGCCTGTCGTGCCCCGTGACTGCACGTTTATACTAAATGCTGAGGTGTATTTCTGACTCGTTTTAGATTTCTGTGTGTGGTTTAAGCCCTGCGCGGTTAAGGACTGTGAAAGGCTCTTGGCATCCTCCCGGGCACCAGCTGAAACCTGACAGACACGCTATGCGCCGGTTCACATGAGCTGGATGTTTCTGAAATGTAAACGCAAACGGGGGAGAAGAGAATAAAATCACAATTAAAGGTGTGATTATCAAAATCAACAAGTTGCGGCTTCACGACCACTTTGGCTCAGCCATGACTTGAGAAAATAGAGCTTCAAGACTGTATTTTTTTTTTTTTTGGGGGGGGGGGGGATAAAAAGACAAAACCAACAATCTATATAATTACCATCATCTGCTGCTTTTTCCCTTTCTGGCAAAGAAACACTCCATCCATTTGCAGAAATCGCCTGCGGAAACGTTACATCAAAACTAATCATAACGATTAAAATCAGCTTTTCTGTGCAAGAGAAGGGCAATAGGCAAGTTCGAGGCAGACGTGAGGCTGTTTTATGTCGATATTTTGGGAGATCATATTTTATTTTTTTTATTTTTAAAATGGACACATTATGAGAAAAAAGGGGCAGTCGTGATGCATCCACGATCAGTTAATTTTACTGGAGTTCTGTTTTGCAGATTGGTTTAGACTGGGGTAGAGGCATGAGCTAATTGTATCCTGATCGTTGCCTTAAGGGGTTCAGAAGCCCCGGAGCAACTATTCTCTCTATTTTGTTCTGTCTACCTTAGCCAAGCTATTGCATTTCTCTCTGGTGTAGCAAGGGAAGCAGATCGCCAACGGAATCGGAGGGGGGAAAGAGTGCCAAAAAGGACATTTCGAGGTTCATCGATGTTTCAGGTAAGGAGCGATACATTTGGATTTGCGATTATTTGCAGAGGCTAGTGCGACCGGGACATTTAGGGCGCAGCTGCATTTACGCATGTGCCAGCGGAGAAGCGCCACACTTCTAACGAATAAAAAAAGACAAATTTAACCACTTCGTGGATGTCCGACAGCCGGTCGCGTCCCACAAAAACCGAAGGGGGATGAATTTGTGGATTTATGACTTCGTTGAAAACACGGGAACCTCCGAAACCGCTTGCGCCCTCGATCTGAACCGGCTTCCGGCGTGTAGCCGAGACCCCCGAATAGCAAAAAAACTGTCATTTGTTCGGTGCGCAACGGTGCCCCTCGTTTATAGTGTGTCACCGTGAGATTTCCGATCTAGCTTTCACAGATCCTGGGTAGTTTTATATACCAGTTTTATTTTGTGAATGTCCCAGATCAGTTAATGAAAGACGCCATTGTGGAGTAATTTTGCCAAGGGGGATTTGCCTTATTTTGTTAGACAGGAGGTACCTATTCCAAGTGCGTCAATGCTGATCACATGAATCACCCCTTTGTACTTGCCGTCTTTTGTAACGTGAGCCTTTTCTTTGTAAACCTGGAGGGAAAAAAAACGCTTTCTGTTGCCTGGGAAGGAGAATACGGTCTCTGGTGGGCTGACCCAAGCCAGCAGTGCAATGATTTCCAATAGCTGCAAACAATTTGAAATAGCGCAGGTCTCTGCCGTCGCTGCTATTTGTTTTACACTCCCGTAAAAACAAAGGCAGAAGTCCGTGCTTTTCTACAAATTCGGCTCCCCTAAAACTTACATGGGGCAGTGCGAGGTCCCTCTTCAGCTACAAAAAATGTGGGATCTTATCACGGAATCAGACCGTAGCGAGACGACGAAGTAATTAACATTACGTCGTTTCAGTGTTGCTGGGATTTACACGTTTATACACGTTTATATATACTTTGCACTTAGTTTATGCCGAAATTCAATAATGCGGCGTTGGGAGAAAAAGTGTAAATGGAGAAATGACCGAGTCGTAAGAAACACTACCGCCATTGTGTGGTCAGTGGAGCTAACTTTGACTTTTGGCTTGGTGAGCAGAGTTATTATCCTCAAATTGCATTACAAATTATGTTAATTATGGCAAATATGCAATCGGAAGCGACCGAGTGGCTTGAGGTTTTTTTGCGTTTTGCTTCTGTTAAACCAGATTGTACCGTTGTATGAAAATAATTTATTAATAGTTCCATTGCCTTTACGTTCATAAAACTAGCGTGGAGTATGTCTTTCTTAAATCATGTGCAGTGCTTCACTTTAATGAAATTTCTCGGTAGCAAGGTATTTACGTAATTACAGTGTAGGTTAATCAATCAGAGAGCAAGTCACAAAAGTATACTTTGCCATGTCCGTGTAATAACTGCACACATTATGCCGACACTGAGGTTTTTGAGTTTTTTTTTTCATGTGCATCGACATTGCGCAGGGCTACACGCTAGAGGGCGCTGTTGTGGTATACCCGGCATACCTCCCTCCCACCACGGATGTCCACAAGTAACTAAATTTAGTTTAGAAATCTCCCCACTGAGAAGAACGGCCTGAAAATGCCTGGATGGATAGATATGTTTCGGTGAAGATGACAAAAAATTATGCTACATCGGCTCTTCAACTGCTAACCATGGCAAACAAACTTCTGAGAGCTGTCAAATCAATTTTAAGGGTCCATATATTACATTTGAATGGTTGTGATTATCGTGTATTAGCGTTGAGGGAAATCGTTCTTCTGTGGATTACGATGAACATGGCGGGGTTGCAATGTCAGTAGTCCCTTGAAGTTTCAAAGACATTCTGGTTTGTCAGAGCCGAATGTTTAATAGCTTTTAACTTTTGATTTTGAGAAAGATATCCTTGCCACTGATTTAGAGGCAGTCATAAGTTGTGGTCGTTGAAAGCCTGGCACATTGTACATTTTTCCGTTAGGATCTGATAAAAATATCTGGTCAGCTGACCCCCACTTACTTCAATAGATAAATGAAGGGTCGAGGTTGAACGAAAACCAGCATGGATAGAGGTTATATATGATCAGAATTAATGGAGTAGATTCCTCTATAAAAAGTGGGTCGACCTTGATCAGCTCATCATCCTGACTGATCGGTAGAGACGGAAACTAAGCATACTGCCAAAATGCATCGTGATGTGACGGGGATGTGGGGCAGCCGACTTTATAAGGGAATATGTAGTAGCTAGTAGGGGACGTGGATGATGTCTCGTGGTAAAACACGTGGTGCTTCAGATTTGCGGAGTATTTCCGTTATTTGTAGGAATGGGCTGTAACTGCTTTTCGTTCACTTAAACAATAAACCCGTGCTACATTTGCAAGGTGGTGCCAAGCTATTTGCTATGCATTTGGTGTTTCTGAAAGCGTTATACTCCTACTTCTGTAAGAGACATTATGCAGACACCGCAAACGGCCAAATTAGGATGGTTTGCAGGTATGGATCTCGTTAGTTTCTAACTGACGAGTAGAATGGAAGATTATATTTTTAAAAGTACACTATAATTGGGAATAAGATGTACTGAGGAGGCCGTCGCACCGTACTGAGAGTAACAGAACATATTCTGATTATTAATAACTGTTCTATTTAGGCAAAAGTGTATCCAAACGCAAAGTCCTGAATGATGTGATATGTGCCGACAGGTTCCCTCCACCTGAATCTAAATGCACCGATTTCTGCAGCATCGGTATTGGTTTGTTTTGTGAGGTGGACGGGTCTCTTTATACTCGCGTAGCCGTTCAGCAAGTCTTCTCTCATCGACCCTGGAAGCCCTTTGTACCGGTACCTGGATGACCCGCCTTCCCTGTCGTGCTTCAGATCCGACCAAAGACACGGAGCTGAGGAGCACAAAAGCTGCGTCTGGCAAAGCTGGAGAGACGGGGTGCGAAGCGCAGCTGTGCAGATCGACACACCCCATAAGCGCCGGGAAGCGCCCCCGGTGCGTTTCACGCAACACCGGGTCTGGGCAAAGTGCGCTCTGAAAACTGAATGCATTCTGAGCGAGAGGGAGGGCGAATCAGCCGAAGCCGGTGAAGGACTCTTTGGGGATCACTCTTCATGAAGTTACACATACATATATAGGCTAAGAGCGCGGGGATCCTGCAGCGCATCCAGGTCAGCGTAGCGGGGTAAAAAGTTGGGTAGTGATGGGGACTCCTTCTGCGTATGAGATCCCCGAACAGACGCCAGATTTGTGAAATAGGTCTGGAACTGCAGTCATCCCAGAAAAGCATTTTCTCCCGAAGACCACCGCAGTAGAAGCGACATCTTTGGGTACGAAAACAAAGCGACGGCATCGGGATGCAGACGCTGGCGAGGGTCGCGAAGTTACCGAAAGCGTGCGCGGGACAGAGCCTGGGCGGAGGGCTCTCATGCCCCGAGCCTGGGTTGCCTCCCGCGCACATATCCCCGCAAATGGGTGCCAGAGCCCCGGATCGTTTCCAGCCGCACCGAGTAGTGGATGGCGCGGAGAGCGCACGCCGGAAAGCACCGAAGCGGCCGCGGCAGATGCACGCCGCTACGGCGTACGGAGCCGGCTCTCCCGAGGATCTCCGCGCGGGATTGGCGGAGCCGGTCGCCGGTTCGAGACGGGAGGGTGGCGCCGCAGCTCCACACAAGGCTGACGGACGGTCCGCCTATAAGTCGCCGACTTCTGTGCCCCAAACGCAGGTAACGGCGGATCGTTATAGCTGGAGATTTGTCCTCAGATGGGGTGTCGTTGGGGTAACCCAGCGTCCCACAAGATGTGCATTTAAAATAAATCACTTAGATAGATTGCTATTCATTCTTGGGATCCACACATGGGCTACGGTAGGCTATCTGTGGTTATAAAGTGGCTCAGGATAAGATAACACACAATACTTCTTTCTTAACTGGAATGAATGAACTTAATTTTAAAAAATGCTTTGACATAGTGTTTTCGTTTCACCATTGATTTTTGGTTTCTTTCATACGTTTGCATCTAAAATTCACACGTCCCGACTTTGCTTGATAGTTTGGGTTAATAGGGGTTTTCACAAGAACTTCACAAATTTCTCAAAGTCAGGGCGAGCCTTCTGTGGGCACTTGGCAAACTCCGGCGACACAGCGGGCTTCATGTCGCATGTCGGGGTCGAGCGTTTTCACTGCACTGCGCCACCGCTGGGACCCATTAAGACCGCCCTGGGGGAGAGCAGGGAAGGGTATCGCGGATAAATGAATGCCTAGCGCTTCGAAACGCAACCTTAAAATGACTCCAGAGATATACTACAATGCTTCCTTACCCAACCCAAACATTTGATTATTTGCTTTTATTTGTTTATTATTTTTAAGCTTTGGTTTAAAAAAAATCCAGAGCTAAATTGGTTTGTCGTTTTGGTTTGAGTAAAATTAGACCATTCACCCTCAGCCAACCTTGGAGACGAAAATGGATTTTGGGACCTCCTACTGTGTGTGTGTGTGTGTGTGCGCGGGGGGGGGGGGGGGGGTTT
>JAODJU010000081.1:5210602-5228505 GCA_026776725.1 Gnathonemus echidnorhynchus
TCTTTAGGTGATTTTCCGGTACCCCCCCCCCCCCTCCAAACTGGAAGTGGGAGTGTCCTCGACCCGTAATGGCTTTGCGTTCCAGCCAGGTGTGGAACTCAGTAAATCGACCCGATCGGAGCTTCAAGATGGTGCTCCACCATCTTGATTAGCAGCCGCGGGGTCGCAGGGGGTTAAATATCTTCCTGGATGCTACTGGATACTTCAGCTGGGTACCTGACCTGCTGTAGCAGACCAACTCCATGCACGCTTTGCAGAAATGTTCAATGAGTCAGACTGATAGAGGCTCCTGTCTAAGTAATGCTTTGTAAATGATGTAAAAGGACAGGTTTATATAGCACATTATTATACGCGTAACAAGAATCTGACACAAGGTTTCACTGAAGTTCCTTGATTCAGAGAATCCGGAATGCAAAAGCCAAAGCACGGGTTACATTCTAAAGCCTTTATGTTATATGAATTGCCTTGTATCCTTGTGAATTGAGGTTACGTTTAATATGGCGTTTAGTCTCTTTGTTACCATGGCTTCCGTGGGCTCTCCAGGGCAAAGGTTTTGAAGGTTTTAATTAGCCCGGGTGCTCCTCGTCGCATAACGATTATGATTTCAGCATCGCCATTCCTAGTGCTGTTTCACCAGGCAGTTTATTCGAAAAGACTCTGTGCGTTTTGCAGGCGAAGTGTGCCCACTCCACCCCCCCCCCCCGTCATGCTTGATGGAAAACCTGTGTGACAGGGCCGGGACGCCCTGTCACTTGGCCCCTTTGTGCAGACAGTCGTGTCATCCGCCGTGGCCCCGGGGCCGCAGTCTGGCCCCACCTGCCCGGGGGCCTTCTGCTTGCCCCAGGCTCTGCAGCCAGCCTTGCAGTCCTGATGGTCTGTGCTAGAACAGGACCCATGGAGCGTTCCATTATACTGAAATGCGTGGGGGGTGTCAGGGCAATATTCTCAGGGGTTCTCCCTCCCAATGGAACAGCCCTGCCTCAGCAGCTAGGGCAGGGGTAGGGAACCTGATCCATGGAGGGGCGGGGCAGGTTTTTGGGATGGCCTCTCAATCAGCCAATAACGGTGGGTCCCCAGGACTGGAGCTGAGAACCCCTGATTAATTATTGGCTGAGAGGTCATCCCAAAAATCCACACCCACAACTGCTCTCCATGGATCGGGTAACCCCTAAGCTAGGGAATGCTGGGTAATTTTTTACGAAGCAGTGATTCTCCTGCTTTTCTTCTTTACCTCAAATGTAACTGAACATCCATGTTCAGTCAGGCATACTGGAGTTATTTTAAGTTACTATGATGTAATTGGTTGTAAGTTTATTTGTTTGTGAAAAGCCTTTGTTTAAAAATATTAAATATCAGTTGATCTAATGTAGCTTTGATGGGATATGAGGTATAACAGCGTTTTAAATGTTTAATAACAAATATTTCAATTGAGTGAACGTTGTGACCCAACAAGAGAAGCCATTCTTGCTTTCATTGCGTAGCGTTTCGTTGCGTTTTTTGTTGTTTTTTATTTGTTCCTTGTCTGTTGTTGGAAGGTTAATCCAGAGGGTCAATCAGTCTCCGTTTATCTTCCCGACGCAGGACAACCGGACCAACATGTCACGTCCCATGATAACCAGGTCACCGGCCTCGCCCCTCAGCAGCCAGGGAATCCCCACACCAGCTCAGCTCACCAAGTCCAACGCACCCGTGCACATCGACGTGGGCGGTCACATGTACACCAGCAGTCTGGCCACCCTCACCAAGTACCCCGAGTCCAGGTGAGCCCCCACCTCAGAACCAAGAAATCGCCTATTTAAATTCAGACACTCCCCGGCTAACGACGGGGTTACATTCCGATAAATCGTAAGCCGAAAATATCGTAGGGTGAAAATGCATTTTAATACAGCGCGCCTAACCTAACAAACATAGCCTACCTTAAACATGCTCAGAACACTTACATTAGCACATTAACACAAGGCCAATTTTATAATAAAGTGTCAAATATCTCATGTAATTTATTAAATGATCATACCCATCGTAAAGTCGAATATCGTAACGCAGAGCATTGTAACCTGCGGAGCATCTATATTAATCAGCGCAGTGAGGTGATCATAAAGGTTATTATTGCCCATAATGCTCTTCAAAGAGAAACCATCTACAATAGATGAAATAATACAAAACAATTTACAATGAAGCGTCTGAGGTCCAATCGCAATTCTGTACACGTGCTGCATTGGGAAGTGCTAATAAAAAACTAAATGAAACGCAATTTACTAATTTAACAGATGATCCATTGGGTGCTTGTGACGCATGCTCTCTGAAATAGGATGGCCGCTGTCCGCAGGCCGCGTCGTTTAAAATTACGCTCTTGAGAAGGCTGCCTGACCACATTACCGTTAGATATTTTAAGAAACATTTTTTTCTGAATTCTGCTGAATCCATTGTATCAGAGACTCTTCAACGACAATGAATGACTGCTCGAATGCCATCCATCCCATTCGGGCTCTCCGACCTGTCTGTCGTCATTAGCTCGGAGAATGGTTCATCGTCACCCTTCATGACGCCAGTTTAATGTTTTGTGACATCCGTCCAGAGCAGTCCGGCTAATGCAGGGTACCGTAAGCAGTTCTGTGGTGCTAGCTGGACTCCCTGAGCCAGCTGTAACGAATTAGTTGACCAGAATTAGCGTTGGCAAGGTGACAGATGGCTTTGGGAGAATGCGCCTTTTAGTGACGCTGATATTCCATCGTGCATCCGGAAATCTGCCCGTTTTTTTTGCTCAAAAGGCATTTTTCTGGGCTGAAATGGCAGGGCTGTCCATGGTGGAGCTAGCAGGGAGGGTACATAGCGCCCCCAAGCTGCGCGGTGTTAACATGACAGATTAAAAATGCCCGCAGAGGGAGGCTATTGCCATTGATGTAGGAGTTGCTGGAACGTGGGACACTGTCCTTCAGAGACCACGCTTTGCTCCACAGGATCGGCCGGCTCTTCGACGGCACGGAGCCCATCGTGCTGGACAGCCTCAAACAGCACTACTTCATCGACAGGGACGGACACATGTTCCGGTATATTCTGAACTTCCTCAGGACTTCTAAGCTCCTTATTCCTGACGACTTCAAGGTGAGTATCACCAAAGCCTCCAGTCAAGATGTGTGTGTGTGTGACAGAGAGAGAGAGAGAGAGAGAGAGATATTATGCCAGATTTACTACTTCATTTACTACATCAAACTAAAACTCTGAGGACATTCAGTGCATTGCAGACTCACTCTACTACAGTAGTGAGGGTTGATCAGTTAAGAAATCCAGAGCCATGAGCAGGAAATCATTTGAAACTATGGCTTTTATAGAAACTACATTGATCTCCGGCGCAGTTGACTGTGGGAAAATGCTGTGCAGTCAGCATTTTATCTAGATCTTCGCCAAATATTTCGAGGAAGGATATCAGCTCCTGAAATCAGTCTGTTTTTCTTTCTTTCTTTTTTTTTTTTAAATGGTAATAGTCCTTGGGATCTAAGCACTGGGACCAGTTACTGGGAAACATGGTACCCCCGAAGAGGGATAGGCTAAATGCCAGAGGGCCTTTTCTCTATACACACTCACAATCCCACTCTTCCTGTTCTCTCTCTCCCTCCATTCTCTCTCCTCCCCACCCTCTCCCATTGTCTCCCCCCAACCACAGGACTACAGCCTGCTGTACGAGGAGGCCCGCTACTTCCAGCTGCAGCCGCTGCTGGCCGAGCTGGAGCGCTGGAAGCAGGAGCGGGAGCTGGGCTGGGCATCACGGCCCTGCGAGTGCCTGGTGGTGCGCGTGGCGCCCGACCTCGGCGAGCGCATCAGCCTGAGCGGCGACAAGGCGCTCATCGAGGAGGTCTTCCCCGAGATCGGCGACGTCATGTGCAACTCGGTCAACGCCGGGTGGAACCACGACTCGACGCACGTCATCCGCTTCCCGCTCAACGGCTACTGCCACCTCAACTCCGTCCAGGTGACTGACCTCTACTTAACCCCAAGAGAAACTTCCGTGAGCCTCATTCCGACATCTGGGTTCCCGCAGACCTTTCGCTAATAACGTTTAAGTCCTTCATCTCTCCATTTCCATTTGCCCTGCCCTCGTTTCCATGTGTACGTCACGCATGTGCTCCGAGACGAGAAACATGCCATTAATCTCCTTCGCCTTGTGTTGTGCCCCCCCAAAATTCCTGCTCCTTTGGAGAGAGTGCGAATTTGGCTCCCCCAAGCGGGACCGGCTTTGAAGCAGCCCGCTAGCGAAGCCTGGCTGGGGGCTCAGCTATAATCCTGTTTGGTTATTAAAACGAGATGCCACTGGGCTTTTCGTCTGCTCTAATGGAGTAGAGAGGGGGCCAGTGCCAGCAGTCAGAGACCTTTGTAGTCTGGCATGCCATCCAGCCCCAGGCCTGGCAGACAGCTGAGCTCTACAGCATCCAAACGGCCCAGAAAACCCACAGTGCCCCCTGGGGGCCTCTTAATGGAATGCCGGCCCAAGCCCTCCGGAAATGTCTGCACATGTCTACGGGGCTGGAGGATTATGGGAATGGGGGTGTGGACGTGTGTTCACAATGAGGGGCTTTATTAAGCGACACAAACAGGACGTTTGTACCTATCTGTACGTCCATCTGTCCCTAACATTTAATTCTATATTTTATGCTTTGTGACACACAGGGCTAAACGCAGGTATTCAGTATAGATTCGATACCATCTGTCGGTGTAAAAGCCGTTGGTTCCTTTCACCGAAGCTGATGTTTCGCGGCTGTATATGTGCAGTTTTGTTCGTTGGCCAGAGGTGGCGCCATAACGCGACATCCCGTACTCTCCAGGTGCTGGAGCGGCTGCAGCAGAGGGGGTTCGAGATCGCCGGCTCCTGCGGCGGTGGCGTGGACTCGTCGCAGTTCAGCGAGTACGTCCTGAAGCGAGACACCAGGAGGGGACAGAGAGGCTCTGGCGTCATCCGGATAAAACAGGAGGAGCTGGACTAAGATGGTGGTCTCCGTTCCATCTCCGGGCCAAGAGACATATTGAACTGTGTCACCTTTAATACGGCATCTGGAGAACCCGTCAAAGGGAAAACAAAGAAGATTTTTTTTATTAGAAGAAAAAACCAAGTACTGAACCCTGAGGAACTTTGTTGACTGGCAGGATTGCCGGGCCCATTATCCAGACCCAGGACTCCACTCCCAGGCTCCAGAATAAAGTTTGTTTTAGAACTTTGATGCTCTTAATGCTCCTCAACTGATACGATGGGGTTCCGTTCTCCCCGCTGGTCGCCGCCATTTTGAGTACGCCGATAAGTCCCACAGGCAGCTGGGAACACAGCTGACATATTCAGTGATTTTGGATATTTTGTGTGCTTAGTCTCTAATGCTGCTTTGTGTTTTTCTTTTTTTAATTAAAACTTTTTGAAATATTATATCCTTTATATATGTATATGACCCGAAATAGACATGGTTAGACTAGTACATTCCGTTTTAATTTCTATACATTTGCAAAGGTTTTTTTTTGTTTGTTTTTATTTTTAAAAATGCCAGATGCACATTGTGGTTTACAGTGTCAGTTACAAAAGTACATTTGACACTTCTGGTATATATACATATACCCACACTCACCATGAACAGAAAGAAGGATTACCTGCATGCTGTGGTCTACAAAAGAATATGAGAAAAATTGTGCTTTGTGGTATAATAATTTCCGGGGCAGCATACACAGTGCAGAGTGAAATCGTCTATTAAAATTAGCTGAGCATTGCCAGTAAGTATTGATGGCAGTTCTGACATACCAAGAGCAACTGAGCTGCTTGTTCCAGAGCTCGACGCACCTTAGATGCCACCCCTGGCCTTCCCACAGCAGCTGCGCAAGGAGACGGATGTTTCCGAAGAACGAGAAGCTGAAAATGAACGTCTACCTTCGTTCATTTATTGTGCCATTCCGCCGAATTCCGGCTCCATCCAAGCCCATTAGTCCTCCTCCTCCAGTTCGGCACGGTTCCTCAGCCAAGAGCCAATACAACCATGTGTGATTTTAGTGCGGTCCCAGTCCGGGGCCGAGGGGGAAACCGTGGTTGGGTAGGTCTCTGTGTGTTCTGGGGTCCCAGCTCTCCCGGTCTGCGTCCCCTCTCAAACCGCCGAAATGTGCTCTAGCATTTCCTCTGAAAACCCAAATTCCATCATTCGTTGTGTTTGTACTTTTTTAAAATTAAATAACCCAACAGTGGCACCTATGAAACCTGTGTGATGTGCTGGATTTTTAAAACATTTAGACTCAATGTCGATGTAATACAGAAGTTCCAAAAGCTGAGGGTAAATGTATCCTATCAAGGGAGTATTAGAGAACAAATGAAGAAGAGCTGAAGGTCTTCTTGAGGCATGGAAGTGAGGTTTTCACAGATACAGTCTCCGTATCTCCTAGCAGCTTACTGGACAGCTGGGTGTAGTGGGGTTTGTAGTCCTACAAGAATTACATGGAGGTCCTTCACCCACAGTTAGCCCTTTCCTCCTCGACATTTACTCATTTGTGGTGAGTCACAGATCAGCTAATGGGCAAACCGTTGACCCAGATTCACGTGTCGCTGGCCTATTACTTCAGCAGGCCAGTTTCTGGTGGGTGTTTCTGGCATGGTTATGTACCCCATATTCCTATCTGTAGACCCAAAACCTCAGCCTCCCTTCACCTGTCTCTGTCTGCTCGTGCCCCTATCATTCCCATCCAAGAAAATCTTAGATGGTGTTACGGTACATCTGACCCAGGGAAACATCTCAAAGAAAATTAGAGAGACTCTTTCATCTTAGTCTTGCTTATTTTCTGTTCTTTAACTATCTTAACTTAAGGAAACGCAATCCCCTTACGGTACAGAATACTTGGCAAGGATGCTCTGTCCTTTAGGCAACTTTGAATGCAGCGATGAGTCAGTCATAAACATTTTCCTCTGGGGTAATAGAACAGCATGAGCCAGGAAATCAGATGGAGTTTCGAAGGGCTACGGACATAAAGGGTTTTGTGTTCTTAATGTCACAAAACGTCCTGGAATCATTTCTATTTCACACATGTTTCTGTTGTCAATGGTCTGGTTAAAGAAGGCAAAAAGAAACCAGACTGTCTGTAAACATTACTTGATTTATTCCAAATGCAACAAACTGTGCCAGCTGACTGAATAAAGGAAGTAACGTTGCAGTTGAGACCGCGGTTTGTGAGTCGCTTTGGTGCGAAAATGATTTGAACTCTACACAAGCACATTTTAGGAAGACTTGGTGACAGCATTATGTTTCATAACTTTGCTACCCACGATGACTGAGAGAAAGTGATATTTATTGATGGAAAATCCCCTTGTTGAATGTCAGGTCTGTATCTCACCATGTGGATTAGTACGTAACCAATACAGGTTTAGCCTTGCTGATTGTAAATCCTCCACATTCCAGATGGATCAGTCTACTTTAGCTTAATGTGTATCGGTAATTTTTTAACCGTACAATTTGGAGAAAGATCAACAATGGAAAAACATTAGCTAACCTTGGATTCAGGTACTGGAATAAAGGGTCATACAAACCTATCAACTATGCATTGCTGTTGAGTATAATTTTATTAACAGAGTATAGGTGCGATTATAGGTAATAGGAGTGTGACACAATCCTTCATACAAAACATAAAGACACAAGGATTCTGCAAATGAGGTTCACCATTTCCAGGCCTTTACAGAGATTCCTAATTCCTCGTCATATAATCTTGTATCACGCAAACTCTTGGACCACAGCATCCCCCATACTCTTTACCCCCATAACTCTTTAAGACTGCATTTCCCAGAAATCATCACGGTTGCATATTACCGTAAACTTCTGCACTTACTAAATATTTTGGTTTGCATTATCAACACACCACCCTGACAGCATGTATTTCAGTTTATTTTTTGGGTAAATCTTAATGCTTCCTCCCAAAAGTGTCACCTGTTCACAAGGTAAAGTACAGGTGTTGGCCTTCTTAAAATGATTTGCAGACTCATGCTTATTTTTAACATGTTGTGCAACAAACACCAACCCAATGAATTAAACACATATTTTGGTTAAAAAGCACCATAAGTTAAATGTGGGGGAGTGCCTTTTTAGGCTGACCTCATTTCTGGCCATCAGAGGCAGTTTGCTATGCAAGCTAGACCCGCAGGTCAGCATTAACAGGGGAAGAGCTAACGACATGCCCACCGCACTGCTTCCTGTGTGGATTAGCCGCTTTTATAGTACAGGCACCGTTTTCCTTGCTGTTGGCAGACGGTGTGATGTAATATAGGCACGACATGGAGGGGAAAACCAGCCTGAAAGGAACACTGGCTCTTTTGGAATTGGCAGCGCAAACAGAACCACAGGCTCCGGCACAGACGCTCTCAGCGCTGAAGCGGGGCTGCGTCTGTCCAGCAAACAGAACTGGGTCACTGTGTCCGGTCCCGGGCGCGTCAGACCCGTGCTGGCTGCTGGGCTCGCCCGCCTTGCCCGGCCGCCCCGGGGCACTGGGCGGCCTTAAGCACGGGCGTTCCTCAGTCTCTCTTTCCCGTGAGAAGTAATTTAAGCGGACGACCTTTTAATTTATTACTTTACCATCTTATGTTTCAGTTATAAAAATAGCATTGTTGGTTGTCTCCCGGGAGCACGAGTGCCTGGGAGTATTTTTTAGGCTAGGAGAGGTCTCCTGCCAGCAAGCACCGCGCCGCCATTATCTGTCTATAGGGCGGTAGTCTTTACATCTAGGAGAAATCAGGGCAGTCTCGCATTAATAGGGAGCATAATTAACCTCTCTATATTCCTATGGACGCTCGGTCTAATAGTTAGCTTAGCGACTGCGCCAATCTAGCCGAAACCTGGCTATCGCCCTGGACGAGGAGGTTAGCTGTAGCAGAACTTTTAGCTCCTTCGCAGCAAGAAGGGAAGGCGATCGGGAGGGGCCGAGCACCCCCCCCGGCTCCCCCCTCCAATCTGCGGTATCGCAGCTTAGCCTAGAGCTAGCAGAAGAATTTACATTCTAGCCTCAAGTGAAAAGGAAAGAAAATGGGAGGAGGGGAGAGAAAGGACTCGGGGGCTGAGCGGCTGCGAGGCGATCTGGATTATCTTTAAAGGCTCAGGGTGATATCTGCAATTTATACAGCAGCATTTCTAAAGAAACCAAGTGATTAATTTGCATGCTTCGCAGCCCGGGGTTGAGGGAGCCGCACAAACGGGAAAGCCGATACCGACTGAACGAGCGCACAGACGCTGAATATTTAATATTTACTTCTCTGAACACCGCTGTCTCACCCCAAGTGTACACGTACGACATAAATTATGGAGGATGTTAGTAACAAATTAGTTTATTCTAAAGAAGATTAGTGTAGGATCCATTCTCAGGGGCTCCTGACAATTAAAACGGTAAATATTTTTACAGCGGTCTACATATTAAATCCTTTCATTAAGATATCATTTAAAACCACTGCACTAAATCCTTGTACCCCGAAAATGACTTTGTGCCCTGTTTAAGATAGGATTTTAATAGTGCAAATCAGGTTAAGTACTTTGTTCAGAAGTACTACAGCACGGTCCCTCATGGGGAGTTAACTGGTGACCTAGTTACAAGTGATCTTAACCACTTATTCAACCGCTGCCCAAATTGTATTAAAGACCCTATAATAGAATTGGATGTGGTATAGGAGATTGCTTAGAAAAGAGATTTTGGACATGCATAGGTGCATAGCATTATGGTCTAGGTTACAGTCAAGATTCTTTATTTGTCACATACATAGTTATAACAGGTACAACATGCAGTGAAATGAACCCTGACCGATCCAAAGACTGTGCAAAAGAGAAAGAAAGAGTAAAAAAAAAGTGCAGATAAGATAAATATAAAGTGCAGACAATAAGAATAAAAGTCGCATTTTTGGTTGTAAAACTAAGTTTAATATTCCTCCTGGAAATAATGAAAGCAGACATGTGACATGATTTGTTTTTGTGGTTTGTTTTTTAATTGGAGCAGTTATGAATGAGATGTCCAATAGAATGCAGTGACTGTAGAGGGTGTGGTGAATGTGTGCGGTTCAGATGGGGAGTGAACACCTGGTGTCGACGCACACACACAGTGACACACACACACCCAGCCACAAAACGGTGCAGGTGTGCTCTGAGCCCAAGGCTGGGGAACCTCATTCCTGCTGTGCTCAGATCCATCGCGTCGGACTCGAGGTCTCAAAATTCCCTAAAACTAATAAGAAAAACGCAAGGAACAGGGTCTCCGATCTAAGCCGTGTGAAAACCAGGAATATTGGACCCATGTATTGAGTAAATCTGATACTGAATCCATCTGTTTTCTATAACCACGTGCTCTACACAGGATTGCAGAGCCTATCCAGGAAGCTACAGGTGCAAGACAAGGAATATCCCAGGACAAGGCACACTCACACACCATTCACACCTACAGGCTGTATTGGCAACTCCTATTCACCGTAGCACGTTTTTGGACTGTGGTAAGGAAAACCCATGACAACCCACACACATGCATGGAGCCAGGGCAGAGACTTGAACCTTGGTCCCAGGAGTGAGAGGCTAAGTGGCTGGCCATCACCTAGACTCCCTTTTGGGGCAGTGGTGGCCTACTGGTTAGGGAAGCGCACTTGTAATCAAGAGATTGCTGGTTCAAATCCCCAACCAGCAAATTACCACTGAAATACCCTGAGCAAGGTCCTGCCCCCGAGTACTGAATTAGCCACTGCTATTTTGTTGTTGTGTGCTGTGGTGCATCAACAATGACAACTAATCACTTTCATTCATTTAAAAAAATAAATGTTAAATGTATCATATAATTTCACATACACACTACCACTGACTTCATAGCACTTATCTAATACAGCTTTTAGTCACTATGGTCCCTAACTCTGGACATGAATCTAATGAACCTGACAGCTACTGAATTTCTTAGTACTTTCAAAACTAGGCTGAAAACGCATCTATTTACCATTGCATAATCTTTGATAATCAGTTAGTTCATTGTTTTATTTTATGTATGTATTATAGTCAGTCCCTGCGACCCGGAAGGATAAGTGGTTTGAAAAATGGATGGATGGATTATAGTCAGTTATTATATTCATGTTTTCTGAGAATATGGGGGGTCTCTCTCCCCAGAGGTAGGGACTAGAGTCCCCTGTCAGGTAGGAGGTAGAGTCCCCAGTGAGGTAGGGGCTAGAGCAGGGCTGGGCAATCTTATCCGCAAAGGGTCGGTGGGTTTGCAGGTTTTCGTTGCAACTCCCTAATTAGGTCACTAATTAGAGGACTGATTTGCTGAGGAGTCCTCACACCTGGGTTTGAACAGCTGACCTAAATGTTATCCCAAAAACCTGCATACACACCAGCCCTTTACCTGGGCTAGAGTCCCCTGTGAGGTAGGGGCTGGAGACCCTGGTAGGGTAGGGGCTAGAGGCTAGAGTCCACCGTGAGGTAGGGGCTGGAGTCCCTGGTGAGGTAGGGGCTAGAGGCTAGAGTCCCCTGTGAGGTAGGCGCTAGAGGCTAGAGTTCCCTGTGAGGTAGGGACTAGAAGCTAGAGTTCTCTGTGAGGTAGGGGCTAGAGGCTAGAGTCCCCTGTGAGGTAGGGGCTAGAGTCCCCTGTGAGGTAGGGGCTAGAGACTAGAGTCTCCTGTGAGGTAGGGACTAGAGGCTAGAGTCCCCTGTGTGGTAGGAGCTAGAGGCTAGATTCCCCTGTGAGATATGGGCTAGAGGCTAGAGTCCCCTGTGAGGCAGGGGCTGGAGTCCTCGGTGAGGTAGGGGCTAGAGGCCCCAATGCGGTAGGGTGCAAAGGCCTTAATGGGATGGCAGCCATCTCTGGGTGCAAACACTCCTGCACAACAGGCCATAGAGATATACGGTTATGAACTGTAAGAGAAAACAGGAGCACTTGAGAGTAACTCACAGGCATGGGGGAGACCCCAGTGATTCCAGCAGGTTCTTTTGGAGTTCTAAAGTATCTGAGAAATTAAATGGGCTTTGGAGGGAACTAAAAAAATGATTATATGATTATCACACTGGTGTCTCTTATTGCAGGCAAAAAAAAGCACAGAAGGACTGAAGGATGACAAATCCGCCGCAATTCCATGGAATCGGCTTCATATTCCCGTTCCCGGTTTGGTCTGGACGTAGCCCTCCATCTTAGTTTTCGACATTCGCACAGGCACTGCGGTTCCCTTGAAAAGCGCTAAAGGGGTGTGATTTCAATGCGGTGAGACCTTATCGCTCCTCTGTGTCAGTTAGGTATGAAATCCAGGGTGCTGATGGCTGCAGCGTTATTGTGATTGGACACATGATGCCCTGAAGGATGATGGCAAAAGGACCCCCCCCACACACACCACACACACACACACACACACACATACTAATTCCTGCCTGGAACACTGCCTGGTGATGTACTGAGCGATAAATATCCCAATAAAATCAAGCCCAGTATAAATCAGCTTATATGACTTGTACAGTAACAGGACATGTGACGACGAACTCATATGTTCAGTATAAGAAGAATGCTAAGGAAAACTATTAATAATAAAACACAAGGCTACAAATATAGCAAGAAAAACAGTTTAATGATGTAAGCTTCCCCTCCCCTGGCTAATAATTCCCTATCCATTCTTTCTCTTTTGGGGGGGGGGTATAAGGCTGAGGACCAGCTGGAGGAGGTCCGTGTGCTCTGGGGGGCCTTGGGTTGTGGACGAGCCCCACCAGGGGTCTGCTTGGCAGGTCCAAATCACTCGCCCACACCATTACCCAAAGCCCCTGGCTCAGGTTGAGGCCACACCCCACCCCACTATTTACAGCCCCATGGCTGTATTTCGCAAACAGTTACAATCATAGAGAACATGAAAAGGGTTTTGGGAGTCCAGCTGTCCTTCCCATCATGTCTGTTACAATGGGTTAGTCATAAATACAAAGATTATTCAGGATGCTGATGATGCTACTGGTGACCAGCTTTTAACATGCAGTCATACTGAGAAGAAATGAAGAAAGAACCAGTAAGAATGATTCTGATTGGCCAGCACCCGCACCCTTCCTCACCACTGCTCCGAGCCACGATTAATAGCACGTACACAGTCTCCTGGCGGTTCCCCGTCCCTCATCCTTTTTGTCAGGCGTCTCACAAAAAGAAAAGGGCACGCTTGTCCAAAACACCGGGTCGTAGGTCACGGGTCACGTGACTGCCTGCGGCACTGGCGGGGGGAGGGTGGTGGCTGAGTGGTGCAGCTGGCAGCCCAGGGTTGAAAAGGAGGTCAGTTTCATGGGACGTGGGGAGGCGGGAAGGGGAGGGGCAGCCTAAGGCAACGACCTAAATGAAACGCAGCGTTTGTCCCCAGGGAATCGGCAGCGACCCGGCAGCGCCGCCGTCCTCTATAATCCGCAGGAACGCGGGAAGGTGAAATGTGCGTCTGTCCTGGAGTCGTTTGCCTGCGAGTTCGTTATTTTACAAAGCGGGCGGATGCCCCCCGGCAGCATTCGGCACCAAAATCCTTCACCTTCATGTGACAGGAACAAAAAAAGCTGCCTTTTCATCCTCCTCTGTTCCGTGCTCTTTTTATTTGCCTGTTTTCTGGGTTTGTTAACGGGGCCTGGCATACTCATATCACATAAAGAACATACGAATGTCGCTGTAAACACGTTTTATACGTCTGGGGAGAGAGGAACGGTTTCTCCGAGAAATGGTTTGCATTCAAAGGTGAAACGGAGACGGGGGGGGCTGGCGGAAGGCAGAGCCCACAGACGTAAACGATTAAAAATGTGCCTGGAGCGAACCCCGCCAGGAGTGAAATCTCATTAACGCGTTTTCACCCCCATTCGCCCGGCGTGGGTGCTCAGGAGTGCCGGAAAGCGCGCCGCTGACATGCGCCTCACGTGGGGCATCATGGGAAGGCGTGAGCCGGTCGCAGGCCCTCAGGCGAACGTAGGCCTCTGGCTGTTCGAGAATGAATGGAAACAAAATGCATTATCAAAAGGCAGCGATTTCACTGGAATCTGAACATTCCCCTTCTGTTTCTCCTTATTTGTTTACCACAGAGGGATCTGCGTTTCAAGACAAGGACCACACAGACGCCGTACAACATACAGACAGGGGTGGGGGAGACAGAGGGGATGTGCCCCCCCCCCCCCCCCCCCCAATATTTCCTTTGCCTTTTTATTTTAATTATTAAAATTTTGTCTCCCCCCAATATCAAACTCCTCCGTTGTTGCATACAGAGATATAAAGACCGAGGAACCTTCCGGGGTTCGTGTTTAGATTCTATGCAGTGCTCCAGGGGGGGTTTATAAGCTATGGCATAAATATATAAGACCTCGTGCAGAGTGCAAACATTCCTGAAATCCCACCTGCTCCACAAGTGCCAGTCGGAATTCTGCCTTTTTCCCGAGAAATGGAATGTATTAAAAAAAAAAAAAGGAATAAAAAAAAAAACAGCGTTTATTACACGCAACAGCACACCAGCATACACACCCAGGTGTAAATTAAATTATTTTCGGCTCTCTCGCCGGCTGTGATGTTAGACTCAATTAAAATAAGGCTCAGTTACCGAAGGCAGTGGCCTCAGGTGGAGAGGGAGACGCAGCGCGTGTTGAGAAATGTAGAAGTCAGCCGCTGTACACAAACCGCCGTATTGATTCGTATCACCGCTGTGTGGAAACCATTCGGAGTTGGAGCTCCAGGCTATAGTGTGGTGACAGCAAAGCTAGGCTGCATGAAAATAACGTTATTAGGTCCGGGAGACGCAAACTCAAACATCCAGGCTTGGCCCATCCAGACAGACAATTATCATCGGAGTGGGTGATTAATCCAGGAAGTAAAGGCAGATTTCATTTTTAAAAAGCCACACGAAGACAAAGCCTTTTTGATTGCAGACATAGTGCGGCTGTGTTTTTTAATCACCCCAGAGTATGCGCTCAGTTTTGCACTACGCACATATAAAATGTTTATTCCCTTATTCATTTTCCAATGTTTTCTGGAACTCATCAACGGGGACATTAGCATCTGAGAACAGGCAGCAAAGAAGAGGATTCTGGGAAGGCCAGGGGATTTAATGGAGGTTTACAAATGAGACGGCATTTCGTATTCCGTGTTTGGGGATGATGCCCATGGGTCACTGAAGAGCAATGAAAACAAACAGCAAAATTTATCCTTTTCTGATTATAGGTGATAAAAGCCCCCATTTGAAATTTTCACAGAGTGTAATGCACAGGGAATCTGGATAAAGTCTAAAGCAAATATGGCAGTTCTACTTCAAGGATTGGTACGGATATTAGGGATAGTTTAGCTAAACACTGTCCAGGGAAATCCGGTGCACCAATTTAAAAAATAAGTTTACACTTTGACATGCTGTAAGGCTAGGGAGGTGGCCATGTCACCTCATACTTCTGCATTTGGGGATTCGACTCCCACTCTATGAACAGTTCCCAGGTTCTTTCAATGTTTAAGTTTGGTATCCTCTTCCAGTCTTTAAACATGCAAATGACTGCCCCAAAATTGTCTAGATGTCTCTTGCATGGTGTCCTGTATTTACTAGGAGAGACTCCAAGTTCCCAGTAAAAGGTTAGATGAAAGACTAGGCTTCTCCTCGCAGGAAATAACATGTATTTGCTCACTATTTCTTTCTTTTTTTTCAGAAACACCCTTTCTCACAGTTTTCCAGTTTGGCCCAATTCTGCAAGCAGCCACACCAATAATTGTGGTCCTCGGGAGGGACTTTTAAGTCTTTCAAATGTATAAAACGTATTTTTTATAACACTTCCATGCTGATTCCACACTCCATCTAAGCTTGGATTCTGGACAAAAGGTCCATCAGGCATCTCCGTTCAGCCCAAGGGAAGGAGATTGATGGTGTCCAGCATGTTGCCCGTCACTGCACGGAATGTTCTGGAGGAGCAGAGGGACGGCCAGCCTCCCTCTGACGCAAGTCAAAAGTGCGGCTGAATGAAAGCAGTCAAGAAATAGGATTCATCTCACAAGGGCGCAGTTTCACATTGGCAGAATTAAATTAATATGCCATGGGCTACGGGTTTTGAAAAAGATATTTCTTTTATGGTTGCTGTTCTTCTACCTTTGTTTTAACCCCAGGATGCCTTTTTATGAAAAAATGCAGAACACCATCCAGGCCAGACGTAGGAAGGGGTACAGGGATGAAGAACAATCTGGAAACTGGAACCCTTGCAATGGAAACAATATCAACGCAGTTGCTGTACTTGCTTTAATGTACAAACCCACACAGGTTAGCAAAGGGAAGTTGTGGGAGTTTCATGTAAACCTTGGCTTGCTGTTGAACTCAAGGTTACTTGTAGGAACGGATAGGAAGAAGAAAAAAAACTGGAAATACAAATGATGTTTTTTAGGTCCAGGCAAGCCTTTTTTTTTTTTTTTCATAAAGTAGATTTTGAGGCAGAAAAACTGCAACTGAGAACAGAAACACCAGTCATATAATGAGTTTTACACATGAATTATAAAAATTGTTTATTTGGCAATAGATCATATTTCAAATAATTATTCGGAGACCACAGTACTGTGCAAGTTAATAGAAATAATATTATCATTAATAATGGCGTTGAGACAGAAACTCCTTAAATATCCAGGACGTGACGCTCGCTCATGGCGAATGTTCAGCCAGCTGATTAATATCATCCTCCAGATTCAACATTCTTATTCATTTCTAAAGCATACTGGCCGATTTTACCCGGGTATCCATCATGGAAGCCTTTGGGCCAGGCAGTGCCTCACAGCGACGCTAGCTTTGGGGGGGGTTGGGGGGAGGCCAATGCTTCTGGGGGCTCTTTCATCATCCATGCTACACTGGGCAGCTGTGATCCACTGGGACACTAATCGCACAGCTCCATTAGGCTACCATAACATTTACGGGGAGAGGAGGCGGGGCTTGTGAGCCTCGCCGTGGCGTCACAGGCAGAGAGGATGCCACCCTGACAAGGTTCGAAACATGGCCTACAAAGGCATAATATAATACGTGTTCTGGACACTGGAAGAATTAATATAGCATTTTTCCTGCAGGGTCAATTAACTTAGGTGGTTAGTGTTATAACCCGGCTTAATTCACCCAGCATAATTTAAGGACGTACCCTTTTTTTTTTCTTTTTTTTTTGCACTTGGCAGACCCTCCCTCGGTGTTATACGAAAATGCGAGGGGCACGTTAGACAGTACGATCGTCTGAGTGCAGGGATCCGATTGAAGTGAGATATAACCAGAATAACAAAATAACCAAGGTCGATTTAAATTAGTTACGGAAGCAGTCGGATTGAATAATTAATTTGTTAGGCTGAGAAACGCGATAAAGTGTTTGTGAAATTTCTTTTCTTAATTTGGTCATGCTGATGAGTTGCTAACTAGCTAGCATTGAATAGCCTCTAACAACGATAGAGGTTGAACTTATCATGGGGAAAAAAAAAGTTTGTACCTGTTTTGATTGATTTACCGAAGTAATTGCAGCTATTAAGATCGGAAGACAAAACGATCGAGGTGATAATTGCAGCTTTTTATCTAGCATATTATGGTGACGGTGAGCCTGCAGTGATTATAGCTTCCTATAGGCTGCGAAGCCCGTCCATACCATAGGCGCCCTATGTGACACTCAGCGCGGTATTTATCGTCGGTTTGGCATCGTGTAACTTTAGACTATAATAGTTAATCGTTACAACAATATAATTATTTCATGTAAAAGGACCGTTTAAAGTATATTTTGGTAAATGTACTGCGCTGTTTTGTTTTAACGTTTCGCGCCAAAACCGAGCCGCCGCCATTGTAGGCGCTCCTGATGATCACCCTTCGGAATGCGCTGCAGATATCCTCCGGGGAAGCAGCAGGAGAAAACATTCACGCAAACAACAAAAGGGAAAGCTCATTGTGTTTTTTTCTTCTGAGATATTTTATTAATTCTTTTATA
>JAODJU010000081.1:5235834-5254494 GCA_026776725.1 Gnathonemus echidnorhynchus
GGTGGGGGGGGGGGGGTGCGGTCACACTATTGTCTGGACCTCTGAAGTTCAGATCATTTGACTAGCAATTTGCTGCATAAGATGCATTTTGAACATTTTCCTTTCATTTAGTGCCAGTGGAAATTTGGAGGACTTTTAACAGTCCAGCGCATTAGGGCCATTAATTCCCTGGATTTTCATGTCTTCAGAGGGAGGATACCAGAAAGCCCAGAGAGGACTATCAAAGAAAAGTAAAATCGACATAACTCTGGAGTGGGATGCACACCCACGACCCCGAGAGCGTGACTGAAACACTGTCATCCAAATATTAAGCTTCACCTGCTAACTGCAATTATCTACAAGGTGCTTTTATTACGCCTTGTGAAACACAGGAAACACTCTGCACTAATTGGGTGCCCAGAAATGCAAATGTTCATCGACTTAAAAGCAAACATGAGGTGAAAACAAATATTTGGTTACTTCAGTAATAACTCCAGTAAAACAGGAAGTTCCACATTTGACCTGGGGCGTACGTACATGCAAAGACGCCGCCCATAACCCACAACTTCCACACAGACGTGAGAGCAGACCTCAGATCCGCAGGGCTGCTTTCCCACCCAGACGACCTCCTGCAGAATCGTCATTTTACACACTAATTGCCAGGCTTCAGAGCAACCATATCTTAGGGCTGCCCGGCAGCAGGTCGGATCTGGCAACAAGCGACCTGCTCGTGCCCGCGGGCACCATTCTGTGACGCGTGTGGCTAATAGGTTTCTCCCTGTCTCATGCCAGGAGGAATTCTCACTTTTTGGGGGGGGAAGTCCTGGAAGAAAATCTATCTGCAGGCTATAAATACACACCTTAACATGCATGACAGTGAGTAACCAAGCCTCACATCATATCTACAGAATCTTTTTTTGCTATTACAAACGCATTCCGCATTGCCCTCATTCTATGCTAACTCCTTTAATTTATCAGTGTAACAACCCAAGATTCTAAAACAAGGCTGAGCTACAGCCAATACTGGTGTTCTTTTCTACCAGGCCTGAAAAATAAACAGCCCCTCCCACACACACAACAATGGAACAGTCCATCTCTTCACATCTCTCCCTTGCACACCTGTATTCTGTTGATCTCCCCATCAAAAAATCAAAAAACTATTTTCGCTACAAGTTATCAGCTCATGCTATGTCAGAACATTTTCTTCTGATGAAGAGTGAAGCAGTTATCATCAAGCACAGCCTCAGAAAATACATAACAATAATTCTCCCTGGCCATGAGACTAAGTTATCCTCATCCAATCGCCAGGCTCGGGGACAACAGCCTAAATGAAGCACTTTACATTCTCCATTATGTCTTTTTCAAGTCTAAAGGGCCGTAGGCACTGGCACAACCCAGAATGTGAGTTTTCAAAGGCTTCCAGATTAAAGTCATTGATGTTTCCAATTAGCTTAAAGCTTGGATCCCTTTAAAGATCAGCACTCCTGGCTACAACTCTGCCGTCGAGTTTTGAACTGCGATCGAATGTTAAACAGGTTCGGATTACAGTAAAATGCAAAGCAGCTCACTGGACAGAAATAAGGTTTTTCCTCCTTTCATCTTAATGTGACTTTGGCACAAAGTGCCAGTTTGGACCAAAAAGATAAACATTTTACACACACAACCAAAGCCCACCTTTAAGTATGAACAAAAATTGAAAGGAACTGATGGATAAAGCTTAAGAAAAACTCAAATCAAAACAACATCTCAGTTTCAGATTTGTAATAGCATTTATGTCAGCAAGATATAAAAAATAACTTTGAATTTTAGGTTTTAAGTGAAAAATCTGTATACAAAGACCAGATCAGAAGAAGACAATCTTCCATCACTTTTACTGGGAAAACCTGTGACTGGTTCTCAGTCTCCAGTGTCAGACTGAGTTATCCAGGAGCTAAGATAGAGGCCATCAGATTTTCTAAGGCAACACAGAAAGGCACTCCTGCCTAATACTACGCAAGACCCACATGTCTCCAGAACTACTTCAAGTGCAGATGAAATGTTCAGAGATCACCAGGTTCAAAATCATTTAGATCAGGCGTCTTAGTCGCCCAAATGCCATCTGAAAAAGAAGTGAACCTTTTGATCCTGTCTGTGAGCCCTATATTTACAGTTGCAGCCATGTGATTCACTGTTTGAAGGAGTAGGCTGTTTGTACTAACGGTACTTTCCCTTTTCCACTTGGTACCAGTACCAAAAATTCCAGTATCGAAAGCGCCAAACCAACTGGGGTACTTTTCTGGTAGTTTGGTACTTTGGGGTGGGACATTTTCTTCGTCGATTGGTTATGCAAATAGCCTGCCTCTGAAACACAATACAACCTCCGTCTTGAAAAAAGTTACGAAATCAGAAAACAATAAACAACGTAAAAAAAAGAAAAGTAATAATAATGGATGCGTGGACAAATGAACTGACCAAAGCTTCTAAACTACTATCTGGTCTGAAGAACATGCAGGTACAAGATTGGGATTTTTCAAATATCGCAATGTGATTTTGTTGTATTAAATACTGGGCTATTTGTTAGTCTCAGAGAATGCATACAGCACTCATGCAAAATGCAGCGGAGGTAAACTTTGAAGTGATATTTTTAAACATATATGAGATAATATTGAAAAGGAATAATCATTAAAATTGCGAAGCTTGCAAAGTTTTTTCTTTTCTTATTTCAGTAAAAATGTTCTAGCAAAACCTAAACCCCCTGTGCTATAATGTCTGTACAGTATGAGGTAAGAAAAAGCCCAATCTTAATATAGCTGACTGATGTAAGAATTACATGTGCATAACATGGTATTAATATCACACATCATCCAGCTGTCCACGCTGATACCAGTTTTTAGGCCAGTAGGTTAGGGTTTGGGTTGAAGTACCAAAAGTATGGTACCTGGTGTAGAAGAAAAGCACCCTAATAAACTCGAGATTAAGTGAAAACTCAATGCTGTTTACTGATTAATGAGGTATATAAAACATCAGGCTTTATTAATGTGCTTGACTTATATGTTGCGTAGTGTTCAAAATGTTTGCATGGTTTAAAATGTGAAAACACTGATGTACCAATGACCGGACCAATCTTTATAGCTTATGATAAACACTGAGAAGATATATTTTGTGCTTTCAGTCTGATGCGGGCCATTAGTCCATCTCCCATTTCCTAGATGGTCCCTTGGAACTACATAGTTTTTTTTAACCTATGTGTATTTCATGTTTATCCTCTTCCTTACTTTATCTCAGCAACCAGTGTTTCAATTTCTTTATCTTCCAATATCTGCAAAAAAACTAACAAACACATGAGATCAGAATAGACAGAACTGGATAAATATAGCACAAATGCAACACCTTCAGCGAATGGTACCTACCGATGACGGTAAGTTCAACGTTCCTCCCCGCAAACAAAGGTCATGTTACCGTGGGCAAACAAATGCGTCTCACTTTACTGCTATCAACAAAGGGAAAGGACATTACCTCAAGCAACACCCTGATTGTGAGCTTAATCGTGTCATTGTCACCTGCATCTGTGTAATTCTTTTCCAGGAATTCTCTCAGTGTCTTTGCATTACGACCAATTGCGTTTGCCTGTTTGTGAAGACAGCAAAAACACATCTTGGGGATAAAATTAACTGTATAGACAAAACTGATAATCTGACTGGCTGTGGTCGGGCATCACATAAGCAATTTGTAGTAATCTGGGACTGTGAAAACACAATAAATGAATTAATAAAACCTGTTTCACACCTATGGTTAACTTACCTTTCATGCATGGTATGTTCCAGGAGGGTACGTCTGGCATAGTCTGAAGGTTCCATTTTAGTCTAACCCCACAATCTACATGGAGATGCCTAATGGCTCTGAAAGAAACTCTGAAAGAAAAAAAAAAGCTCCGAGCTGGATTTTTCACTTTTACCCCAGTTTCAAGCTGGAATTGAGACCCACGCTTACAATACACCGCTCTGTCGTCTGTACGGCTGAGAGAGGTGCGTGGGCCCTTACAAGCTGGGTTATCCAAATAATGGTAAAAGAAATCTGCTATCTGTGATAACGTGTTGGGGACAATTTCAGGATGCCAGGGACACCCCAGGCTGGAAAACACAATTTAAAGAGAGGATTTATGTTGATAAGGGATATCAGAGGTCATGTTTATGATTAATTGCTCTTCACATACATGTAAACAAAGACAACTACATTATTAACCTCAGTGCTTCTCATTTTGCTTATAATACCCCTTATTTCCAGGATCTGGCACAAAACAGACAATTTGGAGACACACATGGAAGTGTCTCCATAACACCTCAAAAATGCGCAAAACAAATTCTGTGCTCATGAAGAGAATATGGGAATCTATTGTGTCCAATGCTGTTTGACCAGTGCTGTTAAATCTTACCTGCAAATGTCACACAGACATGCTTATCCAGCACACTAATCTTACACATGGTCTATTCCTCTTGTAGTTTTGCAACAGATTTCTTCTCCACACCATGAACAACAATGTCCCTCTGAAATCCAACCTAAAAAAAACCTCTAATACTAAAAAAAGCTATCCAACTCGACTCGAAAATCATACATATACTTCTCAAAGACTAGGTTGTGGTTTTGGATTACTTGCAAAACTTCTTAAGTTCCACCACTGTATAGTTCAAACTAATTAAGTAGTACAGTATAGTTTTATATACTAAATAACTGATTTTCACAATTTTCTCAACAGCAAGTGCAGTAAAAAATACTGCTAATACAAACAGCGGAAATAAATCGTGTATTTTTGTAAATTACCACAACTAGTAGTTGGGTGTCATTTCGTCTATAGATACCATTACGTATGTCATCACATTAGCCATTTGAATCACAACTAGTTTATCTTTGCCTTGTGTTTTGCGGTGTATTCTGCTAAAGTAAAGGACACTGAAAATAAACTTTCATTGACTCTAATAACATAGCAGCTCGTTGGCAACTTAACTTACACACTCACAGTGGTGAAACCTTTCTTCACAGCCGTCCGGAGAAAAAACCGTAATAGCGCTGTCATATGTAGGTGTAATATGATCTCATATCAATAAAGGTGCAGTCAATGTTGCCTGATAATCAGAAATTATGACGTCTACATTGAGACCCATGTGGTTACGTTGGGCGCATGCGTGTTGTTCCGTCCCCCGTGGGCGATACTAAATGCGAATAAATGGGGGGGTCTCGTTTCACTGATTTCTCACTTTTAGTGAAAAACAGGCGGTGGCACGTTTCTTAAACGATGTTCACCTCTGTTGTGTTCCACTTTCCAAAGGCCAGTGTTTGACTTTTAAGAAGCTGCGTTCGTAAAGTGCCAGCAATTTCAGAATATTTATGCATCGCTGACAAGTTCAACAACAGATACAATTGAGTTGTTTTTTAATACATGCCTTAATAATGCGTCATAAGTCTCCCTTAGAAACGTTAATACTGTCACAGTAACGTACTTTAAACAAATACCAGCGGGTAGAGTTCATTTTGTTTTATTTCAGTATCTGATCTAGAAAGCTATCTGCCGCAGGCTCACATCCAGACTTTACTGCACCCCAGTGGCCCTAGAACATACCACTGTCGATCTGAAGGTTAGGAGCAAGCGTTTGAGAAACATATGTAAAGGGAAAAACAACGACAATACACCTTTTCCGATATTGCCCCTGTTTCTGTTTTTAAAATAATAAGTAAACCGATTTTTCGTTATATCAGATCACAATTTAGACACATTTCCTTGGCTTAGTGCGTTATGAAATGCAGTAACCCCCCCTCCCTGAATGGTACATTACGTTACTGCAGCCCATTCTGCCCTGTGAGGCTGGAGCTGAGCTGTGCTCCTTTTCTGCTTGTGTATTTTCTATTTTTGAGATTTTTTTGTTTGTTGTTTTTGGGGGGAGGGAATTTTTAAAATTTATAATCAATATGTCGGTGGCATTTGCAGCTCATAGGCAGCGGGGAAAGGGCGACATAACACCCGCGGGGATACAGAAGGTAATTCTTCCCTCTTTTTTGAGTGAAGTCGGGCAGCGTTGGCGGCTAGCTGTTAGCCGCTTGCATTGCGCAGAGCCTTCCGACAGGCCGGGGCGGTGGGGTGCTAACGGGGGTGGATACAGCGACCAAGCGTGGGCAGAGCGAACACGTAAAGGACAGTACGGGCAACCGGCAAAGCGAAGCCAGCCAGACGGTCCCGGCGGCGGTAATTGAATTCTGGGAGGACGGAGGTTCGGCTGCTTAAAATGGCCTGCAGCTGCCTGTCTCTGGGTGTTCGTGCCTTTGTTACCTAGCTTAGCTTAGCCTAGCCTAGCCTAGCTTAGCTTGGGCGGGATAATTGTCTGAAGTGCTCATCGTAAATATCATTTAAACGAAAAGGCTGGTATGAATTCGGTAAAAAAAAAAAAAAAAGCTATGACTCTTGAGTATGTCGCTTTCTGTTCATAGCCTTTTTACATACGTGTTTTCCGTCTTGCGTTTGTTTATTGGGGTATTAGCCAATTGTGGGAAGAAGATCTAGGTTGATCGAGGTTGGTGCAAGAGTGCTATCCTTAAATTATAGGATGCAAATTTTAACATAAAAGCAGGCTTTCTGTCTAATGTTCCTTACGATTAATCGACTTGTGATTCCTTACGATTAATTGACGCTGTCATTCAGCTAAGAAATATAAAGTATTCTCTATATAAGTATATCCTATGTATTTCCCAAAATTACTACTAATTATATTTTTGTAAGTGTTTTCAGTGTAATTGTACTGTCAGTGAATGGTAGCAAGGTAGGCATCATATTAAAAATGATTTAACCTGAAGAGGGCATGTAGTACTTTTGCAATGTTCTTGCATAAACGGCATGTGAACAAGGTGTTTCTCCTTCCAGCTCCTAGATGAGAACAATCAGCTTATTCAGTGCATCATGGACTTCCAGAGCAAAGGGAAGACAGCAGAATGCTCACAGTAAGATCCTGGGCCTTAAACTGCGCCTTTCCACCTGGCTGGTGCCAGGCACCAGCTGTCTGACCCCGAGGGGTGCTGTGCTTTCAGGGAGCTGACATCCTCAGTCCTAGTGCTGCACTTGTCATGCTGGGAATAAGTATCTTCCCCTCCCACCCCCACTGTATTTCGCCGTTTTAATTGATATATATGGACAGGTACAGGTTGGCTTGTCACTATTACTTCACACCTCCAGGGTTGGGAATTTGAATTCCGTCTGCACTCTGCATGTGAAGTTTGTTCACCCTCTGTTGCGATTTGGGTTTCTTCCTGCAGTCAAAAGACATGCCGTTAGTTATTTGCCATCTCCATATAGAATGTGTAAACACCTATGTTGTCAAACGTTTTGCAGACAAATCAACAATAATATCTTAATATTAAATATGGTTGTTTCTATGCTGAGAGAGTGCCAGGATGGCAGAGTGTATTTTGAAAATATGTAGGTCTCTGTAATGTTTTTGGTCTTTGCTTTTCAAAATGTTCTCTCTTTTGTTGCTGTGAACAGGTATCAACAGATGCTTCACAGAAATCTGGTTTATCTGGCAACAATAGCAGATTCTAATCAGAACATGCAGTCCCTGCTTCCTGCTGTGAGTATTTGAAAAGAAAAATCTTTTTGCATATCTGTGTATAAAACATGAGAATGTATATACAAATTAGCTAGCAGTAGCTGTTCTTAAGGTCTTGTTGAGATGGACCGTGAAGCTTGATAACCTATCAGGCTGCATTGTTGGGTTTCCGAAATCAGCACTGATCCAGGAATACCAAGATGGGTTGTTTTGTAAACATTTGGTGTCATTTGCATTTCCAGAATGAAATCAAAAGTCATTAACATTTTATCCAACATATTCCAGTAGCATTAATGTCCTTCAAGTTTATAGAGTAATTGCAAATCCCGTGTTACCTGCATCTTGTCAACGTTTCTGTTTCCTATAAAGTTTAAAACTTTGAATTCCTAGTTTTTAATTGTGGGGGCGACATTTGAATCGGCAGGAAATGTTGCTTAATCCTGAGGTTCCGAAACACTCCTGGATACCGATTTCAATTGAAAGATATCTGGAATCAAAAAATTCTAGACGGGATGCGGGCGTCATGTCTTGACCTGTGTGAAGTGCACAGACACCCTGCCATAAGAGTGCACAGAGTCTGTGGTCGAAGAGTCTTCCCGTCGTTTGGCTGTCACACTGCCTCGGTGAGCTCTTCCTTCCATGTCCTGCCTCCGTCGTGTGGGCAGTGATGGTCAGTAAATCCTGTTAGATCACACTAGCAGGTTGTCGCACTGAGTGGCCGATTAGCAGTCATCTGAAGAACCTACTGTGCTGAAAAAATAAATGAATGTGGATGTGATTTAGAGCCAGAAATGCTTTTTTTTTTGTCCCCTCCTGATGAAGGTTAGATGTTCACCTAGATTTTCTGTACTTGATTTCAGAGGTCTGAACCCCCCAGCACTGAGATAAAGCATGAAGTGAGTATTTGTGGATATGGAGGACAAATGGAGTTCACTTGGGAAGGGACAAAGGGGAGAGAAGTGTGCGTGTTAGTGGTGACAATGTAACGGAACCGGAACACATCCATGTGTCTGTGTACTTCATGCATGTAAAGATTGTGTTAAAAACTGTTCGATTCTCTGGTCCTAAATGTACCGTCAACTTGGCGTTTGTGGGAGAACCTCCCACGCAATGGGCAGCTGAACTTGGCTTGGCAATGTTCTCCACGGCCCATTTTCCATTCTTTTTGTCCTGTCATGACATCCAACATCATCCTTGTGCATCATCATCGTCATCCCACCTTCATCTTCAACTTCAGCCAGGGAATTATAATGACCAAATCCAAATCTCTGTTCTCTCCTCTAGTTCATTGAGCTCATGGATATTGCATAAAGTTGAGGATGTCAGATGCTTGTTGACCCTGCAAGGTCATGTGACGCAGGAAGTTTAATGCCAAAGCATATCGTCAACGTCAATTCCTTTAGCATGGTATCAGAATACGCTGAGTATTCTGGCGTTTTTACTGAAACAGAGGTACAACTTTGGTTTATGGTTCAGTCCTTAACTGAAATGTTGAAATATCCTTTGTCTTAATTGGAATTTTAGCTTATATGACCAAACGCATCTGGGTGTAGTTGATCCTGTGCTTCCGCCTTCAGGGGACTGACTGACTGACTTAGTCCAGCTCTCGCTTTTCCTGACCTGTACGCCTGAATTCTTGGCTGTAGCTCCACGCTCCTCAAGGCTTCTGACATCCTTTTGTCTCTCTGCTGTTTATCCCTTGTTCCTTTTAGAGTGCGCTCTGCTCGCGTCTCCGCCGCTAACCTCTGAAATGTGTGTCTCCCGTCCCCCTTTTCGGCCCCCTGTCCGCAGCCCCCTGCACAGAACATGCCCTTGGGTCCCGGAGCGATGACTCAGAGCGGGCCCCAGCAGCAGCCGCCGCCCCCCCACGGCCACGGCATGCCCAACGACGGTATGGTTGGTGGAGGCCCCCCGACCCCCCATATGCAGAATCCAATGAACGGCCAGATGCACGGTAGGTCCCGCCCCCCCCAACACCACCACCACCGAAGCACTGTGGGCCCCGAGGGCAGCCCAGACCTTTGGGAAGGTGAAATGACAGCAAGGGCAAGGTCTGTTTTTCACTGAACAGAATTCCCTGCAGGGGGACCAGGTTAGACTGGACGGCCACCGGGGGGGGGCGCTCTGTAATAGCTTCTGTGTCCTTTGAATTCCCGTCGGACCCTATTTTCTGTATTGCCTGCTAATATTAAAGTAGATGCATGGGCGATATTGTCAAAGGAGTAGAGAGAAAAGCTTTGTTAGTGATGGAGATTCTACTGTTCAAACACTGACTTTGAACCAGGTAAGTGGTCGGAAAGATGGATGTACAGGCAGTGCCTAGGTTATGAACGAGATTAAGTCTTTAAGTCAAATTTGTAGGCAAGTCAGAAGAATAATACAGTACATAATTATATAGTAATAGTAACTACATACGGTACTGTACTGTACCACGAGCCAACAAACCACTGATACCACACAATGTTTTCACGAGCGTCACAAAGTAGTACATGTGTTCGTTATTATGAACCATTGTGTTTAACTCAAATGTGGCAGTCTGTTCGAGATGTCCGTAAGTGGGCCGTTCTTACCCCAGGCACTGCCTGTAATTTTTAGTGTTAACCTGGGAGATGGAGGTCGGAGCTCCGCACTGCTTTATTGTTTAATCTCGTTCCATCTGGTACCTTCTGACATCTTGCATAATCCCTGGTGCTTTAGTCTTTCATACTGTGCTGATCTGTATTGGCCCCTCACTGCCTCCGTTTCCCCCCCCCCCAGCCCCCAATCACATGCCCATGCAGGGCCCAGGACCCAACCAGCCCAACATGCCCGGGGCGTCCATGAACATGCCCCCAAACAGTCACGGCTCAATGGGCGGCTACAGCCACGCCGTGCCCTCGTCGCAGGGCCTGCCCGTGCCCAATCAGATGAACATGAGCCAGGGCCAGCCAATGGGCAACTACGGGCCGCGACCTGGCATGAACATGCAGCCCAATCAAGGTACCGTCCCTCTGAAGCGCTCTTAGCAAACCATACAGTTAATAACAGACTAAGGATGTTGTGGCCACTCTTGGAGAATGTTCTGCACGGCGCGTGAAACCTGCTGCGTTTTCCTCTGCTTCTCGTAAGGCCCCATGATGCACCAGCAGCCCCCGTCCCAGCAGTATAACATGCCTCCTGGGGGTGGTCCACACTACCCGGGCCAGCAGAACCCCATGGCCATGATGGGTCAGGTGAACCAGGGCAACCACGTCATGGGTCAGAGGCCCATGCCCCCGTATCGACCACCGCAGCAGGGTAAACCCCCCCATCCTCGTCTTCCTGTCTCTGTCCGGGCTTTGTGAGCCATCTACTTCATGCACTCGGACCCAAGCGGGCGTGCTGACTCTGTAAACGTGTTTATAATGGACCCGGTATATCTCACTAGTGAATTACCCAAATGTTGTCGTTTGTGTCGGCTGACGGTTCTTTTGTTTAGTAAATGAATCGTGCCGTTTTGGGCACGTCCACGATTCTCGGCCGTCGCCGGAGAGCGTGCCATCAGGCGTGTTCTGCGGGCATGTGATGCCAGCTGTTCTGTGTGTGCCGTGTACAGGGCCGCCCCAGCAGTACCCGGGCCAGGAGGATTACTACGGAGAACAGTACAACCACGCAGGACAGGGAGCAGCGGAAGGTGGGGTCTGGGTGACATCAATAAACACTTGTTTACCGTTTGATAAAACTTGGCTGAATCCATGAGGTACAGGGTGTGATTTTGGTTACCTGTGTGCCTCTCCCCTGCAGCGAATCCCCAGTACGGCCAGCAGCAGGAGACGTATCAACAGGGCCCTCCACCGCAGCAAGGCTACCCTCCCCAGCAGCAGCAGCAGCAACAAGCCCCGCAGCCCCAGCCTCAGCAGCCGTACCCAGGCCAGCAGGGATATCCCCCGCAGCAGCAGGCATATGGTACGTTCCATTTTGTTAGGGGTGTGGCCCAAGATGGAGGCATGGTCAGGAGGCGGTTCCGCCTTCTGGGTGTTCCGGGATCCCTGTAGGGTCTCTGCATTTGTACCACTCAGAAAGACGGACGGAGCACGTGAAGGGTGAGCTTAGCAGCTAGGCAGCGCACGTGACTCAGTGTCTTGGATGACTAATGGGTCCGTGCAAAATGCCTGATTGCTGCTTTTATATAGATCGGAGCTCTTGCAACGGTGCCTGAAGAGACACAGAGATAAGTTTGTAATGGCCTGTGTTAATCTGTGCACAGCTGTGCGCCACGCATGGTCCTCGGCACCGGAAATGCTAATGAAGTCCTAGCTGTGGTGATTTAGCGGCGGTCTCTGCGGGGACGAGCCGGGGACACCTGGGTGACCTTAGGAGGGCACCGACGTGTCGGAGTGAGAAACGACCTCCGCAGATCACTGTGGGACGGAGGCAGGGAGTTAATGGGACTCCGGTGGGGTTTGGAAGGGGGGGCCGTAATGTGTTCAGAAAGAACATGCGCGAGTGGTCCCTTGAGGGCAGTGTGACACCCAGCGCGGTCCCTCCTGATTGGTGGAGTTGCCGCTCCACAGTATGGTGCAGGTGCTGACGTGTGTGTTTGTGTTGCCGCATCTTCCCCGTTCTCTCCCCCAGGTCCCTCTCAGGGAGGCGCAGGACAGTATCCAAACTACCCCCAGGGACAGGGTCAGCAGTATGGAGGCTACAGGCCCCCACAGCCAGCCCCCCCCCAAGCCCAGCAACAGCGTTCTTATGGCTACGACCAGGTAGGTGGAGAGGTAAAGGCTCCCGGGTAGCTCTGGGAGGCCATGCCCTCGGGCTTTGGCCTGACTTTGAGGGCCTGCCCCAACCAGGAGGTGATGTGCATGCCAGTATTTTTAAATGTTTTCAGCGTAGCGCTAAGCCATCCAGGCCTTGTTAATGGCTAAACGGTTAGCACGGGAGCTAATTCTGTCAGGGAGTGTCAGGATGTCATGTGACCAGCCCCGGCCAATGGTGTGTGGGAGCCTGCTGTATTGACACAGGCCCTGCTGACTCGAGCAGTACTCGCTGAAGCCTGCAGGAGCCGCCGGAGGACCACACACTGCCACCCCGAGTCCAGGGTGGCTCTCGCTGGGGGGGGGCCGGCTGTATTTTTCATATCTTTATTTTTGAAATTCAGGCCCACATGAGGAAATAAGGACCAGGTCTTTGAACCCCTGACTTTAACTAAAACACATGAAGGTAATGGTTTCAGTGAAGAAGCTGACTTAAAGCCAAGCTGGTTTGAAGTCTTTTTCTCTTTCTTTCTCTTTCCATCTGTTTTCTGTCCTCTTTTTTTTAACAGTGTTTTGTAATCAGGGGTCGAAATATTGTTGAAGGTCCCTGAACAAGAAAATCAAAATTACAGACAGAAATGGTTGCTATTAGAACTAACGGTTCTGCTGTGGAACAGTTTCTGTTGTAACTTTTGTTTTTTTTGTAAAATTAGATATAAAAAAAAAAATTGCAGGGTTATTTTGCGAGCATATGTTCCAAAATTAAACTGATGTTGCATTTAATATAGAATCGTGCCAAATACCAGTTTTATCATTTCGGGAAGCCACCTTCGACCCCTGTTTAGAAATGTGTGAAATGCTAACAGACGACAAAGGAATGACAAGAAAAAGAGATACTATCTAGGTTAGGCTGGCATGAGCGTTGTGGTCTTTTGTATGGTGACATCTGCTGGTGTATTGCGGTATTCATATGTATATATATATTTTGGTTGATAGAATGAGACAGGTTGGACAGACGCATCCTTAACAGCATACTGTAGACACTGTGCCAACTGGCGTTCTGCAGAAAGTTTTGCAGAAACATTTGAGGACGTTAAAGTGAACCAAAGTTTTCCTTGGGTGTTAGACCACTGGCTTTATCGCATACATTTGTTGTTTTTCTGCCACAGGGTCAGTATGGAAGTTACCAGCAGTGAAGGGCGAAGGTGTTTCTCTTGTGCACAAGCCTGTGATGCCAGCCACTTGTGGCCCTCAGGACTGGACTGTCCCCAGGAGCGAGCCTCTCCCTTCCCCCTGCTCTCCTCGCCGCCTGCATTCTGAGCAGAGTCCTCTGCACTCGTCTTTCCTTTCTTTTCTTTTGAAGCCCTCCCATGTCGAAACTTCGTAAATTGGCAGTTGCCGCCCTCAGCGGCGACATCGCCAGTCGGTACGTTCGGCGGTACTCCCCAGTCGGGTCGGTCTTTCGTAAATCTGTCTCTGTAATATCGACCAGCGAAAGTGGGCAGGTCTCATCGCTCCGCCGGTGCTTTTAAATCTGCCTCCGCGCTGCGATGCCTTAAATGTTAACAAAACGGGGTCGAGCTGAGTTGAGGGTGACGAGTCGCCTTATTCTACAGTTCAGATCACAGATGTGTTTATGTCCGTCTTCATTTCCTGCTAACTGACTAACCCTTGTGCGGTTCTGTGTGATTTTTTTTTTTTTTTTCCCCTCCCCGGTTTAAGCAAAGCAATAAGTTGGACATCATTTTGTCCATGTGATACAAGACGTAACATGGAGAGGCAAACTTTTGTATGAAATTCATTTGAATAACCAATGTACAAATGTATTTTATGCTTTTAGATAGAATTAAATTTGTATAGTGATCTGGAGTCTAGTACAGGATATTTTCATGTCGAGTGTTTTGAATTTAAATGTGTTTTTTTTTTGTAAGCTGTGACTTGTTTTTGTCTTTTTTATACATATAACTTTACGTATCATGAATATCGGTTTCATGCACTAGACAAGTTGCACACTCTGGTAAAGTTGTCATGTTTTCCTATGAAAACACTCTGCAGGCTTTCACGTGCATTTTAATGGTCTGCCCATAGAGGGCGCCATTTCAACAGGCTTGCACTGTTGCTTTCGGGTTGCATGTCTTTTGCCATGCAACAGAGTCCGCACTCGCTCCAGGTGAGGCCGGATCAGATGTCTCCTCCCCCCCCCCCCCCTTCAGCTCTCTGGACACGTTTAAGGTCGCTGGCTAGCAGTGCAAAGCGCCGTGCCCTTGGGATGGTGGCGAGTCGTCTAAAGATCATGTTACCCTGAGCCTTCTCCACCGCGGGAGCTTAAAGGGCGCCGCTGGGAACCGCGTGTCTCCGTCTGACCGCCGCGGACCTTCTCACAAGGTCATGTGCCGTACTAATCTGCAGGACCTCCGTATCTTTGTCTGTACCGTAACATCTTTGATACCTGGATTTTTTTTTTCCCCCTTGACCACTGAATGCAAAGCTGTATGTCCCAAGATTTGAACAAAAAATAAATAAATTATTGTAATTTTTTTTTTCCCCCGTATTGTGGGATGTCTGATTCTGTGCTCCAAGTGTGACAGATTTGGGAGTGTGTCCCTCTGGTCCTGTTTGAGTCTTTGTCTCAAGGTTCCGTGGGTATGGTTCTGTTCCTGACACCGGTCCGGACACTGGTGGCATCCCACGTGCTGTGCAGGTCCGAGGACCGACCACGTTTGTGAGTTTAGTCATTGCAGGCTCAAGCTGGGGATGGAATATAACTGATCTGTGCATCAGCAGGGGCGGGTTTATTGTTTCTGGGGGCCCATTCAAAAGGTCACTTCGGCGCCCCCCCCTGATGTTTCAAAAACTAAATAAATAGCTAGTGAGTAGAGTCAGAAGATCAGAGCTAGCCTGCCGCTTAACAGAACATGCTGCTTCAGCATCTCCTAAATAAGGAAAATGTTTGTTTGGTGTAGTGACTGTTTGTGGCCAACAGGGGGCCAAGCCTCAGGGGTCTAGTGCAATTGTGTGGTTTGAGAGGTGGTAAACACCACTGCAGGGTCAGCCTGCCCAGAAATCCTAATCCTGGATCTCGCAGTGTGAATCCATTCCTGATTGTGTCCTCCGAGTGCGAGGTGAAGGAATGCAAAGCAGCCACAGTGGCTACACATCCCCCTCTACTCTGGAGCTGCCCTGTCTTTGCACGTATGTTTGGAGTTAAGAAGTGGCCGTATTCCAAGCTTCTTCCTTCTGTCCTCTCATCCATGCAGCTGATTTTCCTTTACCCCCCTCCCTCCAGGAAAAATAGAGAACCGCTCACCGCCTAAGGGAGTGGTATACAGATGGCATGCCAGATGTGTGCTGGATCATGTGACCGTGTTTCTGGCTTGGGGGGGGGGGGGTGTAATCTGTGCTCGGAGCGGCCCGTCTCGCACCACCCTGGTTCCAGTGGCCTCGCGCCCTGTCCAGCTGCCACTGCGACTCCCGAAGCATCTCCGGCTGGCCACTGCAGGGCGGGGCGTGTGGCAGTGTGATGCGTGTGCTTTTCTCTGTAGACGATGGAAGATGGGTGCACCGCTCACCCCCCCCCCCAACTCACCTCCAGCTGCTGTCCTCAGCTGCATACGCATACAGGCAGGGGGGGGTCGGAGTAATGACAAAGTCACGCCTCCGGGGGGGTGTGTGCCTGGGTTCTGAGAGGAGAGATTAACCCACCCCCCACCCTGTTTCTGCTAGATTGAGACGTTTTAGTGGATAATAAGATGCCAGACAGCACAAAGGAAAAGATGGACTGGACATGCACTGAGCCATGACAAAATGGGGGGGGGGGGGGTGTAATGCCTTCAGTAGGGTCCATGCTTTCATACTTGAACCTCATGAAATGATTCTCTATCACACTTTCAAAATTATCAGCTGAGTAATTACATCAACATGGAGACCTGATTTTTTTTCTCCAGGTAAAATGAAACCTTTAGGTTAAAATTGGGTTTTTATGTAACGTCGTTTCGGAAGATAACCTTAAGTATTGCCCTTTGTTATTACATAGGTTTCCTCCGCATAGAGTCTTATGATTATTGAAATATCTTAATGGCTTTTATGTTCAGGATGTCTGCAATCTGTCAGTGGCTCCCCGCACGCCGCCCGTGACCCGTCGGTGTAGTTTCGGCTGCCGTGACGCGTCCGTGCCAGATGCCTGTGATTGTTTGGGAGTTGGGCAGGAGTCTGCAGCTGCAGGGAGCTCTTACAGGACTGGGCCGGCACAGAATACCCAGAGCCTCCTGTCTTGGCTGATTAGTGTCTCATCTCTGCAGTAGAAAAGTGGCCGGTTATGGGGTGAGAGCAGTTGCTCTCATGGCTAATGGAAGCCGTGTCACGGTTAATGAATGGTGTGGATCCAAGCTGACCAGGGCTCTCAGAGGCACTCGGTGGGGTGGACGGCCAGGTCGGGCAGTAGCCTTCTGTCTCTGGAGACGCTAACCCACCACGATTCTGCCTGATCCCGTTCTTCCTTGAATGTGCTTGGAGCACACGTTCTTCCAAAACGTCATCCATCAGCAACCACACGCCTATTTAACGTTAACCCATAGAAGTGATTTCAAATGTTCCGCCGTCATTAAGACCGTGATGTATTTCAACCACGCCACAATTTGAATATAGGGTGAATATGACAGGTCGTTTTTCTAACAAATAAATAAATAAATGAAACAGCCATGAGTCCCCAGCATGTTAGCAGAGCCTCATGGGTAGCAAGGGCACGAGTGTGTAAAGGGCTGGGACACTTGGGTCCCACCTTTAACGAGACTCCCAAGGGGAACGGCTCCATTAAACGCCCCGCCGCATAGGACCGGGCGTGAAACGTCGCTCGTGCGACCTGCTGAGAGAGCGCACTGTGAAAGGTAGAAACCGCCGCTTTAAGAGTCCCTGAAAACTACGAGCTGTCAGCTGGGGTATAGGAGCAGTGAGTGATTTTCCTCTCCTGTTTTATTTGGGGCCAGGCACACACATCTAATCTACAGCAATGACCCTCCTTGCAATTAAAGAGAGAATATCCATATAGGTATAGAATGTTTTTATTCACTGCATATTCAGTTCTTCACTTGGTGCAGCTCAAGTTTAAGGGACCGATATGATGCCTATGCGAGCCAGGAATTAAAATTCATACACAGACTGTAATGTCATGTAAATTGTGTAATCTGTTTCTATGGTCCATGGAGCAATTAAAACATATTTTGAGGCAAATAACGAGAGAGGGCTGTGATTTGAATCCACGCGACGGAAGGCGAGTCTGACTGGGAAACAGTGGCGTAGGATTAGCGATTAGCGACCTGGTGGTGTTTGCCACATGACTCCTGTAGCTGGGCCTATGAAAGTCATTTTTTGCAGATTCATTTAGCTTGGCACATGGACAGCTGTGTTCCCCCAGGACAGAGGCTGAGAGACCCCCCCGGGAACAGACACACAGTTCCAAGCGAGCTTGATCGATGCGGTCTGGACCCTCCCTGCGGGGGTGCAGAGGTATCGACATTCCAGCATCCCCCCAGCTGACAGAGCCTTCATCTGGAAGCCAAACTGTCGTCTGGCCGGTTCCGCCGAGGTCCAGTGTTGCCATCCGAGGTGGTCCTGCTGGTTTAAGTGGTACCACGGTGCCTTCAGCCAAGCCAGGCGGCCAGCAGGACCAGATGGGCTGGAGTAAGGTAGGGGATGATAGCCTGGGTCAGCGGAACTGGGGAGAGGAGGGGTTCTGGATCTCTTCATGAGTAACTTCATGAGGGCTTCCTAGCGGAGGGAGAGGTGGTGCTCACACATCGGCACACACACAAACAGCTGCATGTGCTTAGTGTAGTCATTTTTCCAGTTTTGTCTTTGATTCCAGATCCTTCTTTTTGATTCACCATAACCTTCGCAGTGTTTTCTCCTTCCAGGTCCTTAAATGTCAAAATAGCCGCTTAAAAACTCGTAGCGCTACATCCTCGGTGGCCCTACGCGCGAGCGGCTCCTCGAGCTCCATTTCTGAGTAGTATTTTGCCTCTCAGTACTTCCTGAGGGAAACAGCACCGCTTGTGTAAGCTTACACAGTCGATTAAAAACCTGAGTATATCAATAAGGACTGAAGGCACAAGCCACTTCGTATATTAACATCTACGCATTAAAATTCGCGATCGAACAGTTCATATCACCATGACGTGTTTGAAGGCAGACCATATAAACGTCTTATTTTCCGAGGCACATTTTCCAGCCGCCGGCAACGGCAGGACCGGTAAAAATGGCAGTCCCGGTCTCCCGGCGGTAGCAGCCCGTTCCCACGGGCCGCGCTGCAGCTGGCAGGCGGGGACAGCACTGTCCCATTTCCCCCCAGTGTCCTTGAGTGTTCTGCCTCCGGGCGGAGCCGCGCGGGTCCTGCGGCGCGCAAT
>JAODJU010000081.1:5294834-5313473 GCA_026776725.1 Gnathonemus echidnorhynchus
GGGGGGGGGGGGGGGGGAGGGGGGTGTGGAGCATGGATGAAGATGTTTGCTCATCTGGCCTGCATTAGAACAGTGACTAATGACCGCGAGGGCCTTCAGGCAGCTGCCTGGCAGATGAAGGTTACGGCATGCAGTTCAGGCGGCATGGGGTAGCTTGAGTCCATGCATAGCCCCCCCCGCACCACCACCAATTATTTATGAATACAGTCGAGTCGCTGATCCATCTCAGCCAGGTGTCAGGGATCGAGGCCGACGTGGATTGCACGCCTTGACGTTTCAGACAAGGGATGTCGTTACTCGGGCAGCTGCTTAGAAGTTCACCACCCACTCTCCTCCAAGAGTAGCAAGGCGGCCCTATGGGAGAGCAGATGCTTTCATTTTCGTGGTGAACAAAACATGATTCATGAGGGTTGGTAGGTCAGGATCCAGTGCAAGGTGTGTTAATGTCTTCATCTGTGCTTCGGGAGGCTCGTACTCTGGCATTAGCATCTTCGGCTACGCAGGATGCTAGTAAGCTAGTATGCTAGTAAGCGTTAGCATCTCCAGCTAATCATCACAATGCTGATTTGCTAGCTTTAGCGTCTCGAGGTGCACAGGATGCTAAAGGCACATTGCTGCACACACGCCGCCTATCGCCGTCTCGCTCTGTCCTCACTTTTCTCCCAAAAAAAAAACGTGCCACTAATCCTGAAACGGCGCCGCTTCGGGAATTTTTATAGTCAAAATTAGGACGTTAAAAACGTGAATAGTTCTCTCGTAACGTCAGTGGATATCGTCTGTAATAAACATATCTGCGAGAAGTGTGGCCAGACGCGTAGCGGGACCGGATTGCACCAGCTGGATTTCGTCAGCAGCCCCCCATGTGGTCCAGAGCGAACTTTGGATCGGGGGCGGAGGGCCTCTCTGGCTTTTGCCGGAGGACACAGTGCTCTCTCCCAGTAGTCCCCAGGGGACGTGCCGCTAGCCAAGTTCCCTCCCCCCCCTGTCCTGTGGGGCCGTCCTGTTTGCGCGCTTATGTCTGACCTGGTCAACTGCCTGTGAAGCTTCTGCCATCGCCTCCCCCATCAGAAATGTCAAGGATATTAAACTGGCACTGCCCAAGGCACGCAGTGCAGATGTGTTTAATGCCCAGTGGCATATCGGCTTGGGTGAAGTTCGGGGTCTTTCCTTTGGTCACCACAGAGCAGAAGAAGCGTTCCTGCTTGACGTTTTTATGAATCTGTGGCGCAAAAACAGTGGAAGAAATGTCATGGAGCTCGGGAGTAATATTGGCTATGTGCTGGTGTTAAATTGACAAATCGCGTGTTTTCAATTACAGAAAATCATTACTGTAAAAAATTACTGATGTTTAACGTTTTCCAGGGCATTTTTGTAACTTGCCAGAAGTTTCTGTTGTATCTGAAAGTGACACGTTGATGCTGTATGTGTGTATGACATTCATGGGCGGGGGTGGGGTGGGGTGGCCATTTTGGGCATAGAATGATGATGGAGGCACTCTGAGGGATGACAAGGGCAGGTCATGTGACCCACGCATCCAAGCCGACACTGCCTCGTGTCGCCAAGCTGTGAGTGCGGTCATTGTCTGGTTTCTTAACAGCGCCACCTGTCTTTCGCTTGGTATTCTGCAGCAACACATTCCTGAATGCTGTAATTCCAGCGCGAGTGCCTGCAGTCGACAAGCATCACTTGCGGCCCGATTTGGGCCACGTCCAGTTTACGGTGAACTCCGGCGTTTCGCGTCGTCCTCCTTCCCGTGCGATGGGCCCCCCCCGCCTGTTCGATTTTGTGTTATCGACGTGTTTGGAGGAGGGAAACTCGACTCCCGGGACTGGCACACAGGACAGACAGCCCGGACGAGCTTGACAGCGTCATGCAGCATTAAGTCCAAGGCTTGGGAGCTTTGGATTTGTATAAGATGACTGGAAAACTCCCGTCGATATTTTTTGGTGAGACTTTGGCATGCAGGGTTCCCTCTGCATGTTGGCAACTCCGAGCTGTGTTGCTTGTCACAGACCGCCTCTCGCGGGGGCTCCCAGAAGCTGGAGTTGACTCTAGCGCACACAGAGTACCCAAAGACACTGGCAAGCAGCAGTGGCACCGCTCGGTGCTCCCTCACCGGGGGTAAGGAAGCCGTCTAGGACCTCAGGCGGCAAAGCTGACGGCTTCCGTCGGTCTGCCGCCAAGGTCGTTTGCCGCTGCATATACTGCGCGGCAACAACCTTGACGTGGCACGTCTTAATTTGGACGTTTCACACCCCGGCCTGGCGGTCAGCTGCGGCAGCTGTCCGGAGCCGCAGGCGCCCGTGTGGGCGCTGCCGGTGTGGGGGATGCTGGGAGATGTGTTGCCGGGGATGCCACGGTGACTGACGCCACCCCACCGCCCGGCAGCTGCTCGGACAGAGGAGCGGCCGTCTCTCTCTCCCTGGCTCATGGCCTGTACCATGTTATCCATAATGTGGGGGGGGGCAGGGAGTGCACCAACCAGCACTGCAATGCTGCCGGCGCTACCGAACTTTCTTTAGCCATTTAGATACTCCGTTTTTATACACTGTACAACTCTCATTCATCTTATACCCATTATTTATACCACACCATGTTTATCACTATAAAGATGTACGTTTTGTAAGTATTTACACAGACATGAATGATGTGCAGCTGTTTCTAGTACTTTTGCACTATTTCTCACTTTGGGATTAGATGCCAACCTGCATTTCGTTGTCTGAGTACTTTGCACAATGACAGCGTTGAATCTAGCCTGATCTAATCCAGTGTGGATTAAGTGTTAGCACAGTTTTATGATTCATTCATCCATCCAGTGAGCTTGCAGTGAGCCCAGGAATCACAGTACATGGCACTGGGGACACCCTGGACAATATTCCAGTCCATCGCAGAGCACTGGCTCACGCGCCGCGGACGGCGGGCCGAATTCACCGGATCGTGCTTACGATCTGATGATGATGTGGATTTAGTGTGCATATCGGGGAATCTTTTGAGAGGGTACACCGTGCGATTTAATTTATTTACGTGCCGTCATTGTGGATCTCGTTGCGAACTCAAACGCGTATTAAATTCGTAGGGTGGGGCGGGGGGAGGCGTCGCTGCACCTGTCGTTCACAGCAGCCCAAACCCCTGGTTTTGTCGCCTGCTACGTCCCACGGCGCTTTCAATTAAAGGGCCGGGGCTGGCGGTTAGCGCGATCCCACTCCGGGTGTACCAATTTGATTAAATCAGTCCTGTCTCCCCCCCCCCACCACAATTTTCTTCAGTTGTTCCTGTGGGTAATTTTCATGCGTGAGGTTTGAGGAACCATCTGGAAGGCAGGGTAGCATAGCTTCGCGTAGCTTATATGTATTTCCTTAATTCAGTGTTTCTCAACCTGATCCTCGGGGACCCACAGACGGTCCATGTTTTTGCTCCCTCCCAGCTCCCGATGGAGAGCTGGGATGCGGCAAAAATGTGGACTGTCTGGCAGGGAGCTGGGTGGGAGCAAAACCATGGACCGTCTGGGGGGGGGGGGGGGGGGGTCTCTGAGGACCGGGTTGAGAAACACTGCCTAAATTTTCCGCTAAAATGTCCAGTGACTTTCCCTTACATAACATTTACTCTATTCTGCACAGTGATAAACACAGAGATAAAATTAATTCAACATATACTGGAATGCTTCATCTTGCCTACCCCACCTTAATTTCTATGAGACACACAGACACATATAGAGGTGAGAGTAGGCTTGGGGGGGGGGGTCACAGCACAGGGTCTACCAGCATGCAGCCCCCCTGGATCTGGGGGTTAAGGGCCCATGGGTATGGAGACATTCTGCTGAGGCCGGGGCTCAAACCAGTGACCTTCTGATCACCAGCACAGAGGTTTAGCCCTCTAAGCCACCCCCCAAAACCCTTGGTAAGATCATGCAAAATCCTCACATACAGAGCTGGGGTAGGATTTGAACCCTGGACCCTTGCCTCCCACCATGCCCCCGGCGGACCTGATGAGATGAGGTGAATAATGTTACTCTCTTATTTTGTGTCGTATCTAAGATGCTAAATGGTTTTTAAAGGAGCTGGATGTTAAAAGGTTAAGGAGCCTCCCCAGTACGATCGGGCTTTTCCGGGCCTGAAGTCCTGACCCACATGCTTGTTTGTGAACAGACTCGCTGTCGTTTTTTAAACAGTTTGGCACCAGCTGTGGCCCCCCCCCCCCCCCCCACACGGTCCGGGGGACAGCGCCGGGTCATCCTGAGTCGCCCTTGTCTGGGGGGGGGGGGGAGGGAGGTAGATGGCAGGGAGATTCTGATACGAAGCTCTCCTCCTCCTAGGATGTGTCATGTGCTCTTGGTTGGGGGTGGGTTCCGAGGAAGGACCCGGTGGCCCGATAAAAGCATCCCGTCTCCTCCCCCCCAATGCACCCCCCCCCCCAGAGCACGTCTGTTATTTACTCAGGCTGCTCCGGATTGGGAGTTGGCGGTGGGTGTAGGGGTGGGGGTGCAGGCTGGGACCTGACAGCTCCTATCTCCGCTGTGCTCTCTGGGGGCCCCCCCCCATCCTGCCAGCGTTCGCACACTTGTTCTGTCGTGTCTGCTGGAAATGGCCGGGTGGGCTGCGGTGGAGAAATGGGAATGCGGGGGGGGCGGGGGTTAATGGCAGCTTAGTGTGAAATTTCCGCTGTGTTCCCAGTTTCTCAGTAGACCCAGGCAAACATGGGCTGCAGGATTATGTACATATATCTGCTATTATTATTGTAGTGTTATTATCTATGATTAACGGTGATTGTGGTCCTAGCAGCAGTAGTCTTAGTTATTTTGTGCTCGTTTAATTATAAATGGCCCTTGTACCTTGTTTAACTTTTTTTGTCGTCATAGTTACTGTTGAATGTTAATTAAAGTGGTAGAAATCTAATGGCATTTGCAAGCTCTAAAAATAGTTTTTTTTTCTTTCTTGGTGGTGAGAGCCACCTTGGGTCCCTCAAGCCACCTTCTACATTTTCTGACAGGCGATCTTATAGACACCCATGTTGGTGTGTGCCAAGGGGACCTGATTTGGCCATCGGTCTCGGTGTTTCTCAATATGCATACTTGACTGTACTTGTGTTCTTGCGTACCCCATTTACACCACCTTACATGATGTACAATTCCAATACGCAGCAACAGAAGTACGAAGGACGGTAAAAATGTTGTTCTTGCCCCAGTCCCATGATTCAATGCGCCCTAAGTTTGTTCTTGGGAGGCAAAACTACTCTTGCCAAGACCAGACGTACGATCTTTGTGTTCTTGGTATTGAGAAACACTCTCAGTGTTGTCCATGTGTTGAAGAGCAGACACACGATCGGTCAGGGGGCTCCTTGGCGTGGAAAAGGTTTCACGTGTCTTGGTGCCAGGTGACTTTGTTTGTCTTTCTCCCACTTTATAAGCCGTTACATTTTTATTGTATTTTATATTTTTATGTTTTAGTTGCTAAGCAGCAGTATGTCTGTCGTGTTGTCCTTCTTTCTTGATACGTAAACGCACTTCAGGCATTTGTTTCAGTGCCAACCCTGCCGCTGATGTCAGCAGTGAGACCTGAAAATGGCTTTTTCTTTCTGCTTGAGTTTTATACTCCCCCTTCCCCGAGTCTGCATAATAAATCCACACCTTTTTGGTTTTCCTTCAACATACTCAGTCTTGGCACGCAGAAGGGCTTGATTTATTTACTGCGAGAAGTTCAGAGCACTTGGGTTTCAGAGGAGGAGGAGGAAGCAGCTCGCAACCTTTTGAACTTGAGGAGAGTGATCTTTGGCTCAGACGTCTAATTACATCGTATCTGTAACCTATGTGCCTTGTAAAATCCTGGGCTGTTAATGATAAAGGTTTCCCTCCCCCCTCCACTGGCTTTGATGTGACTGGATCAAAATGGAAGCACATTACAACTCCTCTACATTCCCACGATGCCGCGTTCTTCTATTAAGAACACAGATATGTGTCGAGTCTGTCCAGGTTTCTGATATTTACTTTATCCATGGTAGCGACTTTCATAGCCCATTCTGGTATGGAGACTATTTAATCTGGGTTTTATGTTCCGTCATCATGAAAGCCATCTGTAAAATTTATTTTTATTATGTTTCAGTATTCTGTCTACATGGTTTTTTCCCGGAGAGCTGAGTACTTTTGATACATCCGACTGGGCTTTTTAAACTGGTTTCTGTTGAAGCTGGTAAATTTAAGTTACAGTGGAATACATGTTCATTGGGCAGTTTTGGTCATTTAATATTTTTTACCTTTGATTCGTGTAGTGAACATGCATAAAAGTTAGTGTGGAAAATTGCAGAGAATTAATCTTTTGTCCGTAAATGAGTAGCAAACAATAGTTGTAATTTAAAAAATGGAAATGAACTAATTTGCCACACGCAGGGAGCCGATCTCAAGGCCCCCCGCTCGTAGGAGGAGACGTCAAAAAAGCCTGCATTCGGAAGCTCAGTGGGCCAAGTCATTACATGACCACATACAAGGCTAATTATAGTCGGAGTATTTTCATTTTCTTATTTTACATGTTGCTGGAGATTTCCGGCTTTCTCGAAAATGCCTTATTGTGAGGACCTACTCGTGCAGAGCCCACACCGAAAAGCATTCAGTGCAATAATAATGATGCAAATTATGGCCGCAGCCTCTAGTTAATTTTTGAACACCTTTTTTCGTAAATTAAAAAGCCTAATTTCACCTTGTGAATTAATCAAAAGCCATTACGTGCCCGCTTGTCCTTCTGGCAATAACCTTGTGGTCTTTCTCTCGCTTCTGTAGATGGGGCCGATGTAGATGATGACCCATCCTGCTCTTGGCCTGGCTCTTCACCTTCCAGCAAAGACCAGGCATCCCCGGAGCACGGGGACGAGGCCGATTTTGGAGAAGAGGAGGGCCGCGGCGGGCTGCCCTACCCCTGCCAGTTCTGTGACAAGTCGTTCAGCCGCCTCAGCTTCCTGAAGCGCCACGAGCAGAGTCACGGCGACCGCCTGCCCTTCAAGTGCACCTTCTGCAGCCGCCTCTTCAAGCACAAGCGCAGCCGCGACCGGCACGTCAAGCTGCACACGGGCGACAGGAAGTACCACTGCCGCGAGTGCGGCTCCGCTTTCTCCCGCAGCGACCACCTCAAGATCCACATGAAGACGCACGCTGTAGGCAAGCCGCACAAGTGCACCGTGTGCCGGCGCGCCTTCCAGTCCTCCAGTTCCCTGCACAGCCACATGCAGGTCCACGAGCGGGCCAAGGACAGTGGCCAGGGCCTGTCCGCCGAGGACGACTGGAAATTAAGGGAGACCCAGAAGTGCAGCCAGTGCGAGGAGGGCTTCAATGCCCCTGAGGACCTGCAGAAGCACATTTCAGAGTGCCACCCGGAGTGCTCACCAAGTCAAGACAGCAGCGCCCTGCCTTGCATCTACTGCAAGGAGCTGTTCGCCGATGAGGGTGCCCTCCTGGGCCACATCGAGCAGGCCCACACACGTGACAAGAAGAGCCATGCGTGTGCTGTCTGCTCCGAGCGCTTCCGCACGGTCGAGGACCTCTACAGCCACATGGACGTCCACCAGCAGCCCGAGTCAAGTAACCACAGCAACAGCCCCTCGCTGCTCACGGCGGGCTACACCTCCGTGTCCAGCACTACTCCGGACTCCAACCTCTCGGTCGACAGCTCCACCGTGGTGGATGCCGCACCGCCCTTGCCCAAAACCCGGCGACGGAAACGAGCCGCCCAGCATGCGGCCGGAATGGCCAGGCTGTCCTCCAAGCAATCCAAGGTCACATACAGCTGTGTCCACTGCAACAAGCAGTCGTTTTCCAGCCTAGCCGTGCTGCAAATCCACCTGAAGACTATGCACATGGACAAACCCGAGCAAGCGCACACCTGTCAGTATTGCCTCGAGGTGCTGCCTTCACTCTACAACCTCAATGAGCATCTCAAGCAGGCTCATGGCACCCATGACCCCAATGCTCTGCTCTCTCCTGCCACGCTCCAGTGCAACTTCTGTCCCGAGGTGCTCACCGACCTCAACGGTCTGCAAGAACACATCCGGTGCCTGCATGGTTTCCCCAGCCCAGTGGCGAAAGAGAGCAATGCCTTCTTCTGTCCGCAGTGCTTCATGGGCTTCCTCACAGAGACCAGTCTGGAGGAACACATCCGTCAAACGCACTGCGACGGGGGAAGCCTGCGTTTTGACTCCCCCTTAGCTGGGACCCCTAAGGATCCCATTGTTGAGGTCTACTCATGTTCCTATTGCACCAACTCACCCATATTCAACACCGTCCTGAAGCTGAACAAGCATGTCAAAGAGAACCACAAGAACATCCCCCTAGCACTTAACTATATTAATAATGGCAGGAAGTCCCACTTGACTCTCAGTCCACTGTCCCCCATGTCTGTGGACCAGTCCTCCTTGAAACAGAGTGGGTCCTCATCCCGCTTGAGCAGTGAATTTATCTGCAATCAGTGTGGGGCGAAATACTCTAGTTTGGATTTGTTTCAGACTCACCTGAAGATGCACATGGACACTAGTCTCCCAGAGCTGACTTGTCCACAGTGCAACAAAGAGTTCCCAAATCAGGAGGCCCTGCTGAAACATGTGACCACCCATTTCATGATCACCTCCACTTACTACATCTGTGAAAGCTGCGACAAGCAGTTCACCACAGTGGATGACCTGCAGAAGCACCTGCTCGAGATGCACACTTTTGTGTTCTTCCGCTGCACGCTCTGCCAGGAGGTTTTTGACTCCAAGGTCTCCGTCCAGCTTCATCTGGCTGTCAAGCACAGCAATGAGAAGAAGGTATACCGCTGCACCTCCTGCAGCTGGGACTTCCGACATGAGTCAGATCTGCAGCAGCACGTCAAGCACAACCACCTGGAGAGCCAGGGCAAAGTACACAAGTGCATCTTCTGCCGAGAGGCTTTCGGCACTGAGGTGGAACTGCAGTGCCACATCACCACCCACAGCAAGAAGTACAACTGCATGTTCTGCAGCAAGGCCTTTCACTCCATCGGCCCTCTGGAGAAGCACCTCCGGGAGAAGCACTGCGTCTTTGACTCGAAGCCACAGAACTGCGGGGCCAATGGTGCCTCTGTGGGACCCGAGCCCACCCCCAAGGATGATGCAGAACTGCAGGGCATTGTGGCCAACAGCCATGAATCCCACAACAGCCACGACGGCAGTGAGGAGGATGTAGACACCTCTGAGCCCATGCATGGCTGTGACATCTGTGGCGCTGCTTACACCATGGACTCCCTGCTGGCCAACCACCAGCTGCGGGACCACAATATTCGCCCAGGTGAGAGCGCCATGGTCAAGAGGAAGGCCGAGATGATCAAGGGCAACCACAAGTGCACGGTCTGCTCTAAGACTTTCTTTTCTGAGGGGGGGCTCCGGGAACATACGCAGACCCACCTCGGCCCAGTCAAGCACTACATGTGTCCCATCTGCGGCGAGCGTTTCCCATCCCTCCTCACCCTCACCGAGCACAAGGTCACCCACAGCAAGAGCCTGGACACGGGGAGCTGCCGGATATGCAAGATGCCCCTGCAGAGTGAGGAGGACTTCCTGGAGCACTGCCAGATGCACCCGGACCTGAGGAACTCCCTGACGGGCTTCCGTTGTGTGGTCTGCATGCAGACGGTGACGTCCACCCTGGAGCTCAAGATCCACGGCACCTTCCACATGCAGAAGACTGGCACCGCGGTGGCGGTACAGCCGGTCGGACGTCCCCTCCAGCTCTCGCAGAAGATCTACAAGTGCGCCTCGTGTCTCAAGGAGTTCCGCTCCAAGCAGGACCTGGTGAAGCTGGACACCAGTGGCCTCCCTTACGGGTTGTGCTCCGCCTGCACAGGGGTGGGGAGTCAAAGCTCCAGCCCGGCTGTGAATGGCAGGAAGCAGCAGGAAGCCACCGCCCTGGCTCACGCAGAGAGGCTCAGCCCTGGTGAGGCGAGGGCTAAGGCCACCCCTGTCAAGACAAGGTGCTCAAGCTGCAACGTCAAGTTCGAGTCGGAGACGGAGCTTCAGGGCCACATGCTGTCTGTCCACAGGGACGTGGGGGGCGACAACCACGGCGGCCCACCTCGAACACCCCAGGTTTCCCCCATGCCCAGGGCCAGCCCCTCCCAAGTCGAAGAGGTAATCCCACCTTTGGCTACTTAGACCGTTAATGGTCGTAATCACCATTGTGTGAATTTTTGTTTTCCAATACAACATAAGTATTATTTGAATTTCTATTGCTGTTCCATAAATGTGGTCTATGTAGCATTATGCAAACATATGAATGTATGCTCCCTGTCTCATATCATTCACTTCTGGCCCTCTGTAAAATGGTACAATCTCTCCATCTTTAACTTCTGTTCCTCTGCAGAAGAAGACTTACCAGTGCATAAAATGTCAGATGGTCTTCTACAACGAATGGGACATCCAGGTCCACGTCGCGAACCACATGCTCGGTAAGAGTGGGCCGCGGGTCTTGTTATACGCTCAGTAATGGGTTGAGTAACCCTGGATTGCTTTGCGGTCGTGTGCTCAGATTCACTTCTCTTAATGGGACGAAGGAGAGTCATATGCCGGCTGCTGGGTGCATGTTTATGTATGTTAGACAAGTGCATAAATTTATAATTCCAGCCCATTCTGTGCTTGTTCCCAGATATTTTATGCTGAGGAAATTATCTAGCTATACAGAACCCCCTGTCCCAATGTGTTAGTGAGACAGAAGGTTATTTACTGTGGAAACTACACTCCGCTCCCTGGCTCAAAGGTACAAAAGCAGACCCTGATCTAGTTCAGGCTAAATCTGATTGATGGAAAAAGAAGCACTTTGATTCTCACTGGGTGAAGATGAGATATGGCAACATTTCGCTTTTTGTAAGGCACATTGCGGTCAATTTTTTGTTCGATATTAGGGCAGGTTCTGCGGGTTAGTGTTGGGACCGTCAAACCTCCACGAACCCGGGTGTGAAGGTGCTTCTTAAAGGACCATGGATACTGAAGGACCCTGATTTGCCACCCGTGGTCCAAAGTTGGTTTCTGTTACTGTGTGCGTGTGGTCTGGCTTTTCTTACTTATCTCCTAACTGGATATGCGGTCGATTGATGGTTATTAGCTGTCGCTGGACAGCAGTTTCCACGTTAGTACTCACAGTTTCCTAGTATTTTTATATTGTTTTTCAGATAATAAGTAAAACAGAATGTCAAAGCAATGAGTTTTCCCAGCAGGGTGACAGGGAAAGTTATTTTGCTGTTGAATTAGCTTTTAAGTGCAAACTAAAGACTGAAGGCAAAATTTAAGAATGGAGATGGAATTTAAGAAGCAGTTTGTTGATCTGAGGGATGCACCATAGAACGGGAATCAAAGTGGTTTCCTCTATTGAGTGAATCTCAGCATTTTGTAAAGGGAAAGGCTGTCTAATGCCTCATTCCTCTTGCTATCAGTTTCTCACGAATTTCCCCTCAACATTTTACTGTTCAGCCTTGCTAGCTGTTTCTGATTTTATTCCAAAAAACTCAGACGTACAGGTCCCCGAGAAATATGATGTTTTCTACTTATGTCCAAAATTATATAGTGTATGAAGAATACTGATAGTTTTTAGATATACAAAGATGTACAGAACATGCCAACCTCGAATGGAGAAGCAGAACAGAAAAATGACACATTAATGGATATAAAGTTATGATGTTTACATGGTGAACAAAACACCATATCTCAAATGGGGAATATTTTACATTGGTGAAAGTCAATGGACCCTAGAAAATAGGATATTTAAAAACACGAGACTTAAAATCACTATATAAAAAACACCAGTTTTAGCTTTCCAGGTGATTAGCCAGAAACATCGCTGACTGTGTACTACCATGAGTGAGCCGTGGAGAGTGAGGTACCATCCAAAGTGGTTTCAAAGGGCACCACTTCCCGGTTTTTGTTTGTGGCTGTGAGATTAATCCGTTTGGGTCAAGGGGGGAGTTGACAATAAATAGGCCTACTCTTTGAAAATAAATCTAAGACTTAAACTTGTATTGCTTTCTCCATTTTTTTCAGACTTTAAAGGTCAGGAAAGCAGTGAGCATTAGAACCAGTTTTCATTAAAAATAATAAAAATTCTCATACCAGTTAAACAGTAAGAGTAAAAAACCCGCTGGGTGTAAAATGAGCTGATCAGTGCAGCTGAACATGGTGCAATAACTGATGGCAGACCCACGAGAGGCTCCCTTGATGACAATGGGTTAAATCTGGACAGAGGGCTTATTACTGCACAATGGATTTGGATGAAGCCATCCTCATTTGGACAAGCTTTAAGTACTTCTCTTTTTTTCACTGGAAGAGGTGCTTTCCGCCATAATGGCCATCTGTCCAGGAGAGATTAGACGGGGGCCCAGGTCAGCTCTCGTCAGCTGTCATGGTTGTAACCTCGGTAGCGGTACCTGTGTGTCCTCGCGGGCATCGCCGTCCGCTATCCCAGCATGCCGTAGTGCAGGCGGGAAAACGCGCGCGAGAAGGCGAATGGGGACAAGTGGCGGAGGATTCGCCGCCTCTCTCGTCTTGGCCAGAGTTATTAGCGGAAAACCTCCCTCCCCCCGCGCCGGTCACATACGAAGCCTCAAGTCTCAGGAGTCGCCTGCTTGCCAGGGCGGTTTAATACACCAGCGAGACGCCCGGGTGAGGCTGGAATTCAAAGCAGATGCCACTCAGGTGCGGGGCTTCCGCCATATTGAACGCGATGCGCCGCCGGGCTCCGCTGGGCTCAGGGCGGAGACGTGGGCTCGCGGATGCTCTATGCGGGCAGCGTGTCGTGAGTGAGCAGCTGTCGGAGCATTTTAACTGCATCTCAGTGCGGGACATTAATACGGGGAAAAAACCCCGCAATACTGCGCTAAGCGAGGGAGACTTTAACAGTTGGTCGCTCTCGTCTGGAGTGTCTGGCAGGGCGCATAGCTATGGCTAACCTTTTATTTATCCCTTTTAGCCACAGGGACATTAAAGCCATTAGCTTCCATTAGCTTTCCTGGTCGCTATTAGTTCTGTCTTTTGTTTATTCCATTACAGTGTTTTCGGTGGTGTTTTGAATACTCTGTAGCCTCCCTAAAAAAGCGTTATACAAGCGTTTTAAAGCTTGCGGGGATCTGCCCTACAGCTTCCCTTGGTATATGTACGGGACAGAAATGCCTCAATGAATAATTACATCGGTAGCAGCGGTGTTGGGAAACATCGCTGTTTATTATTATTATTAATAATAATAATAATAATTATTATTATTATTATAATCGTGGTCTAGTGTAATGAAACCAGCGCCCCTTCGTCTCGCCTCGGCTCATCGATTCGTAGTCTAACGTCCATTTCATTTAGATATATTTACATAGCTTTCGTGCAATCGGTTTTTTGCTCAATCCAATTGAGACAAAGTTGTGCCTAATCAAATTTTTCTGGGCAATGTCTGTATATTAAGTCCGATAAACGTTCATTTACAGATAATGTCACATGAAGCACGAAAACCGTGTTACTCCCTCAAGAACCATGACATCCTTAAAGCTGATTTTCAGCTTTAGTAGTTTTTAAACTGCAGTTGAAGTTGAAAATTCTGCAGGTATTTCTATCCCCCCATTCTCACTTAATTGGCTGAGTGTTTCGTTCCGGGGGGTTCCGAACCACAAAAAAAAACAAGTGTGTCCCCCTCCCCTCAAGCACAGAGATGGCTGTGAGTTGGTCCGAGTCACCTCTACCAGTTGGGCCGGTGACAAGCGCGGTCGCCTGCCAAGCCTGCGAGGTTCCCTCCGTGTCGCAGGACGGAGCCCGCAGCCTGCTAGGCCTCGGTCGGAGGGATGCAAATTCGCTGTACAGCTGGTGGCACCGTGGGGGGGCAGCGGCGTGGGCCCTACTGGAGCTGGAACCTGGGCAAGTGTCATGCCTCACCCCTTCCTCTTGTATTCTCTCTCTCTCCCCCTCCCTCCCTCCCTCCCTCCTGCCTCACGATCCATATTACAAAAAAAAAACCCAGTCAACCGGCATATAATCTGCTGCCATTGCTAACTGGAGACGCCTGGGCTAGAGGTCCCCAGCAAGTCCCCTGGGAGAGCCTGCACGGCGCGCTAAAGTATGACAGACTAATGATTCTGAAACAAGTGGCAACCCTCTCATACACCCCAAAAGAGAGACCCACCAGTGGCAGTGGCTGAAGCTGGTACCCGGATTAAAGCGAAAGACTGCTAACCAGCTCCTACACCGACGCCTGTGCCTCCCTGCAGCTCTGCGAACGGACCCTTAGGAGGCTTTCTGTCTGGCTTAGGAGGCCGTGATTGTTTCTTCCCTCATTCTGCACCTACTGATGCTTATATCCAGTAAAGTACAGCCCCTCCTGCCCAGCCGTGCGTGTCATTGGTCATTAGCAATTAGCTCGACCTTAATGCTCATTATATCTCAATTTCTCTAATATACCCAAGGGGCACTTGAATCTCAGAAAGAAATTAACTTACTCCAGACTTTGGTTTGTGCTTTTTCTTGCGTTTGGTGATGTTTCTGCCTTAATTATGTGCTTGTTTCTTACATAACCCGTCCACTACAGGAGCGGAAGGCTTATTCGGTGAATCAGAGGATATTTCTTGTCAGAAAAACAATACAATACCCTCTTTTTAAAGAAAATGTTCAGATGACTTGTGGGCGGTGAGCGAATACGATGACATTGTTTTGGATGAGTGCTGTATCTCTCACGAGTTTGCACGTCTCCCCGGAAACAGTGAGGAGGCCACCCCCCCGATCACCCCGTGCGTTCCCATGTTTTATTCATGCCTCTGCAGGCACACGCATTTCCCGTGTTTCATTGACCCTCCTGAATCTGGATGATAAGGCTCGGCTGGCGTGCCCACCAGTCCCTCCCCACATCGTCCTGCCGCTACGCGTTATCGGTGAGGGGGGGGGGTTTTATCACGTGACCTGCTGTGTTGCTAAGCAGCCAGACGTGTGGAAGCCGCCTCGGTGCAGTGCCTGGGTTCTCTGAGGTCGACCTAGTTTGTCCGCCTCATGACCCGGTACCTGCCGGGCTCATGTGCCGATCGGAACTGTCCAGTTTGCGGTTTGCCCTTTTAGGATGATTTATTTCTTTGGAATGGTTCAGCATCCGCTGCAGGTACCATGGAGCTGGGGAGACGTGGTTTTAAGCTGTTCTTTCTGCACACTGAGCCATTCATGCCATAACATTATAAGAATATTATGATCTAATTTGCCCCTTTTTAATGGACTGTGAGTATAAATGCTGCAGAGAAAATGAATTCTTTGCTTGTGTGTTTTTCAATATAATGATTTGTTAATTTTATTTATAATCACATTCTAATTTTCCACTGCTAATGCAAAAATAGCAAACAGCACAGTGTAATCTTATTTAAGTAAGCTTACTGTTGGACCACAATATTGTGTTCAGTATTGACATACTTAGCAGATGCTGTGGATTGTTTTGATGGAGATGGTATTTAAGTATGGAGCTGTGATTCCTCCCTCCCCGGTCTTTGCTTGGTGATGTCAGACAGCTAAGTAACAAATGTGATGGGGTGCATTGCATCCCCCTGTCAGGTGCACTCACAGGGTTGCTGCGGTGCCCAATCGATCGGTCGGATTGACGGCTCTCCTCCTTCGTCCTGCCACTGCGGTAACTCATGGGGTTTTTTTTTTTGCAAGTGTAAATGTTGCCATTGACCACTCCGGGATAATTTTTTTCTTCTGAGCTGTGTATGCATGACACTAGTAAAACTCTAAAACTCCTGCGGCATCCAAGTAGGAAGACCAGTAACGGTGGCGTGCTCCCACTCTCACAAGCTATATAACCGTCCTCTATACAAATTGTCCGAAGATTTGGCATGTAGAATAATAGATTTAATAGAGTTTGGAAACGTGAGGTGTGCCTTACCTTGCTTACAAGGATTTTGCTTGTTTTGTTTTATTGCGTTTTGTTTGTGTACTCGGGTCAGTGGATTCCATGGCAGTCCAGAAAGTGGAGAAATGTTTACAGGTTAATAATAATAATAATAATAATAATGATAATAATAATAATAATAAATAATAATAATGATAAAACTTAAGAAGAACAATATGTGATTGCTTGTGCAATAACATAAGTAGTGTAATCACTGCAGGAGAAAAAATTGCGTATTTACTTTTTTTGTCATGAAGTCGTTTCTTGGTAGAACCCTCACCTCACCCCCCCCCCGCTAGGGGTGGCTTCTCTGTCAACCATTTTACGATGTCTCTTGCTTGATCAGTGATGGAATGTTCCGCACCTCTAATCGGTTACAGGTGTGGGGTGGGGAGTTAGTCTCCTGTTTTGGCTGCTTTGACAGAGTGTATTTGGGGTTGAAGCTCAATAGCGGAGTGCCAGGGACACTGTGGAAGTGATCTGACTCGCACTTCTAAGCAAGACGCGTACAAGAAGTGTGCGTTGCAGCCATTTCAGTTGATCCGAAGGTGTTTAGCCTCCAGGCTTTTATATTTTAAAGTCCCAGCATGTGGGATGAGACGAGACCGTGTCACTTCGGCAAACATTAATCTCCCTGGGAGTTTGTGAATAAATGTTTTATTCATCTGGATGAAAATGGTTTTCTCTTAAGTAATATTAATGGAAGTGTTGGGGGAGGGGTGGACCTTTTTTAATGTCTGGCTTGCGAGGCAATAAAAGTCTTTCTACTTATGTAATTAGAGCTGATCTATGCAAATTCTTGATTAAAGTCCTAATTGGTTAATTGTATTTATGTGGAAACATCTGAGTGTGTTTCTGCATGTCACTGCTGTGGAAATGGAGTGTTGGCAGTAAAAATAGTGTAAAAAAAAAAAATCTTGTGAAATGGCGATCTTTTGCCTGAAAAACGTGATCTCTCACGTCTTGACTATGTGTGCCAGAGTGAGACTGGCCTTCAGATCCCCCCCCCGGTCTTCAGCTGAAATGAGATGATAAGGCCTTTCAGTTGTCCTCCAGCTGTGTGCTGTGATGTTAATCCGATCGACTTCAATAATGAGAAAAGGACCAAAGAATCACAATATATGATGTGCAAAAGTGACTGAATTTGAGCCACAAGTGATGGTGTTGGGGAGGGACTTCTTAAAGGGAAAACACTAAAACAATCTGACATTTTCTACAGCAAAACAAACAAACTTAAATATGCTGAAATGGTTTTAAATTCCAGAATGTTTTCGCTTTTTAGCCAGGTAATCCACAAATGATGTTTTCTTCAGTTGAACATGTCTGCTATTCCCCCTAGCCCATCTACTTTGGGAAAGGTGCTTAAACCATAATGATTATCATCAAGAAATATTAATGTGTCCAGCATTTCCAACCTAAAAGCTCATTACGGCCCAAGTTGTGGCTCATCAGTCAGGCAAGGGTCGTGCCAAACGGGCTTCTGGCCGGGCAGTCTCCTGCTGCCTGTGGGTCCTCGCAGGGCCAAGCCAGGGTCACTCCTGCTGGTGCCCCGCCTCCACACCGGGCACTCCTGCAATGGCTGCCCTCCTCCCCAGCCCCCTGCTGGCAGGAGGCTGCTGCCTTCTGGAATCACAGAACCTGTGGCACTGACACGGGGCCAAGGGGGTGGCTGTGTATGCCTGTGTGTGTGTGTTTGTGTGTCTATGTCTGTGTGCACGTACACAAGCTTGTCAGTGTATACACATGTGGCAATGCTTCAGGATATTAAAAAAAATATTAATTTATAAGCATTCATGAATTTACATTATGGATTTGTAATATATTTGTAATATACTGGTAGTTTTGTAATTAAAATCTTGTTAAAAGCATTTTAAGCTTATAACAATGTGAAATTTCACATACTAAAATTGTGTGTTAACACTTGCTGTTCTTTTTTTTTGTAATTATTTTCCGATCTAACTCTGTTAATTTTTATTGCACATTCTCAAATAATCCTTCATAAAATTGGGCCACTGGATTACCTCTTATAAAGGAAAGGAGCATCAGTGAATATTGTTGTTGCTACAGAGTTTCTTATTAGTAAATTGTGTGTGATAATACTGCTGCAATATGTGTGTTTAGTAATGTCACGCATTCTGGGTGTGTTCACGTGTTGGGCTGTTGGGTCTGTAAGCTATCACAGGGAAGTCACAGTTTCCTCTGGGCCGGCGTTTGTCCGACGGCCTCGACTTCCTCGGCACCCGGACAGCATGTCCATGACCTGTGACCGGCGGCGTGTCGGTCGGCACTTTCCGGAAAAGTCCCCCGGCGCCACGTTTCACAGCTGCGTGTAAACTGCACTGATTTGCAGTCGGCCATGTAAGCTTTTCAGATCACTGAGCGGCCTGGTTCACTTTCCATGCAGATGGCACATGCCAGTGTTAATTATTAACAAATTAAAGTGTGTTTTAAGATATTAATCTCAGGGAGGAGCAGCTTAAAAGTCTCAATCTGTGCCTCGTGAGTGTTTGTTCATCGTTCTCGTGCGATGTGACGTGGCGGGGGAGCTCAGATCCTTGCTGTTTTTCGCATTCCTCTTTACTGGTGTTATGTCATCGCATTCCTTCTGTCTTACTCAGTTTATTTTACTTTGGATTGAGAAAATCTTTCAGAAAGCCTCTTTCCCTCTTTTTTTTTTTTGGCCTCTGTTGGTTTGGAGGGCGAGTGCCGTTCGCACTGAACAGCACGGGAGCATGTGGGGGTGGCGTGCAGGCACGGGG
>JAODJU010000081.1:5313513-5325837 GCA_026776725.1 Gnathonemus echidnorhynchus
GGGGGGGGGGGGGGGGGGGGGGGGGGGGGGGGGGGGATGGCGGTGACTGGGCCTGTGCAGCTTGTCGGGGGACTCAGGGAGCCACGCTCCGGAAGTTTCCCTGTGCCTGTCCTCTGATACACAAATAAACAGCGAGCAAATAAGCAAACGCACACACGTATGCAGTTCACATGGGTGTCTCCCCGTAACGCGCATGGAGGTTCGCTAATGGTCGGTCCCTATGGCAGGAAGGCCGCCTGGGTGGGTGCACGACTGCATGGTTCTTCAGTGGCCCCCCCACCCCTCCCTGTGTGTCTTTCAGGCAGCTCCTAGTGGAGGCTGCGGTATGAACCCCCCCGCCGCCTTCATCAGCATTCCAGCCATGAGAGTAATTAAAGCAGGAACGAGTTGGGCTCCAAGCGGAGGAGGAACCTCTGATATCGCGGGCTGGATGATGAATGCACCGCATCACAGGAGATCTCCAGGGGTGGGGGGAGATTTTTCTGATTTCTATGCTTTTTTTTCTCCCCCCCCCCCTGTCGCCTGTGCCCCTCTATTCTCATTTAGGCCTATGCCAAACGGGCTTTCTGTGGCCCCCGTATCTCCGAAGCCCCCCTGGATTGGGGTGTGTGCCATGGCGGGTCCACACTAGTAGCAGGTGGAGCGTTTCTGATACTCAGTCTCCCTCGGGTTGGGACACGCCGCTTCTAGCCGTCATCCTTCGCAGGCGATGCTGAAATCACTTCCTGTGTCATGACCCAGGATTACTGGCAGGTTTCTGCCTGGAATTCTCCTGCTGTCTTTCGGCTCGGCTCCGGGGGTGACAGTGGCCCGACTAGAGCCCGGAAGCTATGTGTCCGTCCCGGAGAGTCGGGATTACATGGCATGTTTACCTTACATGGTCCGTGTTTATGACACCAGATGGCCTAATGGTACTAGAGTAATCCTCTTTATGATTTCTTTGGGATTTGTTTGCTCGTGTGGGTATTTTCCAGAAAACCAGCGGGTGATTAGTCACGTTAGTGGTCTGCGTTTCGGTGTGGTGTGGTCTCTTTGAATTTGTCCACCCCCAAGCTTGGCCCTGGCCTGCAGGCCCTTCATGGGAGTGCTGGTTGTCACTATGTCACAGGTAAAATCTTGTCCCTGATCCCTAACAAACCCATTATCTCAGCACTAACGGTTCCAGTCGTGGAAAAACCAGGTAGATGTTAGATCTTATGTAGGATTTCTTGACACCTTGTAATAATCTCCCCCCCCCCCCATTATCAAAATACCAGTAGATTACAAATACGAAATATTTTTTCTTTTTTGTGCAGGCTTCTTTTTTCTTTAAAACTCTTTGAAAACTAAACCCAACTCAGGATGACCTTAAGCACAATGTCATCTCTCTCATTCATGTCATCTGAGGCCAGAACGCTTCTTAGAGTGTTTACAATTCCCAGAAGAAACATCTCATCAATTCATAGAGGGTCCGTAAAAGAAACATTGATTTTTTTTTTTCTTTCCCTCCTTCTCTCTTGTTACTTTGGCCAAATTACTGGAACACGATGCTGCACTTTGGAGCCTTTGGAGAGATGAGAGAGGGAGCGAGAGAGTGAGAGAGACACTTTCAGGGAGATGAAATCCCTCTAGACCCATGTGACGTCACTGTAAGACTGAGCCCAGGGAAGGCATGTTTTAACAGACTGTTAAATAAGATGTTAAGTAAGGCTTAGTTTTAGAACTGAAAACTAGACCAGAAGATCGTGTGTTCAGTACCCTGGCGGTGGGGCAGTGGTAGTGGGACCCTTATGACGTTCAGAAGGTGCTTAATATGAGAATTGTCAGGTTCTGTCTAGCTTTCTGTGCCATTTATTACAGGCTAAGTGGCTATAATGCCATCAAATCTAAAACTGGTTGTTTTGTTTTACATGTGGGGGCCATCTCAGATGTAGTGAGGGAAAAGGCTCTTTAACAAAGTGTCTATGCAGGTCTGAGCTTAGGTGACGGCATCTCGTGCCACGTTTTGTCAGATCCGTGGTCCAGGGTTGGGGTTCCAGCATCTCGGCAATCCTGCGGCGACGATGCCTAAGAGCCAACCTTCGGTTTCCCTAAGCCCCACGATCTGGAGACGCAAGCCAGCGTCCCGGTTTCTGCGTGGGTGGGGCCTCCCGCCTATCCGGCGTCCTCCCAGCCGCCGTCCGGCTGCTGTATTGCAGCTGGCTCACCTCGTCTCGCCGCCTCCGGAACGATTAAAGGGAAAAACGAAATGCATCTGACCGCCCTGTGCCCCTGCCGGGTTGGGCTCGCATGCGACCGGGAGGCAGCCCCGCCGTCCCAAATATGGGCTGCGGACCCGGGCACGGAGCGCACCTTTCCCGTCCCGCGGGGGAGGCACCAGATGGAGAGATTTGATTAACCGGGCAGCCTGCTACCAAATGTTCGGCGGGACACACGCGAGCGCACACACACACGCACACGCGCGGCATTGACACGGGGAGCGGGGCTCTGAAATGGCGGCCCGTGAGGGAGCAGGCGCCGAGGTGCCGTAAAGCAGACGGCCGCCTGAGCACCAGCTGGGGCTTTCGGGATCCGGCGGTCCCCAGAGCAGACGCTCAACGCCGGAGACGGCTCCGCTCCGCCATATGTGGAACTCTTCTATCCTCCGCCTCGTTTCCCGGGGGAGCGGGGCCGCTGGGACGCGTGCAGGCAGGTGAATTGCTCTTAAAGCAGGGCACTTAATCACTGGGTTAACGCAGGAAGCCTGGGGAGAGGAAATGGAGCTGCAGAGAGACCGGCTCAGACTGCCGGAGCCCTGGAGCTCGTTTCTGTTCCTGGGGGAAAAAAAAACTGGACTGTGTGCCACCAGCCTTTAGTCCACAACCTTCATCAGGAAGCACTGGAAATCCTTGGAAAGCTCCGTGTACGTTATCATCTTTCTGCAGTCTTTCCCTTCCCCCCCCCCCCCATGATACTGCTCAGATGTAACGTCGCCGGTCTGACGGCAGTGTTTGTTTCCAGCCCTACTTTAAGTACCTTCCCTGTCCTCTTTGATTATCAGTGAGGATACGCTCTCCCTGGCTGATAAAAATGTCACGTTCTGAGCAGAGTCTCATCTCCCCTCCCCCCCCCCCCCCGGCTCTCTGCACGTCAGCCCGTCATCGTGTTCCGGCTTTGGTGCCTTCTGGGGGAGAGGGTCAGGCTTCCCATTTGTGTGCCTGCCATTTCCCTGGCTGCTGGCAAAATATTTGGACGTTTAGGGCAGGTGTGCTCTAAGGTTAAATGACGGCTCTCCTGTCCCTTTCCAGTTTATCGAGTGGCTGATTTGTGTCGCATTACATAGCTTTTCGTGGTGACATCGCTGGCGTGGTAAAGGGGCCACTCTCACCCCCCCTGCCCTTCAAGGTGCTTCATAGATCATTAGGATTAATGGCTGGAAGGAGGTGTTGTGATGGGCGCAGATTGGGAGAGTGGAACCACAAGCAGCAGGGTGTGTCCAGTCTCACTGTCTTGCTGAGGGAGGGTCAAATCCTCAAGGTTAATGAGGGGGGGCATCAGTGGCACCGAGTCTGACTCTGGTCTCCACTCTTATCTCGTGAGCTTTCAGCCACTAGAGGTTCCAGAGGGTTTTCCCGATCCTGCGGCAGGACATTGTGACGTCATTGCAGGTGTCAGTGTTCGGCGTGGCCGTCTCCCCGTGCTTCATGGATCCCAGTTACTCGAGCACACTGATCCCCCTTTTGTAGGGTGGGGGCTCAGCTTGAGATGCCGAATGACATTCCCAGGTACGGGTCTGTACACGGGGTAGCCCGGTGACACAGTCGTTGGCACCGATGCCTCAGATCTCTAGGTCCAGGGTTTGAGTCTCCATGGCTCCATGTGTGGAGTTTTCATGTCCTCCCCGTGTCGTCGTGGGGTTTCCTCCAGGTATTCCGGTTTCCCCTCACAGTCCAAAAACATGCTATCCCAAATTGTTCGTAGGTGTGAATGTGTGTCTGAATGGTGAGTGTGCCCTGTGATGGCTTGGTGCCCCATCCTGGGTTATCCCCTGCCTTAAGCCCATAGCTTCCAGGATAGGCTCCGATTCACTTACCCTGCTGCTCTGATAACGCCAATCTGACCTGACGCAGTGTCTCTCTGGTGCGGGAGGCACCGCCCAGACTAAGTGCTTGTTTTGAACCTGGTTTATCACTATGGTGCTTCAGAGTGGTATGGGGAGGCAGGGGCAGCTGTCCCTGGAGGCTGAGCCACTGACAGCCCCCCCAGGGAGGGACCGCGGCGCTGGCTCATTCGTCAGCACTTCTAGCTCTGCTGGGAGGGCATTACCTTGCCACAGCACTCTCCTGGCTTCCTGGGAGAGCTGAAAGCCTTGACTTCCACCGCCTCTGTGCTAGTAGGTGAAGACGGCAATTGAGTCAGGGCTATGGGTGACCAGAACTGTATGAGATCCAACATCGTTTGAGTCTTTCGCCACCTTACCCACATCATTTCATGCCTTTTCATTCACCTACAAACCGGCTGATGGCAGAGCTGTTCACCGGGCGACAGCCGAGAGTGGTGTACTGGAGGAGATGTTTTTGAAGCCTGACCGTCACATGTCACATATAAGTCACAGGTAAATGAAAGAATGGTTCCATCAGCACATGCTGTGCTTTGTAGAGTGGGTACTGAATTGTGTGCGTTTGCTGTTTGTTTTCAGCTGCCTTTCTCTTGTGGGCTTTTGTTTCTACTTCACATTTCATGTTTCGGTCTGTATAGTCTGTCAAGTCGTCGTTTTGCTCTGATGGATCTATCAACATCTGGCTTGTTTCTGAGAAGTCGTCGATGAGGCTTTGAATTATGAGAGTGGCCCCCTTGCTAGCACCATTGGTGGGGAGAGGGTCCCTGTCAGATGATCAGACAGTCACTTGTTGGGTCCTCGCTAACGTTTCTTGCTGGACTTTTCCCGTTTTCCTCACACCAAAGTGTGTTGTGATACTCTAGTGTGTAACCCTCTCCTGCTGTATATACATCCCAAATCTTCAGTGTGTTTATAACAGGGTCACACCAGGGCCACGTGCAGGACGGCATTTCCTTGAAGCTTGTGGATTTAATCCCTCTTACGTGATGTCCATCCAGATGCATCAAATGTTAAGACTTTCCATAGGATCAAGGTGTATTACAAGTACTGCAATTTGACATCGGGGGCCATTGCCCCAAAGAGGATCAGGACTTTGTGTGTGTGTGTGTGCCTAAGGGGTAGAGTTTTGTACAGTTGCTTTCGTAATGTGATATATAACACCAAAATAATAGACTCTAGGATGTGGCTAATGGACGACAACCTGGGTTTCAGCAGTTAGTTCTGTGGGCTGTGGTCATGCGTGGGCACTGCGATCTGGGTCACAGGGGGTTCCGTTTCGGTATCCGTCTTTCCTGGCCCGACTCCCACGGAAAGCCCCTTGCTTCCCCACAGTAACTTCGGACCGCCTTAGTGCCCCCTCCCGGCTGCTATTGTGGAATGGAGGCTCTCAGCCGATAGGATCCCCTTTTGGCATTGCTGAAATTCCTATATCCAGAACAAAGAAAAAAGTGAGGGACCATTGGGCTCCTTGTAGAGTTCCCCAGAACCAGGTAGGATGCCTGGTTCCTAGATACTGCAGCACACATGACCCACCCACCCGTCCGCCGTCTTTGTTGAGTGACGGGAGATGCTTCCAGACTTGCAGTGGGCGGGGCTATCCTGCGCCGTCACTCACTGATGGCTCAGCTAACTCCAGTTGGGTTAAAGCTACCATTGGAATAAGGCAGGTGATAATTGGCGGTATGAGAGAACCCCAAGTTCGGCTTAATGTTGAAGCTTAACGAACAGAAATGGGGATTTATAATTATATGATGACACATTTATGCAGAATACCAGAAAACGGTATCCTTCATAACACGCGGAACTAAGGAAGACGTGCCTTATGGTTTCGGCCGGCCAACGGTGATTGTTTCAGGAAAATGAGCCCCCCCCCATACGTGGCTCACGGTGCTACCTCACACATCCCTCCTGGATGAGTGCGGTTTCCGTAATGAGGTCCCCTATCTGAACGGAGGAGCTAATTCTGATGTAGCCGAGGTAATGAAGTCCCCTCCCCCGGCGTGAGCGGCGGCGTGGAGTGGCAAGGGGGGGCAGTAATGAAATGGTGCCTCTCACGGGCACAAGTACGCCAGACGCGCAGTGCCACGACGCAAAAGGTCGCCTCGTTGTTCACGCGGATATATGCGACGCGTAGCATGGCCTGCGCCAAGTGCAATTACGCTAACGACGCATGCCCCCCACCCCCCCGCGGCTGCCGGCCCCGCGCGCCCCTGCCGACGGAGTCGGCCTGCACGGCGGGAGTCTCCTTTTCTATTAAGAAAACCTCCAGATACCTGATGATGAATTCTCCCCCGCCAAATGTTCTTCTTTCATCGGCAGGCTGGAGCGCTCCTGAAATGAACCCGGAGAGCCGCGTGACACGTCGGGGGGGCAGGGGCTTAGGTGAGCCTGCTCGCGTCAGGCACGGCAATCAATTAATGAGAATGGCTGTGGGTACGAGCCTGGCTTGGGACCGAGGCCGGCCGCGGACCGACGACGAAGGGGCGGGACCAAAGTGCAGTCACACAGCTGAAGCGGCCAGTCGCATCCCGACGTCCTTCCATTTGCTCGAAGGCGCTGTTCTGTCGTCTCGCTGTTAATTCAGTACGCATAGAAGATCGCTTCTCCATTTTCACTCTCTCTCGTGATGGGTTTAGCGGGTCCCCGCGGGCGCTGGCGGGGCGCTGGGGAGGAGTGGTACGACGCCCGTGTCTGTAATGGGTCGCCGCAGGCGAGGCAGCAAAAGGCGCCGGTGGCCCACTTTGATCTGTCCTACTGAGTGGCGTCGCATGTCCCCGACGGCCACCCATATGTGCAGCGTGCCCGCGTGCCTATTCGCCTGTGCGCGTCATTTAACACGCTGGGGGCGAGTGCAAAGCCCTACGCTGGGTTTCTTCTGCTTTTCAGTTAAACATGCATCCTCCCTAAATCTTAAAGTGTTTGCCTGTTTTGCCTTTGATTCCTTTATGAAATGAATTGCTCCTTATAATATGTCTAAAATGGCACAGAAGAGATTCTGTAACAGTGCCGTGGTTGTACTGTTACTGAGTACATTCTGTGCATTGTATTTTAAAAACTCGTATGGGTAACGTCCCGGCATGCAGTAATTATGAAGCACTGCTGCAGCCTTTAGGACTGGCTTATCGATCAGAGTGACTTTCTGTAAGGTTGCCAGATAAATCCGCCTCACGGAGCTGTCGCTAAGTGGGGACCTGGCTCGTGTCCCACATTCCCGGTCACATCCACCAGGACACGAGGTGCTGTGCGATACCAGTCTTATGTAGAATTTTTTTGAACAACGAAGATTCCATCACAGTTCGAATTGCACTCACAGGACCGTACATTTTGGCCATTCAGAGTCATGCAGGGGTGTAAGGTGGGGCCGGGTTCAAGGTTGGACCTGAGGTTTCACTATGAGTCAGCTTTGGGGAGGATGTCTCCTTTTGGGTGGTCTTATACTACATAACACTTCTTTGTCGAGCTGTTGTTAACTAACACATGTTACAGTGTTCCATCATAAATATTCACGACACTGTTTTTTAGTTGGGAACTTTGTGAGCGTTTTGGAGCTCTTACACAATTTGACGTGGGGTTTTGAGGTCATAGGAGCTGCGAAATGCTCCTCCAGCCTGGCCGGGACGATATGTCTGTCTGCATTGTGTTTGTCATTTCTGCGGTGCAGCGTCATGCCTGCTTTCAGCCCCAGGGCCCCCGGGATCAGGGCTGCCCTCGGTGTGGAACTCCAGACGCGCTTCTGCCGGCCCTGCATTTTTGATTAGGACCTCTGTGGCGCCCCTGCACGTTGGAGCCACTGTTAGCTTCTATCAGAAGGCTAGTCCCGGTTTCCCTGACTAGCTTGTTCACTGCCTCCCCCAGCACCTCCTCATCCTTCCATCACTCCACATCCCCACTGCACGCCCCAACCCAACCCAGCCTGCTTCATGTCAGTAGAGGAACTAAAATAAAGATCAGGCTTGATGTTTGATGACTCATTTTGCATGCTGTGTGTGTGTGGGTGGGAGTGTGTGTGTGTGTGTGTGTGTGTATGCATTAGGCTTGTCACAATACTCAACGACTTAAGGCACAATATATGGACATGACCATGATCATTTTCTCTGACCTCAATATTGACAAATTGTGTTTACATACATATTTGTTTATATAAGAATGAATGCTACCAACATTTTAGCTAGTCATGTTGCTTCTTCCCTCTTGTCTGCTCTGTGTCACAGAATGCTCCTTCACACACAGGGGCAGGACTGGACATGTTGCCCGGGCAAACCTGGCATTTGCTAGGGGCTCTGGACCACTAGGGGTGCACTGGGAGGCTTGTAATAGTGTTGCACAATTGCATTGCGCTGCCATCTTGGTGCATCGTCAGTCACTCCAAGCCCATAATTAGAAGCTGGTCTAGTACTCAGTGAGACCAGTCATTTTCAGTACACTTCACACTGGGACACAAAATAATATTATATAAAACAAAGTAAATAAAACTAAATAAAAGCAGACAATATAAAGCGAAAACGAATGTTACTGGATGTGACGCATACACATTAAAAGCAACATGGCTGGTAGCTTCCTGCTGTCTGTCACGAGGATATTGGTAATTGTCTGGTTTTTCAAATGTCGTGGGTAACACTGAAGCAAACAAAAATAACTAAATGTCTGGAGGCTTAATTTCTTTATTTCTGACTGGGTACAAGAACTGCAGAAGTAAAGTGTGGATGAAATATTTCAGTGTATTCACAGGTACATACAAGTATAATCTCATTCTTCTTACTCCATCCTATTATATTGTTTGTCATTATTTTTTTCATTATGTCACAGTAAAGTTAAGCAATTATGTTGCTCTGTGTTGTGTTAGCATTACAGTGCAGTGCCAATCTGGTATGACCGCACAGAAGTGAATGTGTTTTAAGGGTAAATTGTTACTCATATCTAGCTTACAGCCAATATGTTGTCGCTTTGCATTTTTTGTTGACAGAGGACCTAACAAATGACAAGTTCACAGCCCTATATCAGATATATGCAGCTTTTGGTTGTGTGATTTTATTTTAATTTAGGATATTTACTTTTTTGACATTCAAATTCCAATTAATTAAAATAGTTCAGTGTTCTTTGAAGGGGTGTACTTGCACTGCCATCCTGTTTTATTAACATTGCATCAGTGGCGTTAAATCGTCTTAAAATGACAAAAATATCATTTACTGGAATAATTTCTAGGACAGTGTATCGTGTAACAAAAGTCATGCCAGGCCTAGTGTGCATGTGTGTGTATTCCCCTGACCTGTCTTCTGTCATAAAATCAGGCTTGTGACTACTCTGAGCTGTGCCCCCCCCTCCAGCAGACAACCATGTGACCCCAGTCTGAGCCTCCCAGCTTCTCCCAGCATAATGCACTCTCTGCCTGCCTCTTTCTACGCACCACCAAACAACAATAGGAGCCATAGCAGCGTCGTTTCCTTTCTGCTAGAGAACAGACCGTGAAATTAACCGCAGAACAGGGCATGTAATTGTGATGTAATTGTGATTTTCAATATGTGTTATCAACGGCTAACAGCGTCAGCTGCCTTTGTTTGGGGGACTTTCTCTTCTTGATTACTCTGTGGACCAGAGTATCAAGATCACAAGCATCTTCTTCTACACGCTGTAAAACCACACTTGTGCTTTTCCAGAACATAATTATTTTAAATAGGTTTGAAATTGCTCCACTGTGGTGTGTCATCCGGGTAAATTCATTGGTTAGCTGCCTTGTAGCCTGTCTGGTGGTGTACAGGAGGACTCAGTCGGAGCTCCATCAAGCCCTGAAGGTCTGGATCAGGCTGTTCTACAGATCGATACATCTGCCCATAACAGCTTTTGTCCTCCTGGGGTCCTTGGACAGATACTGTGCTATGTGGCACTAAGGTTTTGTTAGCAGGCTAGCTTTGCCATGGCCAGTCTAGTCATACTTTCTGCTGGCAAAGAAATAGCTAAGGGATTAATAGGATATAAGATGTGTTTCTTTCTTTTATTATTCAAGATGGCGAACATTACTCAATCTTCGCATATCCACGTTTAAATGAAGGTGGAGAAATGAGCTTTGATCCTCTCTATTCTTGAATTGTGGAGTTTCACATTTGCTGATAATTCCAAAGCGGTGACCCTTGCATACAGAGGATCTCTCATCTGTGGGGGAAAATATGACGGTCTATCCAGACACTACACCCTGACCTTATAAGGAACTGCTCAGAGTGATGCTTAAAAAGAAAACTACAAAATCTGTCCAAAGAGAGCAGATTAAGAGTAGGTGGCATGTCATCGACAGTGGTCCTTTGGCAGCTCCTTTGCTTATGAACATCCTAATTATCTTAAGGCCTTCCCAACAGCTAATGGTAAATTTCAGTACTGGCATGTGGTTCCTTGCGAGCGAATAATCTCTGAAATGAACACAGTGCTGCTGTTGCTGTGGGGAGCACATGCAGGTCAACGGGGGTTTTTTAACTCCCATTAGGTACTGACTTTAATTTTCCCCATTACCTGTTATGCTTGGTAATTATGCCAGGAGAGTGGTTAAATAAAGTCCACAGTTCCCTCTGCTGTGTTTAATCCCCAAACCGAATCTCCTGGGTATCTTTTTGGCTGGATTCACTGCACTAGAATTAGGTACATTTAGTACCTGTAGGTAAAGCTTAAACTAATACAAACATGGAACCATATGAATGTTAACTATTAATAATGCATAATTTTATCGTGGTGCATTTGAACTGTCTAAAGCTGCAATATTAAAATTCAACCAACATAATAGTAAATCGACAATTATTATTTAGCACGTGTTTCTTTGGTTGGTTACCACTCACTTTCCAGTGTTTTCCAGAGTTTTTGCAGGTTTAATTCTGTGGGACCTGGCTTCCCTAAGCTGTAAACTGCACTTTCCTTAGAGACGTTTACTTTGCACAGAGGCAGCCCTGTTATGTCGAGCTGTTCTTGCCTGTTATCCACACCCACTTCCCAGGGAGCCAAAAAATCAGAATCCCTGGTTGTAAAACTGCGCTCCTCTATACCCTTTACAGCCTTTGCTGTAGTTTGCTAGGGTTTGGACTGATGTGACCGCAGCAGAGCCAAACAGAGAGGTGGTGCCCCGTGGTCTGATCTCTGTCCCGGTTTATTATATAACAGTCCATGAATATAATATCATACTTGAGTATCATACTCTCTGGGATTCTCAGTGTGTACGAACGCGCTCGTGCTGCGAGTATCGCTGACGTCTTTACAAGGTGACAGAAACATCCTGCTGCCTGATACTCCGGTGAAGCCGCGCGTCCCGGAGCAGACTATACCGCGTGCGTCACCTTCCCCGAAACTGCACCTCTGTCAGCAAATGGAAAAATAAGGCAATGTCTTGGATTTCTCTCAGACGGGGCTTGTTTAAGTGTCTGTAGCTGGGAAACGGTGAGCTGAAAGGACAGTGGGGCTGGGAGGGAGGAAATGACACGCTCTCTTCAGGGGGATGACAGGGGCTAGGGGGCGATATTCCCAGGGGGCCTGTAACTGGACAGGAACTAAGGCATCATAGGCCAGTGCTCCAGAGACCAGCTGATTGGACAGTCTGGCTGGATCCGGAAGTGAACTCGCCGGTGACGGCATTGGATTTCCTGGGGGGACAGTCCCCACCCGTATTATAACAGTTCAGCCTTCTCTCGTACCCGTGCCGAGCAGAGGCGGCCAGATCCGCTGTGCGGGCTGCGGGATCAGATTTGCGTGCTCTACGGGAAGGCAGCATGCGGGCATAGCTTTGGACACATGAATCTCCGCCAGGGTGACTGCATGCACTGCCCCCTGGAGGTGTGGGGGAGCAGGACTTGCAAAATTTCTAAATCCCTGGTAGCCCTTCGGGCAGGCATTCATATTTTTTTTGCCTGAAATAACTTTCAACTAGCCCAAATTAAAAAGACTACTTTTAAAGGTATATATACTCAAGAAAGCAAAAACAAATTCAACATGGAGACATTTTGTAAAGGCCATTCTTATCATTTTTATATAATCGCCATTATATAGGACAGAGACAATATTAACTAGGCACCAGCCGTGAACTTGGGACACAGCAGTCTCTCAACATCACAGACATCGAGAGAGGAAAGCAGCCGCACGTGCAGTGATAAGATAAATCAGCCAAGAATTTGCCTTTAAAACACATTCATTTATGTGCAATCAAACCAGAATTGTTGTAATAACAATGACAACAGGCACAGCACTGTAATGCTAGCATGACAGCACAGACCGACGTA
>JAODJU010000081.1:5326681-5337193 GCA_026776725.1 Gnathonemus echidnorhynchus
AATAAATTAAACCTCCAGACTTTTACTCGCTTTCTTTTGCTACTGTTGCTTCTTTGCTACCAATGATGTTTGGAAATTCATACAATTAACAATATTCTGAAAAATGAAAGTGATCGGCTCACAAACATTTTGTTTTCAATGTGTCTGGGTCCCATCCAGTAATATCATTTTACTTTTTGTACCATTTGCTTGATTAATTTGCTTTTATATAACATTATTTCTTGTTACTATGTGCAGTGTACTGAATGTGACTGGTATGATAATAAAGCCACACTTGAATTTCCTTGCTTGCTTTAAAGTGCTCAAAGTACTCAATTACCATGAATGACAATGATCCAAGATCGCGACACGAGGCGATTGCACAGTAAATTTCAGCCCTCCTATAAATCGGGCTTTAAGGGTACACTTCCTAGGAGACCATGAGCAAAAGCTTGTTCATTCAGTGGTCAAAGTTTTTCCTCCAAATAGCATGTGAAAAGAGCAGAAAAGGCAAATAAAGGAGGGAATTTAATTTTACTCGGAGGATAATTTCTGGTAGCCCATTGGGCAGGGTGTTATGTTTTGGTAGCCCGACAGGAACACTTGATTGTCCCAGGACATCAGGCTAGCGATTTGGCGGTTTCCTGTTCTTATGGGATAAACTGGGAAGATTCAAATTAGGTCTCCTAACCCTCCGTTTTTGCTGGTTATGAGTCCGGCTGGGCTCATAATTAATTGCTTAGTTGAAATTTTAATTGAATGTGTTGCACTGTTCAGTTAATGTAACAGAACATGTTTCCTGAGGCCATGTTAACCTGAAAACCAGTATATCCGTCCAGTATATCCAGCATCTACTGACTGTATAACTCATTTATAAATGGGGTTCTTTATAGCTGTATGTTATGTATTCAGGTACTACATATGAACAATGAACACTAAATTCATCTTAAGGAAAGGAATGTTTAGAAATATCTGCTCACAAGTAAAATGGATGGTAAAATGCTGAAATAGAGTGCAATTTTAAAACTTTATCATGTGAATACAGTTGTACCCAGTAGAATTAAAAACTGTCATATTCACAAGTCATTTCAGAAGCTTGGTAAAATTAATATTTTATATTATATTTGAACCTTTGATTAGAGGAAAAATATCTTATTCTTTAAGGAGAAAAGTCTTAATATCGTATGTTTATTTTGGTTTTAGAAAATGGCTTTTTTAAATTGCCTTGGAAAGATTAATTGCCTTCCAACAAAGGTCACATATAGCCCCACCCATCATGATATTTGGCTCCACCCACCCTGTGACATCATTCATATTATTACTGTATCGTGTGCCTGTTAGTGAATCAGAGGGAGACAAATTATATTATCACCCTTGGAATTTGACAACTGAAATGAGTGCCTGGAGTCTCTGGTCCATGTGTGTGGTTTCGGTGACAGTGGTTCTGGTGAGTTGGGTCTGTGCCTGTGTCTGTCCCACTTGTAGCACCGTGAGTGGTTTCTTCACAGAGCCCCCCCAGGTCTCAGCGGGCTCCGTGTCCAAGTCCACGGAGCGGATCTTGGAATCTGGGACAGTGCCGCATACCAGGCGGTGTCCTTCGGCTGTCCGTACCACGGGATTATGAAGCGTGACAGTGCCACTGTTGACCCCCCTGGGATCTGGGGCTTTCTGTCCTGGCGTCCTGTGGTGGACTGGCGAAGTTTCACAAAGCTCGAGGTCACCATTTCCTTCCCTGCTTGTGCTCTCGGCCAGTATCTTTTTTTTTTTTTTTTTTTGCTGGTCATTTGAGGTTGCTGGTGCTGTCGTTCCACGGAGGGCTGGTTCTTGTTCGGTCGAGTCGACCATTATATACATTTCTTTCACTGTGTGCGGTTGTTAGCATTTGTGGTATGATTTATGGTGACTGATTTGTGTTGTTAATGTGCATAGTGTCTGCTGTTTGCCAGCCAAACTTTAAGATGTGTCACACAGTCCTGATGTTTTTCCCCCTCTGGGTCTGGGGTTTAGAAGAACAGCTCGGACCAGAGTACTGGATATGTGTAATTTCATATCCTCACAGGGACTGGATCAAGACTGTGAGGAACGTGATATGTCTGGAACTCCACAGTCTGACTGGGAATGGGATGTTCACGTATTTTAAGTGTGTATAAATATGGACATTTTTTAAAAGTCTATGTACCTGTGCCTTGAAGCTGTAGTTATTCGTGTTTCCAGGAACCCTGTGCATTTCTAGGTTCATGGTCTAGGAACCATGACTGCATCCTGCTGTAGCACAGGACCTCCCTCTGCTGTCAATCATCTCCTCTGCCAATGAGCGCATCGCTCAGATTTCACCTTTCTTTCTAAACGTGACCAAACATTAACCTAAGCTGATCTTAATTAAAAGAAAAGGGATGAAGACATTTTTTGATGAGTATCAGTGCTGTACTAGTGACTCAGGGAGAGTAAACAGCTCCAATTCGCTACATATTTCCTCCTCATAGTCGGCTGGCCGAAGGTCACCTTAGAGTACTGAAAACCCCGCCTGTGTGTTACTCTTGTAGACGAATAAGACATAGATCCATTTTGGTAGCAGACCGCTGTGGATGCTTGTTGTTTGTGCAATTCCATACAAAGGAGCTTTTTTGCTCTTATTTTATTATTAATTTGCTCAGCGGACTTGCTTGCTTGGAACTAAAGATGAAACCTGCCAGAGGCATCGCAGTCAAAGCACTCTGTAGTCGTCCAGATATCTCACCGCTTGGCAGAAGTCGGCAATTAAGGGAGAACCATGGCCTTCTTGACCCCCCTCGTGACCTTGGCCTTCATGACCCTCCTCACTAACCCCACCCCATGGCCAAGCCTCTCTGAAGCTTCCGTGGCAGCCCTGGTCCCCTGATCCGAAAGGTGGTGAGGATCTGAAGGTGGAGTGAAAGCCCATTGTGGGCTTTCATAGAGATCATTCCAGTAACTGACAGTGTTTATTTGAGATGATGGAGCTAGATTCTTTACTGCGGGCAAACTGACCAAAATAACCATCTACGTATTTGATGCAACAGGGAGCTAACTTGTGTACATGAATGTACAGGTGTCTGTGAGTCTTTCATGATGTAATACTTAAAGCTAAAGTTTGTACAATTTCTTGATAAAACCCAAGATTTATTTCCTCTGAATGCCTGTTAGGTTTGACTTTCGTTTGTGACATGGCATCGTGGGGAATTTCCTTACACTCAGGTGTGAGACGATGACACTCATGGGCGCTTATTAAGCTGGAGTGACCAATGGCTTTGTGATCTCAGCATTCCTGCTTAAGAGGATCCGTGTGGATAACAATACATGAGGACTAAGTCCAATTAAAGCAGTGCCATCCAGCACAAGTCTTTTTATGATATTTTCTATTAATTTCTCGTGGTTTCTGGCTGCAGATGTTACTTCTGATTGCCTATGGTTCCTACCACAGACTCTACACTCCTGTCTTCTCGTGCCCCATCCTCTTTTTACCCCAGACTCTACACTCCTGTCTTCTCGTGCCCCGTCCTCCTCCTACCACAGACTCTACACTCCTGTCTTCTCGTGCCCCGTCCTCTTCCTACCCCAGACTCTACACTCCTGTCTTCTCGTGCCCCATCCTCTTTCTACCCCTGACTCTACACTCCATCCTGAAAATGCTAGGATGGAGGGTACCAGCTGTAGAAGGTAACATGCCAATCAGTAGTCCCTGGAAACATGCCTGGAGTCAGGAAGTCTAGTGAAATCCAGCCTGAATCTTGCCCTCGGCTGCTTTCCGTCCGCACGGCACTGAGATCCCTGTTTGTTTCTTCACCCACTTTAGAGGAAGGACTGAACCACGAGTGCAAGCTGTGCAGCCAGTCGTTCGACTCGCCCGCCAAACTGCAGTGTCACCTGATCGAGCACAGCTTTGAGGGCATGGGTGGCACTTTCAAGTGTCCCGTCTGCTTCACAGGTACGTGTCTACTTTTGGGGAGGTGGGGCTGGTGGTGTGGTCTGGCTCTGGGAGCGGGGTTTGGAGGTGGGGGGGGGGGGGGGGTTTGCTGTATGATTATTTCCTTCTAAATGCTTTGGAATGGAAGAGACCTTGAAATAGACTGCAGATGCTTAAGCCAATTTATAGCCTTTTTTATTATAATTAATTTTTTTATCCAAAGGTTTTTTTTTTAGGACTCAACAATTGACAAAGTGTCTTCAGGGTGGTGCTCCCACTGTAATTAAAGCCGGTCAGGGTTCTCACACTAAAGCATCTCCATTAGCGGATGTCTTCAAAAAAACATTTTAATAATAGCTAAGAGGCCAAAACTCATAGCTCCTTTGCTGGGTGTGGCTTTATGGGTCCGGTGCAAACATCCACTGGATCAGTGCATGTCCAAGGCCTATAGACAACCATGTCGTCACCTGCCCTGTGGAAAGAACTGACAGACTTGACATAGAAATTATAGATGGTTATAGGCATAGAAATGTGACATAGATGTTCAACGATTTCGTCGTGCTTAGAAATAGCTGCTAAGCAAATAGATTAATGAAACATCCGCGGAGGGCTACTGAGGCTGTTCTACAATCAGAGGATTATGTAGCTTCACGAGCAGGACACAGGTACATGCAATTACTGTTGTCTGGAGTGGATAATTATTTCAAAACGAGGGTAAAAGGGGCAGGGCATCCGATGACATACCGTCTGAGCTTTCTGCTGCGCGCGGGCTTCTGAAATTGCCTCCAAATCAGAAATAAATTAACGTAATCAGCAGAGAAAGATGTGTTAATTGTCAATGTCAGCCCAGGTAATGTTTCCTCTTGCCGCGCGTCTCGGCGGCGGGAGAGGACCCCCTCCGGTGAGAATCGCTTTCCGCCGTCGGGGTCAGCGGGGTTAATTGTCTGTGTAATGAAATCTGTGAAGTCGTCAGCTAGTTCCGCACACTTTCTGAACAGGGTTAAAATGGCAGGCGCTGGAAATCGGTGTGATTTTCTTTTCTTTTTTTTTTTTTTCGCTTCCTTGGTTTAGGGCTGCGTTCCAGCCGTCTGCCTTGGCAGAAGTTAGGGATGGAATCACACGGAAGAGTCTTAGGAACCGGTTTCCGTGAACTGGGTCTGGAGTCACACTGGGTTTCGGTCACACTTGGCCGCCACCACTGTTGCCGGGCTAATGTTTTTGTTTTTTTTTCACACATTGAAATGCTTTAAATTTTGTGTTAGACGGATTTGGACGCGGTGCCCCTCGAAGTAGTAAAAACACACAGTAGAACACACCTCAGTGCCTCCAGTGTGTTAACACGAAGTTACTGAATGTTTGCGTGTGACATGAGGGAACTCCTGTGCTACATGTATCACCAGACACCATGTGACCTCACCTTCACCCTTGATCATGTGACCATTTGCTTTCTCTGGGGAATTTTCACTTTAATAGCAACGCACATGCCAGCAACACACAGATCGTAATGCTTTGCCCTGCTAGTTATAAAGCCACGCGGTTCCTGTTCTGTAAAGGTCTGCTACTCTAGAGGAAGTGATGTTGTAGTTCACAAAGAGACCTGCAGTGAATCTGCGGGCGTGAATTTAATGTAACACTTAAAATCTGACAATATCTCTGATTGCTATATAGCATTTGCCAGAGACTCATTTCCATCGGTATAGACTTAGCGTCTTGTAATAAAATAAATATGTCGTTCCTATCAGCAGACTGTAATCAGTCAAAAATATTACACCTGGGTGTCCCGTTCTGCCCCCCGGAGTTTGGGCCCTGCCACATCCATCTGGTCACCTGAGCGGAGCAGCTGCAGGTGCTCTGAGCACGCTCACAGGGGGCGTCGGGGGAGGGGCCGGCTCACAGGGGGCGTCGGGGGAGGGGCCAGCTCTCAGGAGCTCCGGGGTGGGGGGTTGCCAAGCCAGCATCAGGAAGGCGGGGGCCCACTCACCCACTCACATATTGCCATCTTTGGAGGGTCCCGCTGCCGCAGTAACGTATAACGAAAAGAGGTTTGTGCCGGCCTAACGAGCTAGAACGGGATTACGGACTGCCCAAGGGTCTGGGGGCCGCGGTGTTCCTAGGAAGGAGGCCGGAATCTGCGGTGTGAAGAAATGCTGTGCGATGGGGAATAAACAGGCCTCATACCTCACTGATCAGCTGAAGTTCACCGCTCTGCCCCCCCATTAATGGTACAGTCCCTGGGGTCACCTTTTTTTTAAAAAAAAATATCTAGGATGAAGAGATGAAGACCTCAGCAGCCCCTTTCTGTTCCACAGCCCCCCCCACTCCCCCTGTCTTAGTGGTACAGGCCGAAGGCCGTGCAGGATTCAGAGCGTGTTCGGTTTTATCTACCCTGGGGGGAGAGGACACACCGGCGTGTTCCAGCCCTCTGCACTGGGGAGCAGGCCGCCCCTGCTCTCTAATGCAGCGCATGGTGCACACCGGCATGTTGCGAGCAGCTCTGAGAGCGCAGGCATCATGCGTCCAGCTGCGGCCGCAGCCTGACAGCGGGTCACCGGTGACTTCATGGACCGCAATTTATTTTCCTGGCAGTGCCTGACAAGTGCAGCGTTCCTTTAATGATAAATCCAAAGCTCCCCTCTTCCCCTCTCTCTCTCTCTCTCTCTCTCTCCCCCTCTCGCTCCCTTCCTTACCTCCCTCCCTCTCCCCCCGCTCTTTTCTCAGGCCCCAGCTCCCATTTGGCACTTGGCCGCTGTTAGCCATTCCTCAGACCACTACTTGCCAAAGCAGCTTAATGTTCAAAGTGTGGCTCATTTTTTTTTTTTTGGGGGGGGGGGGCATCTTTTTCCCTGGTTGGATCCGACAGACGGACCTCCCCCAGCGCCCCCCCCCCACCTGCATCGATCAGGCTGGGTTTGTAAACCCCCACCACCCGCCACACCCTTACACATGGCCGGCTCGTATCAAGAGCACAGAATCCAGGAGTGCTCCGTGGGGGGGGGGTGTTTTAGAAGTGGCTGCGTAGCATGATTCTGTACACTGTACTGGGACAGACTGACCTCTGGGAAAGAGAGGGAGAGATGGGAGAATGGACAGCCAAGGGCTCTGTGTGGTGTTGGTAATGGGGGGGGGGGGTTATTGAGAGACTTTAAATGAGTCACATGTGGGGTGTCTGGCTCTGGGTCATTAAAACGGCCATTTCATGAGTATCAAACACATAGGACGGCAACAGGAATAACTTAAATGTGGGTTTGTTGTATGTTGAACACAATATTTATCATCACTGTATCCTGTTTTTTCCTCTGAATAATTATAATTACTACCCAACTGCTTTATTACACAACCTACTCATAAATCCGACATTGTTATTAGTGGTCAGACAGCGAAGGGGTAGTGACTGGCTGATTGGATCGTCGCTGTATGAACTACGGATATTAGGGATGCAAGTAATATTCTGGTAACGAGAGGCCAGAATAGCTGCGGTTCCGTCGGTGACTTATTGCGAGGTTGGCGTGCAGCTGAGAGGGTGCTGCGGGGTGGCGTGTGAACGGTCCTGCTGTTAGTGGGAAGGATGCTTTTGATCCTTCCGTGGTTGATGTACACAATCCAAGGAGAGCTGACCCTGCCCTATTGATATGGACGGCAGTGGAGGTTCTGCAGTTATGTTTCGCCGTGTAGACTAATCCTGTAGACTGCGATGCCACTCTGTTTTTTTTTTTTCGTCTCCCTTTGTTTCAAAAGGTCGTCATTCAGCCGACTCCTATCAGGCGGCCTTGCTGCCAAGCCTGACTCTGCCTGTGGCATTTATACAGCTTAATTATTAATACGCACTCTCTCAGGTGAACTCTGGCAGTCTGCGGGCCTTGTTTTGTAGTCATTAAAATTTGAGCTTGTTTATATTATTGAAGCCACTTGCACCCTCCCTGAGTTGAAGGCAACCGCAGAGGTTCCCGCTTTTCGCTCCTGCCTCGTTTTTTTTTCCGAACGTGGCGTGGCATTGGTGTAGCACTGAGGATATGGGCCAGTGATGAATTCAAGGTGCAAAATACCGACGTCTCCCAAAAAGCCCCAAGCTCGCAGAGGTCCGAGGGCTTCCTGCAGGAGGGCCGTGCCATGCGGGGGTTTAAGGGATCGGGATAATGAACCAAAGGTTCCCTCCGAGAGACAGCATGGCTTTCATCGGTTTTATTTCAGTGCGGAATGTTGCTTAATTAAGCCTGTGTGTGTTCTGTGTTTTTCACCTGTCAGCCAGTCGTGTTTACGTTTAGGTCGTCGTCTTTCTCTTGGTCGGCGTAGATTAATTGCAAGTCCATGTGAATATTCATGCTATTGATAGCAGCCTAAAGACGTAAAGGGACAAAACTTCAGACTAATCTGAGGCCAAGGTTGCCATTCGCCTTTTACGGCTATCTTTCTCTCTGTCCTCACCGTTTGCTTTTTACTAGCTGCTCTGCTAAATTATCGCATTAATTCACAGTTAAAGACTAATGGCATACATCCGACGTTATGATTCCGTGGCATGTGTATGTATGTGTGTCATTTCCTGATGTGCGCTCTATACGCTGTGCCATCATTGGCGTCCTGTGAAGGAAATCCACACGGAAAGTCTGATTCGGTGCTCAGCTCAGATTGCCGACTCCGCCATCCACCAGCAGATTGCCGGTTGGCGCGCGGCGCCTTCCTGACCGCGGAGCTCGCTGAGTAATCTCGGAGCCCCGAGCGAATCCCGCGAGTTAGCCGGATGGGCTCCCTAACATGCTCCTTCTCCTTCACAGTCTTTGTCCAGGCCAGCAAGCTGCAGCAACACATCTTCTCAGCCCACGGGCAGGAGGACAAGATCTACGACTGCTCCCATTGCCCCCAGAAGTTCTTCTTCCAGACAGAGCTACAGGTACGTTAATTTTTTATTTATTTTAATTTTTTTTCTTCTTCGGGGATTGGGGGCCCTGTCGTCTTTAGGAGGCATCTGGGTGCTCATCCTGGGATGGTGGGAGTAAGGTAATGAGTCATATGTTTATCTTTCAAAAATAGCTTGCAGTGTCTACCAGTAGTTCACACCTCTTCCAGCATGTCCAAACCCTCGACCGTTAACTGGTACCAGAATGGGTGGCCCGGCTCCCACGTCGTCACGGACATTTCAGAGCAAACGGTGACCAAGATTATGACCAGAATGGTCTGACAGGGAGATCAAATGCTTGCTGTAGAGGGGAACCTTTATCTTTCCTCTCCTATGTAAGGGAAGCGTAACTTCTGGGGCCAGTTTGGCAGAGCAAGCCCTGCAAAAGGTAACATCGCTTCCAGTGATGCATGACTGTACCTGTAACCTGCTCGGCTTGAGAGGCGCAGCGCCACACTCCCCGCGGTCCGCACTCCAGGCAGCCTGTAGGGAGCGCTGGAGAAGCAGCACGGCCGCGACAGCCGGCACTCTGCGACGCCCAGCGTTTTCACCTCGGAGGGGGCGCTGGTGGTGGAGGGGGGGCAGGGAGGGAGATAAATCTGGGAATATGTGATGACAGTCACCTCAGGAGCTACTGGTTCATTAGAATAATTCATAAACGCGAACGGCCGGCCTCGGGATCTGCTGGAGGATACGGTGACACACGCGGGCGGAAGACGGCGGCAAGGCGGCGAGATTAACGGCATTAATCACCGGCGGCTGACAGGAGGAGCCCCTTGCCGTAATTATGCTCCTTTCAAAGCAGGAATCAGTCTCTAGGCGCCGGAACGTGAGGCTGAGTCGCACTGTCGACATGCACGCACGCGGGCGTGTGCACACACATGGGCATGCACAGCCACACGGGCACGTGCCTTGGCACACGGGCACACACATGTTGTTGACACGCGCACACATGGGCACGCACAGGCACACATGGATACAAATGCCAGCCGTTCAGGCATTAAGCCCTTCCGGCAGCCAAGGTCATTACGCGATTGGTGAAGAAGACGCCGTCATCTTTGACATATTTACACATTTTTATTGATTGATTTCTGCCTCCCCCCGCCACTGGATTTTTAGCCTAAATGTACATGAATGTGTCTGTGTGTCATCTGTTTAGTATTAAATGGTTATGCTTGATGAATTTTTAAATTGCACTTGCATCATATTGTACGTGTATGTTACAAACCAGCATTGTCCGTCCAGGTGTCATCTTTTATTTTAATGTCCTAAGTTCTGATTGGTTCCCGTTTCTCTTGTCCTTTTCTTTGCATCTGACATTTTCTGACACAACACCCTGCGTGCGAGATGGAAGAGGATCACTGGTGCCAGTGCTACTCCCCCTTGCTGCCCTGTTTGCTGTTTGGTTTTTTTCATGGGGGGGGGTGGCTTGGCCTCCTTGAAGTAACTTGCCAAGCCTAGTGGAAGAAAAACCAGCAGCATATTTTATTAATTTGCCTCCAAGGTTGTGGATCCGGAAGCTGGGCAAGGCCCGCGACAGGAGATGCTGTCTAATCAGCCCACCGAGGACCCCCACCTCCCGCCCCCGGCCCTCAGCCATGCTGATCAGTCTCAGGCCTCTTCCCCGTGTCACCTGGTGGCGGGGGCTGGAAGGGGGCCTGGATATCTCTACACTCGCACCCCTGTTAGATGCCCCCCCCCCCCCGGTGTCGTCATACAT
>JAODJU010000081.1:5345073-5357837 GCA_026776725.1 Gnathonemus echidnorhynchus
TAAAGTCAACCCCCCCCCCCAATCCACCTGCCACCTGTATTGCCCTCCATGCATCAGTCCCATCATTGCCCATACAGGAGACCGGATCCGAAAAGCCAGTGGTTTCACCTGGTCTGTCCCTGTTCACCATGCAAATAGACTGCTGGTCTTACGCCGCCGTCATGGTCAGATCTCCTCATGTGGAAAATGACTGGAGGGTGAGCCTCCTTTGATAATCCCTGTATGTGCAAATCTCCAGTCGGTCCAGCCAACCTGTATGCTACTATTATCGATGTTTGTTATCTAACCATGGTCTGGAGATAATGGAATTCTTTTTTGCAATGGGAAATAAATCCAGTTTAACTTCAGCATCTGGCCTGTGTCTGTCTTGTTTTCCCCTCTTTTCCCAGATTCTGATGTTTTGTTTTGGGTTTTTTTTGTTTGTTTGTTTATTAAAAATCAATTCACTTGTTTCCTGAATGATAGATGGTATTATGGGGTATTGCTATAAAGATTATGACCCTGAGTCAAGATGATTTTTTTTCTGCAAGCTTTTTCAGTGTTTTGAAATCAGAGTTTACATAAAACTTGATTCAGAAACAAGTCTGATATGAAAAATGTAATCCGATTGAATCTGACACCACTTTGTTACACCATCCTGTACATTAAATGGTTTGAAAAAAAGGCTTTTAAAATCATCCTGGATTTGTCATAAGTTATTGTCACAAACTGGTTATTTTTTTGTGCCTTACATAAAACGACGTGTGCATCATGGTGAGTCCATTGAAGTGAGATTGTTTGAAGGCGTTCTCTGTTAGCCAACCGCAGTGACAGTGCTTCCCAGCAGAGGGAGCCTGAGGCAGCGTCCGTGTCCATGGGAAGGCGGTAGCTGGAAGCGGCCGCCTGGTTAGTGCCGCATCTCACCCTGAAGGGGACCGTGCGCCTGGCAGGGCGGACCTTCAAGTCCAAGTCCTGTTTGTCAGAGCAGCAGGGATGGCTGCAGTGCTGACCTCTGTGAAGGTCTGTTTACTGTGTCCTCCTACACACGTTTGCGCGTGTGTGTGTTTACGGGCAGATCTCATGACGCAAGTAATCCAGCCCGAAAGTCAAATTCTACCTAAATCGGATTTACCTTTCCATGCCTTTCAAGACACCTTACAGCAACAAATACATAAGCCAAAAATATACTAGTAATATAGAATAAAGAGCACATACTTCATAAATGAAAATGCTGGCTTTTCGAATTAGCATGAACTCATGTTACGTGTATCTCAGATATCGTTTTTATAAATCCAGATTACGCAGGATTGTTTTACACAAGTCAAGAGTTGCCTGAATCCATATATGAGTTAACACTGTATGTTCATGCTGTGTAAAACACACTGAATTACCACTCTTTACCATGTTGTGTCCCATGCTAAACCCGTTTGTGCCATCTTCTGTGCAGTTCCACCAATTTTGTTTTTTTTTTTTTTTTTTTAATAAGCCATGTGCTATATTTCGCTGCGCTCCCCCCCCCCCCCCCCCCACTGATGAGCTTCTGACCTGGGGGGAGGCTTATGTTATTAATGATGTCATTACCCAGCACCCCATGCAGATTTCTCTGATTGGCCCTCACTCCAGGTCTGTTAGCGATTGTGGATTGGTGGCAGTGGGGGCCTGACCCTCCCCAGGATAAATGCCCCCAAAGTCCTTGCGATGTGTGGCTGTAACTGTGTCTAGATACAGCTCGCACTCCCACAGTGACACATCTTATACGGATTTTATATGGGTTTTTTTGGATTTTCTTGCACAAGTCACCTTAAACACCTGCAAGCAGTTGCACATCAGAACTGGTGTTAATGCAAATGCGTGCCGCTAGTGATTATGGGCCCCCAAGCCTGGCCAATCCCATTATGTCGCTAATTTTTTAGAGCCCTTGTCACTCAGGGGCCCTCGACATCATCCTGATGCCACCCCCCTCCCCCCCAACGGCATCCCTGAATGCAAATAATCACATTATTGTTGTTTGAAAACTATGATGTCTTTTCATAAAGACTGACCCAGTGTGTATTTGACATATGATGAGTATAACTGCACCTCTCATGTCTGGGCCCACGAGACCAATTAGAGAGCTCTAACCCTGGCCCACTGAGATGGGAAATATTTATTCACATAGAGAATGGGAGGCATCGGTTTTCTTTGGTTAAAATGTATGTTGGTCTGGTCTGCAGGAGAACCATAGATTTAATGTTGTCACGGTCCAGCCATGGTTCCTGATCGCATACCGTGGTGTTTCCTAATCCGGTCCTTGGTGACCCACAGACAGCCCACGTTTTTGCTCCCTCCCAGCTCCCAGTAGGAGCAAAAATGTGGACTGTCTGGCAGGGAGCTTGGAGGAAGCAAAAACATGGACCGACTGGGTCCCTGAGGACCGGATTGGGAAACACAGAGCTCTCTATGCCGCTTCTCTTGGTCTGTGTATCTGTCTATATTCAGAGCAGGTTTTCCAGAAAACCACTAAATCCCTTAACGTTTGTTCTTGTTCGTGGACTGCAGCACGATGGCTTAAATAGTGACTGACAGGACTCCGCGTTTGTCACCTTTCCGGGCAGAATCCATACAATTAGGACGTGTGTGAGACAGTATAGACTCCTTTGGAGGTCTTGAAGCAGAACTCCCTCGGAGATTCAAGGAAGTCAAGGTAGCTATGCTGGTGAGCAGCTCCGTTTACTGCTACTTTTCCATCCATTTTCCGTCGTTCCAAACGCTTAACGGAATGCTGGCTTGGAGCGCCAGGAACGACCAGATAAGTATTTGTCGAGTCGGGCGGCTTTAACGAGCTTCAAGGGCGTTTGAAATGGGCCCCTGCTCGAGGCTGCCAGGGCTGGACCCCTCTGCATCATCCATTACTTTAAATGAGGTGGTTACCACGGCTCGTACCGGTGATTTAATTAAGCTTGCCTGGAACGTGCAAATGTTGGACCTGTGATTTTTCCGGCGCCAGCTCTGTGCGTACAAAGCATCGTTTATCCGGCCCGAGAAGAGAATTTGTCAGAATTTGGCAAAGGGGTCTTCTGGGACCCTTTTAAAACCGTTGTAATTACACGCACGCTCGTAGCGTCTCTGACGGGCCATGGATGTGCAGAGATGTCTTTCCCGAATTGGCTCTCGGCAGCGTTTTAACCCCACGCAGCCTAGCGTGCCTGATTATCCAGGGCTCACTGCGCGTGATATCATGGCTCTGGCCGCGTGGTTGCTGGCACTCTCCCCTGTGACCTTGACAGTGAATGCCGGTGCATGATTCAAACCGGTAGGTTTCTGGTTCAAAGCTTGCGGACCAGTCACTCTCCACTGAGCCTGACCTGAAATATTCAACTAATTTGTTGCGGTGTAAAAACGCTTCAATAAACTGGGCATAATCTTTAGTTATTTTGGACCGTATTTTACACCAAAACAGGCTGCCCCTTTCCGGAACATCCTGAGATCAGAGACTACGGGGGCCTGAGATTTGTATTTGCCTGTGATATGCTAAGATGAACTGATGCAAGGCAGGAGACCAGCCCCATTCATTATGTATGCCACACTGCTCCTCTGAACACTGGCTGCATTCTTATTTACTTATTCGGCAGGTGCTTTTATCCAAAGCGATGTACATTTTTAAGAGAAGGCAGGGTCAGACAGTCCCTGGGGCCATTGGAGTTAAGGGCCTCACTCAGGGGCCCAACAGTAAAATCACTCTGCTGGCCCTGGGAACTGAATCCGTACCATTTGCCTCTCCATGGTTTCGTTTGGGTTTCACGAAGCTGCTGAGATGGAAGCGCAGCGTGTTTCAGAGATGCCCGCTGCCAGAAGACGCTGCTGGGTGACAGACGTCGACATTCTCATTTCAGGTGGGGCCATGCGGTCCGAATCAAAGCCCTCCTCATCTGATACCGGCCGCCCCATTCTTTTCCCGGGACTATTCCGTTCCATTAAGCTGTGCCTAACAATCGGGCGCTCTTTCCGGCCTTGGATTTTCCAGCCATCAAACTGTGACTTTAAAAGCCTCCCGATGACCTAGACATTTACCCAGAATCCACTTCTGCTGCCAGCGTTCCTACAGGACATGTGTCGCTGAATAAATTCCCCAATCGGAGCACTTTGCTTACAGATCAAATGCTGCCTCCCTCCTGCTGCTGCTGCTGCAAAAAAAACAAAAAAAACAAGCGTGTTTGCGTGAGTTCCCTCCAGGTATTCCGGTTTCTTCCCACATTGCAAAAACATGTACTTATGTGAGCTGGTGTCTCTAAATTTCCCATGGTGCACCATTGCATGTGTGTGCACTGTGATGGACTGGTATCTCGTTCGGAGCGCCTCCTGGCTCCTGCCCTTTGCTTACTGGAATAGGCTCAAGGCTCACTGCAGTTATGGAAGACAGATGGATGGTAATAATACAGTAACCTGTTACAGGAAGCCACTTTCACCAGTTGTTCTCTGAAGATATTAAGACCATGTGCCCAATACAGTTCTTTGCATCTGGTCATCGGTGGCCAATTGAAGTGCCTTGCTTGTTTTGTTTGTCACACTCAAGTAATGTGGCCCTCGGAAGACGATGGGGCCCAGCACTCTGAGGGAGTCATCGCTCATTCAGCCTGGTCTGGACACGCTCCCCTCCAGGCCAGTCGCGCCTCTCGCGGACACCGGTCTGCGGCGGTTCACGCTCGCTAACCAGATTAGCCGCTCGGTTGGTGTTCGACGTCTTTCAGGGGCAGATTATCAAAGGACCAGCCCATAGAAAGTGATACAATTATTATCGCATCAGAGGGGAATACTTTAATGAAAATAGCAAACAACTGTATTGTAAGTAATAAGTGTATCTTTACCCACTGGGCCAATAGCACCATTAAAATTGAAGAGTTCCCCCAATTTAATTATCTTATAAACTTTGTTTGTCTCTTAAGAGCAAGGCTTCATCAACACTAAGGACATGCATGCATGAAATTTGCATAAACATGCATGAAACATGTCGGATTCACGAGTCTTGTGTGTCATATCAGTCTACAAGTTGCTTTGAGCATGTGTAAATTATACCTGTGCTACAAGTTCATCCCTGGCAGAGTTTGATTTATTCTTTGACACACACACACACACACACACACATATGTATATTGCGAAGTTAACAAAATGGGTCGTGAGATTCCAGAAAATATCCAAATCGTATGTTATTCTTGTGTTCTGTGTCCTGTTTTCTTTTTCCAGGAAACCAAGCAAATAATCTTCAGAGAAAGGCATGAAAATGGTGGATGTTGCAGTTCTAATGCCCATGATAATCCCATCAGGAAAACAAGGGGAAGAAATGACAGGATAATCCCGCCAGGAAAACAAGGAGGAGGAGGAAACGACAGGATAATCCCACCAGGAAAACACGAGGATGCAGCGACAGGATAATCCCATCTTGGCTCCCGTGTTGAAGCCCCAAATCAATTAGTGCTGGAATCAATAAATTTCTACAATTGTGTTTCTCGGTGGAATTAAGGGACAGCAGTTGGACTGAGCCAAGTTCACAATATGGAAGGATGTGGAGGTCACATAATAGATCTCAGATCTCAGAATTAGCAATGGACACCAGGAGTTTGGGACCAGATAATGTTGCTGAAACCATAATTGCTAAGATCTTTATTTTCTGTAATTGTGTCTTCATGATTAGGAAGTAAATAATACTTAAGTCAATATCAATAAACAGTGATAAATGCCAGAAAACGTGAACTACAATGTAGCTAAAGGTAGCGATCTGTAAACGGGGTGATTATTGGGATACGATGAGTTTTTTAACCTTTCAACGAGAACCAGCAACATGGGAACATCAAGAATCGCCGCATTAATGTTAGATTTCCATCAGTGAAGTTTTCCTTTTTAAGTTGATATTTCATGTGTTTACCAAAGGCCTTAACTCTATGCTTGTGAGAGCAAGACCACAAACTCCCAGTGAATTCACCAGCGGGGTATTTCACTAAACAGGATTTCTTGCTTAACCGGATAACTTGTTAAGTTATCTGGCTAAGCAAGATATCGTGCTTCGTGAAATACCTCCCAGCTATTCTAAGAACCCCCCCATCCCCCTAAAACTTCTAACAGCCACAACTGAAGATGATTCAAAGAATTAAATCATCATTAGGAAATCAAATGTTTGATCAAGATGCATCACAGTTTAGGAGTATGGTGGTGGCAGTCTGGTTCCCGCCCTCCCCAGAAATTCGTACATCAATCCACCCGTTCACTGATCGTGAACTGAACTACGGTCATTAAATACCACTGCCCCCTCGTGGTGGAACACTGAAAATACCGATTCTCTTTTTTTCCCCACAAGCTGAGAGCTCACCTCATCAAAACCGAATCTCAGCCTGCAGAATTAAACAGTTTGCACTTAATTTTTTTAATCATCTGAGCGTTACACTAATTAACAAATGCACAGTGTTGATTACTGAGAATATTATTTGGTACTTTGATCGTTCAGCTGATTTGCGCATTGCTTGTACTGTCTCCTTTTTCATGTAAATTAACGTAGATAAACATTAATGAACGACTGATAAAACATTAATGAAATGTAAACACTTTAAGTCAAAAGATTTAACTGAAATTAAACACACCTGTAATTTAAAGCACGGAACCAGTTTATCCGGAAATGGCCCGGTACGTTCTTAATGTGACTATTCAGTCGCTATTTTATATGACAGAATCTGTTAGCTGTGTTGTCATGACCGTTACTGATTAATGCACTACCCTTGATAATAAGACTAGTGTGTACATTTCTGCACTGGCCTAACCTCTAACTTTCTTATTAAACTGTAAAATCCAGTGATTTGGTAATTTGACTGAACTGACGTCAATCCACAGTATGTGTTCCTAAGCAGGCATTAGGCTTATTGAAGACCTGCGGACACCGGCGCTCCTCTCAGCAGAGAAAAGTAGGTGATCGGCTCTTAATGACTGTGCCCCGTGCCCTCAAACAAAATGGCTCCGGTTAATCAATGGTTTCCTTTGCTCCGGTAACAGCATGCTCACACGCCGGTCAATCCTTCCAGGCTTCATTTCCACATCCCAGGAAAACGCCGCTCGATGATGTTTTCCGTTCGGAGTATCAGGCAATTTCAGGTGCAGTCATACGTTGCAGGTCTAATTTTCGTAGCTGCAAAAACAATTACTTAAAGTGAAATGTCTGTACCAGCTATTTTCACTTTGAAATATCTTATTTTAATTTTGCGTTCAGTTTTATTCAGTGGTAATATTATTACCGTTATGGTACGTGCAGCCGGCTGAAGCGCACGTGGCCTGGATACTAGGTCTTTTCCCCGATTGAGGGTCTACAAACCCCCTTACATTTGCTGTGAAAATGCCCCCCCACCCCGAATAGCTACGGCATCTTTTAGCCGTTCAACCTGAACACGGGATCGGGATCAGACGTGAATAAAATTATGCAAACATGTTCTATTATTGTCTTGTGTGTGCTTAAAGGTAATTATCACTTTCAGTCCACTGTTCCGCCCAAGAGATTGATATCACCGAGGGAGCGTCAACCAACTTCAGGCAAAGAAACTTAAGCAACCCTGCTTTACAGCCACATGAGGTTTATCAGCATTTGAAAGGATCAACGTTCTTATTTTTTAAAAAGTGCTAGATATGAAAAACTACAAAAAATATTAGTTAAGTAGGTTAACGTTATCTAATGACTCCCGCGCGAGCTCCCTGTAGGCCGCGAGACTAAAATGCGAGTCAAGCATTTCATGAAAAATTCAGCAGGAAAACGGAGCTGTTTGTGCGATCTGTTAATCTTTCCATTTTTCTTTTTAATCTTTCATGGAAAGAGGGAAGAGCGTTACGAATAATGTCCGTGTTTGGTCTTCATAATCGCACGCTGCCTTTGATTCTATTGCTCTATTTTATCAGCCTGCAAACGCAGACTGAAGAACTTGACACGAAAATCCTGTTTACATGGGCTGCTTGTACCGATTCCTGGTTTATTTCTTTGTTTTATGGGTGAATTTGGCCGCCCAGTATCACGTGGGGGCGCTCACAGCCCGTTCTCTGATGGACCCTGCATGAGCCCCCAGAAGTTCATGTCCAGGACATTCAGGCCCTGGGATCCAGGACTGGTCCAGGAGCTGCTGATGAATTCCTTTTAATCAGCATCTGAGATGGGGGTGGTCCTCCGAGTGGCCCTTGCTGATTAAATTTAAGTGCGTAATTGCTAGCAAAGTACTGAGACCCACCCTGTGAGGACTGAAGTGGAATTATTTAAACTTTCGTCTCAAAAGGTAAAGATGAAAAATACAAGAAGGAGAACGGGAGGAAAGAATCTGTACGTTTTTGTATTTAAAAAAAAACATAAAGGTAAGCAGGTATTATTCGTCATTTGTGAAGCACCTGAGCCACAGGAGGCGCTCTCTCCACTGCCCCGTAAACAGGCTGCCCACCCTGTTCACTTTTGTTCAGATTTCTGTGAGGTTTACTGCTACTTCATTTGCCAATTCGAGTGTTGTAGAAGAGTAGAATGACCGTAAGACCTGCTTGGCTGGTTTTAGTGTTAAAGGTTCCCAGTTAATGTGTGACATGTATAAACCAAAGCATGCTTTCATGATTGATTTATCTGGCTTCTCTTACAGAGACATCCAGGGGCAGTATGGAGATGTACGTGCGCCTTGTCTTGGGTAATTATCGATTCGCCGCTTACGGGCTCTGTGTCCGCAGCACAGGCCAGAGGCGTGAGGAACCAGTGGCAAATGTCCGCCGTGACTGGAAGACACTACCTGAAATTTACACAGTCGGTCCCTTCAGTGTGCACCACGCTCTCGATTTACATAACGGCTCACTCCATTGCACGCCACCATCTTGCCGGAGACCCGGACAGCATCCTACAGGCCTGATTTGCCTCCGAGCAGGAGAGACTGCTGACGGTGAGAGTGAACTGTTAATAGTGACATGTTCACTGCTGTTGTGGCGAAAATGCTAAAGATTCAGCAGCGTGGCCTGCTGATGTTCCTCAGTCCCGCTGTGCTGCTTCTTGAATGCTGGGTTAAGGCCGGTACAGCATCAGTTTACATCCCAGTCAGTGTGCAGAACCCAGTGCTAGCTGGTTATGGTGCAGCTTTGGAGTCGAGAGGGTCGTCCTTTACTCTGGTTTTTGTGGTGCATCGGCATTGGTGTGTTATGGATGCAATCAGGCGTGCGGGAAAAAGGGGGAAAGTCAGGATGATTCCAAGGGCCCCCAAGTGACAGGGGCCCTAAAAATGTGGAGCGTAATTGGATTGGTCTGGTTTGGGGGACCCACATGCTTTCATGGGGTCTGGGGATGAGGAGCGCAGCTTAGTGTGGATGTAATATATTTTAGATTTCATATTACCAGTACTTATAAAGGGAAAAATATAGATGCTCCAGTACTCCCCTTGTTATTCTGCAGTGGTACACAAGAAACATACTGGGGAGTATCGCGCAGTGTATCACAAATAATATTTGTATTACATATTCATTTCAGATTATCTAATATAGCATAAATGTTTCACCATATTGTTTTATCCTGGCATGCCGTCTAGGCTATGCCCTTTGCTGCCTGGGATCAAATCCAAGGCCCCCTTTCAATCCTGTGCGCATTTAGTCAGTGGAGGATGGATGGATGTGGTTTTGTCATTGAGTATGTTCTCGCGCTTTGCTTAAGTATGATTTTATAGATCCACAGTGACATCTGCTGGCGGCAGTGAAATTAACACCCAAAGGTTCAAGTTACTGAGAATTTTTCACCCTGCATAAGCTGACTCTCACCATCCTGAACAGGATAGACATTTAAGTGATTGATTGGATGAACCTCTGATTTTTTTTTTCCCATAAAGGCATCTTAACGTCAAGAAATATGACTACACTTATTTGAAAACACTTACAAAAAGCAGTATTACTTCTCTGGTACATTGTCGATTTATTATTTAATACTAGTTCCTGTATAATTGTGCGAAATCATCATAAAAAGCAATGGAATAAATCTTGCATTAAATTATCTAACATAAGATATATATCGAATGCACACACATTTTGGGAATTTAGCCTACAAAACAGGACATTAACTATGTAAACAGGTTTCGTAAATATCACTGATTATTGCAAAAATCTGGCGATGAAGATTTTGCAAAGCCCCTTCATTCCAGCTCCCACGCGGCGATGGTGACATGGTGCCTGTTTATGCAAATCTTCAGTTAGGTTAATCTATATCTCTTTCATACACATTTGATCACGGAAGCCCATAATACCTGTATACCATATTCAATGGCCATTACCGTTTTATTAGTGCCCGTTCACTTAGGAAGTACAGGAGTTGCGCTCTGGTGTCAGTTCACGTTATATGGCCATTAATCGAGTTAGTCAATGGCATGACGACATCACGCTCTGACCGCAACTGGAGCATCAAGGCATCCAAACTGAGATGGCAAAGCGAGTTCTACTGAATCTGCTTTCCAGTGCTGCCCCCTTATGGACAAACAAATTATATCTGGCAAAATGTCCTTGCCAGCCGTAGTTTCTGAATTCTGCTTCTTTATACCTGTATGGGACCAGCCTTTCCAAGTAGGTGAAGCAATAGTTCCTGCTGAAAGAACTTGACCACCTAGAGCAGACTAAAACGGGCAGTTCTAGTACCTTCTGCACATCATGAAACAATTACTAAAAAAAAAACTGCTCATAACGTCATGCATTTTGCAATGTGTTTCGCAAATATAAATGGACTAATTTACATATTTTTTATTTATGACATTACTTAAAAAATCTGTTTTATATTCCTTCCATTGATTTTTAAACTGACATTCGTCAGGGCTCCAGTCTAACGGCACTAGGGACATGACTAACAGCCCAGGGAAAATGATGGTAGATTAGACGATATCTTGTAATGATGTGAACGAGCGGCCAAACACTGACACAAAGCAGCACCCCAACATGCCTGCGTACAAAAGATCCAGAAATCGTTTTTAGAAAAACACAAAACGCACTCGCATATAGCCAAGGATCTCAGAAAAAGCGAACATAGATTCACCTGCATATATGAGCTGTGCTGCTCAGTCCCATTCGCAGTGCCGGTTTCCGATGACAGTTTTCCCGGTGCCTCTTAAGTCGCTAACAGCCTCGGCAATGAGGCTAAATTGACTTAATTAGCGTAATAACCGGTTCGGTCACATGCTTATGTGCTCCGGTAGGCTGAAAACCCGCAGCCCGCTGTGGCCATCGGCGTTGGTTTTCACACGCTGACCGTCATAATCTTTTTGAGGAGGGCTCTATTGACTGCTGATGATTAAGACAGCCGTTTATTTATGTGGCCCCTGCACATCCTCCCGAGCCCCATGGGGTCTCCCTTCCGCTTGACGGGAAAGGGCACAGGCTCGCCTCCTTAACTGGCACTTGAGCCCCGGACTCCTCACCGGATCCTGATGAATTTCGTGCGAAACTCTAACGGCGCTGCGTTATGGGATTCGCCGCTAATCGCTGCATTTATTTATACATTTTAGTCTACTAATGTCACTAATATACCGCCTGGAATTCAGCCCCCACCCCCAAACACGTCTTTAACTGATGTCCTTGGCTTTATTTAGCCATAATTTCTATGTCTTTAACGTCTGTCCTTTGTAGTGTGCGTTGTATCTGTTATTTCTGCGTATTTCGGACTAATACCGTACGTCACACAGTAGGCAGTTTGTGAACCTACTGATTATGTGCTGATGTGTTTACGATCTTTATTTCGCCCGGTGCTAGTCGCTTCGGTGAAAATATCACACGCTATATAATTATATGTAAAAGTGCACAGACTCTTCTTGCCGAAAGCCTTAATAAAATTCACATGAGGAAGTAGCCTTGATTTCATTGAATTGCACAGTGTTTTTAGGTCCCAAAACCAATAATCGGAGAAAAGGGATGAAAAATCCAGGATTGGTGGGGTTCCTGAACCATGTCACTCACTGCCCGCTGTAACCCATTGGGAAGTGAGTCAGACCAGCCCCCCCCCCCTGATCCTGGGTCTCTCTGCAGTACTGCTCCCACGTCCACCCAGAACGCGAAGTGCGTGACTCGATGTCACAGGTGCCTCATCCACCAGCAGCTTATGGTTTAGAACGTCGACAGGAACTCTTCAGACACGGGTTTTGGGAGCACCATTACAGAGGAACGGGGGATGTGGTTTACCGGGGTACAGGTTTACTGTGAAGTTCTACATGGATAACAGCCACGTCTGAAGATGTACATTTCCAGGCGGCAGAATGTTTGCTTCTCGGGAATGAACTGGCTCTGCCTGTGAAGCTACCCTGATGTCTTTGGAGAGAGCGCCACCCGGCGTCAGTGGCAGCCCTGGGGATCCCCGAGGTGTTGTACGGCCACCCGCTTGGGGCACAGTATCTTGGCGAAGGCCCTTCGGAAGCTGCTGTGACAGAGAGGGTACAGGAAGGGGTTAATGGCCGAATTGAGCCACAGGAGCCAGAAAGTGACCTCGTACCAGTGACGCTCTACACAGCGCCCACTACAGGCCGCCCGAATGATCATCAGGAGGGTGTACGGCGCCCAGCAGACGCCGAAGACGCACACAATAATGGCCAGTGACTTGGCGATCTTTTTGTCCCGGGAGAGTCGCAGATTCTGGGAGCTCCTAACTGGGCTCCCCTCGGGAGCAGCGGCCTGGGCCAGGGCGGACTTGGTGTCTGCCGAGATGCCGTCCCGCTCTGGGACGGGGGTGGAGCTGCAGAGTAGGGAGGAGGGGACGCCGGCGGCGGCCTGCTGGCGAGGCGGGCTCCTCGGCCCCGGGGCCC
>JAODJU010000081.1:5357844-5374129 GCA_026776725.1 Gnathonemus echidnorhynchus
GCGCTCGCGGTTCCGCCGGCGGATGCTCAGGTAGATGCTCAGGTTGAAGAAGGTCACCGAGATGAAGGGCGAGAAGAACTCCAGCGTGGAGGCGCTCAGCAGGAAGTACCAGGTGTAGTAGAACTCGGCGAAGCACTCGCCGCTCGGCACGTTGCTCCGGCCGACGACCCACTCCCAGAAGAGGATGGCGGGGCCGTACAGCAGGAAGGCCAGCACCCACACCGCCGCCATCTTCACCATGGCCGAGTTCGTCATGCCCTGCCGGGCCCTGTAGGACACCTGTAAACACAGGGGCCTCGTGTCACACGCAGCAGGAGCGTTCGGAGGGGAATGGGTACCCTGGCAGATCAAGCGGGGGGGGGGCACCTCTTTTTAGGGGCCCCTGAATATGAAAAATAATAATTTATACCCTTGGGAAACACTCGGGGCCAAATTCAGGCCTAGGCAAACACGGGGCCCCTGACAAAGTCACAAAAACTTGTACAGGTAGATATGATTTATGAATAAGAGTATTTACAAATAATTAAAATAATCAAAGTATATTTAATGTATAATGTTTTAAGTGCAGGCCAGCTCTAGCTATAGGCAGAATAGCCATTTGCCCAAGGCCTCTGGATTATGTGAAATTCTCATCAAAAATTCTTGGTTGGATGCCTCCCAAGGAAAGCTTCGCCAAGGGCCCCTGAAAAGGTAGATCCGGCCCTAGAAACGGCACACTGCCACTGCTTGCTAAATTCTATCTGCTGTGGGGGGGGGGACTTGTATTTCTGCTAGGCTTGGGCAGTATGACTTTATCAGGGTGTTAATACCCCAGTGTTAAAAACAATACCTTCAGGATTTTTAAATACCGTAAAAAAAAATACAGGCGCTCCTCTTTCTATGACACTGGTGTAGAGATGTACTGAGGTGATGTAGTTAGCGATGATTGGAGCCTCACTTAAAAAAAAAAAAAGTGCATCTGGGGCAAAGAATAATACGCATGCATAGATTAATGTCATTAAAATGCGCAGTGAATGCTCTGTAAGCATAGTTGGAGCGTAATTGAAACCTAGATCACGAAGGGTGATCTCTTTAACTCTTCAGCAAGGAGTTGTCTCCTCATTTCCCTAGCGCTGAGCTCCCACACTGATGAACCCGTTTAAACTACCTCTGATTCAGAGTCTACCGTAGCCTACATGATTTCGGTTTTTTTCTTTTTTTTGAACCATCATATTCCGGGTTGAAATGTCTAGAAGGTATGATGGTATGAAAATTTACGTAGCGCCCAAGCCTGACTTCTACCGATTGAAAGTGGCGACAGAACTTCACCTGAGCCCAATCTGCCATTTTTTCAAAGGGCCAGACTTTTTAGCTTTGCCCCTGATGCACGATATAGTGAGTGGGCATAATCTTTATCCAGTAAAAATATGCTAAACGCTTTTTTTAGTAATTATCATTACTAACCGCAGTTAAGCCATGTTTCATTTTGGCAGAAAACAGCATAATTACAGCATTTGCCTTCGTTTCCACGTCGTTGCCGCAGTGCCTCTCTAACCTTCTAATAAGTCTTCTCATCTCCTAAGAACACAGCATCTGCACCTGAAGTTCCTTTGATGGCCCTTCAAAGGAGGCATTAACAGGGATTTTCCCGTTAAACTCTTTATCTCTCCACAGCTCCGGAGACGCACTCCTTCAAAGGTCCCGTCACCCGGAATTCTGCCCTGTCCAATCTACCACGTCAGCAGGTTTAATCTCGCAGCCCCAGAACCACGCGTGAGGTCACACAGCCCTCGAGTGTCTGGACGCTTTGCTTTAAGCAATAACTTCCACAAAGGCTAGGAGGAGACGGTCTCCGGGGCGCCCCCTTCAGTCAGCGAGGCCCGTGCCCAGCTCCGCCACTCGCTCCTCTGCGCACACACTTGACGACACGCTCCGCACACAGGCTTACTTTGTTGTCATTGTTGTCTGCTCGCCTCGGCTCTGGGGGCGGGTGAGGCTTTCACACAAATGCCACGCTGATTCCCCCGCTTCACCCAGAGTTTCCCTTTGACGGAGTGATTTATATCATCGAGGATGGTTCAGAGAACGTGAAAGATTAAAGACAGGTCTGCAGAGATTAAAGGAGACGGCAATTATAATATTTTCATTCATTACTGTGCTCCGAATTGTGACCGGGACCAACGGCCATAAGGACCCCCGCTATCCCACTGTCAGCATTTGATTGATATGGATCTGAGCTGTCGACTGATGGACCGAGGCACAAACAACCCCCCCCCCCCATGTTCTTGTTGAACTGCTACGGAAAATGCTGTATTAATTCCGCGCTTGCTTGCTTTATGCTTATTCTATAGAATACATATACAAGCACCATTTCTTTCCGGTAGTTTCATATTAGACATCATTCTGGTATTTGATGTTGATCTGGAAGTGCAACGGGAACAAAGATCCATGGCAGGAGACGTATCGGCGCGTGACGCAGTGACGTAGGGCGAGCCGTGCTCGCAAAGGCAAGGGCGCCCAAGTCTGTGTTTTCAGCTGGAGAAGCAGATTAGGGAGCAAATGGATTTGGATGTGTGACTGATTTCCAGTCAAAAAAAAAAAAAGAAAACGATAACAAAACTTGTAAGATTGCACATCTGAGGTTTTAAATCTCGACATAAGAAACTGATCCGACTTTCTCCGTGCATGATGACTGACAGACAGACCGAATTAAATCTAAGCACCATTAAAGTATTACTTTCAGTTCTCATAACTTCAAAGGACACTGCCTTTCGAGCTGTGCTGCGATTATCATAATTGACTCCCTGTCTTTCTTGGGTTTCCAACGACAGAGTCAACAAATGATAACAGGAAATAATTTCTCAGCAACCTGACAGGTTTCTGCTCAGCGTGCATCTTCCAGGACTGTTTATTACAATTTGCAAATGCATTATTTAGGTAGTTCCCTGCGGATACATTTCCAGACACCCGGCTGACTATCAGCAAACTATCTTCTGAATGTTAACGTTGACTGATGTTTATATTCGTAGTTACGGATAGAAAAAAATGGGGAAAATAAACGCTTCAAAAACTGCTTGGATGGGCCTCTGCACCTTGTGCTCGTGATGTCAAGCAGCCGTGTTTGCAAATGGATTTTTTTATTATTATTTTATCGATAATCGGATACCTGTGGTTCTAGCTATCAGGGGCTGTGCTAAACGGTTTTATTTGTTTTTGTTGGTACAGTTTGCCAAATACATTGTGCCAGTCTTAATTGCAACCTTTATGTAGATGTTAATCATTTGTTTGTGATACGCAACTCATAGTTACAGTGTGATTCGATGTTTCATTGAGCAATTATTGCGCGTCACGCACCTTTTTTATTTTTCCCCTCAAACTTTTGCTGTTATTCTCACGTTTTAATCGCAAAGGTACATAAACGTAAAACCCAGCCATTCTCTCTACAGTCAGACGCAGATACGAGAAACCTTGAGGGCAAACATTCACACCCGCGTGAGAGACGGCGCCTCTGTGATGCTTCGTCGGCCAGCTCTCCCGCGCAATTTCGTCTGTAAGGACCCAACCCTGCTATTAATGCAGACAAACGAACATCTTCCTGAACAGGCTGACAATACCAGCATATGCCTGTACAAAATATGTAGAAACTTATTGAAACAATAATGCAAAAAAAAGTTGTTCTAGTAAAAAAACAACATATAGTTCTAATACTGCCTTGAGCCAATTAATTCTGTGAATAACGTGAAACTGAAAAAATTAGACTGTGTACGATTGGAAGTTCAATTCTGTGAATAATCCGGATCTATACAAGATGGCCTGCGATGATGTGTTGACATATTAAGTGTCTGCACAGAGGTATCATTACCCACACACAGGCCGGTAGCCATTCTTCTTGCGCGGATGACAACGGCCTGTGTGATTACAGCAAGCGCCTCGCTAAACGCTAACCTACGCCCCGCGCTTTGAAGCTTGAACCCTTCAGAGACGGCACTCAGAATCTCGAAAAAGGCATTTTTCGGGTAGATTAATCAGCGTCGTCGGGAAGTTGTGTTGACGTAATGACATTTCAGGAGATATAACACAAAAGTAGCTGAAGCATTCTCTAAATGTTAAGGGCCAGTAACACTTTGGGCTGATGACTGTTTACGTCGTTTTTGCGAGACGTGTGAAGGGCGGGAATGAGATGACCGTTAGCTAAGGGTACCTGAAGGAGATCACACTGGAACGGCTGAAAGTGTGAATTCTTGCCTTTGTATATTTCTAGCAGGTGTGTGTGTGTGTGTGTGTGGGGGGGGGGTGCTGGGGCACCAGACGATACACTCAGAAAGTTAGCTTGCATGCTAATCATCTTAGCCCCATCAAATCTCACCTCCTCATTCCATGTGGGTTTCCACCCAGTGTGATGACATGGTAGACTAACTGGCCTCTCTAATCCACCTGTGGAATATGAGTGTGTGTGTCTTAGATGGACCGGCACCCATCCAGAGGGTACCCCAACTTTATGCCCTAGTTATGTGGTTAGAGTAATAACCCTTTATTTGCCATTTGCACAAATACAGATACATTAGAATTCTTCTCTTTGCCTGCCCCATCTTGCTTTCCATAGCTTGTGGGGGGTCACAATGCAGGGACATCTAACATGCAGCACCCCTAGAGCTGGGGGTTAAGGGCCTTGCTCGAAGGCCCACAGACATGTGACTGTTCTGCCGAGGCTCAAACTGACAACCTTCCGATCACAGGCAAGGCGACTTAACCCACTGAGCTATGCACCACCCCTATATTACATAGGAGATGGATGGATGACAATCCACAATTTCCGCTTTACTAGTTATTCCTCTGTTTTGCACGTATCACTTTTTCTTAATCCGTAGTAATATATATATTTTTTTTTATCAGCACATGTACAGATTGATTAAATGCAGATGCCAGATTCTTGGCTCATGCTTGCAAGATGGCAAATCGAGACACTAATCCTTGATGGGGGTGATCAGAAAAAGTTCCGACATCCTTCCAGGAGCATCAAATTATGTGAAGACCCCGCGGATTAAAGTCACACCTGGAGGTTAATGGGTTTAAGTCCCAGACGGTGCCGACACGCCGGGAGGTGATACTCACGGCCCGGGTCACGGACATGAAGCGGTCGTAGCTGATGAGGACGATGTTGAAGACGGAGGCGGTGCACAGCAGGTAGTCCATCACCAGCCAGAGCTTACAGAGACCCCTTCCCAGCATCCACCTGCCAGTCAGGATGTAGGGGATGTAGAAAGGAATGCAGAAGGCACCTGGAGGGGGGGGCAGACATGCGAGTGCATTTGACACGGTGCTAAAGGGCCCTCCCCATATCAACATCAAAGTTACGGCCATTCTTATCGGCCTTTCTTGTATTTAATGACCGTATCCCATTTCGACGGCCGGGCCTAGCTGTCTGCAGAATAGGCGGTCGCCCAGGGCAGCTGAATTACCTGCATTGCAGAGGAAATGAGACAATCATAGGTTCTCTAGGTGGGGGGCCTCCCAAGTAAAGCTTTGCCTCGGGCCCCTGAAAAAGTCGAGGCGCCCCCTGCCTGTTTGTGGCAGCTTCTCGCCCTCCCCGACTATCGAAGATAACAGAATCGTTGACCGGCAACCCCCCCTCCACCCCAACATACCGTCTTCTCCTGACCACCCGGGCAGGTGGACTCCTCTAGAAGGGCGATACCCCCACCCCCCCGCACCATCTGTTTGTCTGCCTTTGATCAGAACCCCCTCCCTCTCGCTTTATGATCTCTAGGGGGATTGCTCGTCGTAACCCTCTTGTCCTTGTAGAGGTGTCTCCTTCTTCCCACACATCAAACGGATGCCCCCCCCCCCCGGCCCGGACAGCGCCACGTGGAAAATGACCCCCTTCCCTTTGTCCCCGATCTTCAGACTGACCACAGATACATACGTGATGTAAGCGGCAGTCGTCCAGTTTCCCCCGATGTCCTACTGTGCAAACACAGATCTTCTAATACATCTTCTAATGTGTCCCTTGCCACTTTGGTCCCCCCTCCCCCACCTTGACATGAGGATGGTACATCCCAGAGGGTTTTCTGTGATGTAATTCCATGCAGGTCTACATTTAGGGCACGTTGGGTGTAAATGCAGTCTACTCTCTCACGAAAATGCAGAACCATAGCTTTTGACTTCTTGTCTTGGATCCAGTGTTCTGTCAGATGACCAGTCTGACCCCACTTTTGAGTCTGGAGTCCAGGCTTCTGTAAGTCAGGTTTTAACTGTCAAATCCAGTGAAAAAGTACTAAGCACAGGGTCACAAAACCACTGTGATCTCATCTGCTTCGCTGCTGTACACAGGTGCCGCATATGGCAGGTGAATCTACAGGCTGTCCCAGGCTTCAGAATGCTGTCATCTGTGCTGATTTATACCTTTGTACTGAGAACCCAGACCATAATCATTTGTCTGTCACAATGCACTCTTTGCAAGAAAACACACAATATGGTTTTAAAAGGTAATATAGCTGAGCCGACTGTGAAAAGCTTTCCTTCAAATGGAAAATGATATCGACGTGAAAATATGGCTGCAAGTAAGAACAGACGATGTGCTTTGATCAAGTTTTGTGTCTGGAAAAACGGTAAGGATTAAGGATCACGTACTCGAGATGATATAGCTGAAATCGTCGGTGAACATAATCGCATGCGGTAATTAAAATGAGATCTCATACCAGCCTTTCAACTTTTGCAAATATTAAGCTGCAGCACGTGCAATTACCAGTGATTTGGTGAGTGCAGTCTGAACACGTTCTTCTCATTAAACTGCAGCCGTCGTGATTCAGTGTCGCCGTGTGAGGTGACAGCGCCGGCTTACGGAGCCCTAAAGCCTGCGCACCGGTCAGGGTGCGAACCGCATGCGGCCGCTTGGAAGCGAGCAGAAAGTCTCCGTGCAATTTCCCCTCGTTTAGTTTCACAATTTTCGGACGCAGTGACCTGCCGTTTTTATTTTGGCTCTCTTATCTGCCACGATTTTAAAACCCAAGTGTACAAAAAAAAAAAAACAGGGAATCCAGAATGACTGTTCTATAGAAGACTGCAGATTGCATGTAATTAACTGAGCAATAAAGACGCCTTTTAAAGGGCTTTTTTTAAAAAAAAAAAAACGCATCATAAATTCAGCATATTAATCTTACCGGTAATAAACTGTTGATTTAAACTCTTAATGGCTAGACTGTATTGAATGGCTAATGCCCTGTCTTTTAAAACGTACAGACAATGTTGCATGTATCTAATTTATTTTCGGTACTAATACCGATACCCTATACTTTCTACTGTTATTTATCATTACTGCAGCAGCAATTAATACACCACGCTAGCGTTATTAAATATTTATTTTATAATGTCCACATTCAAGGTGTACTTCAATACAGTGCCATAAATTACTGACATTTATTGCATCATTGATAGTAAAAGTTAGAGTAGTATTGATCTGTAAAAGAGCAAGTCAAGCAACGTCAGCCTACTCACCAACAAGAAAATCAGATATCGCCAGGTTTAAGAGGAAGTAGTTGCTTTGCCTTCTGAGACTCCGGTCCACTTTAAACGCATAAATGACAAGCGCGTTCCCAAGGACCGTAACAATAACCAATGTAACCATCAAAACGGCTAAAATGACTGTGACATGCTGCGGAAAGGCAGCTTCGCCACCGCGGCTAGCCGCGTCCATGCTGGCGTTCATTTCGGCTCCCATGCTCTCGTCGGCTGTACATTCACTTCATCCCAATGGCTGTAAGTATAGTCCTTTCCCCTACATTTGTTATTTTATATATTTCATTCCGGTGGACGGGCACATGCGGTAGATGATTGTACACTGGGACATACTTGGCAGACCTGTGCAATTGAAATGATTGGTAAGTTACGCCTATAAAGCATAAATTAATAAAATACCCTCAAGGTAGTAGCACTTGTGAGTTGCCCGTGAGTTGCATAGTTGCAAAAAAAAAAAAAAAAAACTTGGTAACTAGATGTGCCCAGTCCGTATTTATCGCAATTTACACTTTGTAAAGGTTAAATGACTATTTTGTGGTTTAATCACACGCTGCTTTTTGCTGGTATCCCCCGAGTGAGAGAGAAAAGCAAACTGTGTTATATTTAAAAAGTTTAAAGTCCAAGTATTGAAATCCAGTTGAGGATTAGTGAATCCCCGCAGTAGCCAGTGGTTGGTGTCTCTCAGACGGAGGAGCAGAACACGTCGAGGACCCGCGTATCTCACACTCTCACATTTCACTCCGCTCCGGGAAAGTGATGTGCCGCTTTTTCCGATTTCGGCTGCGTGTTTACACGAAGGAAGCCGGTACACGGCGCCGCCAGCAGAAACTAGAGGATAAATGCGAAGGGATTGACAGGGTCCGCTCCTATTATTCCGTGCACCGGCGTATCTGCATAAATTTAACACTGCTGTAGTCCCATCGTGCAGTTAGAATTATAGAAATGCACAGTTAGAATAACCAGTGTATCATATGAAATGAGCAAGATTACATTTCTATCTCTTTATATTTAGTTTGTATATCATACATCAAATATATACGTTGCTGCGAGTATGTATTAAAACTTCGATCTGATGGTTCGATTTTTCAGTTTCGTTTGAAGTAAAATCTGTTGGATTTTGAATAGATATGCCGGCCATTTCGTAGCCTACCGCAGTAAAGTCATTTTACGAATAAGATTAAATAAGGGATAAAATATTTCAAAGATGCAATAATTTAATATGAAGAGTGGATTGTGCAAGAGATATCTCAAAAATGTAATTCCTCGTGCATTTTATTATATGAAATAAAAATATTTCAGATGTCAAACTGAAAACTAACATCGAACGTGCGTTTAATCGTCATGTTATTTGGCTGTTCCATTTTGGCCAAACTTTAACAATAGTAAGGCAATTCACTTTTCTTATCTAAACTGTAGGCGTCTTTCCAAAAACAGTACGATTGTCCCTTATAAACATCACCGAAACGATGGAAAACGTCCTCGTTGAGTCTGACATTAAACCATGTAAATAATTTACTAATAAAATGATCTGCTTGTCCCTTGCGGGTGTTTTTCTGAGGTATTAGTTTCTGAATCATTTTTTTACCGTGATTTTTCATGAAAACGCGCAGAGATAAATAAGCCGCTTGACTGGAAAAGTGGCGGCTGTCGGGGTGCAGTTTATTTTCGCCCTTAAAAACTGATTAATGTGTACTGTTACATGATGACAGGTGCATTTGTGACAGGCAAATAAATGCAACAGAATTGCGAAAAACGCTGTAACTTTAAATTTTGCATGTAAAATGGGATGCGAGTGTGCCTATGTACCTTTAAATTGAACAGGGTTTCTGTCTATGTAACGTATTCCAGTAGACTGCACAATAACTTAAAGTTGGCTATGGAGGTTATAACTTACACAACGAACAAGTAATATTTCGTCGATCACATTCGTGATTATAAGTTGTTGAATTTATAAATAGGTCTTTTCCTGGTTATTTTAACATTTTCCTAATAATACAGTGAAACTGCTAACATGCCAGACTATTTTACGTCACTCTGGCGTCATAAGATTCGTCAATTCAGAGCTTTTCGGGAGACACTGAATAGAAAACGCTATGCACATAGGCACGTTTTTCTTGTGTACAGTTCCTTTTCACGACTGCAACAGCTAACTCCGCTATTATACAACTGTAATTATTTTAAAATAAAACGTTTATTCATAATAATCCATGAGAAAAGGGGAAAAACAAGAGTAAAAGACTGAGTAAAAGAGAATATATATGGCAATGAAGTCAATTACAAAGCATATGCCAGTTCCTCTAATGGGTCCGACTGGGCAACAAAATCCTGAGTCCTTCCTTTTGAAGCTAGTGAATGTCAGATTGGACTGCTCTTACAAAAGAGCTGGCCCTTGTCTCTGGCTGCCATTCTCCAAGAGCCATTTGGTTTGAGTAAAGGTCATCCAGTAAATTTGACGCATAGGTGGAGCGGGGGTGTGTGGTTGGGGGGGGGCTAATACGTATACCACAGTTTATTAATGTTCCCAAAAGCCTTGTGAAAAGGAACAGCTGTGAACCCTTATCAGAAGTAGTACATATGCATGAAAACAAGACCTGTTGATCCACTTGTTGTATATACTCATGCATATATGTTTGTGTGTGTATTTTGTTAATAATTTGGGATTAAACAGTATTGGTTATAAATATGCACACTTGTTGCCCAACAGGAGGCTCTCATCCTCATCCTAGATTGTGATTATTGCAGCCTGCTTTCGAGTTACCGATGGCCTCCACCGTCAGCCAGGGCGATGATTGTGGCCTGGGGCGCACTCCAGCCAGCACTATGGGACTATCGCAAGCTTGCGTACAGGCTTCCCCGCCAGACTTTTTAACGCGCAACTTGGGGGAGTGGCATATCTCCTCCGGACCCGCCCATCAGAACCCACTTGTCCAATCACATGGCAGAGTCTTTGATTGGCATGAATACCTGGTAGGGAGGGGTGAGACCCAGTGAAAGGAGGACCATGATTTTTTATTTTTTTTTGCATTTCGTGACGCAAGACCTGCTTGGAACAGGAAACAAAAGGCGTCTCCCCCGCAGAATGTCACGACTGTAGCAACACGAGGCTGTTCTGTCTGGCCGCACTAAAAAACACAGGAATAAAGAATCAAAGCAATAACAGCTAAGGCGCGCGATGCTGCTCTCCCATTACCACGCACTAACCGGCGAATGCGACTGCTATTTTAGATACAGCTATCTTGTTGAAAAGTCAAAACAAAAATGTCACGTGACTCCCTGTTTGGACAAAAAAAGGCCTTCTAATAGTTAACTGCATCCATTCGAAATACGTCAATTTGTGTTAACTGGATTTGCTCCTTCAGCTTAGTCATTTACTGCAGGCAGATTATGACCAATCTATTTCTTTGTTGTGGAAATTAAATTTTTGCATTTGAAGTCTTCTATACATTGTGTTTAATGCGTCCATTCTCCAACCACTTATCCTGCATGGAGTCCCTGGCAAGCGAGGGGCACGAGGCTGGCATACCTTGGACACCATGCCAGGCAATCGCGGCGTCGCATCTGTTTATTCACAACACGCAATTCATGCATTAAACAGACTCTCGTTACCTTTCAGCCACGCACTGTTTAGTGGCACGGCAAACATGAATGTGTTAGTTTTTCGGAGTAATTTCCGGAGTTAATCTGGATCTGAAGAAAAAACGGGGCCCCTTAATTAATTTCCCTTTAATTAAACAATTGAAAGGTGCTGCATGAGTGATGATTGAATAAACTACAGCTTTTTTTCAGCTGCTTCTCTAAGGTAAATGCTGCTCCTGTTAGAGCTCTTTCAGGCTGTCGCCGCGCTAATCTTCCTGCATGCGTGTGCGATTCGGTGCATTTGCGCGTCTAGGATCGTCTGAATAGCTGACCGTTTTAAAAAGTTGGGGAAAAAAAGCAGCACAGGCTATTAAGCTAAATGGACGCCGGCGTTTCCACAGCCACCCTAATCAGTGAGGAGAAGTGGTCGCAGTGCTTTTCATACCGTAGAGAACTCAATACCGATCTTTCATTGCCTCCGCTGGAAAGGGAGCGATGCGTCGCCGCTCTATGCGTGTGGAGCTGCCATTTCCTTCCCGTGTTCAAGGGGGCATTCGTCTGCCGGCCTAAAAGCCAGTGGTTAGGTGACCTGGTATCTTTAAGGTGCCCTTGATATGTGATTCTGCGTGTTCCCACTGAAGGACTGACATCCTCCCCAGCGGGACCCCATCCTCATTTCTTCCTGTCCAGGCTCACCTTTACTTCATATTGGATGAGCAGTAAGGCCACACATTTGCATAAGGCCTCTGAAGTTTGAAGGCCCCCTGTTGGCCACAAACAGTCACTACACAAGGAGAGATACAGAGGGCCCTGAAATTATTTTTGAATTGGGCACCAGAAAAAAACAAACCTGGATGGATGGAAATGGTGTTTTTTAAGGAGACATTTTTATTACAGCCGGTATATCTGCTTCCTTTCCTGGGTGATTCTCCCTAAGACACCACTGAAAATATTCAAATGGGAATAAAGTGACAAAATGGTTGGTGGGGGGGGGGGATTGCAGGTTTTCGCTGGGTTAATATTTGGGCTCTCGCGGCTGGGAGAGGCGCGCTTGGCGCCAAATGGGAAAGCGGGGGACATCTATTTCAATGGGAGTCCGAGCCACTCCTTCAAAATGACTGTAATGACAGACACTCCACCAAAAATAGATCCTTTATGCTTTGCGGGTCTGCGTTGGGCAGCATTAATATTCTGGTGCGGGATCACAATTCATATCGAATGATGTGACCCTGGAAATTGTTGGAAGTGAGTTCCAAATTGAAAAAAAAGTACTTGTACAGCAAGTCCTAAATGTATTTGTGTTGTTGTCATTATTATTATTATTATTTATTATTAAGTGCTGGCAAGTCTACATGGATTCTTGGAGAGCATATAAAGGATTTCTGTCAGCCTTCCCAGTGATATGCACATTTTGACAATGAACATTGGTGTGCTGGCAAAAATAGATCTGTTTCCTGCTATTATATTAAATATTATATTAAATGAAATATATATCTTATATTAATGCTCACACAAAAGCATTTACTTTTGTTCTAAAAGCTTTTTCTAGTGAGAACAGATATGATTTGAGCTTAAAAAAACCACATGTAATGTAAGAAACCCATTTTTATCAAAGGATGATTAATTCAGCATGAATACCATTGTGATGTCCATTCATATGACTTTTAAGTGTCTTTTTCATATAACATATATCGCTTTTCAATAGTGGCTATTGTTCTGTAGTGGAATTATGTGGGCAAGTTCTTTTTTTAAAATGGTTACACAGATAAAATAGCTGTTGCATTCCGAGTCTGAACCGCATAATCAATAAGAACAGCGTGAGATGCGTTTTTTTTTTTTTTTTTATTCCCCACAGTATGATTTTGTAAGTGGGCGGGATGAACAAATCAGCATCGCTACATCTCATGAACACCGACGTCTCTGTCAGGAAGTGAAGAGCAGGAAGAGGTGAGTTTGCATGTGATGAGATCGTAAGTGCAGTACACGTACAGTATCTGTACACCGAGTCCAAACCGACGATCACAATGGAGAGAGAGACCATGATGTTCTTCCCGAGTGACCAAGGTGATCCTGTGCACACCAGAAAATTACTTCCTCTTTAACTCTGACTCCATCCTTTAACAAGTGCTAGACTTGAAATTAGTAGACAAGCTATTAATGAAGCTAAAATTAAGATTGAACAGTTTGCCAATTAACCTAAAAGTCAGGTAGAAGCTCCCATTTATCATTCCTCGTTATCTCCCCATTGTGTGTCCTTGTGAGGGTCTCCGTTGGAGAGGAATCACTGACATTTTTGTAAGCATAAACAATAAATAAATGCTACGCTATTGTGGCGTATCTTCCATACTAATAAAATATTAAAGAAGCCACCACAATAAATCTAAGTTTAGCTAGCTTTTTTACAAAGACACCACGATATTATTTGGTTCATACAGCGGGAACAGCCTGGATAAAGGGATCCACTGGGATTTGAACCTGTGACCTTCAGTCAGCATCCTTATCAACTAGGTGACCCAACGCCTGACGTCACGTCACTCCCGGGCCCCCATCCCAGACACATCGTGGTTGGGGCGAGGCATGGTGCATGCAAATTAACCCGCCGTTTGGCCCACATTTCCCCAGCACCTGTTGCCTGGCTAATTAAGCCCCCCACAGAGCAGCAGTTTGTTACCATGGCAATTAGCCGTTTAACAGCGGTCTTTTACACAGGCATTTGTAACTGAAAGTCAACATAGGAAACATGGAATTCTCAATGACTTTGTGGATCTGTCGACACTCCCGCTGCTGTGATTTTCCTGTGTTTCTGGACAGTGTGTCACCGGAATGTTCTGATAAACTCTATTTAAATTTGTTGTGTTTTTCTGTCCTACACTGTCCGTATTGTTAGTGAAAGTAATCCATAATAGAATAAATTGAGGCGACGTCTTTGCCTTTAGCCTCGCCTGAGGGCAGTAAATGTTGACGCTGTCTCAAGATACTCTGTCTAAATCCACACTGCCCTGCACACCACAAATAGGGAACCTGCGAGGTCCCGAGAAACAATGTTAAGGTCACAGTTCCTGGACATGGTTTACAACTGACCATCTACAGCTCTGCTGTAGGTACAGACGTGTGAGGTCTCCACTGGAACTCGTCCTGGCAATTTGAAGAGGAGTGTTAGAGGGTAAGTTAGCCATCCGAGGGTGTGATAGCACTTTTTGCTCTGGCAAAAGAATCTCGTAGGACAGCTTGACATGGCCCCCTTTGCCTCGGTTTGGCGTGGGGGTGTCAAACGTTGAACGTCAATGTTGTGGCTGTTGCCTAAAACCTCTAGTAATAAGCTCGAAACAAATGGATATTGTTGATTATACAACACTTATTAGTTATGACTGGTCCATGCCAGGCACTCCCACCAGCAAATTTAGTCACTGAAAGTCAACTTGTCTGATGCAACAGTATTTTGGCTATGCGCCGTACCAAGTGAACACGCACTATCTAAGTAGAGGAGGTTGGATCGAGTGAGGAAGGTAAACAAGCCTCGAGGGCAGATTGCTGAGAAACCGGGCCTGTGTGATCACAGCTGTGGCTGTTCACAAGGTTAAAAATTCTGGACCTGTGGGTATCTGTGGACTGCGGGCAACAGGTTTAATAGCGGGAATCTTTCGAATTCATGCGGCTCGCCCTGTTTTCTTGACTCGGACACACACGACATCAGAAAATGATTGAAACTGGCAGTTACAGGGAGCTGTGGGCTGGGGTACCGCACGTAGCTAATGCAAGGTTTCTGAAGTGTTACTCATAGACCGTCTGAGGCCAAACTCTCCAACCATGATTCTGCCAGTTTATTTTCCATTTGTATTTTCTTGTTTCTCAGTGGGTCACCCTCACCGAATCAGCACCCGTATTCTCTGTTATACTGCATTGCCAATGATTTTTCTAGGCCTGGATCATACGCGGTGGGGCAAAACTCAAGACCTTCAACCTGACCTTGACGTCCTATTGGGCTGTAGTTTTCCTGTTGAGGAGTCTGGCCATATCTATAGTTACCATCCAGCAGGGTGACTTTAGTTGTTTTTGAGGCCCTTCTTGGGACCCCCCGCCGCCCCAAGCTCAGATGTTTAAAAAAAAAAAAAAAAAAACGAAATAAATAGCTTACGAGTAGAGTCAAATGATCGTAGCCAGATAGCTGGTTAGCACAGCGTGCAGCTTCAGCGTCTCCTAAATAAGGAACACATTTATTTCATATTTAGAGTGCTGATTGATTGTGCCCCCCCCCAAACTTCAGGGGCCCCATGCAAAGGGAAAACACTGCAGCTGTCCTCCAGGGTAACTTGGGCCCATGTGTAAATCACAGCATACGCACGGCTGTGGGTGGTTCTGCTATGATGTTTGCTATTTTTTTTTCTTTTTCGTTTTGCTCTTTCTGCCAAAGAACTAGCAAGATGCATCTGCGACTGTGTGGACAGCTGTTGACAAATATGTTTTAAGTCACGCCAAGTGTAATTTGCGGCTGGATTAGGCCTGTGCATGATACTCTAGTGGCAGAGAGGAATGTCTGATTAACTCTGCCATCGATCTATGAAATTTATTCCGATCAAAGTCCAAAGAGTTTACAGGGTGTATTTTTATTTTTTATTTTTGGAGGGAATCAATCAATTTTAAAAAAAGGTCAATAGGGGGGTGGGAGGGAAGCCCTTAGAAATCTTTGACATTTTTTGAGAGGAAGGAAGTGATTCCTGGAAAATTGCATGTTATTATGAGGAAACGAAAGCGCAGCTCTCTGCTTGCTGGCTCAAATGTAAAACAGAGAAGCATGCCAGCTAATTATAATGCAGATAATAACAGAGCAAATGTGCAGTCACAATTCAACAAATGGATCCGCCATAAGATGCGATGTACGGCAGAGTCTCTGAATGGGGGACGGAGCGGCTGCGGGCAGGAGAGGAGCAGGAAGCGTCAGGGAATCGGCCGAGCGCTCGCGAATCTGAACGGCAGCGTGACGCTCACGACCTAGATCTGCTCTGAGCTGGAGGGGCAACGGTCGTTTGAAGAGCAGAGGGTGGATGGGATCATCGTACTGTGACAAAAGCAAGGTTGTTGGGCCGGGGGAGTCTCGATTTGAGTGGCCCCTTGGTAAGCCAGGGCAGCGGTCTAATCTGATGGGGATAAAAATATATCAATTTCTCATCATCTTTAAGAGAACAGCAGTGCTTTTTGCTTTGGCTGTACCTCTGGG
>JAODJU010000081.1:5406226-5418888 GCA_026776725.1 Gnathonemus echidnorhynchus
GGGGGGTGTGGCGGGGGGGGGGGGGGTGGGCTACTGTGCATATCCAGTCTTTTACCTCCAAGCTCCCAGTGCACCCAACTGCGGCACGGCCCAACCCACTTCCGTGTTTTTTAAGAACAGGTTTTTAACAATAAATTGTATATACAGTATTTTAAATGATTGTCCATAATTGCAGACATTTTAGCTAATTCATTGCGATTACAGTGATTTTATTTCTAATTGCCAAAAACTGAACTTCAGAATGTTGTTGAAATTGATGGTCTGGATTTGATGGTCAGGGTTAAACTGGTGTTCTATTTGCTGTGCGATTTTTAATTCCTTACAGTACATGGGAACAATTAGTTGTTACCAGCGTGTGCGAAATGCCAGCGAACCGTTACTGTCACAACATGTATAAATAAGTAAGTAGACTCCTAATCGTGAGCGCAGGACTCATGGGATTTCACGAGGATGGGGAACACGTACGCACCCTACGCACCGTGTATGGCCATGCCACTGACGTAATGTTCGGGAGTCCCAGTATTTTTGTCTATGTAGTGTATGTGGCTCTGGTATGATGTTTTGGCCTGATGATGTAGTTCATAGAATATGTAGATGGAAACGTCATTTTTGAGTGTTTCTTCTGCATTGGAAGCAGGTGAGATGTGACGTAGAATGTTACAAATGAATCATTAAAGGGGAAACAGGACGCACTGTGCATACAGCTGTGATTACCTGTCCTGGTGTTCCCATTCCCGTCAAAGAGCTTCTGGATCATTAGCTTGTGGCTAACTCAGCTTTATTGTGAGCCAGTCGGATCATATAAACGGCACTGCTGGGTACTGCAGGGCTCCATGTCTCGTCACAGTGCATTAGCCAAAGACGTTCGGACTTCCTGCACTCATGCATTTTGGGTCGAGCGCCGGCTGTTCTCTGGTGGTGATTTCCTGTCCGGTGTATGTTCTCAGAACTACCCTGCCAGTGCCAATGATATCCCGGAATGATGTCAGCATCTGGAGCATCCTTAAGAAGTGCATCGGGATGGTGAGCCCCCCCCTCTGTTCTGAAACCCCTCCCTCCCCCTCCCATGCTGGATTTAGAGGCTCTGAGAGGGGTGTGTAGTCAGCCATGGATTAACAGAATCCCGAAACCATACGGTGTTCGTTCTGTTCACGATGCGATTCCTCTTCAGCGAATATCGTTAAGGACTTTGCAGATTCGACACACACCTGGTCCCGTTTCCATACTGTCCTGCCCTCCGGTCCTTCACGCCGGGAAAACGCCCATTTCATTATGCCGCTAATTCTTTCCGAAGCTCATTATATTATGAGTTTCCCGTTGGCTTTTGGCCAGAAATTTTAATTGTCGCCAACAATTCTTTTGTGATCCGTGGCACTCAGAGCGGGATCGGCAGTGCACACACAATATTCAGAAAAATGGGACCAAATCAAAAAATGTATTTTAATTAAAAGCTGTTACGGACTGTTTCCTGAATGCCGAGAAGCAGTTATGGTACAAATTGCTGGCTTACGCTTTTCTAGCTAATGCACAGCCAGATTCTGGGCATTTCAATCTCTGCCTATATATAGGGGCAGCCAAGCTCTTTTAATCAGCACACATAAAGCCAGATTTAGAGGAACTCAAAGATTCGGCCTGTACAGACATCCACAGAGCCTGAGCGTGTGGATGAGCAAACCACCTCGGCCCCCCCCCCCCCCCCCCCCCCCCCCGATCCCTATTCCAGCCTGTGTCGATGTTACAGAAATAAACATCAGAAAGTTGGCCTGCTTAATTGCTCAGTTTGGCATTATTTCACTGCTTAATGAGGATACTTTAATCACTTGCCTGTGCTCTGATGTCTTTGTAGCTCAGTTCAAGGCTTTTTTCCATCTCAGCAATTTCTTCTGTGTTCCCTCTCTCTCTCCCGGTTGCCGTTTGGTACTGTTGGGGGGGGAGGGTGAGGGTTGACCAGCTGCTCTCTCTTTCTGTTTCTATCTCGTTGTGCTCCTCACCCTCCGTCTTCTCCAGGAGCTGTCCAAGATCACCATGCCCGTCGTCTTCAACGAGCCGCTTAGCTTCCTGCAGCGCATCTCGGAATACATGGAGCACACGTACCTCATCCACCAAGCGAACGGCTCGTCCGACTCCATCGAGAGGCTAAAGGTACCACTCAGGGGGCGTAGGAACCGGGGGATGGGGCTCATTCATCCCTCCAATAAACAGGCCATTGTGTTTAAATAATTAAGGTTTGTTTCCCCAAATCTGAAACTCTATCCTATGCTTTTGGTATTGTCCCTAACCCTGCCTGGTCCATCGTGGTCATGTCCTGGGTGGGGGACCACTCGTGACCTCACGTTGCCCGGGCAACCATGAATGATGTTGTTTGTGCGTGACTGAGCATGTCCCACAAAATGCTGGAATTCGACCGCGTGTGCCAGTGTCCATTTAGAAGAGCATGTGAAGATAGCCCGTTTGGTTACGGTTGCTTTGAACGCACCGGTGACCGCGATTGATTTGTATCTCGGCGCATTTCCAGTGCGTGGCGGCGTTCGCAGTGTCTGCCGTGGCCTCGCAGTGGGAGAGGACGGGGAAGCCCTTCAACCCCCTGCTGGGAGAGACATACGAGCTAATCAGGTAGGACTGCACCAGTGCGGCCGGTGTGCCATCAGGACCGGAGAGGATGGGATAAAAATGCCGTTTATCGCTTTTACCGTTAACCTTCCACTTTGCTGACGCCTTTGTCTGCTGGATTTTTTTATTATTATTATTTTTTTTTTTAGTTTTTGTTCAGTGCACGTTGCTCTAGATCATTCTTTCTCAACGTAGTCCTCAGGGACCCTGAGACAGTCCACACCTGAATTAAACAATCACGAACACTAAATACATGGTACAGGTGTTCTGGGAGCTGAAACACAGCGTGGGCCGTCTAGGGGTCCCTGAGGACTGGGTTGAGAAACGTTGCTCCTGATGATGGTGTTCTGATGTGACGGGTATTTGGTGCCCTTCAGAGAAGACCTGGCCTTCAGGTGGATGTCTGAGCAGGTGAGCCACCACCCCCCCGTTAGCGCCTTCCATGCCGAGGGCCTCGGGAACGACTTCGTCTTCCATGGCTCCATCTACCCCAAGCTGAAGTTCTGGGGCAAAAGTGTGGAGGCTGAACCTCGAGGGATCATTACCCTGGAGCTTCCTATGTGAGTCCCCAACCAGGCAAGACCCCCCTCACTGAACTTTCGGGCCATCTGTATCAATCAGTTGATCAACTGATTGTTTGATCACTTGATCAATCAATCAATCAATAAATCAGTCAAAGTTTTATTTGTGATATTCACTGTAATGATCAGTACAATGTGCAGTGAAATACTTGGTTGCCTAGCTCCAGAACTGTGAAACAAGGGACACGACTATAAACAGACAAAACATTAAACATTAAACAACTAACATTAAACATTAAACAATAATCATAAATAACCATGATAATAAATAATGCTGTCATCTTTTCCTGACTGAATTGCGTCTGTCAAGTCAAGTGACCTGACTACACAGCATCCCCTCGCACCCCCCACCCCCCGAAAAAAAAAAAGTCTCTGAAGCTCAGCGGTCTGTGGAAATGCCTCCGTGATTGTAGGTGACGGTCTGTATCTGCAGGCACAATGAAGCGTACACGTGGACGAACCCCATCTGCTGCGTCCACAACATCATCGTGGGCCAGCTGTGGATCGAGCAGTACGGAAACGTGGAGGTGGTCAACCACAAGTAAGATGACCGTGAGCGTGGCGGCTGGCGGGCGATCTGTCGTGTCCGTCCTCCACGAGGAACGTCGTCTTGGCCGGCTAATCAGATCTGAATCTGTTTTGCTGCTGTTGTCGTGCGCGCTCGCTGGAAAGCCTGCTAATTGAATTAAATTAAAACAGAAAAGTGCAATTGATTCATCCAGAATGTGTTTTTTTTTTTAGATGTTTGGCAAACAAATTAACTAGAACAATTTTGTCACAAAGTGAATCAGTAAAATATGTGTAATCTACCAGGGTGACAGCTACCATTACTTGGATATAATGAATAAAAGTATGTAGTTTTCTCATTACTGGGCAGAAGTTGATTAACACATAGTGTTACTGACAGTATATGAAATTACCTTTGCCTTAAAAAATGTCTTCCCTTAAAACATTCTATCCGTAATCTAGAATATTTTATGATTTGAGATCCCTGTAAATCTGTGCCAGAGGTTTAAATAGAATTAAATTCTTATAAGGCACTAGACCATCACCAAATGCACATCACGCAAATCACTGTGATTTTACCCACAATGCCAGAGTACAGAAATCTGAATGCCGGCATTGGGTCAGGGCCAAACATGGGCACCCTATTGATATAAATGAATGTGAAATGCTTATTCTGACTGTGTTTCCCATACAGGACCGGAGAGAAATGCAGCCTCACCTTCAAGCGCTGTGGTCTGTTCGGTAAAGAGCTGCACAAGGTCGAAGGGTACCTGCTGGACAAAAGGTGAACGTCAAATGCCACAGCCCGGCGCTAGGACCCAGCAGCCTCCGCGTCACCCCATGTGACCTCGTGTTGTCATGTGACACGTGTCTCCCGATGCAGCAAAAGGAAGCTGTGTGCCCTGTACGGGAAGTGGACCGAGTGTCTGTACACGGTGGACCCGGCCGTATACGACGCCCATAAGAAAGCAGACAAGAAGAGTACTGAAGAAAAGAAGGGGGCCAAACCGGTGAGGGGGGCTGATTTAGGGTGGACCCAGGAAGGGGGGTGCATGGTACACTGGTGTCCCCATGCCTGTTTCCATCGTCCCTGTGATTATTTTGACACCACTCAGTGTTTCAGGTGTTGGTCACATCCTCGAGAACCAATGGCGCACAAGCCTGTCGTCTTTTACTTCTCTTTGTGCTCATCGGGCATCAGAATTATTGGTAGTGCCACAGCAGAGACAAACCAAAAATTGTGCAAATAGTAATAACATTTTGGAGTTAATGGGTTCTCTCCCCGGACCTCAGAGGTCTCGACTTCCGTGTCTTAACTTAGTAATGGTGTTAAAGGTCTGTCACATGTTTGTTGTCTGTGGAGTGAGTTTCTGCGCGTGCCCGGTGGGGGTTCTGTCCGCCCGCTGCAGCACGGCTCGGATGAAGAATCTGAGGAGATGCCCATTCCTGAGTCGGAGACGGTGCAGGTGATCCCGGGCAGTGAGCTGCTGTGGAGGATCACGCCCAGACCCGAAAACACCGCGCAGGTCAGAGTCCCGAAGTACATAGCCCCTGTGGGAGGTGTTTATCGCCCCCTGTTGGCCACAAACAGTCACTAAACTATCAAATAAAAATATTAATTATTCAGGAGATGCTGATGGTGGTCTCCTCACCTACTAGCTAGCTACAATCTTCTGGCTCTGCTTGCTAGCTATTTATTTAGTTTTTCAGACATCTGGGGAGGGAGGTACGATTTTTTTTGAGTACCCATGTCTGCCCCCTCCTGGACATCGCTGCTCATTGCCTGGCTCCCTTGCCCCGCTTGCAGATGTACGCCTTCTCGACCTTCGCCATGCAGCTCAATGAGCTGGAGGACGGCATGGAGGGGGTGATTCCAGCGACGGACTGCCGGCTCCGGCCTGACATGCGAGCGTTCGAGAACGGAGACATAGGTACTGTCAAAAGAACAGCTTAACAGCAAGACTCACCCCCCCATGTCCCACACCATGCCCCAGCGTTATCTTTGTAAATGTTATACCTTCACAACAACAATGTGCATCAGGATCCATAGATATGTTCTGCCATTTACCTCTTTGATGTGTTGCAGTGTCACCATTTTGTACTGTTCAACAAATACATATGATTCTGGTCTCATTCATGTGTATTCTATGTCTTTTTCTGGGTGTCTCTATATCTATTATCTATTATCCCTGTCTGTGCAACCCCCCCCCCCCCCCAGTTGGCTTTTGAGTTTGGCCCTTTGGGAAACATAGCTGGGGACTCCTGCTGTATGCAGTACTGTTGACTGGGGTTCTCTGTGCACTGTGACAATAAAGATTTATCTGCACTCCTTTAAGAAATTCAGTGAGGGAATCTAAAACGGTTACAAATGGTCGAGATTTGGGTTTGATCGTTGAGAGATTAGTATAGGGTGTGTATTGTTAAAAAGGCACACTTTCTGAAAATTCGCTTTGTGGAAGAATTTACAGAATCATCTCAGTGTCTTGAATTCCAAATTGATACCATTCTAAATGAATACCCCTTGAACACTATATGGCAGAGAAAATAAAGTATTAAACATATATTAACTGCAAAGTTTAACTTTACCATTTTGCTAGGTGTCCCATTTTAACAATACTTACCCTAAAAGTGTTATAACTTGAATAAATTGCACTGCTTCAGTACAGACACACACATTTAGGCTAAGTACTGTCCCTAAATTGTCTATAGTGTATCATACTGTCTGTATGTGGACTGGCATCCTGTCCAGCAAGTACCCCAGCCTTGTCTCCAGTGCTGCCTGGGATAGACTCCAGCCTCCCCCCACCCCCATCCTAACCAGGATACATGATTAGAATTAAAATGGATGGGTGCATGAATGGATGAATGATTATACATGAGAATCTATTTGTGCGCATTTTGTGGTGTTTATGGAATTGTGAACTCACGGCACATTAAAATATGGCAAAATGGTAAGATCTCCGGGGCGGCATGGTGGTGCAGTGGTTGGCACTGTTGCCTCACACCTCTGGGATCTGGGTTTGAGTCTCTGCCGGGGTTCTGTGTGTGTGGAGTTGGCATGTTCCCCCCCTTTGCTGTTGTGGGGTTACCTCTGGGTTCCCCGGTTCACCCTCCCCCCCCACAGTGCAAAAACATGCTGAGGTTGATTGGAGATACCAAATTGCCCATAGTTGTGAATGGTGGGTTGTTCCTTGCCTTGTGCTCATTGGCTCCGGACCCCCCTGTGACCCTGAATGATGGACGGTAAGATCTCTCATGGCCTTTTTTACAGACCAGGCTAGCAAGGAGAAGAGGAGGCTGGAGGAGAAGCAGAGGACGTCGAGGAAGGAGCGCGCCAAGACGGGGGAAGACTGGAAGAGCAGGTTAGCGTGCTGGGTGACAGGCACTGCGCTCAGTGACGCGTCGCAGTGCTCCAGTGTCCCTGTCTGCATGTGGCTTCTGTGTAGCGCCGGCGAAACGTCGGTGTGGCTCTTTCCGGTCAGCAAAGGGCAGGCTTTGATTTAATGACCCAAAACAGTCTGAAGAGCGTATCCAGGAAACTGCAGCTGCATCGCTAATGAATTCACAGTCATGTTAGCTGCTCGTTAGCAGACTTGACCAGTGCACAGTGTGCAGTGCACACTTTCTCCTGTCAGACCTCACGCCGTTTCCCTGTGCTGGCTGACTGTTGCGCTTATTTGCTCTGTACTGTGTGTTTGGTAATGCACTCCGTGTTGCTGGCGCCCCCCCATGTGACCCGACAAGTAGCCCTGCCCTTGGGCCCAGGTTTGACCCGCTTGATGCTGACTGCCGTGGCTTTGGTGTGCAGTGCATGTGAGAGAGCAGTGCTGTAACTCCACCTACTGGAGCTGTGGAGCACTGCAACTGAGACCTTGTCTCCCATTTAATTTAAAGATGTATTGATTAGACCAGACGAATTCTTTTAAAAAGAAACATTTTGTAGATTTAATGCCATAGAGAATGTTAATAATTCAGAAATATTGTATTTTGCAAACATTGTTATCCATTGCAATGCTGTGCATAAGTCTTACACAGTCAAAGAAAATGATGTATAAATGATCTTCATGTTGGTATAAAACTATGATATTATGCCTGTCAAAGTGTGTCAGCTTCGCTGTTTCAAAACCTCTACCAAAATCACCCCAGTATTTCCAGCAGCCATACAACACACCCGTGTATTTTTTGACTTGACCACTAGCTCACCTCGTATAGATAATCAATTTCTCATCGACTTATTTAACAAATTAAATTAATTAAGTGAGCTGGTGGTGAAATTTAATAAACACATGGAACGGCTGAGGTGCCCCTGAGGAGGTTTGGGAACTGAAGCGTGTTCATCTAGCCATCAAACAAGATATCAGTAACGTTTTGGAGAACAGAAGAAGTATTTACTGGTTTTTATTGTTACTCTTAATTTGCATATGTTCTCATGTTAAATTGTGTTTTTTGCTCTGAGCAAAAGTACACTTGCTACCCAGATAAATGCTTTAAACAGCCTAAGACTTTTGCACAGTGCTGTATATCAGGTAGTATTAAGTTCTTTATGCATGTGACAGTTATTGCTATTTCTCCGATTGAACATGGCCTGTGATCGGTTTTGTGTGATTTGTGATCAACTTGATTGATTATGGATCAGTAATTGGCCTGTATGGTCTGTGATCCGGCTTTATAATCCGTGATTATGTGTGATTAGATATGCCAGCTTTAATGGTTTAACTGCTGTGCTCTTGTGTTCTAGGTGGTTCCACCAGGCACCCAACCCCCACAATGGTTCCCGGGACTGGATCTACTCTGGTGGATATTGGGACAGGAACTACACCCAGCTCCCTGATATTTATTAACTTCTCATTCCCAGGATAAAGAGAATCTCCTCATGCTCATCTTCACAACTCGGAATTTAAACTTGTTTTTTTTTTTTAAAAAAAGCTGTTTAATTTTTTTTTACATGGCATTAATCTTTTGGGATTGTTCGCTTCTCAACCGAGAAATTGCGTTTGTATTAGGAGTCGTGTTTACGTCAGGAGCACTACAGAGGAACCAGCGGGCTTCCCCGTAGGATCGCTGTAGTTCACAGATTCGGTCCAGTTGCAGCATTGTGTGCATGAATTCATCTCTAACCTGAGGGCCGATCATTGTGTCCTGTGACATATCAAAGGTCTCACTGAAGCAGAACCAGCTCATTCTCATTCTCCTGTTGTGACTGATCTGTAATTTGTGTACAGCTGTCTGAAAGGATGGGTTTGCTCCATCACTTCCACTGTTAGGTACAGTAGATACAGGGTTGATGTTACAGATAAGCCTCTTTACGTGCTGTCATTCCAGAATCCTACTTCAGAAATCATTTCACCATTGATACTACGTTTGAACATCTATTAATGATCTCATTTGGGTCTCATAAGGGTCTCATTTGTAAAATTACTCCACTGGTTCTTCTCCATCTCTGTACAATAAGCAAACATTAGGTATAATTCGACAGTGGTGCTTACTTCCACCGTGGTGTTGCAGTTTTTTGTTTACCTCAGAGAGATTGTGGTGTCCCTTTGTCACTTATGCAGAACAAACAGCAATATTCTGTGAATTTAGAAAACCCTGCCCTCTGACCGTTTGACCCCAATGTCTTACAAACTGACTGGGTTGTTGTGGTTCCTTCATGCTGCTGTGGTCCCCTTCCACGTTTTTTTGTGAGCTGTATCGCCTCTTAGGAATGTGTGTGGTTATTTACTGTACGGACAGAACCGGCCCATGTTTTCTGTGCAAGAATAAATCTGCCAGGCATCACGCTGGCCACCTGACTTCCTCTCTGGGAACGTTGTGGCAGTGCCAGTCGAAGACCCAAGGTGTTCTTTAATACCGAGAATGTAAAGATCGTACTTGTGGTCTTGACAAGGGCAGTCTTGCTAACTTGCCTCCCAAGAATGAACTTGGGGCGCAGTGAATCATGGCAAGTTCTCATTTGGCAAGACTGCAACTGATGCATCCTTGATATTTGTGGTGGGGGAAGAACGGCATCCGAGGATTTTTACTGTCCTCCGTACTTTTATTCTATGCATTGGAACTGGTCTTCAGCAATGGAAGATGACGTAAAACGGGTACATGAGAACACAAGTATGGTCAAGTACGCATATTGAGAAGCACCCCGTGTTGTGCACCAGGCAAACTTCACCGCCGGCATGAGGAGGAGAGAGGAGGTGGGAGGTGGTGCCGGCATGGGGAGGAGAGAGGAGGTGGTGATGGTGGTTCGCTGAGCTGGCACCCCCTCAGAGATGGCCTCCATTGTGTGCTGTTTGTGTGATAGTGCTGTATATGTTTCCTTTTGGCTCCGCCTCAGGGATGACTGGCTAATTGGATCGTCCTGTCGACAATTGTTGTAATTCCTGTTGACAGGAATTAGGCTTGATCGGGTTTGTCTGGCCAAGTTATCAGTCAGTTCAGTTAAGTGGTTTTAATCTGAAATAACTGGGTCAGTTGTCCACCCAGGCTTGGAGTCTTGGTGTTTATCACTAACCACTGGTTAACGCTCTAGTTGATTAGTTTGAGTCATGTCTGCCATTTGTCTGTTGTATATTAGCTTAGGTAAATTCCATTATAAATATATAAAACTAACAGTAGGAACAGGCACAAGCGTGGTCCTGACAGATTAGTTTTTAACTGTTATGCACAATAAGTATTCCAAAAGAATTTATATTGCTTCAAAATAAAGATTTTACCTTGCATCAAAAACATGTTCGCTCATTCATTAGGGCTTTGCACGTCATCTCTTGGTTTCTTCAGTCCTTGAGATAAAGCGTCTGTTTAGTACTGATAATGTGCCTCACACAGCCTTCCATCTTTTTGTTTGACATCTCGCAGTTCTCAGATATGTATAATAATCTGTGAGTGTGTTGTTTATTCATTACGGACATCATGGACCACTGCAGATTTTCAGAAGTCCTGTTGGAATGCTTCCTGGACCTACCACCATATTTAACCCTGAACTCATTATCAGAAATGACTCGGATGAACACGGGTGAATAAACGACATTTACGGTATCGGTAAGAACCTGAAAGAGCTGCCTGGTTTGACATCCTCGGCTTGGGCCACTTAAGCCACACGCTAGACCGAATGGGACAAGAAACTGGGAGGGTTTCTTGTCACCATGGCAGATGTTCCACATGCATCTCTTTGATCTTCCTCAACCATGTTTTCATCCAAGAACAGATAGCAGTTTGGTATTTTGATGTCCAGATGAGATGGGTACATGGTGCCAGGCTTTTGAGGAACAGCTGGGATAACCTCTCAATGGATGCATGGGAGGTTGGGGTCCGCTCAACTTTTGACTTGATTCCACAATAGAGAGAACTAGGATGACTAATTAGCTTGCAAAGGCGTGTCCAGGTCCAAAGGCCTGAAGGTAAGTAGCATCATTAAACAGTGGCTACAGTAACACTTTGGTGGAAAATGTGTCTTCGTCAGTTTCATGTCTAAGATGACGCAGTGTCAAGACAGGACGGACTGGACTCTGGGGAACAGTTTGGACCACTTGCCCATTTTCAGCAGTTTGTTGCTGCTGTGTCACAGTAACAATTTTAATAGGGTGCACAGTAAAATTGGCTTTTGTTAACCATGAATGGGGTAATCTACTTCTAAAAGTCTAGTAACAAACAGGAACCAAGCCATGCCCTTGACTGATTAGAATGACTTTAATTGATAAATGCATGTAAGGTAGATGGATCAACTGACAAGGGAAACGTTTGTGAAGAAAGCTTGGGTGAACTGAGTGAAGTCCTTCTGTGTGCTGTTTCCATCGCCATGGTTTCAGAAGCTTTGGTGCTCATATGGCTCCTTTAATAGTTGATTTGCTAAGTTAATTCCTCCAAGACTTCACCTGGAATTTCTTCTTCTGCTTAAGATGACACATGTCGTTCCTTGCACAACAGGTCTCTCTTTACCGAATCTAGTGTATTCTCCAAACCAAACAACAAGAGATTGTTGCCTGACAATAAGATGTATTGTGCTTTAAAGCTCTTGTGAGGTTCATAGTGTCTGAATGGATGGTTAATCGTCTTTAAGACAGACTTGTGACTTTTGGTGGAAACTTGTGGCCTGAAAGAGTCACATTAATACATCTCAGTATAATACAACTCGTTCAGTCTATTTAACTGTAGTCACTTTCTATCATAAAACTCATAGACTATAAGAAATTAAAGAATTTTTGAGGGGTTGACATATTTCATTGATTTTATGACCTGATGCATTCTGTATAGAGGGAGGATGGCTTAGCTGTAGAGTGACCACCTAATCCATGTCAGGTGGGACACTATGAGCTACAACAGGGTTTGTAAACTACCATTTCAATTTAAATTGACCTGGATTTCACTTAAACACTGAGTACTTGCTGTGTGTCAATTGATCAGTCTCCAATAATCATGCGTGTGTCACTAATGTTAAATAGCTGGATAAGTCTGTCAATCAAGGAAGCAAACCAGTAAAAGTACAAGATGAACCAAGCAATTTAGCCGAGCATAGGAGCCTTTCGGTTTTACAGTAGTTTGTAAAACCCGGAGTAGCTCATCGTGTCCCTTCTGACATGGAGTAGGTGGTCGCCCAACTCATCTGATTTATGTAACTCATAACGGTCCACCAGTGTCATCACAATCATAAAAAAAGATAAAATGTACTCATAGGTATACAGTCCCTCTCATTTCAGGCCGGCTGGCTACAGCTGATTCTGGAGGTTCTTTTCTCAAGATGTCCTGTTCATGGCTTATTCTGTCATTTATTTTCTCCAAGGTTGCTTGTGTGACGCCATCCCTGATGAACGTTGACAGAGACCATTCTTCCAGCTAGGGAACAATGTGAGTTGATCCATAATACTGTCAACTGCCGCTACAGGAGCAATTTCAAGATCCTTAGGACTGAACATCACCTTTCTCGATGCCTTTTGGTCCTCTTTACTTCCTGGACGACGGAAGCGCGTGTGTCTC
>JAODJU010000081.1:5466778-5478024 GCA_026776725.1 Gnathonemus echidnorhynchus
ACCTGGCTCACAGGTAAAGGAAGGCTGGAAAACCAGCAGTGCTCGGACCTCGAGGACCGTGATTTGAATAATAGGGCCCTAGAGAAATAAACCAGACTTACTCCTGCAAATCCATGGCCAGCTGATTGAGGAGCTCGGCGTGCTTCTCCGCCTTCACCACCAGGTCTTCTTTGGCAGCAGCCGTGGAGATGAGGTTCACCTTCTTGATGAGGTCCATTTTGGCGCCATCCAGCTGCGCGGCAAGCATCTCGTATTCCTGGTTTCAAAAGTGAAAAACGTCGTCCAGGATGTCACGCAAATGCCATGTTTCTGCTGCTGGCTGAACTGAGCTGGGCCTCTGATTGTTATCTGAGGAACCGGGCGAGCCTAAACTCGCCTACTCCTCACTCCATGCAGACATAACGTAAATCCTGTGGATCATCTCCATATATTCATCCCTTACAAAACATAATAGGGTGTGTTAAGCACCTTTGGTATATCTGGCTCCAGAAAACACGTCCTTACCTTCTTGCTATCCTGAAGCATTTTGAGAAGATCTTCGGTGCTCTTCAGCTGGTTCTTTGCCATTTGGATTTGGTTGGAGACACTGTCCTTCTCCTTCCTCAGATCCTCCATGCGTCTCTAAAGTTACATAATTCAGATAACATTCTTGTTGGCTCCTTTGCATCGCTGCATCGTGAGTGAATGTCGATGGTGAAAGTAATGATTACTAGGCTCGAAACAGGGCAGCATGACAGCAGACGGTGGTACCTCGAGGGCCTCCAGGCCAGCAGTGTTCAGCCCGTTCTGGGCCTTGGCTTTCTCTACTGTGTCCTCAGCCTCTTTCAATGCCCCCCTCAGGTCTCGGAGCTTGGACTCGTAGTCATTCAGCAGGCCTGCGATTCTCCTGGCAGCCTTCTCGTTCAACTCATACTGCTTGGTCACATTGTTCCTGATGTAGTCCAGCACTGAAAACGAAAAGGAGGCCAATTTTGCCTGCTTCCCCTTCAAATCACATGTCACCTATTGACCGACCGTAATCGATTAGCTAACAACAAACACTCTGCACTCTATTCAGCCGGGACCCTATAACTCTTCCTAGCATCACCCCAGTTTACTTACAGTCACAATGTATTTATTTATTCCATCCCATGCTGCTTCTGTTCATAGACAGTCTAGTGTAAAAAGTATAATTTTCATGTGTATATACTTGTAAATTGCCTTGAATTGTCTTGCATGTTATTTGTTATACCAGAGCACACCCATCAAAACAAATACTTTGTATGTTTAATATACCTATATAGTACTATATACCTATAGATATATAGTTATATCTATAAACTATTACTCTAAAAAAACCTGAATGCAAACTGCGAGGGCCTACGTTTCTGTGCCTCGTCCCGCTCCCTGACTGCCTCCTGCAGCTGGTCTGCGCAGCTGAGCTGCTCCATCTCACGGACCATGCGCTCTGCCTCTGCCAGCATCCTGGCCAGATCCGCAGGGGGGACCCCGTCAGTGGCACCGCCAAGCTCCTTCAGCAGGTCTGTGGGGGGGGGGAGTCAGAGCGAGTCACGACCGGGGTAAGGAGAAGGAGTCTAAGCTGATTGCAACAACATGTGAGATGGGTACAGTGGGCCTGAGAGGGAGGGAGAAAAAAAGAGATGCATGAACACAGATAAAAGGTTAGAGCTTTCAGAAGAGGATCTGCCTCATTTTATCAGCCTTAAAAGGGCATGAGTCACCGTTACTCTTAACTGTGGGGGGGTTTACAGCCACCCGGCAATTTTCATCATAAATACAATCGCTAATTAAATAGAATTTTGAAGGAGTGGACCTTCTCATCCCTGCCATAGTCAGTGACTTTCAGACAGGGATGTAGAGAATAAAAGACTCGGTTCAGGCCATGTGCTGGGACTCCAGTAATCAATCCATGATCTCCACCTGGAACTGGGAGGACGAGTGCCCCCCAAAATTTAATTTGGATTCATTCATCCCCCAAATAAAAAGATCTTTGTATTTAAATTGTGTTGTCTCCCCCCAATATCAAACTCTCTCCTACGTATCTGCACCCAGCTACTCTTGTCACAGGTATGACAGGCCTGACAGCCAAGTAGATGCCTGCTCCACCTTGTATTTTCTTGAAGAGCTTCTGGGCCTCAGATAGCAAGTCTTTGGCCTTCAGATGGGTCTCGTCAATGTTCTCCAGTGCTTGCTGGCCCTTCAGATAGCTACTGTCAGCCTACACACAGAAAGAAGCAAGTTCACAAGCAACAGTCAGCGTAATAATATTCAGAATAATAATGCTCAAAAATACTTTGGCTAATTTTTGGTTCTTCACAATGCAGCTCAAAGCCATGCTGAGAGGTAAACGTCGTTCCAGTACCTTCTCTTTCAGAACATTTATATCATCATCCAAGTTCTGGACGTCCTCGTCCAGCTGTGCTATTTTGGTCCACTGGCCTTGCAGACTGGTGTTGTATCTGCTCATCAGAGCCTGAAAAACAAAGGAAGTCTGAAAGCTGTAGTAAGAACATTAACTTTTCTCTTAAAACCATCAAAGGCTGAATGACAGGCCCAGCAGTTATGAGTTCTGCTGTTAAAACTTGTTAACACAGATGCCATAGGGGGAAAAAAAACTGTATCCAGAGGAATTTTATCAGTTTGATGCCGGAATGCAAAGCTGAACACACATTCAGCTGTTGTGCGTGTGTGTGCACGTGTGTGTGCACGTGAAGCAGTGGAACAAAGGGCGGGGCTACATGCAGGCCATCTGCTCCTCAGATCTTACTAAAAGCCCCAGTCCAAAGCTGTGGTGATTCTCCCACCTCTGAGGTGGAGCGATGGAGGTGTGTGCTACCTTAGTGGCCGCTATGGTGTCCTCGAGTTTCTTCAGCCTCTCCTGGGTGGCAGAGCTGGTGTGGGCCTTCTTCAGCTTTTCCTTCAGGCTCATAAGCTCTTCATCCATGCCCTCCAGGTCGTTCAGCAAGGTCTGGACACAGCTGTCGCACTCTGAAGGACAACATCAATGCTCAGGTTTGACCGTCCAATCTCATCTCAGCCATACTCAAATATTTCATCCATCCATCTTCTAACCATTTATCCAGCACAGGATTGAGGTAGTTCTCAAATATACCCAGGTGGGTGTGGGTGTTTACATGGCTGTTATATAGCAGAACAGAGACAGGCATAGAAGATTTCCGACATTCTGCAGGGAGAGATGCATCAAACGACACTCACCCTGACACTGTCCCTGATCCGTACCGGTGTCTTTCGGCTCCAAGCTGTTATTGCACACTGCGGAGTGACGACATTTCACGAAGAAGTTACGGCAAACGGGTGTGAGTCATGTAGCGGCTGCTGACTGACCAGCTTCTTCAGGAGAAGAGCTGGGCTGGAGGCCGGATGTTTCTGAGACACTCACCACCGGTCCTGGGATCACAGCCTCCGGTGTTGCCGTTGCAATTACAAGGCTGGCAGCTGCCCTCCAGAGCCATAGGGTCGCCGTAGTAACCGGGGGCACACCTGTAGGATCACTCAGAGTTACCCCCAAACCCTACAGACTTCCAGGCCAACTGAGCATTTTCCCTGGTCCAGGAGCATGAATCTGGTGTCCACTGAAGAGAGCTGTCCTCATCTTCCCAGGGAACGTACATTTGGCTGGAATTATTGACCCCAATCTAAAGTCTCTAACTGAGGTACCAACCTTTGGCATCTGTCTCCACTGTAGCCCTGTTTGCAGATACACTGGAACCTTCCGTCAACCTCCCCGCAGCCAGTTGCAAAACTAGAAACACACACGTTCAGGATCAGTTAGCGCTTAGTGAACGTTTAGGATCTCGATGTATCCATCACGGTGTGGCTGTTTCGGCCGGTGCCATACTGACCTGTTGGTTGGCGCAGTGAATGGACACGGGCAGATCTGGCAGGTTCCACGGGCGGCGTCGCCGTAGTAACCATCCTGGCAGCGCTCACAGTGGTCCCCGGCGGTGTTGTGCTGACAATTCTGTTTGCACATGGAGGGGGGGGGGGGGGAATGCTGTTTAGTCCTTCACACCTTCAGCATAAGCCACCACATGACACAATTCCCATAATCCCCTGGGCCACAAGGCTGTGACCAGGTGTGGTACCGTCCCTGTGTGCAAAAAGGAGGTTTATGAGTTGTATGAGAAACTGCATGTGGGTATGGGGACCTAGCAGGGTTTTGGGGGGGGGGGCCCCCTAGTTTTAGAAGCAGACAACTGGGCTGGATACCGAAACCATGCGAGGAATTGAAAGTGAACAGAAGATGATAACATTGTCAGTCCATCCATATATACTCGACCGTTCCAGATGATTCCAGTCACACCTGTCATTGAGTCAGTCTAGACTCTGACTCATGCTGACTCCAGGTCAGGAACACAGACAGTTTATACAATGACTGCTGAATCAGCTGGACATTAGTGCCTGTAGCTACATTCTAAGCTGCTCCCGAATTTTATGTTCTTGAAGAAGAACATTTATTCACTATAAAGAGCAAATTAATTTGTTCATTTAAATCAAAATGTTAGATCCTATGCTAACATTCAGTCTAGTTACCCTTCTAAAGCCAATTAGTCTTGTGTAGATTTTAGCTTTGACTCCTAATAGAGATTGGCAGAGACTCAGCATCACCATCATAGATTTTTGATTTTTTTTTTCCTGAATGAATTTCTGTCAGTGCTGAATGTGAATCAGACTCCAGACAGAAAGGTGTCACTCACCAGACAGCGGCCAGTCGCCTCCTCGCACTCGTTGGAGCGTCCGTTACACACGCAGGGGGTGCACCTCCCCAGGTTGGGGCCACTCCTCTCTCTGTAGTACCCTTGGGCACACCTCTACAAGGAAGGGAAGGGGGGGACACAGTGTCATCATAATGACACAGACTCAGACCGCATGGCACATGACAGGGAGATCTCAACATCAATCCCACAATGCTCTGGGACAGGGCCTCACAAAACCGTAACCAGAGGCCAGGTGAGGTACATAACACTTTAATCTGATTCGCTGACGTTACTACACATCCTACAGCTGTCATAATTACAGACGCTACGGGAAAACCTGCCATCTAACCACTAAAGGGACCTACTATATGAGTAACCATCGGAATAGCTGAATATTCTCCTGGTTCTGATGAAGTTCCTCCCTCAGTGATACTCTAACCCAGCAGCTGAGTGACTTGGCATCAGAGAGTTTTTATGAATGTTTAGAACAAAGATGGGCGTTGGAAGATTTGAGTGTTTCTGGCTGAAAAACCACAACAGTAAAGCCCAGAATCTTCACTTTTATACCACCTACACCCCTGGCTAGACAAAGCCGGCTCTGTTTGAGCCGAACGATGCTAAACCCGCCGAAAGCTCCAAGGCACCCAGCCTCCGTCTGATCAATGAGCGAGACCATGAATGTATCTCGAGAACATCGTCAGCTACTGATGTCGGACTTGCTCTTAACGTGAAAACCAGCCAAGCCTCCATTCAGTCCAGTCAGAGAGTACCAATCAGGTCTAAGTTTTACCTGGTCCACCACGGTGCTGCCTCGGTCAATCACTGTTGGGAGGAGGACACTCTGTCCTGCATTGTCGCGGGTCTGAGGGATACGAACTCTCTGTGACTCCGGGTCGTTAAGTGATGGATACCGCACTTGCTGTCCTTCCTGGTTATTAAGTGATGGATACTGGATCCTCTGTCCCTCCTGGCCAGTAACCGATGGATATCGAACCCACTGCGCTCCTTGGTCGTGCAGCAATGGACGTTGAGGCCCACCCGTTCCCCGGTTCTGATCCCTCAGAAATGGTCTGCTGCCAGCCAAGCAGAGCCCCAACACGGCGTACCAGACTACCAGCCTCCTCATGTTTCCGATCCAGCGAGTCTCACACGTTCCTCTGCCTCTTCACGTTTGTTTCCGACTAAACAACAACCTGCCCTCTTAAAGCCCCACGGAGCAGAAGCTCCGCCCCCTTCCCAGTCTTTATACCTGAGTCAGGAGTACTGCACCAACACGCCAGTTGCGCTCGAGACGGCAGGGAACAAAAAAAAAAAACACAGAAACATTACCGCAGCGTAGCCAAGTACATCCTGACGCACTGCACGGGTGTGTCTGCTTTCCACACATTCAGGCGTTTCCAGACAGTGGTGTAAGAACGCACACCTGAATCACTCCTGTTCAAACAGTGGACGGCAGGCAAGTGTTCGATGCTGGGCGACGCGATCACTGCAGCCACACCCTGGGCCTCACCGTGTGTCATCAGTCACTCGTTTTTACAGAGCCGCAGGCTACAGATTATGTGCAGTACTTCCTCAGTACACACCCTAATAAAAAGGGTAAGAGCTTTAATATGGATACTGAAAAATTCATGCTTGCTGGTTTCTTGGTTCTGACTGAACCATCCCTTCTCAAAGCTAATGGCGCCGTGAGAGCTGAAGAAATTTCTGGGCCCTTGGGACTATGGCTGATTAGTCTAGGCCAATCCAGTCCATGGGGACCCCCAGATATTCTGCATTTTTGCTTCATCCCAGCTCCCAGCACAACTGAATGAAACAATCAAAAGCAAACCAAACAATCAAGATTGACCCAAACAATCAAGAACGAAACAAACCATCAAGAGCTGGGAGGGAGCAAAAATGTAGATTGTCTGGGGGGGTCCCCAAAGACTGGGCTGAGAAACACTTGTCTAAGCCCTACACTGTGCCTACAAAAACTTTATTTTTATTTTCAATTCATCGCTGAGCTTTGAGAGCTTTCAAAGTCACCGTTCTGCCAGTTTTACAAAAAGTGAAACATCCAGGATTCAAAACTCAAATGACAAGGTTCAGAGTCCAAGGGTTTAACAACATAAAATAATCTACAGGTGAAATACTGGACGTGCAGAGCTGCTTAGAACCAGAAATGCAGGAGACTGGGGGGGAGGATCGTGTTTTGATGATGCTGGCGTTACCTGGCAGCGGTGGCTGATCAGTCTTAATACAAACTCACCCCCAGGCAGCATATTATGAGTCAGTGTCATGCCAACAGTAAAGTACCAACCCGCAATTACTAAACTTTGTCTACCACTGCGAACACCTTATTTTATGATTTTTTTTTTTGTAGAAATCTCGACACCGACACTCAAACCCGTCCCAGGACAGCCTTAATTTACTGCCCCTCAGGCTATACATTCTTCTGCCGATTCCCCCACAGTTTCTGCACTTAATTCCTGTGATTAAAGGATTGTATGTTTGAGAAGCATGAGAAAAAAGGTGAAGAAGGAATGTCTGCTCATCCATTTGGGCCTGAAGCAAACCTGTTCACCTGTGACATATGAATAAACATTTGGGTCTCCTGGTCCTTAAAGAGGGTATATAGTCCTAAAATAACGTTAATATACATCCCAAGACAAGCAAGACTGACTCAGCTTCAGGAGATTTGCTTCTTTAATCTGCCATAAACTTAAAACTTAAACGTAAACTTGTCTTTTCCTGTAAGTCTTTCATCCAACATAAAACGGGTGTGATGTATGATTTAATTTAAGCTTAAATATTTCTGTCTTTTTTTTTTTGCTTTTTTTTGAAATATGTCAATTTTCATATGAAAATCGCAATAAAATTTCACCATTCAGCCCCTCCCACACTATCGGAGCCCCCCCCCGCCTGCTCACCTGGCAGGAGTCTCCGCGGTACTCTGGGGGACAGGCACATGCCTCCACGTTGCTGGCCGGCCCCCCACTCCCGGTGGAGCTAGCCTCTTCCAAGCCCACGTGACCCAGGGTCAGCCGTTGGCTCTGGGAGAAAAAGAGCCCCCGTATCCGCAGGGAGTCCAGGCTGGCGAGGACCGTCATCAGCTCCTCCCGGGACACGGGGCTGCCAGACCTGGCATGACGGAAGTTTTCCTGGGCGAAACACTTGGGGTCAGACGCGGGTACGCAGGAACAGAGCGGACATGGGGATTTAGAAGGGGACAGTGCACCTATGTCGCCTCATAGGTTACTGTGAGAGGTTTCCCAGTAACTTGTGATGTCATTTCCTGTGATGGAATCTGTACTGAACTGCTCCACATATGAGATGGACATTTCAGTTTCCAGAGAAAACCTCTTTGCACATTCAAACCCGGGGGTGCAGGACTTACCTCCAGCAGCTGGACCCGTCCCTGGTACAGCCGGTCCGGAGAGGGCTGCTGGGGGTCTATGTGGACCAGGCTCATCTGATGTCCCTGTTTTGGCCCAGGGGAAGAGGGATTGTGGGATTGTGGTGGACTGTGGTGCTCCAATTAGAGTGAGGACGGCAGTAACAACAGGGACTTACGCTCAGCCGGACGTCGGGCTTCCTGTCCAGCCACACCATCCCCTCACTGGGAATCCCAAACGACTTCATCTGGTACGTCAGGAAGCCCCCGTAAGAAGAAACCTGCCAGGAAAAGTGGTCCGAAAGCCACAGCTGTAAATAACCTGAGCTCACAGACTGTTCAGTAGCTGACTGCACTATGCAGCCATATTGTAAGGCACAGAACAGAACGTTCTAGAATATCCATTAATCCATTTTCTATACCATTGCAGGGCACAATCACACACACCCCGCACACACAATTTGGAATCTCCAATTAACCTCGACTTGATTTTGGATAGTGAGGAGAAACCGGAGAACCCAGAGGAAACCCCATGACGACATGCGGAGAACATGCAAACTCCACACGCATGGAGCCATGGCGGACCCTCGAACCCTGATCCCGGAGGTGTGAGGCAACAGTGTTAAGCACTGGGCCTCCCCTCTCAGGTTTTCTGCAGGTTTCAACATGTTAAATTTAAGACTCTTCAAGACCTTTTTAAGACCCTTATGAATGCAATTTAAAACTTATTTCATATCCATAACTGCGGATGGCTGATGATGCGGATAATTGTGAACCGTCCACAAACCCCATACATAACGTGATTTTCAGGTACATACATATGGTAAAGTTAAGTAATAAATTACGCACAGTAAAACATTGGCAACATACAGTAATACTGAAGCACACTGAACATTATACAGCACTCTAAGGTACTGCACTCTCTTGAATGAAAGGGATTCTGACGTTTTAGCCTAATTCTCAAAAGGCGATATAGCAATGAAAAAATATCATGAATCAAAGGATGACGGAGCAAGGACAATCATACCAGTCAAAGGACGAAGGAACAATGAAAAACCATGCTACAATAACACATTTTACAATGACAAATATTGTATCGTACCTATACATAATATGTAAAAAGAAAAATTTGTTAAAAATATTTTAGGTTTTTGTGGGTGCTCACTGTCATATGGCCTGTAGTTGCTTGGAACACAATTTGAAACTTATTAACTATTTCTGGAATTTTTAAACGTTGTTTTTTTGACCACAGTAAACCCTGTATGGGGTTACTGAAACCACAGATACAGACTTTTTAAGACTTTTTAAGGACCCGTGGAAATCCTGCCTCATCTATTTTTTTGCCTTAATTTTTTTTTTTGCCTTAGAAAAACCCAGATTTTGGTCCTGCATGACAGGCACCATGGCCTCAGTTTTTAGAACTTTTTTAGAACTTAGCACCCACCCTGTCGCCCAGGTAAGACGGTGGCGCCACCCAGTGGAGGTTGTGGATTACTGCAGGCAGCTCCTGTACGTCAGCCACCACCGTGTTGCTGGATGGATTGAACACCGAGGGGACCTCCTCCTGATCGTCCGTCTCGAGCCTCCAGTCCCGCATGTCCACAAACTGTGGGTGGTGGTTAGAACATGCTGTGAGTCCTACCTCACGGGGGGGGTCCTATGTGAAGTCACAGTCTCACCTTCCCCCTGCGCTTGTCTGAGCTCCTGCACCGGTCTGTGACTCCAAAGCAGAAGCAGCTGAGACAGCCGACTGGGTTGGTCTCATCGAAGTGGAAGGAGCCCCGGCGACAGGAAGCACAAGCCCTGCCCTCTGTGTTTTTCTTTGGGGAATAATTGGATGCTCGTCAGTGATTAGTGAACTTCCAGATTCATCTCTCCCTGCTTCCAACCTCGGCCTCTGAGGGACACAGGGTCTGTGGGTTTCAATTCAGCCTTGAATTTGGTTCCCTCCAGACTTGAGTTATGCAGAAACATACTGGCTTATGCCCAAAAAAACAGACTCTGCTGGGATTGCTATCCATGCTCAGAACATGGTGAGTGAGGTCACTTCCTGCCTGAGCAGGAAACTGTGCACCAACATGAGCCCAGACCCTGTGACCTTCACGGACAAGGAGGGATACCAAGAAGGCCGCCCCAGGTCACCTTGCAGAGGCAGCGGCCGGTCTCAGGGTGACAGACGTCTGGCAGAACCCCCCCAGGCTGGCAGCTACAGGCATTGCATTCTGGGAAGCCGTAGAAGCCCGGCGCACAGCGATCACACTGCCTGCCCGTAATCCTGGGCTTGCACCTGCAGCAGCCAAAGACAGGGAGTGCTTTGATGTTCCTCAGATTAAGACGTCGATAGCCACTAACTGGGCGATGTTCAATAAATAAACCTAGCTATGATATGACAGGAGCTGGCAGCTAGGCTAGGGTTAAGATACCAGCAGATAAATACGATAATTAAGGCATCCATAAAGGCAGCCTTCCCGCCCCCACAAACAGCCCTGGGCGGGACTCACGGGCACTGCCCCGTGATGCGGTTGCAGTCAGTCCCCGAGCTGACGCTGACGCCGCTGGGGGAGCAGTCGCAGCCCTCGCAGCCCAGCAGGGGGTGGTAGCTGAACGTGTGGCTCTCGCAGGTGTCGCAGGCCGGCCGCACCGTGTGGGGGGGGCAGATGCACTGGCCGGTCACCTCGTTGCACAGGCGTCGGCCGCACTGACAGGCTGTGGGGCAGATCAATCAACAACAGGTTCTTGACAAGATCCCACCTACTCTAGATAACTGTGAAACATACTGTTCATGAAGCCCCTCCCACTCCTTTCATAGCCCCTCCTACTGACAGAAATACAAGATTCCATAAATATGCTACAGAAGAAGCAGCCCAACTACTTCAGACTCTTCTCAAACAACTTATATAGTCCCCCCAAATATAAAAAACCTGCCTGTTAAGACTACCTCCCACTCTAGTTATGGTCATGGTTACTCCCATTCTTGACTCATTCTGTTATGCCCCTCCCACTCCAATTTCACTATGGTCATGGTCCCTCCACTCCCATCTCATTAGGGTCATGGTCCCTCCACTCCCATCTCATTATGGTCATGGTCCCTCCACTCCCATCTCATTACGGTCATGGTCCCTCCACTCCCATCTCATTACGGTCATGGTCCCTCC
>JAODJU010000081.1:5490479-5516201 GCA_026776725.1 Gnathonemus echidnorhynchus
GGGGGGGGGGGGGGGGGGGGGGGGGGGGGGGGGGGGCACACCGGATCACAGACACTTCGCTTAGCGAACATCCTCACAAACCCTGACAACCCCCACCCCCAATCTGAGGATGGAATGGGGGCATGTTTCACTATACACCCTAAAATTAGCAGCCTTGTAAGCTAATTACCATGAACTGTCTATAGATAAACACACAAACATATAAAGTAAGTACATATGAGGAATACAAGTCGACATATGTGCTACAAATAAACATGCTTGCTGCTATTTAACACGTACATGTGACTGTGATCTGATCTGTTGTGAAAGTGTCCAAGTCTAAATCATAAATATAAATTATATCAATATTAACATTTTGACCAAACAACTGAGCAAAGCTATTTTGAACAGAAACCCCCTACTGATAATGCAAGTAAAAGGCAGGTTTTGTTTTCATATTTTTGCTTAGAAAATCCCTATTAGTAATACAAACCGAAGTCGGCTTTCATTATTGTTTTTCTTGCTCACTCAGAACGAATCCATAATCCAGTTCAAAGAATGAAAATCTCTGTTTTACTGTGTAATAAAACACTTGATGATCTCACTGATCTAGAAAGAGAGACACGGAATCGGGATGTTTGTGTGGATGATGTCAGACGGCAGAACTCCAGAACGCCTGAGCCTGAATGGCTTCCTGTCTGGGACTCTGTCATGACTGAGAAGTGGACAGATTCTGAGAGAAACCAGACATGGCGGAAACAGCTTTCTGTGGGCCGCTTTCACGGGCAGAACCTCAGCGGTCCCAGTCCAGTTCAATGGGCAGCTGAACAATAGCTGGGGCGTCATTCAGAATGTCGGGGGGGATCTCCACACTTACGCTGGCAGCTGGGCGGTCCGAAGAACCCGGTCGGGCAGCCAGTTGTGTCTGCGGGTGGGTTATAAACATTACAGAGTGATTACAGCTCTTTCCATCAGTTTGATTGGACCACACAGAACCAAGGCACCATGGTCTTCTTCATTTTCATTGGACCGCACATAAGCAAGGCACCGTGCTCTGCTTGAATTGGATTGGATCAAACAGGACCAAAGCACCGTGGTCTTCTTCATTTTGATTGGACGACACAGAAGCAAGGCACCTTGCTCTCCTTGAATTTGATTGGATCAAACAGAACTAAAGCGCCGTGGTCTTCTTAATTTTGATTGGACCACACAGAAGCAAGGCACTGTGCTCTCCTTGAATTTGATTGGATCAAACAGAACCAAAGCACCATGGTCTTCTTCATTTTGATTGGACCACACAGAAGCAAGGCACCATGCTCTCCTTCAATTTGATTACACCACATAAACCAAGGCACTGACAGCAGCTGATCCTTGACTTGGGTTACAGCCACACACAGACACACTCCAGACTCGAATAACCGTCACCCAAAACCAGTATCCCCCACAAAGTTGTTAATCACTGTCTGCATCCCATTTAATGCCATTTCTATAACAGTCAGGTGATGATACTGCTTCATTTACTGCTTCAAACCTTTAGTCATTAGAACTGAAGCCCAACCGGCACTGCGGCCTCTCACAGCCCCTTCACACCCAGTCACTGCAATCCCTCTGCGCCGGGCTGCCAAAGTGCTCTACGGTGTCTGCGGCCCCGCCCTCCTCAAGCGGTGTGTATACCGACGGCAGACTCACCGATAATATGGCCAGCAGGAGTTTTGGTGGTGGTGGCGTACCCTAGTGGAAGAGGAAAGAGTCTTTTTAAAATGTATGTTGATGAGGCGAAAGGGAAACCCACACAAACAGAGGGAAGACACCAAGAGAGAGGACACGGCGTTTGCAGAGAGACACGGCGTATGCAGAGAGACACGGCGTTTGCAGAGAGTCCCTGGATGCCATTATCTGATAGTCACAGTCAAGCAGATCTGTGATGATCGCGATGAGATTGCGGAGCATGTTTCCTTGCGCTCTTCTGAGATAAGTCTGTGCACGGGGTGCCGGCAAGTGCGTGCATCACGCCAAAGGGTTTGTTTTGAATACAACTTGGGCTTAGTGGCTGAGTGCTCCACACCTGGACAAACCTGGCGGTGATTAGAGCATATTATTCTGACTACATATGCGCAGTAACAGGACTGACTGAGAGCCAAGAGAGCCAAAGAGAGCCAATGAGAGCCAAAGAGAGCCAATGAGAGCCAAGAAAGCCAATGAGAGCCAATGAGAGCCAACGAGAGCCAACGAGAGCTAAGGCAAACAGGGACAATGTGCTACAATAGGGTACCTCTGCTAAAGACGGCGCTTTGCAAATGACATGTTCATTGAATTTACAGTCCAACAGATACACACATTTTTTGAGAAAGCAGGGTCAGCTAGTCCTGGGAGCAAGTGCTCTGTTGAGACTGGGATTTGAACTGGTGACCTTCCGGTTACAGCACAGCACCCTAATCTGCTGAATCACACACCAATGTATGGCAAAATGGAGATACATCCATAGTCAGTAAAACAATCTTTCATTTATCCTTCAGTCACCAGTTGGGGGCGTGATGGACGAGGACCCATTACAACATAGGTGGGAGCTGCCAAAATGCACTAATCTGAGTGAGAAACTCAAGCCTGTGAGAAGATGCGAAATCATTCAATGCTCACTGATGAGCGACCTTTTGTTTATCCTGGCTGCTGTAGACTAAAAAAAACATAACTGCCCCATTGAGGACTGAGGATGACTTTCACATGTCAGGAGAGGTGGCCACAGAGAAGACATGTTGGTGCAGCAGGAAGGGAGAGCTGGTGGGGTGAGGGGGGGAGAAGGGCCCCGAAAACTCAAAAGAATTCACCTGCAGCCCAGAGAAAACAAACACTACCATGTTCACAGAGAGAATTCTGGAATGTTCTCAATTGTGAAATGGATTGAGTAGCTCTTTGCCAGTGACTTGACACGGACACAGGAATTACGAGAATGGTAAGTGGGTTGTAAGTGGATTCTGGGCCTGGAGATCCTGCCTTGCAGATGGCAGAGCAGAACAGAACCACAGGACTGTGCATTCAAGCCCGTCTCAACAGAGTGAAAACTCACGTACCTAACTTTAGAGCTAAACAGGAAAACCAGAAGTTCAGGCACCTTCTCGCCAGTAGGGGGATATGCTCTAACGACGGGGTACTTCCTCCGTCCTACCATCTCACTGCTCCCAAAGTGTGGGGGCCACAACAAGCTGGGACAGGCCTGCTCTTTCATTTTCACTTATATCACTCAATTATTCATCCATTCATCCATTCATCCATCCTATTTTGTGTCAGGACCGTGGCGTTTCAGAGTCTAACTCGAGATGCGCAATCCTTGGAGTCAAACGGGCGTCAGAGAATTGCAAGGACTCTCTCTGTCAGGAAATAGCTCGTTAAATATGGGGCAGTATCACATAACTGCCAAGGCTGTGACAATACATGTTTTCAATTCGCTTAAGAATTCTTCTTCCTGCCCCCTCAGATACCCGATGACCCGGTCTACATCTCGTTCAAGAAGAAAGCGATGAGGCGCCCCCTACTGGAGGTACTCACAGAGGCATTGGGGGTAACCATGGTAACCGTCCGCACAGCGGTCACACGTGTTGCCGCTGAAGTTCGGCTTGCAGATGCAGCGTCCTGACGTGTCCTCGCAGCCAGTGGTGGTCCGTGGGTCGCAAGGGCAGGCTGCATGCGCAGGCACACACACAAACACAACCCAAATCAGCAATCTGCATCAACAGATCCTCAGTTAATCTCTTTAATTATGTATGAATTTCCAAGGCCCCCTTGCTGAGCCAGCCTTAACAGTAATTAATTATGCATACATAATTTGCATACATAACAAGGGGGCGTGTCAGACCCCTCCATGCAAACTTCACTCCCCCACCATGCTAGCCTAGCTTCATTAGCATCTCGCTTCATTATGCCATTTTGGAAACAGAGGCCCAGTTGCACATGGAGCAGGCTGCCTCTTGTCAAATGCGTTACATACCACCGGAGGCTGCATGTTGCGGCAATATTGCTGTGCCTTCCGTTACCACGGAGACGTGCTTCAGGGAGGTAGCTAATAAAGGGAAATGACTCTTGCTAACAGCTAAAAGTTTTCAAAGCAAGCTTGTTAAATGGCTTGTCTGCTCAAAGTGATTTATACCACCGCGAGTCTGTACATCTGAATCATCTGAATTTCAGGAACTTTTTTTTTTCAGGAATTTTTTTGGTCACTTTTTTATGTCTGTGCTACTGTTCATTTTGAACATACTTCTCTGCTTGCATTTTAGGTTTTTTGCACTTTAACTTTAGCATAAGTGGATTTTTAACTTGCACAGTCTACAAAAGAGCGGTTCAGGATGCATTTCACTACGTCTTGTACTTTGTATAATTATGCAATTGTGACAATTAAAGAATCTTGAATCTTGCCCTTCTCCTTCAAAGTGAGACCTATAAGAAGGGCACTGCCTTTAGCAGACGCTAACTAGCGTCTGTCTAATCGCTGGCTACACCAAGAGATTAACGGCTGTCCCGCAGTGTCACATGACTTTGATTGGTGAGCTCCTCCAAATCCCTGGAATGTGATTTATTTTCAGGTTGTTTATGAGTTTTTTGTTCACTTAACATGCTAAGTCAAATGTGGCAGGTAAAACGGGATAGTAATCAAACTTTCTTCAGTTGGGGTACGTCGTAGACGTAGCTTACGTCTGCACCCGCTGGGGGACTCCCTGGGCACGCCGTAAGGCCTGTAGTATCCCTCCGCACAGCGCTCGCAGTTCACGCCCGCCGTGTTGTGCTGTCAACAGAAATGCCTTAAATGGGCTGTCACTCCCTCTTCCATCCCGCCGTCACTCTCACGCAAAGCCTCTGTGATCTGCCCCCGGGGTTACAAGCAGTCCGGCTCCCCTCATCCGGGGCCTGCATGTGCAGTTACCGCCGTCTGGGAAACTCTGCAGCCCTTTAAATGCGGCTCAGAGATTTACTGAGCACGAGGCTTTAAATAAAGTCTTCCCATAACGCGGGAAACAGTAACTGAAACAGTAAGGGCATATTTTAAGGTGCGTATTAAATTTAGGCAGCTGGAAGAGGCGTTAATTCCATCTTTAGGCCATCAGGATCTGGCAAGAGCGCTTCTATCCTGCGAAGGCCATGGGCCGGGCCAGCTGTGGAACAGGGCGTTCCCCCCACAGCGGGGTGGGGGCCTGTCGGGGCCTGAGCGACGGGCACCTACCTGACAGTCGATGCACACCCCTCCGCCCTGGTATCTGCCGTAGATGTTCAAACTCGCCCGTCGACGCTCCACCTCTGGGTCGTAATAGCAGTCCGTGGCGTGTGAGTGGCACTGGCAGGCTGCAGGGTCGAGACGCGGCAGGTAATTACCACGGGGGTTTCCGGCACGGCGCCACGCAACGGGGCCACGGGGTCCACATGTGGCTAAGGAGCGGGTAAAACCCCCCGGATCCTCACAACCAGTCAGACAGCTGATAGATCCACTCGGCTTAATCTAAAACCTTTAAAAGCAACGACCGACATCGCTTAACACAAACCGCATTCTCCGTTTGATGTGAAGTCATCGGGTGTCAAGTAGAGCATTTTCTAACATGACTTACAGGATAATAAACCCATAAATTCGGCTCCCAGGGCAGTTAAATTACAGAAGGGAAAATCATTATAGTGTTAAAGGTTTGTGAATGATTTCTGGGGTTTCCGGGGGGGCGAATATATCAGCTGTCATCATGACAGCCTGTCGTTGCGAGGCCCATATTTGGGGGCCCCTCACATGGTGGGTAGGGTGTGGTGCGACAGGCTAAGCCTCTGTGCCTGTGATCAGAAGGTCGCTGGTGTGAGGCCCACTTTGGCAAGACAGTCACATGTCTGTGGGCCAGGCCCTAAACCCACCCTACCCCCACCAACTCCGCAGGTGGCTGCCTTCACTGCCAAGCTTGCTGTCACCTACATGTGTGTCGAGGAGAGCAAGATTGAGTAGGGGGAAAGAGAAGTTCCCCATGTGGGGATCAATAAACTATTATTATTATTAGTATAAATGGTGAAAATATGGGATGGTTTTAAAGCAACTGGCCCCAAACCACTGCGTTTCTCTAGTAAGGCTGCTTACATTCACTCCAAAAGACATGAATGACATTCCCGCTAGAAAATTCAAAACAAATAGTACACTAACTCCCCCATTTCAGAGGGTGACGTGTTTTCCCAGTAACGCCACTTTAAATGGGGACGGTGACATTCGCCACACTGCTGTCACTCACTGCATCGGCACTGGTCATTAACTGCCCATCTGGCCAATAAATCTCATGAAAGAGGCCGAAATGAACGCCAGCAGAGCCGCCGCCGCCGTGAAACCAGCGCCTGGCGGAAAGCAGATACGCAAAGCGCGGGGTGGGGGGTGGAGGGGGTACTTACGCTGGCACTCGTTGGCGCTGTCGGCCGTGGCAGGGCGCCACGGCTTCTGGTGGAAGCCCGGACAGCAACTGTCACACGACTCTCCGCAGGTGTTGTGTTGGCACTCACAGCTGTGTCTTTGAAAAAAACACATTTCCTTAAGTTACGCTGCGCACCGTCGCATTTATTTACACATACACAAAAAAACAATCACTCAGCTGTCTTCACTAGACACAAAGTTCAGTGTGCTCTCTCCACTAACCCATTTTTCATTAACAATCAGTGCCAGTCAGGTCCCAGGAGCTGAATACACATCCTCTGACATCCTTTTACACACGGGGTTAATTTTAGAATCTTGGGCTCAGATTTTATCGTGGGTGTTTTTATTTTTGCCAAATTGGTTCTAGGCGCTGAATTCCCACGGTGGTCTGGGATGTGACATCAGTCCATCCTCCATGCCAAAAGGGGGCAGTGGGATCACGTCCCACACGGGAAGGAGGGTCAGGTCTAAGTTTACTGCCTTCTGTGGCTGATCATCAGTCTCTTTCTGGGTGGGGTTACACTTGTGTGCAATGAGGTCCTGATTTGTGGCACGAAGATGGTCACATACCTTTTGGGGTCATCCCGGCCGCCGACTCCGCAAACTTCCGCGTGCCCGTAGCACATGCATCGACCGCCAATGCTGATGTCCTTGATGCTGTAATAATACTGTGTGTGGGAGATGGGAGGGGGTGACACTGAGGATTATGCTGCGGGTAAACATTAGCATGCACGGTGGCAAACTTCAGGAAAGCTACTGCAGTAAATACTGCAGAAAATGTCAAGAGCACCGTAAAAAGAGCACAGTGCACGTCTCCATAGCAGCCTAATGCTCTGTTCCTGTAGTTCTTTTACAGTGACTAGTTATAACTCTTTACAGTTCCAACTCTTCCCATAATGCAATGCTTTTAACAACTTGCCTGACTCATTTCTGAATCACTGTGTGACTTTACTGCAAGCTTGAGAGTGTTTCCCATACCTGCCTAGTTACTGAGTCTATCCAGCGATAGCTGTAAGGTCATATTCAATTTCACAATAAGGTCATAGGTGGGTAGGGGGAGAGTTACGAGGGTGGAGGCGGGACAGCTTGTGCCAGCTGGGCACTGATTGGCTGACCATGCATTCCATTAAAGCCTATTAACATGATCTTGTGGCCAGAGCAGCTGGCAAGAGATACGTACTCCTTGGGTACCGGCCCTGGCATGGAGGAATGCATGGGAAGGGCATTGGGGGGACGGGGGGGGCTGTGGTGTTAGCAAACAGAGTTTAGAAAATTACAAAAGCCTATTTAGACCAGTCAAATTCAGAAATGCACATCAGCTCTCTGTCACTGCATTGACTGCATTGACGTGAATAACTGCACATGCATTTGTGATTCAGCAGGAGCAAACACACATTTTTTCATTCAATATTATGATTTTACACTACTTTGACATCTATATATTTCACAGACGCTTTTGTCCAAAGTGACATATAAGTGAGGCAAACAGGACATTGCTAACATACGGAGTCGTCTAGGCCTCAGTACAGCTAGACTGAGCTTCCAATGAATGTCCAGGTAGAAGTATTAGCCATACTGGAGCAGGAGCTACAGAACAATGTCTAATAAAGCAAGAACCCAATTACACTATTGGATGACCAGAAGTGCAACATTAGAACATTACAAGAACAAAGTTTCAGAGGAAAGAGAATAAACTAACAAAACCAATATGGCCACTATAAGGAGACAATTCAATTAAACCTAGACATTGTCGATGCTAATGATCAATGCCTTAGTTTTTCCTTTTATTTCTAAGGATGATGGTGATCTTACTCATGTATTGCAGTAGGATTACGAAGACAAAAAAAGCACATGACAAGTCCAGCTTGGGCTAACAATAGGCGCTAAGGGTGTAACTGAAGTGTGGTAAATATAATGTCGTCTACATTGCATCTCAAACACTGTAGATGAAGGACTACGTTAAAGCTCTGAGATGTAAAGACCTCATTTGAGTTCAGAGTGATTTCTTCAGCTTCAGAGAAGTTGGGGACACTCCCTGTGAACACAGATGTCATGCAAAGCCCTATCTAAAGGGGTCAAGGTCGGAAAACGTTTCCCAGCCTTCTGCAAATACATCACAGCTCTGTGAAAACAAAGCTCCAGGCGCCCCCTTCGAAGAAATCAAAGACACCAACATCCTCCAGAACCGTCACTTGACAAGGCAAGGCACAGCCGTGTTCCAGACTTCACGGATGCGCTCAAAACATCTTAAATCACCAGGGATGACGGCAAGGGACTCGTACTAGTGACTCACCCGGCGTGTGACCGTGGGGTCACGCTGGGCCTTGGAAATGAGGTGTCCCAGCAGAGTATTTGTCCGTAGGAATCGCAGCCGGATGTTAGTAGCCTTGGTGAAGTCTCGTAGCACTGGGGAGTAGCTGAAGTTTTTTGCTCCCGGTCGACTATTAACCAGTGAGACCACAATCTGGAAAACATCATCAGCCTCGTGTAAACACCTAGCAGTAGTTATAGAACCAGCAAACCCCTGATCCATCCATCCATTTCCTATACCCACTTGTCCTACGCAGAGTCACGAGGACCAGAGTCTATCCCAGAAACTATGAACACAAGACAGGGAATAACTCAGGACAGGGCAGCAAACCCATGACCGTCCTATTTCCATTAATACTTTATCGTGAACCTTTGGCTCCACAATCCCGTCTTCTCACCTCACCATTCTCCAGAGGTACGATCCGTGAGTACTCTATGGTGCAGATCTGGTCGTTGTCTCGAATGATACGTCCATTGGGCTGCTTTCCAAAAGTTTCGATGCAGTCTCGCTTTGAATCTGCGTTAAGGAAATGAACGAGGGAGAGATATGATCCCTCAATCTGGATTCAGTGTATTTTTCGTGCACAAAAAGCAAGCAAATCACATCATAGCCCAGCAATAAACGTCTCGTCCGAGACTGGAACATCGTAATCCACTCAAAATAAACCTGGAACAAGGGAAAATAATACGTTGCTACAACCTGCAAAAATCTATGAAGGGGAAGAGATGACATCATTGCTTTGGAATTTAACAGTAGTCAAAAGGTCTTGCTTCTGGGACTTCAGTATCTCACTGACGTTTGGAATTGGGCTATGTAGAGCTGTGAAGCTGTTAATGAACAATTTCTTATAAACTGGAAGAAAGCAAGGTGACATTGACACAACTACTTTAAATGAAAAATCATTATCTGTCGTAGCTAATTCAATGCAATTTGAGTCACAGGAATCTTCAAAGACACACCGAAGTGAAAGTTAATCAATTAGGAGATCTGAAGCAGCAAAACCAGCATGCAATCCAGGGTCTCCAGTGTGGGGGTGGTTAAATACTGTCCCGGTACATACTATAGAGGAGACCAGCGTGAGAAACCTGAAGTGATGCTTCAGCAAAACTGTGAAGGCGAAAGAGTTGAAGCACTGCTTGTGGGGGTCGTGTGGTGGCAGGGAGGGACACACAGATGCCTGGGTGGATGTGAGTCCTTGGCGTCTCACCAGGCATGCCTAGAAAGTGGAGACTCCAGACTCCAGATCAGATATCCCACTGGAAGCGGGAAATCTGTTATACATTTAGCTCCAGATCAAAGGTTATCCAAACACCCGCCGGAGATAAAGTCTAAAAAATTCTAAAACTAAGACAAGCAGTTGGAAAATAGTCAAACTCCTTAATATAATAGCAGGGATATGTTTACTACCAGCCTCAGCTGGACTGAGAGACAGGGGCCATTCAGCCCTTAGCAGAACTCAGCTTGCAGTAAGGTTGTCGCTTTCAATCTGAAGAAACGCCACCCCAAACGATAAAAAGCTCAGTTGTCTTCACTAGACACAAAGTTCGGTGAGCTCATGCTCTCTTTGTTACCCAATCAGTGCCAATCAGGTTCCAGGGGCGGAACATCCCTTTACACCCAAGACAGGATTAGCCAATTGGGGGGGGGGGGGGGCAAATATTCAAATATTACCTTTGTATGAAGTGTGCACAAAAAATGAGACACATTGTGAAATGGATTTAGAATAAATCATTTTTTTTCTGGGGGGGGGGGTCCGACAAAAAATAGGGTGACAGAGGCACCAAAAAATAGTGGCCTATGCTGGGGGAGCCAAGAAAAATGATGGATAGATGTGTGAATTTTACTCTGAGGACGCCACGCGATGAGGACAGGGAGAGGGGGTTCGAATAAAATGTTGATGAATTATGGTCCTTTCAGAAAAGTTTGCCCGTCACAGGCAGGGAGACTCCCTCTGAACAGTGAACGCCCTTCTTGTGCACACAGGAGACGTGACCCACACCCGGCCATGTGATCAATCCGCCTGGCATTTCTTATCTAATGAGCCTGTAGATGCAGGTCAAAAGCAGCTCTGTAATGAATTGAGCTTTTCCTATGTCTAGATGTTATCAGGGAGTGTTAATCTACTGTATTTTTAAAACGGATATCTGTCACCGTCTGTATGTACAAAAGTGGACTGTGTCACTTGTTTATTTACACTGTGTACCGGGCACCTTCTACAAAAGCAACCCCCCCGGGGCTCGCAGGCGTATTAATAACTGCGCCCGGCTTCTTGCGGGACGTTGAGTTCTGGCCGGGATCAAAACTGGACTTCCTCGAGAAGCTAGTGGAAAGCCAAGCTGATAAGAAAGCAGGATATGGCTAATCAAAGAAGGAAGGAGTCCAGGGGAATGGGAGGCTTTGAGAGAGCTCTTCCAAGAAGACCCAGAGCTCTCTGGAAACACCACCGAGTGAATTTGACTATTAAACAAAAGTGACCTGTTGTTTTCGCTACGTGCCGATACGCTAAGAATACAGCTCCTAGAATGACCAGCTGCTGCTAAAACAAGGAACCAGGCCCATCCAGTTGAGAAAATTACCCAGTGGCTGGTTGGCTGGCACAGGGGGAGCAACAAGGCACACATTAATCCACAATGGTTTCTGCATGTCTCTATATTTTGCTTTAACATTCATTTTTATTTAGCAGGCTCTATTGTCCAAAGCACCACAGAAGTGAGACAAGTACCACATTACAAACATATAGCAGTTAAGGAGTCAACCAGGCTGAGTTTCCAGTGAATTCCCAAGTACAAGTGTAAGAAGCATTGGAGCAACAACTACAGAGCAACAACTACACAACAACTTCTAACAGAGCAAGAACCTAATCAGACAGCCATTCAAATCAGCAAAAAGTGCAACATCAAGAGCATTCAGGGAACATGGAGAAGTATCATACTAGTAGAGGAATTCCTGAAACAGATGGGTCTTCAGGTGTTTTTCAAAGGGGAGGGACAATCTGTTGACCAGATGTGGTTTGATAGCTTGTTGCATCACCGCACCTGAGAAACATCTGGAGCAACAGTTGAAGGAATTTCCAAGCAGTGTTGGCTTGCTGACTGAAGAGAGCGAGATGGAATGTAAGACAGAATGACAGAAACCTCAAGTTGTTCGTCGGATCAATGATCCGCATCAGGCCAGCAGGACATGGTCAGGTTTAGAGCTGAATAAGCCCAGATATTAGATCCAGTTTCATCACATTCTCCCAGGAAGGCGGGTGCTAGATAAGCACAGGTCATGCTGAATCCTTGGGTGACGTGAGCACATGGTAGGCCTCTACTAGAGTAATACCTCACCATAGCATTTTCTGATGACTGTAGTGGTTTTATTACAATAGTCGTTTTATTAGGTTCTTGCTTTGTTTGGAGATGTTGTGTAATTGTTCCAGTGTAGCTTCTGCTCCAATACTGCTTACACTTGTACCTGGGCATTCATTGGATGCTCAGCATTGCTGCACTTATGTCTAGCTGATTCCTTGACAACAGTATGCTTGTAATGTGCTTTTTGCCTTACCTTTACATCATTATGTGTAATAAATAAGTTCAATGTAAGCTTACATGTAAATGCTAGTTTTCCCACATCCAAAAAACATCTTGACATTGTTTGTAGTTAGTGCACATGAACCTTTTCATGGACCAACATGCAACCAAAGGTATCTCCTGCCTAATACCTGGTGCTTCCTCCTTCCACCCCTCAGTGAAGTTTGAGCGATGTACTCACGTGCAAAGTACTGCCAAGGGCTAAAGGTCCTCCCATAGTCCACGGACCGCTCCAGGACCCAAAGGTCAGGACGAGGGGCGTTGGCGAACTTGATGATGACATATGCAACATGGAAAAGCTGAAAGGAAAAGCACACGGGTTGCCCCCTAGTGGCATGGCTAAGGAGTAGTTGTGCATGTCTGAGATAAATCTAGACTATATTGTGGCCTGTCTCTGGGAGGAAATGTTTGAAGTGCAATTAGTTAACTGATAAAGGACAATCAAATGAGAAGATCTTTACGTATTTAAAAAAGTCAACAGGTAGTCTTAGTGATTTATGAAACAGACTTGTAACCATAGTTCTGCAGTTGTGGTATTCCTTGTTTAGCTAAGTCATATCCAAAATGTCTTCAAAGTTATTCAAGTGGATATTATTACTCAGGCAACTCAAGCAGACTCCTCAAGGGACCTCTTTCACGTCTCTGTCCTTTTGAATGTATCCTAAAAGGGGACGGTAGGAGATGCGGCCGTGGGAGCTGCCCTCAGTCCGAACGGCAGCCCACAGGAGCGATCCTGAGCCAAAAACGGATTCGGGGAAACCTGGCCAAACAAATGCGGCTCTGATGAATGCCAGCAGCGCCGGAGGACCTATTCATCTAGTGCGTCTGCCATTTCCTGCCATACGTGGCCCGTAACTCAACACTACAATTCGGCCTTGCACTTGGCTGTGGGCTGCAACAATGCCCTACTTCCTCTGTGGGGTCCTGTCAAAATCAGCACAGGCCTGACTCCAGGGACCCCATCTACCCACAGGCAACATAAAACCTCATTTAGCTAGCGTGGAGGCCGAACGTATTTACTACATTCACGCTGAGCCTCTACAGCCCTCATCCTATCCAACAGAAAGACACAACGGACCTGCAATTACAGTGACGCTGTCTTGTATTCACTGTTTGCAATTGCCTGTAAAGATCAGCATAACATCAAAATGTTACAAAAATAAACAAACATCAGTTGCACATTCGCATTATCAGTATCAAGGAGAGAACATCTCCCGTAGCATCAGAAAACACCAGCTGCCAGAATGACTCATTCCCTCTCCCTCATAACCAAGGGGCAATGGCAATACTTCTCGTTCTGACTAGACTGAACTGACCTGCCAATTCTCAGCCAATCAGAGACATCTTTAAAAGTGGGGCAATGATTGCAATTTAGAGGTTTCTACAGAAGATATAAGTAAAACTAACTCGAGCCATTACCATCACGACCGCATGACGAGGCTCGTGCATATTCCTACAAGTACGTGTATCTCTATAGATCCTACAGATAAAATACAGTATACCTCTTTGACTGCCTGAAGAACATACAGCAATCCTTAACAATGAAATGCCTCCCAGGATTAAATGGACAATTCATAACCTTGTTTCCTCAGAAAGCTGGTGATTTGGGTTCTGGTTTTGCTCCCAGCCCTAGTCTTCACATAATGGCACACATTGTGATGTGTTATTCAGGGCACACACACAGTTCTGGCCTAGAAAGCCTGAAATCCAGACAAATATGTAGGCAGTCTGGCACAACATTGCAGTCGTCCACCTTTCCTTCGGATTGTCCTCAAACAATGTTGTCACCAAAAATTACACATGGGCTGTAACTGGGCAGATTTGAGGCACCACCCCTTTGTCTATTATAAAACCAGCAAGCCTGTGGGCCAAAGCTGAACCCATGTGCCACAGAACACTGTGGCGCATGTGGCTCAGTGGGTTAGGATCCTGTGCCTATGATTTGAAGTACAGTGGTTCAAATCCCAAGGATGACAGTGATTTCAGTGTAGGAACCTTAAGAAAGGCTCTTGATTCCCCCCGAATTTCTCCAGTGACTATCTGACCCTGCTTTCTCAAAAAGGTATGCTACTTGGGGTAAAGTCATTTGCTAAATAAACTAAATGTAAATCTCTTATGCAGAGCCCACAACTAACTCGGTATATTCAGATAATGTTAACTTTCTAGACTATTTAGCTAGACATTTGACAAAAATGATATGGAAGTACAGCACGGACATTCAGAGAAGACATAGGAAAGTTTTTTTTTTACGATGGCAAGTGTTTTGGGGTGGGTGGGGGCACTGTTGCGGGTTAAGGGCCAAACATGCCGCCAGTTCTTGGGTACGAGCGTCTCTGAAAGCTAATCGACTGCTGTGTTCCCTCGCCACCCCACAAAAGGAAGAGAAAGAGAAAATTCTCGCCATACAGAACACATAGCTGCTAAAAACAGGCCGAGATGTTTCCCAAAAGCAAAGTCTGCAGGCCCTAAACCATCTGCATTAGTGCTGTGGGTGAGTTTGTACAGCTTCCTGAAGATCAACCTGAGCATACACCTCTGTTTTCAATAAAAAACGTTCAGTACAATGTGCAACTTTACAATATAAACCCAACAGCACAAAACGTTTGCCACGAACCTCAAAGCACTTGAAGCCAACGCAAGTCAGCATTTTAAATGAAAAATACAGGCCCAAGGAGCCCCCTATGAGTCACAGGAGGGTCCGGATGGGATGTTCAGGGGGCACGTATGGATTTCTCTGCACATTCCTGCTGCAGTGCCAGGAAGGGAGGCCCAGTGATAGGGGGAGCCGGCCTTCGGCCCGCCAACATCACGAAAAAACAGCCGTGGTACAAATCCAGAGGAATGCCAAGGCCTCAGCCAAGTGCCGCTGGCAAACAGACACTCATCTTTACCAACGAGCTTCGACAGGTGACACAAGGCATAATGTCAGAGTGACCAGTCCTCCTGTAAGTCATGGGCAGCAGGTAGCATAGTGCTTAAGGCCATGGACCCTTCGCTCCCTGAAGGAGCCCTGCTTTTGTACCCCTTGAACAACTACTCAATATGAATATCTATCAATCAACCATATAACCTCTTTTCCTGATCAGGGTCATGGGGAGCAGGCCTTGAGCTCAGGGGCATAACTTTGGGGTGAGCATTGAGAGGGTTGAGATGTCCATGCATCTAAGAGTGTCCAGGGGGTTGTATTGGCTGGTTTTGATTATTGGGAGGGGGTTACAACCCCCCCCCATTCCCCCGTAATTTATGCCCATGCTGGATCCAATTCCAAGCAGCCAGGGCACAAGGCTGGTATACACCCTGGGCATCCTGTCCATCACAAGACACATACACAATCATACAGGACGGGCAATGTAGTTTGACTCACTACATGCGTTTAGATTCCAAGAGGAAATCCACGTGATATATGAAAATATGCAAACGCCACACACACAGAATAGAGATGGGATTCAAACCCCCCCACCACAGAGTCACCACGCCACCCATGTAACATGAATATCTCCAGTAAAATGATCCAGCCTCATAAAAGCATCAAAACTGTAATTCTCTTTTGATAGCCCTGTAAGCTAAGCACCGAGCCCCAAGTGAACATCAAACTGCATAAGAATCCTGCCCTGAAACAGGAGACGTGCAGCAGATAACAGGCCTTTTAAAACGCACGTCAAATCCCAGTAACAGATGCATTCATGACTCGGGCCATTTTGCTAAATAATATATAACAAATTGTGGGGCAAATAGCTCAGCTTGAGATTCACGGTAAGCTGTGCAAATCCACCCTCCATCTCCCATAGCCGGGAGAGAAGACTTCAGGCTACCCGTCTCCGTCTCACCGGGGGAGTGACAAACATATACTGAAATAAGCATTCTGCACAGGTGGACCAGCCCCAGGGGAGAACGTTCCAGAAAAATGGCAGCTTGTACAAACAGAACTTTGCCTGTTGCAAGATGCCCTGACTTGTTTGTTACGAAAAAAAAAAAAAATTCTGAACATGCTAGGCGGAGAGCCCCTCGAGCTTTAGCAAGGCCTACTGAGATGATCAAAACCTTGACAAACTGTTTGAGGCCCCCTACAATACCGCAGTCAATGTGTGATCAGTAGCCGAAACACTGCTGACCAATACTGACCTGGGTAGGTTTTGGTAACATGTTGGAACCTATTACTTAATCCCCTACAACAACTAAACAAAAATGTTTCTAGAAAGTTCCCTGGGTACCCTGCATTCATCACTAGGTTAGGCGACCGGAAGAGCAGAGTGGAAAAGCAAGAATACTGACAGCAAACAACATTAAGACAGTTTGGTCGCATAACGAGAGCTGAGTTTGCATTTCAGAGGCTCACGGTTTGATCCACACACAAAGACACTCCTTGGAATAACTCGACAAATCTTGCAAAAAGCAGCTGTTGGTTATTCCTGTCTGATATGGTTTAAACACCTAATAAAATACAGCAAAACACCACTGCTGTCCAATCGCACTAATCTGTAGTGCTCGCTAACACTCCCCAGACAGGGCAAAACCACACACCCCGTGGGGTTTAAAACTCACAGCTGACTTAATTTCTTCTCAACTCCACCCATCCCTCACCCAGTGGCGCAGTTTACCCCCCCACAAAACCCCCTGGCAAACGTTCACTGCACTAAACATTAAATAAACATTCCTCATTTAGGAGATGCTGCAGCAGCATGTCCTGCTAACCTGCTAGCTAGCTACGATCTTCTCACTCTACTCACTAGCTACTTAGTTGCTTTTTCTTTGAACATCTGAGGGCAGAGTGGGGGGGGGGGCCCTAAGTGATTTTTTGAGTGGGGCCCAGAAACAACAAACCTGGCCCCTGCCACACCTCCTGTAATGAGGCACCAGGACACCAGGCACGTACTTAATACACTTTCCATGCCCAATCGCTTTCCATGCCAAGACTTCCCTATTTATGTGCACAGTAACTACGAGTTTCTTCATACAAATCTGCGAATAAATAAATGCCATTTGTTATTACTTATAAGAAGTGCAGCTCCAGTCATGTTTGCTACATTATTAGTAACAAGAAGGATTACAGATATTCAGGGTAAGACTTAGGAACACAAAGGGATCATCATACGTGATGTTGATTTAAAGACAGTTTCGTAGACTGGGATAAAAGAGGCCACCTTATATATGACTCTCCCCAGTCCTCAGATGACAGGCCTAGAGTAACATGGGCAGTTTCTTTTCAGTCAGAATGACTGGACAGTCACTCTCCCGCTCACGTTGATGACATCATGTTATGACTGGCTTGTTCTCCTAAATGCTGGCTCTTGTCTAGGCCAAGATCAAGCCTGGTGTTCTGTTCTTAGATGGGATGATAGTGTTTTTCTTCATCGTCTAACTATGAAACCATGAAATAATTGCTGGCCCTTGTCCAATAAGTGATCAAAAATAGGTGCGTGGAGGTCAAGAGTATAGTTGGTACATTGGGCATATTTTGGACAGGCTGAAATGGGAGCCGGACTGGATTGGAAAGCTGATGTGGGGTGTGATGGCGTGATGGTGTGTGTGTGTGGGGGAGGGGGTGGCACGGGAGGGGGGAGGGGCCTAGTAATAATGGGAGAGGCCCAGTCATGGCAAGCCGCACATCGCATGATCGACGTGGAGAGCTATGTATGCAGAACAGATGCAGTGTTTCACTGCATCACTGTGTATTACACCCCTGCTACGGACCACCATGACACGGGATCGAACGTGCAGTAAAATTTATGCATTTAACGCTAAATTCAGTGCAGGTTTGTTTACATTGCTTCTTTGCTCATGCAAAACACGTTAACAGCTCGTTCTAGCGAATTAAGTTTATTATGAAACACAAAACAAGGATACAGGAAAAAATCATTATGCTGTGTTTGGCAACTAAAGCAAAACACAGGGAAGACAGATTCTCGCGGACAAATGGGTTGTGGCCGCGCGGGACCGGTAAGTCTGACTTCCTGTGGTTTTTGTTAAGTGCTGGATAATAACGCTACCAGTTTGGGGGGGGGGACCCCGCTCCGGTCTGAGGTCCAGGCCGCAGCAGAACATCTGGGCACGGCCCGCTGGGGGGGGGGGGGGTTACATCTGACTAAAAAATTCGCCGCAGACCCAGGCTGGTATTAGGTTACACACCAGAAAAATGGGATCCGTGCCCAGTCTCCCTCCCTCCCCCCCCCCTCGCTTTTGAAGAGGATCAGCATGCGGGTCACGACAGCACTCTGTTCACAAAGGTGTGCGCGCAGATTACAGGCGACCTCCACCTGGAAAAGCCGCCTCCTTTATTCTTTGTCTTCCTATCTCTCTCTCTCTCTCTCTCTCTCCCTCCAAATGAAAATTCAGATCTGAGTTTAAGCCCATCTCTACCTGGCAAGAGCGGATCGAACTATTTCGCGGTGCATCCAGTTAGCAAACCATGCACGCACACTTACTGTTATGCAGTCAGCTCAGGAGAGATGCAAATACACAGACAAACCCGCACACACACAGCTCAGCAGGCCGGTGTACACGCGCGTATCCCACACCATGAAGCCGGACACACACACAGCAGTCGGCACACCTGCACACATGCGGCCCTCTACAGGCCGACACGCGCAAGCGCAGGCAAAAGCTGCCACACATGGTCGTGTATTAGGCTGTATGGGACTCCCCCACCCCCCCAAGCCGTCAGAGGGGAAAAAAGCGATTCGACATGATAGACCCGAGCCACGCTCTGCCCTAGCCCATTAAAAGACCCGACACAGTTCAAGGGGCATAAACAAAGTGCCTTTGAAAGAACTTGAAAGAATTAAATCTGTGTTCACAGGAGCAGGTATAGAGGTATAAAGTACAGCTCATATCTTTGCCAACGGCAGGATGGACCATGACTGCAAGTTCAAAACAAATTGTAATGAGGGCGTAGGGAGAGTCACGTCTCACAGCGAAAGGAACAACGCTTCAAAAAGGGGGGCTGGATTTGTTTTCATTTCAGCCCCCTGCATACGGGGACACGTGGCGTTTTAACCACAGTTCTGTAGCACCGCACAGCTGAGGTTCCGCATCCCAAGGCAAACTAATCACACCCATGAACACCAATAGCGTCTCCTAGATGGTTCCGCCAGTTTGCGACGCGCTAGCAACAGCGCCCGCTGTTTCAGTAGCAGTGAAAACATTGCCCGCGGCCAAGGCAGGTGAATTTACGTAAATGCGAACCTACACGCCTGATTTGTGCGATCTGCCCATCTTTAGTACATCCTCCGGCGTTTGCAGAAAACCCAAGTAGGTGCCATAGCAACGTTGTCGAGGCTCAGGGACTGGGTGTCAGCAACTAGTGTTTGGGATGGTTTTTTTTTTCTAATTTCTCAAGGTGAGGCAGGACAGGACAGGGTGGAGTTAGGGGTTCTGTGGGAAATTATTCTGGCGTGCCGTAGATAAAAGGAGTCCACTGAGACTTTGGACTTGATTTGCACAGCACAATTACCTGTAACAGAATTCGCCGCTGCTAGCTACGACAAAGCTCTGAGCTCGGAAGAGGCATGTCACGCCCTAGACACATGCCAACGCTTAAAGAGAAAAAGGGGGCGGGGCCTTCAGAGCGACAAAGCGGATATGGTCCAGTAATTAAACAGCTTATTCGTTTTGTGGTCCTTTTTCAGCGAAAGGTCCCTCATTCACAAGCGGAATCCTTTCATTCGCCGAGGAACAAAAAGTACAAGGAATCTGCTTTGCTGCAGGTGCCAGCATGAGGCGTACAAGTGACCAAACGATCAATAGAATAAACAAAAGGCAGAGATATAAGCAGAAATAAATATGTGCTATTAACAGGCCTAAATCAACAAGCAGATGCATATATAAAGGTGAGACAACCAGATGTAGGATAGAAACAGCTTTGGGATATGCACATATAGAGCCAATAAGAGCAGAATATATTCCACATCATTTAAACAGATGCTCAGAATTGTTCTTTTCACATTTGGGTCCGAAATCACGACGCAGATCCTGATATTCTTTGAAATATATAACAAAATGAAAAGTAAGACATAACTTGATACATCGCAGACGCCCCCTGAAAAGGGCACAGCGGAAACCCAGCTGTTTGTCTGACTTAGCAGTGATCCCGGGAGCCGTTTGCACATTCCAGACGGGATACCGCTCCGGAAGATACTATCCACCTGCAACACCTCGGCCGGCATAAGCGATAACTACATAAAGCAGTCTTCTTTTGAGGTTCAGTTTTACGTAAACATCTACCGCACCGTTACATAATAGAGCCGCTGCAGTCAGACACCTGCGCTTCCCTGAATGAATGAAAAAGGCTTTCTTTCCATTCACCATGAGGGACACAAACAGGCCGCATGCTTCTCCTAAACACGCCACCACAATAACGCGTCCAGTTATGCCGCCAACACAAAGCCAGGGAACTGCACGAGAGCTAACAGCCCCGGTCGTTTCGTCTGCCGGCTGAGCAAAACACCCCGGAATATTCCACAGTCCACAGGAGAATGCAGGGCCAGCCAGTGCCTGGGGCAACTGGGGTTAAGGGTCTTGCTTAAGGGCCAAATGGTGCCATCACTCTGCAGACCCAGGGATTTGAACTAACAACCTTCAGTAATTGTGCCAATCCACAGAGCTGCCCCCCCTCCAACAGATTTTTTTGCGGAATGCTTTATTGGTCAGTGCATAATTCCATAATTGTTATCTTACAGTTCTGATGTCTGATGTAGAGAATAGTAAAAATAAACCTTTATATGAGTGGGTGTATCCAAACTTTTGACTGGCACTGTACATGTAATGTTCATTCTACCACTCATGTCCACAGGGGTTTTAGTTAGAAATTCTTTCATTCTTTTTTGCTGAAAGGGGGTGGGCTATTAAGTACTGAACCCCCAGAATCAGACACCACTCCAGCAATCCTTCATGTCCCTAACAAACTGAGTGATCATTTTCTCTAATGACACCATATGTTTGATTTAGAGGTTTGAATCATCAGCAAGAAGACTCGATCATCCAATTCTTTGTATCTCTTTCCCCGAACAACCAACCAGTCGCAGCCATGGGGGGGTTACCTAAAGTCACATGACTGGATATAGGAGGTCACATGATCCAGACTGAGACGTGCCTGCCCCATGCTCTGCCCCTCTGGGCTGTTTGTGACACTAAAACTGTCACCAGCTTACTTGTAGGCGGAACAGTGCCTACTATTCTGAGCAAACGTTTCTGTCCTACTCAAAAAAATCTAGCAGCAGCCCGTAAGATTGGTGGCTACCAGGCTAACAGTACCAAACAGGAACAGTTGTGCGCATAACATGTTCCAGTTTTAGGCAGGCAACATCACCGTGCTAGATTTCATAAGCTCTTCTCAGGAGCAGCCGGCCAAGCATCAGCGATGCGTTACGTCTGAGTCGCGCTCGGTTTGGACCACTGGCGCTGGCGGAGGGGGGACTCACCTGTCCGAGGTCCAGCGTGATGTTCACCTCGTTGTACCTCGACCCCCTAGAGAGAGGGGGACTCTGCCACCAATGCTCCGTCCCATCGATAGCGTTGCTCGCCGGATGCGCCCTATTGGGCTCATTGGAATAGCAGTAGTCACAAAACTGGCCCTGGAGGGAAATAAGAGTGCAGACTCAAGTCAGACTGGCTGCAAACCGGGGCGAAGGCTGAACTGCAGGTTAGGGAGCCACAAACAGACATGCCGCAGCTCAGCAGAGCAGTCCTCTGAAATGCTAACCTGACATTTCATCGGTGTGTTTTATTTTACTTCGGAGGACCATAAACGTACCCATCACGAGGTCGCGTGCATCAGACGTGTTACAATTAACAGTGGAAAAACTTCGCTTGATGTGGGTATACATTCAGTGATCTAAAACGAAGTCGATCTATGAAGCACTGAAGCAATAGAAGTTAATGAATCATGTTCAAATTGGAGAAATAGAGAAACAGGTGTTTTAAACTGACAGAAATATTCACCATGTGACGAAAAATGTCAGTATCTGTGAATTTACACGTTGGCGTACCCTCATATAAGCAAAAACACTCTCCCCCCACTATTTAAAGCTGAAAATTTTGGCAGACCATCAGGTCGGTTGTGGGACCGATGTGTGTCTGCAATTTCCGATAGAGGCAGTGAATGAATCACTTCTTGGACTCAAAGCAGGAAACTGAAGCAGCCAGCCTTAATTGTGCATTGTTTTTGGAGCACGGTGTGATATTCATTAAATACCGGGCAAACATGTGGAATTTGCTTGTTTTTCAGTACGACATTAACCCTCTGTTCCTGAAAAGCACTCCAAAATTGAGATGTTTTATAACTTAGTAATAAAAAAGTAAAAAATAAACACAAACAAAAATACATATTAGAAATAAGTTAATAAACACAAAGCACTGAGTATTTTCCATAAAAAGCGACTACTCTAAAACTTAAAGTTGTACCAAACACCTTCGGAGCAGGTAATAAATTCCTTCCATCCATCCACCGAGCATTCAAATAGAAATGTTACTCAAGTGCATCAGCTCTACGTTTTCCCTTTTTTTTATTGGCTACTTACTCCTTTGATTTCTTTAATCAATGGCCAAAGATCAGGTATATCGGTACGTGAGCTGGCTCACAAAAACAGTACTACAATACTGTCACGAAAAGTCTAAATCGGGAAATACGGCGCTGCTTATTTAAACTGTATCCGGAGATGAAATGCAAAACAAAAAAGACGCGCGCATTATTACCTGTATAGTCTGACTCGGGGGACCCGTGGTAGGTCCTCCGACCAGTTTGCAGTACAGGTCCTTCCTGGGATTCCCGTTCTCGTCCTCGCCGCACGTCGCCGTGGCGGAGATCGCAGCCCCCTCAGCCAGGTTGAAGTACGGGGGGCTGAGACTAAAGCTCGAAACCTCGTTAACGGAGACCTGCGAGTGCACAGCGCCGAGGGAGAGCACCGTGAGAATCACCGCCAAGGACAGGGACCGGACCGGAGCGCTGCTGGTCCGCCGCGCCATGTTCCACACCAGAGATCCTTATCAGCGCCGAAGCCAAGCTGCGATTCATATTAGATCCCCATACATCTGCGGAGCGCCTCCCCCGCTTTTCGCAGTCCGGGCATAATAAATCGCGGTTCTGGACGTCTGAGTGTTCCCCCGTGTGGTCGCCCAGTCCCGCTGGGATACCATGGTTTGCTGCGAGAAGCGCCGCTCATGCGGTTATTCCACCCCTTAACTGGTGTTACCTCCCGGGTATCAAGTATCAGCGAAAGTCCACTGAAGAGAGCTGGCGCTGCACAAAGTGCAGAAAGCGGCGGACAGCTGCCTACTTGACGAACGTATTCTTTTCCTTAAATTGGATCAAAACTTTAAGGCACACCTTTCCCGAGGGTTTACGCTCGTATTAAGTTTCTTATAAAGGAGAATAGGGAGGCTGCAACAACTTCCGTAAGAGCCCAACAGAAGTTTGTTTATCGATATGGAGTAATTAATTGTGCATTTACATTATATGATGTGCATTTGTCCCAAATCTGTGCTATACCAAGTTACACAGTAGTCTACTGGCCACTCTATTAAATAATTGGAAGACGGTTTAAACTGTAACAGTGGGCTATTTAAACTGTATATTTCTATCCATCTTCCATCTGTCTATCCAGACAGAATAGGGCATAATGCAAGGTATGTCAGATACAGTCAATTTCTTTATTATGATAAACTGTACGAACATATATAGTTATGAGAGCCAAGTTTAATTACTTCTATAATCGTTTTCTTCCACTCTTCTATTTCCTACAGTTCACTGGATACCTTCTGTAATTGAATACTTCTCGAGCGTAAAAATTCTGGTAATTGTAGCCGGCAAATAGGCCTTGTGGTGCAGGAAAAACCGTAGGAAGTGTTAATTGCATACTTGAATAGCAGTTATCATTGTGGCAAGATATGTTGTCATAACATATTTGTTAGTTCGCCTTGTTAGTTGCCTTAGGACTCGAATTACTTGCGCAAATACACATAAAGGGCCATAACTGCGATCCACTCCGGAACGGAATATGACCGTCAGAGTTTCAAAGGCGGACTCGCCCTAGACACACTGCGAGCGCCGCCACACCCTGACTTCAGCTGCACGATCGCTCCCTCCAGCAGGTAACAGATCCAGGACCGACCAGGAGCTTCAGAAAATAAAACACTTTCACTTTGTTCAAAATTATTGCTACTGGTGCGCATGTTCCAGTCCCCCCCACCCCCCGCGACCTTAAATTGAATAAGCGTTTATGGAAATTGGATGGATGAAATAAGTTTTATTTATATAGCACGTTTCTCACAGTCAAAGACGTTTTACGAGGAGCAGGAGCAGGGTAAAAGGCAGACATCCCAGAAAGAATCATTTACACACACTTCACGTACTCAAACACTAACAGCAATCCACCTTTACTGCAGGTCTCTGCACTGTGGGATGACGCTAGAGGGCCCAAAGGTAACACCTGAACACAAGGGAACAGGAACTTAAAAGCGATTAAAAGTGAGATTGCTTATTTAATATTTGCTAGTTGTTCAATGTATTGTGAGTCGCTTCTGACGCCCATTAGACCAGTTAAGAAGTAGCAAAGAGATTTTTATTCATTAATTTATTATTTTTAACAATTTTATTGCACTCTCCTTCATGAAAATAGGCCTGAATTCAGCTATATTGGAACGTTTTTTGTAATTCTATCTTGTGGTCACTTTCTTGTCATCAAGATTAAAACAATAACCCAAGATATTGTGTATGATACTTTTACAAAACATAGTTGACCATTTTGTGGTAGTTGACGCAAAACTATTTTTCAGTGAATTGGGACACAGTTTCATTAGTGTAGACCCTTGCTTTTGAACCTAATGACATATTTCAAAGAATATTTTAAACTGCAGTATTCTGAAACAGACCGTAAATCATTGAAAAGTCACTCTATCTGCTTACAAGTTGGCTATAGGCTACATCTCTGTGGTTCAGTGCTGACATAAAGATGTGGTCCCTGGCTTTATCAGGTTTTATAGATACACGAGTGATACATTTCACCTAAAATAGCCTTTTAACATTGTCGCAATTTCCCTGAAACGATGTCCTAACACAGGAATTATTTAATGTTTTGGTCATGCGTTTCTACAGCAAGGTCTCAGCACCGATTGCATTGACTGACACTTTTTCAAAGCAGAAGCACAATTGTGTTTTCAAACCCTGTCCCACTTTACCCAAATTCACCCCCAGTTTTCAATGACATTTTTGGTAATATTGAAAAAGTCAGCATTCATATTTATTCGGAAAATGTAATCACGCACATTATAAGAGTTAAACCCATTTTACAACTAGATTGTCAGGGTCAGCCCCTGTGTCTCACGCTGTGTCCCTTCCCCGTTTGGCCAGCAGGTGTTGCTGGTCATCTTGTTCTTTGTTCTGTCTTTGTTCTCCTCTGTTACCTGTCTGGCCACATGGCTCAATGCGTTGAGCCATGTGGCTGTCTGTGAAC
>JAODJU010000081.1:5537672-5561487 GCA_026776725.1 Gnathonemus echidnorhynchus
TTCCAATCCCAACTCCAGTTCCATTTCCTGATTTGGATTGGAATTGATGAATGCATTCCAGAATGGCCCCAACCCTGCAAGAGATCTTGCTTTTTGATACAGGTTCCAGGTATTGCTAAATGGCTTTCTGACTTGCTGTACTGGAGCGTAAACTTGAGTAGATGATCATTCCCTGCTCGGACTTCCGAGGTAAATGGAACGCAGCATTAAACACACTATATACTGGTGTAGTACTGTCTATAGCCTAAATGTGCAGTGGCTTCTCATGTACTGCAATTGTATTTTAGAGGTACAACATTTTTCACGAGTTAAAGTGATTCTAACCAAGGTTTCTTAGCAGACCGGCTCTCCAGCCAGAGGCCTCTCGTTGTCGACTAGAAGGCTGTTCACACAAAAAGCATTTGAACTCGTTAACTGACTATGTGATGAGCCGTCATGTTTGCATTTTTAACAAACTTGAGTAGCTAAGGTACAATGTTGAGAGACTAATTCAATAACATTTTTTTTCCTCGCTTGATGGTATTTAGCCTACTCGTTGGCACTATTTAGCCTTATTTTTACATATCGGAACGCATGTGTTTGATTTATTTTATACCAAGGGGAAGTGCCACTGAACGAGCTGGTGAACGAATCGGAACGAACCTTCCAGGTGAACGAATCGGAACGAACCTTCCAGGTGAACTGAATCAAACTTAGCTGCGTCCCAAAAAAAGAGTGTCATTTCGCCCATCACTAGTGCAGATGGCGGGTGATCAGGCAGTTCAGGGGGAGCGTTTTGAAATAAATAGGTGAGGGAGTCGATGCAAGTATCTTACGTAAGTGCACATGCCCCGGCCGGCTGATCCGGAGCACGCTGGCTGGCTGCTCGGTGCCACGGCTCTCCTGCCAGAGGCCTCTTGCTGTGGACTCTCATCGGGACCGGGAAATAGTTCAGACTGGGAGGCCGTTCGCACAAAAAGCGGCTGTTGTAATTAGGACAAGGGCGTCCTTTGTGACCGCGCAGGCGGCGGATTTGCATTTCAGTCACTCTGAGGAGAATTTGACAGCCCCAAGTTCCTCGCCTTCAAGAGCACAACATTAGTATCTTGTAATTTTGTTTGTAGATACCAGTGTGTGTTTGTGCGCGTGCACTAATGGGGGGGAGTAGCGTGTCGGCCAGCCTGTGGCGTTAATGACAGCTTTTCCTTCACGTTTCCGTGTCTGTGTGCAGGCATTTTGCGGTGAACACAATTCTGTAATTTAGCCTTTATACTATTTCACAATTCTGATTTCTCAAAAGCGAAAAGGGGTAAAATTGCCTAATTAGGGAATACTCAATGTGTCGGGACGAGCCGTGGGATTGATTATTGTTTGACTCGCGGGACCGAGTAGTAATCTCACTGGCCTGAAGGTGGCGCCGGAAAGCCGCGTTCAAAGTGCTATAAGTATCTATGCTCAGCGCCGCTTAACGATCTTCTCGTTTGATGTCTTCCTTTTCTTATCTATCGGCCCTGAGAGGACTGACGCCCGTCTGCAATTATTTTCTGTTATTACAAGCGCAATTAAATGCTTAGTCCCAATGCCAAAAGGAACCAAAAAAAGCAAGGCAATGCAATGCAACTATTTGACTGCTGCTTTGTTTACTTCAGAAATACCTTATAAATAAGCCAAGAGCTGAATTGTGGAGCCCGTTCAACGCCTTAATACCGTTAAGTAATGCACCTGTTTATATCTATGGCTTACATAATTTACCTGTTTTTCCAGAGAGAAGAATTCGTGTTTGTTCCGTTTCAGATCTGTACAAATGTCCTTGCATGAAGAATGATGGTGAGAGCAGATGATTTGGTTGATGTTCTCACCTGACGTCGGTTTCTGAGGCTATGCAGCACAAAGTTAATTTGCGGATTAAGTATCTTTTTTTACAATGTGTGCATTATAATTAACTCATCTAGAATATACGGTAGCTGACACGTAGTTCATAGCTTTTTGATATGTAGCTTATCACAAAAGGATTTTTGGTTTAACAGTTTAAAGCTATGCAAGTTAAGCCGTTGTGTTCAAGACATGTTGAAACACCCTATCGGAATACCGATGTTTCTCTCATGTGCCCTAGCCCCGGTTTTTGTGCGTTTAAGATAAGTATATGATATGTAAGAGATTAACTTAGTTTGTTTTGCTCTAAAAATAACCTGGACACGTTCGATTCTTTCCTCCTTGTTTATGCCTGTCTTCACCCTGTGTGCCATTTTAAATAGAAAAGGGATGATCGGAACACCGTTGCTGTCATATTTTGTTACATGAAATAATAAATAACTTTTGAAAAAGTCCACGCCTTCTTTGTCGTACACTGACTCGTGTCATCAGAGTCCGTTCTGGTTCTCTGTTATGATCCTCCATAGGTGAATGGCTCTGCTTCAAAATTCAGTGCATCTTCTGGCTGGCCTTCGAGCGCCCGGAACTTCGATACGGGTCTGTTTTTCTCGGAATAATATTAGAGACACTAGGCGTCAGTATTATACCCCAGTTGAAGCGTAGACTGAGCCCACCCGAAGTGATGGTATGTAGTTATGGTCTAGATAAAAACATTGTAGACATGTCGATAACGAGATGTCTGCTTTGCACAGTAACGAAAAGACAAGCGCCTTGCTTCAGGATATGAGAGTCCGCCTCTGTAGGGCTTTAAACCTACGACCCTCTTACGTAAGCGCTTTTCGAGATTATATTTTAATAAATCCGCAGATAAAACGTCGCGTAGGTGTTGACCTTTAATGCCCATAATGCATTTGCATCCCACTTCCCCTATGTTGCATTTGATCTCGAAGCACTTTCTTTAAGATGGGGAACATCTTCCCCGCTGAACAAAAAGTCCCGAGCACGCGTGCAAGCTGCTTGGATGGGGTATTTTTTTATTTATTTTTATCTCGGAAAAGGGTTTATCCGAAATAGACCACTGATAGGTGAAAATGCACCTTACACCACGTGTAAATGATTTTCCATCGGCCAATTACCGGTGGTAGGTCTAATATAATGTAAAAAAAAACGCAATTAAAATAAATTATATTAAATATTAATAAGGCCCTCGACCCAAAAGCGCTGCTATGGGTGGCTACTCATCGCGGCCAGCTTGCTATTACCTACGGCGTGCAATTTGGGGGAGACGTAAAGAGATTTCCCCAAGGGGATCAATACAAAGTATCAAAGAATGGGTTTCCCATTAGTACAGTTAAGTAAGGGGGGTAAGAGTATGGAATAATAAAACAAGCACGTCCAGGTATAGGACCGACATTTTCTCTCGCGCAGGGTTTTTATCATTTATGTGTCCCGTCCCAGGGGACCAAAAGCATGAATGGCGTGACGTTGAGGAAACGCCTCCCGGAGGTGTAACTTCGCGTTACAGGAGCGTTGCCGTACCGGGATCGCTTGGACCTTACAACCCCCTGCAAAAAAAAAAACAAAAAAAACGCAGCTTTCCATGCAGAGCTTATTGGCAAATGTCGCTGTCTATTATAGCACTCATCGTTCAAATGGAAGCGCTCGTTTCCCAGCACGCGTTTCGAGAACTGGTCCGCACTTTCGTTCTCGCTTTCCATCTTTCGGAGGCGGTGCAGATGTCAGCGGAATAGGCGAAAAGGCGGCGGAAAAAAGCGTGCAAAGCTCTCTCTTATTTTTCTGGCACGATCGCCTTTGGGGATCAGCGACACGTGTGCAGCTGTGATGCGCGATTTCTGGAGCGCACGCCTCTCAAGGGGAGTCTTAAATGTCCTCCGCACCATCATGTAAGTGAAGGTGTATATAAAGCGCTTTTGCGGGAACTCGGCGAAACACCATTTATTATCCAATCCGGAATATAGGAGAAATTTAAAGTTTACTTGTTGCAGAAACAACACCGTTCGGTGAAATATAAACATTTTAGCGGAGTGGGAGTGGAGATGAATCCATGTGAAGATCTGGACTGCAGGACATCTGTGCGCTAATTGAACTGGTCGACGGTGGAAAACGCGTGAAAAAATATCCGAGTGGCCGGTTTTCTGACAATCTTCAATCGGTAGGCTATGGCAAACCAAAGTACTTTTGATAGTAGGATTATAGTGGAGAATTACATTCACCAAAAACTTTCGAATAGGGGAATCGACTGGGGAATGGATTTTGGCGAGGAGACGGAGCCGCCAGCGAACGGCTCCACGGACACTGCGCTCTCACAGCGCCTCCAGACAGGTGCCGCCGCCGCCCCTATTCGCAGTAGGACGACGCGGTCGGACCCGCACGCCGCTCTCCACGCAGTCCTGCGGGAAGCTGGGGATCAGTTGGAAAGGCGCTACCGCCGGGACCTGGTGGAGATGTCGGCGCGGCTGCACCTGACACCCGACACGGCGGAGAGCAAGTTCGCCGCGGTGATAGAGGAGCTGTTCAGGGACGGCACTAACTGGGGCCGGATAGTAGCCTTCTTCGAGTTCGGGGTAGCGGTATGTGTCGAGAGCGTGAACCGGGAAATGACGTCCCAGGTGGACCACATTGCCAGCTGGATGACGGAGTACCTGAACGGACCGCTGCACACCTGGATCCAGGAGAATGGGGGATGGGTACGTTTTATGCTGCAGCCGTAAATTAAATGCCCATTGTGCGAGAGTGATGTTGGCGTAAACAAATCAACGTGGTTGAAATTCCCGATTGGAAAAACACATCGTTACAATAAATTTCTAACCAATCGGCCACGATCTTCTAGTCACACCTCTCCACGGCCGTGTAAAAGCCGTCGTTGAAGTAGTGAAACAAGGTGTGCACCTATTTTTGGAAGAGAGAGAGAGAGAAAATATATGTGAGTTGTGAGTGAGTGTGTGTTTGCGATCTTCCCCATAGGGATAATGCAGAGAGAAATTTTTCAGTCAGAAGTTATAGTTTTGTCACCATGTTTGACATTTTATGCACTAGTTTTCTGTCAGATAAACAGAAGTTCTCTAATTTCATTGTTTTTTTCATGAACAGATAAATTTCCTCCCCCTTATTTTGGAAACAGATCTGGATCCCCATACTGGAAAGAAGCAGTCAGTTTCTTAATTTAATGTGTGACCTGATCTATCTTCCCCCTGAAGCCCAGTAAGATTAACCTTACCGAATGTTAATTCATACCCTGTCTCCTTCCTTTCAAAACTAAATTTTGCCCTCAGAGTGTAAATCTTTCCAGGATGTCAGTCTTTTGAATGCGTGTACAGTTCGCTTGCCAGATGGATGGGTGTGATCGTTATCCATGTCAGGTTTGGAAACCCCTAGTGGATCCCTGAAGTGGACCCCCCCTCCCGGGGACCAGACAGAATAAAGGCTTCAGCAGTACAGAAGCATCAAACAGGAGCCCCTAAACCATATGAAACACAGATTTCCGGCCTCTTCTGTGTTTGCAGATTTATCGTTTTTTTAGATTTCAGGTAGGTGTTGGCTGTCATGATATGCTGATTTTTTATTTTTTTTTTCTCCTCAAATTCCACTCTTAGCTTTGGTTTCAGCCATAAGTAAGGCTGTTCAATTAAATCTGTTTTCTAAAGCCCCCAGACCTCAGGCCCAGACACTTCCGCTGCACAGACAACACTATGTCAACCCTGATCAGTGGAAGTGTTTACCTCCAGTTAAATGCATTTCCATAGTTTGGGGGCCTCCTGCTGGCTCCAAATGAACGCCACGGGGGGTGTGCCCAGAAACAGCAAACCCACACCTAACTCTGATTGACAGGGTTATGCATCCGAGTTATTTTCCCGGGAGACTTGCGGCTGTCAGGCCCGATGCTGCCTTTGTTTTGCAGGTTCGGTGTGGGCGCTGGAATGTCTTTGCTCTCTAGACCTTGTGGAAGCAGTTTGTTGAGAATTGCATGTCCTTGAATTATTTACCAGTCTCCTGTCTAGGGGCGATAAAACGATTTGAGCACAGTATTTAATTTCTCCTGCGTGAAAACAAGATGATTTGCATTAAGGCTCCGGAGACGGCGTGTAATTCAGCCGAGAACGCCTCAGGTGACAAGTGTCTTTCATCGCCACTGTGTCTAACGCTCTCAAACACAGATTCCTGTATCTCCATACACTTAGCGCTGCCAGGATTCATCACTCAAGCCTTATTTAGCTTCTTTAGGGTGGAATCTATGGCCTTTATCAGACTGGCTCTTTTTAAGAGGTCTTGGATCGGGTTCCGTCGTCGAATGGGATTTAGTTGTCGCGGAGACGGCTCACGGCTGGAAACGATAACTCCTTTTATCACCCACTTGTTCATTTAGGGCATCTCTTAATCTGACTGTTTAAGATGGTGGAGACACACTTCCTTTCAACATGCCCCTGATAAGTCTGTTGGGACTTTTTTTGTTTTTGTTTTTCCCCCCAGACAGCTGGCAGTCCGTTCACACCAGACCTTATTTGATGAAACCTTTCACTTTTGTAACATGTATGTGTTTTTGAAAACCCTGCATTTTACCATTTTTGGTTAGACTTAGGGTAAGGTGTAGGCAGAGTGGTGACTCTAAGGCTAGCGCTATCTACCAGCAGTCAGAAGGTTGTGGGTTCCAATCCTGTGAATGTTGGGAGTGATCCTACCCTTTTTGGGCCCTTGATTAAGGCTTTTAACCTGAAATTTCTTCATTATTCAGCCCTGTAAGGAGGTCTTCTAACTTGCAGGGAAAATTTGGGGGTTGGTTGCAGGATCGGCACTCAGATCCACTCGAACTAGTGTGGTGTCGAGGTATCGCATGGCGGCACTTGAGTTCTCATCCCTGAGGTAGTTTCGTCGTGTGGTGGGGGCAGCAACACTCTGTCAGAGCATCTGACTGCAACTTACCTCTCTCATAGGGCAAGGCACTCGTGGTAAAAACCGCGTCAGAGCAATGACATGGAGGGTGAAGTCCAGGCCGAACGCTCACTGTCATTTGACCGATGCCCGATGAGTTGATCTGGGATGAAATGGCTAGAAAGGTCAAGGCTCTGTGAGGTCAGCCAGTGCCCATTTGTTAGCTGTGATGGGAGTGGCGTGTGGCTCAGTGGTTTAGGATGCTGTGCCTACAAACGGAAGGTTATTGGTCCAAATCCCTTGGTGGGCGGAGTGAGCCCCAATTGGTCCGGGGGTTGTCGGGCACTGCATCCTCCAAAAAAAAACAAATAAGAATGAAATAAATGTATGTTGTTATGAATAGAAGTGCCTGCTAATGAAATAAAATGCAATTACTGTGAAAGCTGTCCTATTTTTTTTATGAGTCTAAGATTTTTTATCATGTCATTTTCTGTTCGTTATTTAATATATCTTCTTTATTACCGTTCTGTACATGACACTGTGAGTACTTTCAAAGCTTATACAGCATACAACAGTAGATGCTAGCAACAGACTGTTAAATTTACTTTGTTAATCCCAAGGAGAAATTCATCACCCCAGATGGGACTCGAACCCACAATCCCTGGCTTAGGAGGCCAGTGCCTTATCCATTAGGCCACTGGGGCTGCTTTAGGTTCTAACAGGCATGTCCTGCTTTCCTGTGTGCAGAGCCCCTTCTCAGGTATCCTCAGTCAAGGCAAAGATTCTTTGAGGAGAAAAATTTGACTAAGAAATGATTACATTTTTATTACAACACCCCCCTCCCCCTCCCCAGGTAATTTCCATAACCCCCCGTTAACTGAAATTGTAGCATCAGTATACAAATCCCAAAAGCAGGTTTTCCCCCATCTGATTTGAATATCATGGGGGAATTCACATCCTCATGTTGTTTTCAAACTTTACAGAGGTGACACTGGATCTGCCGGAAATCGTGGAGTTTGTCGGCTTGTGCTGTTCATGTCTTTATGTGACTTTTAGTAAACAATGGAATCCAATGTAATGTGGGTGGTCGGGGGGTTATCAGGCATTATCCCATATTATCTGTGATGTATGTTTTTGGTCGTGGCTTCTGAGTGCTGTTAACCTGTGTGTGTGTGTGTGTGTGTGTGTGGGGTGGGGGGGGGGTTATGTATATATTACTGTATTGTGGGGATCAAATGTTGGCATCAGGGTTTTTCCCATAGAAGTGAATGGATGGTCCCCACAAAGATATGAGTACAATCCTGTGTGTGTGTGTGTGTGTGTGTGTGTGTGTGTATGAGAGAGAATCTCTTAGGACATGTCGGTCTAGTTTGGTGAGAGGCCGATCACTCTCCACGTTGATGGTCTTATTACCTGAATTAACGGCGTGTTCGGTGTCGGGGGGGGCGTCTGTCACCAGTTCCAACCTGAGGGTGAGTTCAGGCTGTGGTAATTCTGCTGGACGGCCCTGAGGGTCTTACTCAAATCATCCCGTGACACTGTTCCTGCACGCACCCTCCACTCCCCTTCCCTTTTTTTATGTCCTGTGGAAGAGGGGTCACGAGGGGAGAAGTGGTGACCAGTCAGTGGGGACGATGAGGCGTCAATATCCATGGGGGGTGTCTTCATTCACATTCATGTTTGTCCACCACCCTCCTTTGCATGTAACCAGGCGACGGCTGACCTCGGGTAACAGTTACACCGCTGTGGGGATTTTTAAGCCTGATTTATCCCATCTCTTGCAGCCTTAGTGTGATAGTGGTATAATTATCTGATTGGACGTGAACTTGTTTTGTGTTTTGAACCTTCCTGGTGATGGCTGTCCCTCTCTCCAGGTAGTTCACCCAGGCATTACCAGGGTAAGGTTCTTCCGTTCATGTTCTCTTCCTGCGGTTTCTCATCTCCTCCACCTTCCGTGGGCGGCTGGCCCGGTCTGCAGCCTCACCGTCTCACGACTGCGGCTGAACTCTGACTCGGATCTGCCGTCTTCGCTTTCCAAATCTTAACAAGACATTACTCAACTCCTCGCAGCCTCCGGTACTTAGGGCCACTCGGTGGGGGTGGGGGGGGGGATTTCCACATCCTGACCGACGCTGGTAGAGCGTCCTGCCTCATTCCTCCACTGTCATCCCAGTTTTAAATTAGCATAAGGTTTTGCACTAGTTCAGGAAGTCAGCCTCTCTCTCTACCGCGACCTCACCATCTTTGTCACCTTAAAGTTTCTAGCGCCACATGATTCTGAGTCAGCTAAATAAGGAGATGGGGTGATTTGGGGGGGGGGTATTGCTTCATAGCCCTAACCCTCCCCCACATTTTGTCCAGATGAGCCATGTTAGTGGCCTGTTTTCCAATCCCTAACCCCCTGCCCAGTATAATAACACCGTTTATACATACTTCTTTTCTGAAAAAAGTGAAATGAAATGACAGAGCCAGGGATTTCAACAGAATTTCTCATTTTTTGCCCCCCCCCCCCCTTTTTTTTTGGATGTGTGTAGTGCCAGGCCTGCCTGTCACACTGCTGTCCAGCCAGTGCTCTGCAGCGCCCCCTGTGGAAGTGGCAGAGCAGGATGGGTGTGGGCCCACTGCGCCGCGTGTAGGATTGAGGCTGGCGGATGTTTGTTCGTCATCACTAAAGTTAGAACGAAGTGGGCGGCTAATTAGCTTAATGGCTACGCTTAGGCGGGGATGGGGGGGGGGTGAAGTATAATGTGGAAATTATTTTCTGTCAGTCCGCAACCGTTTTCCTGTTTTTGAAATTTCATGATGCTCAAAATAGGTATGTCTCTCGGCCTGCTAATTGTATAAAAAACAAACGTTCACTGTACAACCAGTCTCAGTTACGACTTGCTCAACAATGACATCGTTTATCCAGTGTTTAAAGATGAGAGACCAGACTGTGGTTTAAGGTGTGGAGGTTTTTCTGGGGAACTGTTATCATGCCCTTCGACAGTAAAGCATGACTTTGGAAGTTTACCGTAACCTGAAAAGCCGAGATGTGTGATTAACGTGACCCTGTGACAGGCCTGCTAATGGACTGTCACTGTCCCCTGAGTGTCTAAATCATTCAGCGCGCCTTTGGCCACCTGCCACCGACGGCTCTGCTCATGTGCGGAGGTGTGAAGTAGGAGCTTCTGGAGCTGAGAAGGTCAGTAGGTCTGAGGTCTTGTGTTTCACTGGATGTATAAGTGCAGGGGCAGGGCCAGTGTCTGGAACCTTTAAGAACCCAGGGCCAGTGACATATGTTGTTATGATATAGGTCTGTGCATCCATCCATCCCTCCATCCATCCATCCATCCATCCATCCATCCATCCATCCATCCGTTCTCCCTCCTGGTACATCAGAGTCTCCCTACATGAGGCAGGTGGATCGGAGTCCAAATTGCCTTTATTTGACTGTGTGAAGGTGCCTTACAGTGACGTCCCATCCGGCGTGTTTCCTGCCCCGTTCCCTTGATTTCTGGGATTTAGGCCCGTGACTTAACCATGACCCCCCCCAACCTCGTCTTTCATTAAATTTTCACGCAGCTTCTTCCTAATATGGTTCTCCCAAGCTGCCACGAGATGAGATTCATTAAAGTTTAAAACTCTGAGTCCATGTGTCGCACGAGGGCCGTGGATGTGCACTAAGTCGTGTTCGTACCTTTTATAAAGACGTGGCAGCGCGGCTGCAGGGTCCTTCTGCAGGCACCTGCATGGATTTCTCCTCGGTCCCAGTCCGCCGTCGCCCCCGGTTCTGTTTTGCATTTGAAAGGTTCCTGTTTTTGTTTTCGTTTTTTTAGAAACGCCACCTCTCATCTTAGCTAGAAAATTCGGCCCTGGTTTAAAGCTGGTACTTCGGAGCTTGCGGCGGCTATCCGAGATCTGCACACGCCTCCGCGTATCACGCGCCTGTGTTTATCTGAGGCGTGTCGTGTCTGTTCTGTTTGTTTCCATCAGGTTGACGCGGGGTTCCCGAGATCCGGCTGCTCCGTGCCCAGGTGCTGATATTCTGGTTCCAGGCGGTGGCCCTGCTTGGCTCAGAGGACTGTGGTTCTGAGGCTCTGGCCTCCAAGCCTGAGGAAGATCCTGATTGGGCGCAGCTGGGTTTGGGGCGGGACTTCCTCTGTCCTCGGCGTCATTGATGTGGGTTCCAGGTGTTGCAGTTTGATATTAATCCTGACTCCACATGGTGTTTTTGTCTAAGATGAAAGGAAAACTAAACCGGTTTTGTGTGTGTGTGTCCTGGAGACCCTGTGTGGGGGGATGGGGGGGGGCAGGCGGAAGAGGGGCGTTCAAAGGATCTCTTTTGTTCAGTCTGAGAAAAGTTGACAATGAGGAATCATTAATCATCTTCGGTGTTTATCTAATGTCATTTCTAGGGAAAACAGCATAGGCGAATGCAGCTTTCTCTTTAAAGGGGAACGGTTTTACTCAGGCCCATATAAATATTTTTCAGGAGCTCAGGAAGAGTGGGAAGATTGGGCCCTGTGGGGAACATCGGTGGGATTCGATAAGGAAATGAGCTCAGAGCCAATTCCGAATCTGCACCTGTGTCCCGAATGCTCTCCTCGCTTTATCAAATGAGGGTTAGTCCTTATCTCAGAGCCGGTGCCCAGTGCCTCACGTTTGAGTCAGGTGAAGTACACGTCCTCTTTGTTACGCCTCCATTTATTAACCGCAGTTACTCCAGCCTCTCCTGAAGCCCCTTTGAACATGTGCAGCTATATCTGCTTAGGTCTGCGGCCTCTTTGCCGCTCCTGATACGGACGCGGTTACGGTAATCTGGCGGGAGACGTGAGGGTGGGCGGCGGGACGGGGAATTGAAGTGCATTTAGATCTGACGGAATCGAGGGTATAAAGAATCTGCTATCGTCTGCTTATGCCTGTGCGGTGTTTTATTATGGACTTGAGGGGAATTCTGGGACATAGATGGAATGGGAGATTCGAACGGAGATTGCCGAACACCCGTAGCATTAAGATTGAGGAAGGCAGCTGGTGGGGGGAACGGTTGCAGAGCTCATGAGCAGATGGGTGCATTTAGATGGGGGGGGGGCACATCATATGTGTTTACCGGGACACTTTATTAGGACACATGCTATCAAACTGCCATTTGGTTCGCCGAGGTTGAGGTTTATTGGTCAGGCTGGTGTGCGTGTGATAGGACGGCAGATTGATTAAACGCCGTGCAATGTTCCAAACAGGTGCAGTAATTCAGCGTTTGGTCCATCTTGAGCATTGCTTCATGTTAAAGGAGTAAATCCTGTCTATCCCTGGCCCTTACATGCCGAAGGCGGGGTACAGGTGTAGCATGTCGTAAACCTGGTCGCTTTCAGGAATCCTGTAGTGCGTGTGCGTGTCGATCTCACTGTTGGCTGCCCCCCCCCCCCTCCCGGGATGTCAGTCAGGTCTCTGTAATTTATCGACCAGCTTTACTGCAATGTTGTTACGGCCCTGTGAGTCTCCCAAACTCAGTTTCGTTTTGGTCCCTCTACCTCCCACGTCTTCAACTCAGGTCTCTTCTCCTGTGACTGTTCCTGCGTTTGCAGCAGAATGAGCCGACAATCCATTTTTTTAGGTGATACATTTTATGAAATTGACTTAAATCACATTTTTTCTTTTTTTTTCTTTCTTTTTTCGCTGCCCAGCCTGGATTGCCAAATTTGTCAAGCTAGTGATAGGCTGGGCCAGATTGTCCACGTTTGATATTAATGTGCTAATGTCACACCTCACTGCAGCAGGCAGTGAATAGTATTTATGTTAAATGGCACTTTGGGTTCTCTGTGAAGAGGTCGATAGAATCCCTTTGATCAGCTGTGGCCGGCCAGCCCTGCGATTGACTGCTCACTCATGGGGTCTCTCTCGCTCTCCACCAATGACAAGGGTCATCCAGCCAGCGCTGGACCCCACTAAACAGGACCTGGACTAACATTCTTCTGTTTTCTGTGCTTTTGCGCTGAAGCAGCGTCCAAACTGATCACTGACCCCAAACAGAGCCGGTAAATTAATGATCACCTTATTGGGTTTTATTGCCAATTTCCAGTCGAGATTAAAAGTAAATGTTTACATTTTACACACACACACACACACACACACAGAGTCATGTAATCATATCGTTTTGGGGACCGCTCATTCATTTATATGGGAAAAATGCTAATGCTAACTATGACAACCCTAACCCCCACCCTGCCCTAACCATAACCATAAGTAACCAAACAAAATAGGAGTTTTTGCATCTTTAGTTTTTTTCATTGCAGTCCCGGATTTTTATAAAATAGAGTTTTTCCGTATGGGGACCAGGAAACCAGGTAAAGTCCGGGTCCAGAAAGTAAAAATCCAGACCAAGATTTTGTTTCAACCAACAAGTTAAGTACCTTGTGTCTATGTCTATTTATACTCAACTGGTTGGTTATAATAAAATCTTGGTCTGGATTTGTGCTTTCTGGACCCGGACTTTCCACCTGTGGCAGAGAGAGTGTGTTGGACAGTATGATAAATGGTGGGGATTCTTAGCAACCTCTTCTAGGAAACGCCTTCAGATCTGGGCACACACACACATGCGCACACACACACACACGCGGTGGTACCAGGCACCTTCCTGTGTTTCTTTAGGCTTACCGCACCCTCTGCTCCCGTGTTTGTGAGAACTCACCACTGGTCACTTTCTGGAATGTGTGGCTCATACACCATTGGCACATAGCTGGGTGTAGCCTTCCTGAGTGGCTCGTGATGGGAGCGGTCCGCTCCCAGTGGGGTCTTGGGCCAGAGTACTGCGAGTCTGGTCCGAAGTCAGAGCTGTGGGGGGGGGTGCATTACGTTCTGGCCTGTAATGTGCAGGGATTTCAGGGGTGAAAGAAAGCAGGTAAGGGCTGGATACACTGCACCGTGAAAATTAATAGTAGATGCAGTAAAGCAGGTAGACCAGTAGGTGTCATGATGGTTAAGAAGCTGCTCTTTTGCCTTAAGGAACCTCTGAGCACAAGGATCCTTTTAGACTTTTTTTGGCTTTTCTTTGCACTTCCGAAAAGGAGAGAGCGTTCACCTGCGTGCCAGTCACCTCGGAGCATTGCGTAAGCAGCCTGGCACCAAGAGCGGGGCCTTCGAAATGCGCCAGGATGCGTGACGATTCGTTTGGGACACTGACGGCCTCCGAGGTCCCTGCGGGATGGACAGAAAGTGCTGGGAGGAGGGACCTCCTCAAACGTCCTTTCATATTTTCCTAGTTTTCCAGCCCTCAGAATCATCAGGGAATCCTCTCGTCAACGCAGCCTTGGTGATATTTTCAGGGAAGTTTAGCCAAATGTGAATTTTCCCGTGTGGTGGGGGGATTGTGACAGAGATGGTTATTGAACGGGACGCATTAGCAGTGCTCTCCCCCCAGCCCGCCCTGAATTCTATACGCTATACGGCTAAGTCCGAGCATCGGCATAGTGATTTCGTTCGGGTTCGAGTCCCCAGATACGTAGTTTGGCTCTTCACAGCTGCCTTGCCCTTTATGAATTTCCTGAGCTTTTTTTTTTTCTTTCCTTCAGACCTTAGCTACTTAGTGGAATTGAAGCCTGTCTTCATCTGAGTGGCCCTGCTTCGGATTATAATTACACTTTATCTTACCCCCCCCCCCCCGGCCAAAGCCCTCCTTATCAGATTGCAGCACTTTGATCTCTCTGTAAGCCAATAAACCACCGGCGATGAGTGACGCCGCCATCAGTGGTCGGCGGAGTGCGTTACGGTGTGTGTCCGAAGGTCTGGGTCAGCCTAGGTTGTGTCGTGCCAACCGCACACAGGTGACGGTGGAACCCTGGCACAGTCTGACTGGGGGGTGGGTTGGCGCGACTGGTCTGCCAGATTCGCAGCAGGAGGGCTGGGGGGGTGCGGCGACACGCAGTGCGCCTGTTTGAGTACGTGTGTCAGCTGTGTGTAAACAAGAGGGTGGGGGGAGGGTTCTGGGGAATGGGCAGTTTTAAAGGGAACTGGGCGACAGGCAGCTCCTGATCTGCCGTACGGGGGCTCCGCCAAGCCCAGGCGCGGTCCTGCCAGTCGCCTCTGCACCCTGGTGCCGTCTGGTCGTGAAGCTGAAAGAATGTAACCCTCGCCCGCCCACGCCAGATCCATTTATGGACCCGGGAAATGGGTTTGGCGCAGCTGGGAGAGGGCAGGAGGGTCACCGTTTGTGCCCTCTTGGTGGGGGGGGGGGGGATCTCACACTTTCGGAGTGCTTTCACCCGCAGCCGGCCTTGAGCGTGAGAGACTCTGTAGTTTAAGGAATGGCCGCAAAAACAAACAGCCTGTAGAGGCTGGTTTTCTGTGACGGTGGAGGAGCTCGCGGATTCATCTAGGCGATTTGTTTATGGATCGTTCAGCGGTCGGGTAAACAGACGCGCATGCAGGGAGCCATGGTGCGGCTGAAACGTGCCTTCTGTGTGTGTGTGTGTGTTTGCGGGGGGGGGATTCGGCAGCGACAGGAGTGGGTCTCTCTGGACCCCACCGACGGAGGCTACCTGCCTATTTAATCCCAACGGAATCCGATAAAGGATTTAATTGGATGGGGTTTTAAGCAGTTGGTGTTGGGTAACCCCACCTGACGTCACAGTCTGCTCCCACCCCCATACCACCCCCCCCCCGCCGTGAGTCGGCAAGCTTTACACGATCCCAGCAGGCCACGGGGGGCCAGCTTTTCAAGTACTGGTAGGCTGCCGTTATCGCTGGGGATATTGCGGGGGGGCGGAGTAAAGCCCCTCCAGCTGCCCGCCACCCCCCTCGGAATTCCAATAAATACTCAAAGGTGCTTTCGGGTTGTATTGTGGTGTGTTATGTAACCTGATTTCCCCCCGTGACTGCAGGGGGGTGTCCGTGACATTAATCACTTGGGCTTTGACGGAGAGCTCTCTCTCTTGAGGGTCAGAGCAGTCGCTCGCCCAGCGAAGCTTTGATCATCCCCCTTGTCGGGTACGTTCCGGGCACATTATAAGTAGACAGACCGTCGTTCATGTCTGGAAGTTGCCGTTGCATATATGAGCGACACGGGAAAGAATTTAATTTTAGTGCAGGTTAAGAAGGCAAAGCAGCCAAGCGAGATATGAGCTATTCCGAGAGGAAAGGGAGGCCTCTTCACCTTTTGAGGTCTCTATCCATGCGGTGGTTCAAGCCTCATTCCCCAGGAACGTCGCCAAACTATTTGCGATTTCTTTTACGAGGAAAAGTCCTCTTGCTGAACCCAGCATCTGTCACCTGATTAGCTGATAAGCGAGTGGGGAAAAAAAAAAAATAGGCCCTTTATCAGATATTGCCAGCCAACCACATGGACCTCGGCAGAACAAACAACTTAAAGCTCTTCACATATTGCCACAACGGTCCTGCTGAATGTCTGCGTGATGCGTTTAACGCCGTGTACAGAAGCGGGAACAGGGCAATTGTGGTCGGTCGCCTCCTGTTTCCTGAATGGTCTGTTGCACAATTTAATGGGTGACGATATCCGACAGACACGTGTCATTGGCCGCCTGACCTTATCCCTGCACCTGCTGACGTACTGACGACTGGGTTTGCGGTCTTTCTTAAGTATAACTGCAAGGCCGCTCTTGAGACTCAGACCAGCAAATCTCTGGCTCCAGACCCGTGTCCTCGAACCCCCCTGCCCCCCCCCATCCCCGCGCCATCTGCTCTCTACCTGTAGGCAAGACGATCTCAATGGAAGGTTCCGGGAAATGATCCGCCGAGGTACTTCAGGATAAATCTGTTTGTAAAGATTATTGGGATTAGTGAGAGGATCTGCATTTTCTTTTTTTTTCTTTTTTTTTGAAAGTCCTTTAACTGGAAACCAGGCCAGACTGTGGTGGGAGTAGATTCCCCATCCAGGGGAAGGCGAGCGGACGTCAGCCAAGCGATGGCATCACGCGTCTCCTGGGCCATCTCCTGCTCCACTTGTTTTGAGAGGTAATTAGTAACCCAAATCTCGGAGGTGACCTTTCACCTCAGCGGGGCCGTGCTCCCGCGTATCCCGCCATCTTGGGCCGAGGCGTTCTCGTCCCAGACTCCATGCCAGGCAGAGCAATGCTGTCCCTGTCCTTCTCACGCCGCATTAAAGCCTTTCCTGCAAGCTCTTTCCCCGTCTCAATTAGTGACCCTTTAGCTTCTAAGCCCAGTACGAGCACGAATACAGTCATTCTGGATTTAATGAGCTCTGCCTGATTTCCAAGAGCAGCGTGTGGCTCTGTGTTCGGACTCTTCGCCTGTCATCAGAAGGTCACCAGTTCAAATCCCGTGGTTGCCAGAGTAACCACATCACTATTGGGCCCTTGAGTAATGTTCTCACCCCATTGCTCTGGGGTGCTGGACGAATGGCTGACAATATGTTCTGTTCCTATGCGTCAGGAACGTACCTCTGTGTGTGTCTCATGAGAGAGTAATATGGGACATGCAAAAACCAAACAGTTCCTAACAGGAGGCTAAGCCTCTGTGCCTGTGATCGGAAGGTCGTGGGTTCGAGCCGCAGCAGAATAGCCACATGTCCGTGAGCCCCTGGGCGAGGCCCTTAACCCCCAGATCCAGGGGGGCTGCATGCTGGCTGACCCTGTGCTGGGACCCCCCCAAGCTTGCTCTCACCTCTATGTGTGTCTCGTGGAAGGCAAGACTGCATAGAAGAAAAGAGAATTTCCCCATGGAGATCAATAAAGCATGTTGTATTCATCGATAGAATATGTTCGTAATGACTTCTCCATTCTCTTAAACTTCATCATTCATTTAGATCTGAACTTTTTGAATTAATAATACTTAATGTCTGATCCCTCTCATTCTGTGGAGGCTGTCCTGTGTTTGATGGCTGTGAGCATCTTCCTGACCAACACGGGAGATATACCCTGCATTCTCACAGAGGCAAAGTGGAGTCTGCTGTCACCTTAATTAACCAGAAGCACAAACGCAGGAGTGCATCGTGGGTGAAACAGGCAACACCCAGGCATCCACCACTCTCTGCAGAATAACCGGTTCTCTGTGTTATTTTTGGTCGATCCGATGAATTCCTCTGTCTGAATGTAATCAGATTTCGACGCGAGGCGTGATGCGAAGGGCCCGCGAGATAAATTCTAGCTCCTTGAGTCTTCAAATCAGTTGTAATGCAGTTGCCCCCCCCCCTCCCCAGACACTGTATGGTTCCCATGGTTCCTCATAATGATCACAAAGCAGTACTGCACTCCTCCTGGATGCTGCACGTGTGGTTTCCAGGGGAGCCGACCGCGTTAATGGGCTGCGCTGATCTGCAGGGGGTTCTGCTGCACGCGGTTGATCTCCGTGGGGGTGCTAGGTCGACGTTCAGAGCTGGGGAGGCTTTGTGAATAACAGACTATTACTGAGTCGGGGCTCCCAACCTTTTTATGGCTGTAGACTGGCTCGTGTTGTGCAGAAATTTCACGGACCAGTAAAACTTGTCGACCGCAGGGAGGGGTCAGTCAGCGGACCGTGCGCACGTCGGGATTTGGAAAGGGGGCGTGGTTTGAAAATATATAGCTTATTTTTGGAAATTAACCAACCCCTCCCCTAACCCCCCACAGTGATCTGTGGCCCAGTGGAATATTAACCAAGGCTTGGGGGGGGGGGGGGGGCGGGTTGCTTTATTTCCAAAAATAAACGATATATTTTCAAGCCACACCTTCAAGCAGATTTCTGACTTGAGTCAGCTAGGTTTAAGAATGGCGTCCTCTGCTAATAATAGATCCTGCATATCTCATCAAAGAATGACTGTTTCCTCTAATGGTCTTTGATTCCGTTGGGAAAATTCTTCTGGGAGTCTCCAAGGCTCCAGTAGCCCCGCCCCCCATGGGAGTCGTCACTACCCCAGACCCCAGAATAGAAACCCTGGTGACAGGCTCCTCGGCCCTGACCTCCATCGGACGTCGGGGTTTAAGCACCGCGCCCGTTACCAGGGCGACGCCCTCGCATAGGAAGCGACCTTCGCATCGACGCCACGATGCCGTCACCCCGCGACGGAGGGCAGGCTTTGTGATTTGATTGTTCTGTGGTGTTTCCTGTCCTGGGGCCTTATTGTTGCGGAGGGCGGGGGGGGGCATCTGTCTGCCTGCATAGCTGGATGGTCCCCTGTCACCCCGCAGTGCCCTCTGAGTGTCACGCGTGCCCTTGGAGGAAGGGAGGGGGAGGAGAGAGAGAGAGAGAGATGGGGGGCGCTGTGCTGGCTATTGCCTGCCATTATTAACAGCCAAGGACAGCTTCTCCTATTTCCTGTGGGAAATGACTCTGATTGGACGCCCCACTCTTTTTTCCAACTTTTATCACATCACTACTGGGGGAGGATCCTCTTCTCCTGGGTTTTACACCACTGAAGATTACTTAGGAAAACGGCTAGCAATCAATCCCATGGCGATAAATGAACAGTCCTTTTTTGATGTAATGTTTCAAAGCGGAATCCCGTCCAAGGCCTCGTGAATAATTCAGCGTGTATATGTGTCACTCGCCAGCCAAGGCTAAACCATCTGCTTGGCCCCGCGCGCTCGCCACGTCAGAGACGCCAGCGCTGCCCAGTCCCGGTCGGATGAATATTTAATTGCGACGTAAGTGTTGTAAGAAGGCGTGTTTTCAACAAGCTTCGCCCCACTCAATTATTGATGGGGGACGAGTGAACGGGGAACTGCACAGGGATTGGTTCCATTTTAGCCGTGGGGGACGGAGCTCCATGGCTGCTCTTGGTGCTGTGGCCTTATCGCTCCTTAAAGATTCTCTCTGGCCTGAAACCCCCCCCACCCCGTTCCCCTATCTTTGACTGCTTCGAATGTGTTGGCGTGCCATGAAAAGGGGAAGGGGGTTTTAGGCAGAGCGACGAGCGATCCGCCCGGACATCGCTGCCTTGAGAGCTGGAGCGGTGTGATAGGAGGGGAACCTGGGATGAAACATAGAAAGTGAAGCGAAGCATTTTGGGTAAATGTAACAATTCACACACCGTAAGGCTCCATTCTGACCTGAACACCCAACACAAATACCTACACGCCAGATATGTAGAACTCCAGATAAAGTCCGTTTACTTTGGGGGAGATTCTCTCCATTCCTTCCGACGCCGACCTTAACGACTCAGAGAAACGTGACCGATAACACGACCTTCTTCTTCTAAGGCCTCTTGGAATGTTAGCTTAGCTGCCATCTTCTTGTCATCCACATTGATGACTGGAGGTATAGTTCAGTCACTTTAACAGAAAACAAGCAATTTACACTTTTTGCTGCCTTTCGGTTTTGCTACGCTCCATTATGTTGGTGTCTTGAATACAAAATCAATGGAAGCCATTAAAGGCTTATTGTAGCCAGATAATACAGTCGAGGACCCATAACGCAACGTTTATCTGTCCCTCCTTTCTGCCTTTTCTTACTCCTTTGTTCCATTAAACATCTGAGAGAATTCTTTCCATGCTTGAGATTGTGGGAACCTTCGAGTCCATCCCAGGAAGGTCTTGTTCCTTCTCGAGGGCAGATGCTTAACGCTTGGATTTTGTGGTGCTCAGTGAACAACTGCTTATTTCAAGGTCATGTGAAGTGTGAATTGTTTATGAGTCCCGCCTCTCAGTCCTGAACCCCCCCCCACCCCCCCATGTGGGCTTTGGAAGAGTCCAAGAATGTTTTGAGGAACCCATGAGGAACACAAGGAGCAGCAGCTTCTGAAATCCCCCTAACCATGAACTCAAATAGTCGTCATCACAGAACCGGCTGCATGCATGGACTCTGGTGACCCCAAAGCTCTGTAATTTAATAAATTTTTTGATTGGACGTTATAGACAGAAGTTACTTTGTTTCAAAGTACAGCCTTGTCTCCGAGACAGGGCGCTGGACCCGGCACTGCCGTAGGACCAGGTTGTTCCTCTGATCAGCCGGATTAGAGGTCTTTGCTCATCTTGTACCTACTGGGATTGATGGATCCTCAATTTGTGGTTGGAGAGAGGATGCCGGGAACGCCCGCAGCTTAAAACGGTCTTTTTTTCTGTGAGCTTCCTCGGTCAGAAGCGGGAGAGTTTATTTGCGGTGTAAATTCGCAGCTGGCAGAAATCCCAGTCGAGCTTCTCAGGCCTTAATCTCCTCCTACATGGTGCGCTCTGATGAGAATTCCCGTGTTGCATTCAATTAGCACTGGGAACGTCTCTGATTTAGGGAGGCTGAGATCACGCCGCACCGTGCCCCCCTAATCTGTCCGCCGGCACAGTCTATTCGCCGCCCTCCTCCTGTATTGTTTTAGATATCAGGGCTCCCCTCTTTATGAAAACATACAGTTCATAACGACATAAAAGCTAAATCAATATACGTAAAGCCATATTGAATATTTAATTCAACTCGATCTTGCTGGCTTATGTGGTCTACCCTATGATATTTTCTCAAGAAACTATACAGCTTAATTTTTCTTGTATTTTTCTGTTTGGTAAATATTTGAATATATTTACAATACCTTAATGTTCATTTGTACAGTGTCTTCGTGAAGCCTTTCTTTGTTTATGTAAAAAAACAACTGAGAGCATTAAATGTCACTGCAGACCATATCTTCTTCCTCGGAGAAAAGCAATTTCACTGGTGAAGCTCGCACATTGAGGGCACGGTACTCGTTAATGCTACGACAAGAAGCTCCTGGCGATTTTATGGGATTGCCAGTGAAGCCTGGGACATTCCATTAAGGGAGGGAAATGGACCTTGTTCTAAGGTTCCTGGATGATTGTAATTGCTACTGACCTTCCTGATACTTTGCCAGGGGGGAAGTTCTCCTGCTGGCCTTCAGTAAACCCAGCCGTGCTCTACATCACATGGGACACCTGACGGTGGCCTTGTGACCCAGTGACAGGCATGTGGTTTTGGGGTGTGTCAGCTTGTCTGAGACACAGTGTACCTATTGGCCCTGGGGTGCTTTTGGCTGTTCCTTCCCAGTCACATGTGAGTCTCAGCTGAGCTCGCTTACAGCTAAGAAGCCATGATGAAACATCGAGATCCCGTCATGTGACTGGACAAGCACGCTGCTCCAGGAGCTTGAACTCGCTCAACTTCTGTTGGCGCTTCCTGGAATGGCGCATTTGCGGCTGCTGCGAAAGGGCCTCCGACAGAAAGTAGGGTGCGGGGCTGTAACTGGGGCAAGGAGCCGTGGTAGGTGAACCCCCCCACTGTGCTGTGCTGTGAATTGCCAGGCTGCGCTCAGACGCTGGAACGTGGTCTCATGGTGAAGGTTGAAGTCTTAGGTCTTTTTGAAGGTCATCTTTGAAGTCCAGTAAAACCTGGCTTTCATTTCTCCCTGTTTTCCCCAAACCTGGAATGGCTGATTAATCCCACCGCCATATATAACTGGTTCCAACGTGGGTCGCTTGAAGAATCCTCTGATGTGCCCATGATTTGTGAGGTCGCTGTTCCCCTAGCATGAACCCTACGAAGTATTTTCTGACTGTTAAATCAAAACCATGAAGTTTTGCTGCCCTGAAAAGCACTTCATGCTGCAGGATTGGAAAATTGAGGGTGGGGTTGGGGTAGTGTTTTTGGGCAATGGTGCTGTATTGTTTTTCGGGGGGTTTCCAGATAGCCCACTCTTTAAAAGCGCTCATGCCAGAAAACACTCCCAGCTAGAAGTTACGCCATCATATTTGCTAATTAACATTTAATCTGGAGCCTTAAAACTTATGACTGCCTGTATTTTGAGTAGTGGTCTAGTGACTTAAAGATATACACTGTAAGCTAGTTTACGTGTGTTGGATTTCGTTTTTGGGGCTCCACTCCTTTAAGTATTAAACGTTCCAGACGTCGTCATGGTAACTTTAGGCCATTGGCCTGTGCCCTAACCACATGGTGCGGAATCAGATGCCCATGTTGCGAGATGTTTAGCCGCCTATGGAATGTGCACATTGTGCGTTGCCAGGCCAACGATGATGATGTAATAATGCGAGGTGGTATGCAGTTCGGAGGCCCGGGCTACTGTGTGTGTGTATTGGGTTGTTTTTCGGGAGTAGATGCTCCGCCCCTTGAACTGGAAGGCAGCCAGTGGGGCTCTCTGGGGTAGAGTATCGCCTGTGAGTGAACGGCGCCTTTGCTTCTTGTCCCGTTTGGCAGACGTGTCACTGGATACCGTTCATGGCGTAAGCTGTGGGAAAGCACACGAGGGCCAGCTGATGTTTCCTTCTCTCTCCTACGATGTTTGTTTTGCCTGCAAAATGGCTCACTGGCTGAAATAAATCTGGTGTAACATTAGTGTGTGAACCTCATATCCAGTAGAAAATTTTTTTTTTTTCCCCCCCATTCCATCAGGTCCAAAATCTCCAACTGTTTAGCACCCTCCAATCAAGCTGACTGCAGCATCTACACTCAACACACAGACCATTTTAGCCGGTCACTGGCGTCCCCATCTGGATTGGAAGGCCGGATTTATTCTGAGAGAGCCTAAGGGGAGCCAGGCAGCGCTAACGGTGAACAGAGTCTCCATTCTTTGGAAGGTGTCATGTCAAAGGCCGAATGCAAATCGACGGGCCAAAATAAGGCTACTGTTTCCTTGTTTGTTAGCTCCGATTATACTGCTGGTAACTTTGTTCCTGATCACCCACATCCCGCGGGGAACACTGGAGAACCTCTTCCCTGATACTCGATCGTCGCCTGTCTCTGTGCCAGGCCATTGCATAAGCCCTGTTTTCTACACGATCCTCTACCGCGCGGATTCCGTCATGCTTTCCGTAGCGAACCTTTTAAAAATACACGTGCCAGGCGTTTCGTCATGCCTAAATTTAGTGCGGTAATAACCGCCGTATCCGAGACTCTGACCACGGCCTACCCCCATGCATGTGTATCACTCGCAGCCACACTCCCAGGTGATCGCCGCGGGCGGGTCATGTGATCTCGCGACTGTATACTTTTGGCGGATGCCACAGCTTCCGTTTTTCCTATAATTCTGATTCTTTTTGATGTTTTTGTGTGTGTGTACGTGTGTGTGTGTGTGTGTGTGTGTGTGTGTGTATGTGTGTGTATGTATGTGTGTGTGCGAATGGGTTTACCTATCCTTATGGGGACACAATGTCCCCATAACGTGATAAATATCCGTTTTTTTTCCCTTATGGGGACC
>JAODJU010000081.1:5565228-5582642 GCA_026776725.1 Gnathonemus echidnorhynchus
CTGCGTTTTGCCCAGCCCCGCCCCCCCCCCCCCCCCTCCCGGCTGAACATTTGGGGTCCTTCAAGCCTTTAGGAGACTCTCCCAATTACTTTTTTTTCATAAAGAAAAACTGCAGCGTTTGTGCCGCAGCAAGGGGACCATCAGCGAGGTGACTGCGAGCGAGGTGACCGTCAGCGAGGTGACACTGTGAGCGAGGTGACCGTCAGCGAGGTGACGCTGTGACTCCCTGTCCTCCTCCTCATCACACCGGTGTCACGCCATCCAGGTCCTGCCGTTCAGCTATGCCAACGATCTTTAATGTAACCTTGAGCTACAACCTATATGCGAAGAAGCCGGCTTTGTTATGATGTTAACGACCCATAATGTGTGTCTGAGATGTAGATACTGAGTTTGTATTTATGTGTTTATTTTAATTTGCCGCTGAGAATGTAGGGTCCTTCATTTCCAGGCACCAGCCCATATAGTATTAGCAGGAAGTTCATAAAACAGCAAAATAAATAATAACGATAATTGTAATGATAAAACAGCAATAGGCAGAAATACCAGCACACACACACACACATACACACATATATAAATACTGCATATAATGTGTGGCTGTGCACATGTGCTTATATTTTGTACATGCAGTGTATGTGCATGCACGTGTGTTTGTCCATGTGATTCTGTCTTCATGTGTTTGTGCATGAGTGTGAGTACCGGTATTTCTGCTTGGGGGTGCACATGCTTGTGTGTTTCTACACGTGTGTATGTTTTTTTTCTGTGCGTGTGTCCCCAGTACTTGTGCTTGCGTGTTTGTGTACTTGTGTTTTTTGCATCTGCACGTGTGAACGTGCATTTGTTTGTTTGGACGTATGTGTGCGTGTGTATATAGTAATTCTAATTTGCATTCCTTCCTGTGGGTGGCGCTCAACCTTTATTATGAGAAAACTGTACGTGAACTCCTATGTCTATGTCTCCTATGTCTATGTCTCCTATGTCTAACCATGGGGTCGATGTTGTCCAATAGCACTTACAGAGACCGGAGCGCTATTTCCTGTACAGGACCCGTTTTGCACTGGGACCCAAGTGCCACTGTTCTGCTGGTTTATAAAAATGTGTTCAAATAAGCTTTTAGTTAACACCAGAGACTAAGTGAAATAAATTGCTGCTTCAGAAACCAAGAATGGAGGTTGGATCAAAACCAATGGGACATTGGCTCTAGAGTACTAAGGTAAGGCGTGTCAGAACACAAGACCAACAACTGCAGATTGTTCTGTATCTGTAATCATTCCTGTCTGTATTTCATTATTAATTCTGTATTTAATGCCATTCAGCGTGATACTATTGTAATATCTTCACAATAGAGCATCTAGCATTTATCCATGTCATAAGCTACAATGTTCTGATTAAACAAGATCCTGACAAATGATTTTTCTTGTCAGTTTTTACAGCCTCCAAGTAGGATGTTTGTCAGCTTCGTGTGATCTGTGCGTGTGTAAGTGCACGCTTATGTGGGCATGTGTGCTTGTGGACTTGCGTGTATTTGTATGCACGTGTGTCCATTTGAGTGTATGCATCCACGCATGTGTGCTTATGCACACGTTTATGTGCACATGTACTGACACGTGTGCATGAGTATATATACACTATGTGGACAAAAGTATTGGAACACCTGGCCATTTAACCTACAAGAACTATTATGACATCCCATTCTACATCCATAGCCAGCAAAATGGAGTTGGTCCCCGCTCACCCTTTACAGCTGTAACTGCCACTCTTCTCAGAAGGCTTTCCACAATAGGAATTTTTGCCCATTCATCCAGAAGAGCATTTGTGAGGTCAGGGGCTGATGTTGAACGTGAAGGCCTGGCTCGCAATCTTCATTCTAAGTTCATCCCAAAAGTGTTGAGGTCAGGGCTCTGTGTGGACCAGTCAAGTTCTTCCACACCAAACTCACCCAACCACGTCTTTGTGGCACAGTCATGAAGGAACAGAAAGGGCTCTTCCCCAAACTGTTCATATAAAATTTGAAGCATAGAATTGCCCAAAGTGTCTTGGTATGCTGAAACATTAAGAGTTCCCTTCGCTGGAATTAAGGGGCCCAGCCCAACCCCGGAAAAACAACCCCATACCATTATCCCTCCTCCACCAAACTTTACAGTTGGCACAATGCAGTCAGGCAGGTAACGTTCTCCTGGCATCTGCCAAACCCAGACTCGTCCATCAGACAGAGAGGTGTGATTCATCACTCCACAGAACGTTTCCACTGCTCCAGGGTCCAGTGGCAGTGTGCTTTACACCACTCCATCTGAGGCTTGTCATTGCACTTGGTGACATGAGGCCTGCATGCAGCTGCTCAGCCATGGAAGCCCATTCCATGAAGCCCATTCCATGAAGCTCATTGTACACAAAGTGTTGGCGACTTTTACACACTATGCATCTCAGCCCTTGGAGACCCAAACCAACCAGTTGAGTACTCTGTGATTATTACTCTAAACCCAATTGTTTGGTTGAAACAAAATGTTGGTCTGGATTTTCCTTTCTGGACCTGAACTATGCATCTCTGACCACTAGTGGGGTGTCAGGCCTGTGTGATTCCTGTGGCTGTTTCCCAGGGGGCCCTTGGACCGCAGGCCTTCAGGAGTGAGCCGTTCCTTTAATTTCAAGGCCTCTTCTGCCTTATGACTCAACACTGCCACCTACAGGGTGTTTGCAGCCTCTGTTTATATCACAGTTTACTACTGATACAAGTACATCAACTTAGCTTTTTTTAAGCATAAAGTACGAGGTAAACAGTATGAGGAGAAGTACTGAGGCCTACAGGAAACGCATGCAGATCACTGGCAGCATAAACACATACATGCAGTTTATCGTTAGGAAAATGCCAATAACTGTTTTAATTTCTGGGGTGGCAGCAGGGTGCCTTGTGGGTGGCGCCGTGGTTAGTAATGTCGCCCCACACCTGTAGGACTTGGGTTCCATGTGTGTTGAGGCTGCATGTTCTCCCCACGTTGGCATAGTTTTTCCTGTGGGTACTCTGGTTCCCCCCCCCCCCCGTCAAAAAAACATGCTGAGGTTAACTGGAATTACCAAAACGTGCCCTGTAATGGGTCGGTGTTCCCGGCCTTGTCACTGTCGCCTCTGGTGACCCAAAATAGGACAAACCGTTTTAGAAAATGGATGGATGGATGGATGGATGGATGGATGGATGGATGGATGGATGGATGGAATCTTAATTGCCAAACATTTACTTTATGGTTTGTCCTACTGTTTATTGTGTTCTTGCATATGCTCACGCAACTATATTTGTAAATGCAGTGTCCATCAGTCTCATTCCTCCTCTCCCCCTGTTTTTCCATCCATCTCTCCCTCCATGTAAAAAAAACTGTCAACGACATACCTGAAGAAAGCCTTTCCTGAAAGCAGAACAGACAATACCCAGCACTATTTTGAATACATTTAATTTGCTTTTTACATTTAAATAATCAGATCATGCACACAATCACAGAGGCCATCGGTGTCTTTTTCATGGACAAACAGTTGTGTTCGCGTTAGCCTTTCCAGACAAGGTGGTACTTTGGTAGCACAGTGCGTTTACATTACCCCTCCACAGTTTATTTGGTATAAAAACAGACAAAGTCTCAATAAATGTTAAAGGAAAAAAACCCACCTCCCGTCATTGTGGTTAACATTCTCATGCCAATAACATTCATTCAATGAAAGTACACATCTGACACCACAGTACAACTTACACAAGAGGAAAAACCAAACGGTAAACCAAACTTACGTTTTCGTACACGGAAAATACACTTTTATTCCGCTCACTATTAACCTTTTATTTACAGTAGAAGGAACCTGTTATTTACACTGGCATAATTACCTTATGCATGCTTTGAGTCCATCCAACACCGAACAGGTGGCTTTCTACTCAAAAAAAACAGTACGCAAAAATAAAGCTTTAATATCCTTTCTTCACAGCATCTCAGAAAAATCCTCAGTTAAAAAGCAACCATCTGACTATTAAAGTTCAACTGGCATCCGATTTTGGTTTAAGACCTTCAACTTCTGCTCAAGAACAATGTATGCGGGAACTCTGTCACATGGGTGCCGTGTGAAGGGGATCGTGGGAAATGTAGTTCTTATGGGTGTCATTATTACATCACCACGTCTTCTGGCAGCTATATTGAAGAAGCAGCTCGTTTTCCCCGGGCTCTCGCTGCTCTGAGCAGAACAGACTGCCCCCCCGGTGAAGATGACACCACCACCGCAGCTCCAAGGAGCCCCGTGACACCGTTACGGGGGATGGGTGACGCTCTGGTGCACGGTGACCCCTCCCCCCAGCCGTCCACCCTGTGGCCTGGCAGCAATGGCCTCACTTCCCAGCGCGGTGTGGCCTTCCCTAGCCCACCACCCGTCCCAGACACCCCACGGCTCTGCCACGCCTCATTCGGCTCCTCCCTCCTTCCGGCTGGTGCCTTGGGAAGAGCAGACAGACACACAGGTGTGTGGGTCACCCTCTGCCCACACGGGGGGGGCGGAGTCTGTACACACACACACACACACACACACACACACGACAGCCTTACCCTGCGGCGTCAGCACCAGGGCCTGTAGGATGTCTGACAGCGAGATAATGCCCACAATGCTGGCACCTTCGTCCACCACGACCAGCCGGTGAACCTGCAGGACGGCCGGAGGGGGGGATTAACGAGGTGATTTACCAGCAGCCATGGAAGCACGTGACCCCTACCCCCCTACTAGTGGTGCGACGGATCACTGTTGATCCGTGATCCAAACCGATCCCTCTCCACGGTCGGCACGCACGTGATCTGAAGATTCAAAAAAAAAAATAATAATAAAGTTCCACTGTATGGTGCGTGTGGTCAGTCTGTCAAGCGATGGTCATGGCCAGCGGTAGTGGTCCAAGTGGAGGAGCAGAGGAGCTCGAGAGACCAACAGCATCACTCAAATCTCATGTGTGGGAGCATTTTGGTGGTTTGGATAAAACCACCACAGTTTGTCGACAGCGTGGCACGAGGAAGCCGTACGAGACTGGCAACACGTCGGGCATGGCCGCTCATTTAACACGACATCACCCTGGTGTGACAGGAGCGAAGACGAAGGCTGCGCAACAACCGCTGATATCTGCGGCATTTAAGCAGCCCTTTGCTACCCAAACCGACCGGGCTAAAGCTATTACAAAAGCTATTGGTGTGTTTATAGCTGTTATAAGTAAGTCTGCTTAGCTTTCTTTCTTCTTTTTTGATGATGTGGACATTAGCTAGTTTTAATTTCATTCTCCATGTTCAAAGTAAGAAGCAATGATACCTTAAATTGCATTTTAAGTTGTTTTTGATTGTGTCCACATTAAAGGAAATAATTATCATGCCCTATATTGCACCTTAATTTGTTTTTTTATAATTGCCTGGAATGAGTCTTGTTTTTTAATGGGCAAAAAATACTTTGATAAATAAATGGAGAGTTAAATTTGTCTTTTTTCTTTTTTTGCTGATCCGAAAATTGATCCGATCCGTAACTTAGAACCGTGATCCGATCCGAACCGTGAGTTTTTTGATCCGTTGCACCACTACCCCCTACCCACAGTCCATAGTCTGCACCGTGTTAAAAACCACCGTTACGCTATAAAGTAATATAACTCTTGACACATGACACAGTAATATTGCTACAGACACCACTATGTTCAACCAAACTGCAAAGCAGATACATGTCCGGATAGCCTCGAATATCACACAGATACATGTCCGGATAGCCTCGAATATCACACAGATACATGTCCGGATAGCCTCGAATATCACACAGATGCATGTCTGGATAGCCTCGAATATCACACATACTTCCTTTCAAGCAATGTAGCTAAACTTCCTCTAGGGGGCCCCAGCAGCAGGACCTTCTGGGACTAACCCTGCTCCCCTGCATCCCCCCTGGCTCACCTCGGCCCTGACGATGCGGTCCACGATGGTCTCCAGAGTCTCCAGCAGGTGGCACTTGACCACGCCTTCGAAGTACTGCGAGCGGTGCTGCAGCGCCTGCGTGACGCTCAGCTCCAGGTTGTTGTACGTCTTCTCTGTGGCCAGGTTCTGCAAGCGATGCCAGTCGTTTCTCACCTGTTTTTTTTTGGTTCCTTCTCTGCCGTGCAAAGTTGGGCTCCACGATTTTTACTATATTACTTAGTGATATTACTGGTTACATTACGCAGAAATCCCAGCATATGTGGTCAAAACCCGTAATCAAATCGATGATAGTAACTGTTATTAGGAAACGACCCTATCTTCAATCCCTATTGAGGCCAAAAGGCAAAGTGCGATCCTATGCAAATCACCTAACAAAGACTGAGCGGTCAGGCTGCAACAAGATAGGATGATCAAGGAACTGAGTCATTCATCACCATTGACTGGTTCCTGACCTTTTTACCTTGTGGCTCCTGCCTGGCTGTGATCAAACATGGTTTATTGTCTTAGACTCTGGAAGAAGTCTGGTATCACACACAAGTTAAGAGAATAAGGTTGAGAAGGCTGTGTGTAACATCTACTGAACCAGCGAGCATCATCTGCAGATAATCTCCATCCTCCCAAAGAGAGTGCCTACGGCAGGGGTCTCCAACTCTGGTCCTGGAGAGCTACTATTCAGTAGGTTTTCTGTCCCACTTGGCTTCCGATGAGCCACACCTGTTCCTGGTACTTACCTGTAGCTCTCCAGGACCGGAGTTGGAGACCCCTGGCCTACGGTCTGGTTCACTGCTTAAGGCCAGACACCTCTGAGTTTTTTCGCGAATGCAGCTTCTAAAATCTCTCACTTCTATCAACAACATATTGAGATGCCTCAACAAAATATAAAGATGAAAAAATAGTACTTACTATGACATCAAATTTGGAATAAATATCAACAACTTTCCCTGTAAGAAGCAATAAAAGTAGATTTAGGAACAAATCTTCCGAAAGCCCGAGGAAAGAGGCGTGAAGCATGTGACAGGTGTCTGCTGCCTCTCGCGCCCCTACCCGAGTCATCGACGACAGGAAGGGCCGACACCCTCCTCTCCACAAACACGTTGAGCGCTTTGATGATGGGCGTGTCGGGGTGGATGAAGGCAATGTCCTTGTAGGTGCCGATGCCCAGCTCCCCCAAGGTACACTTCATAAAGGCAGGCTTGGGCATCTCGCACACCTGGGGCGGGTAAATCAGGAGGGGCAAGAGAGTGCGTGGGTACAGGCCAAGGCTAACGCTAACATCGCCAAGCAGCTAGCGTTCTCGGGAGGGCCGTGAGCAAATGCTGATATTACTAATGGTGCCCCATGACAGTAAGTGGGGGGTTAGGGTTGCCGTTACACTAGGAGCACCACAACAGCGCCATCAGCAGGTACAGGGTGGGATTGTTTCAAAGGGAGGAGAAACACGGGGTGTATCAAACATGTGAGCAGATAGAGGCGTGCGCACACACACACACACACACACACACACACACCTTTTTTTATGACCCCTGAGGTCAGCAAAAGGTCATACCAAACAGTCATTTCATTTGCATCTACAAGGGGCAGTAAAACATAACCCTCAGCCCAAGACCTTTTGACCCATCTGTGGTTCCACCAGGGGGCAGCACTACCCGCCTCCATCCCTCACAGGCGTGATGAGCGGCATCCCCCTCGGGCACCCCCCCCCCCGCCCCGTAAACGAAAAGGGCGTCTCACTCACGAAAAGCTGAAGGAACTTGAGGATCCTCTTGTGGGTGAGGATGTAAAGTGCGTTGCCGGTGACGGGGTCGATGACAGGCAGCCGGTGGATTTTGTTCTTGATCAAAGACTGCACTGCGTCAAACAGGCTGCAAGACCCCAAAGAACGTCAAACTGGGTATCTGAGTCACGGACCCAGATCAGATGTTTATTCGCCTTATTTTGCTGCACCGACTGTGTTTGTTTTAAACCACTCGAATGCTTACAGGGATCTAACCAATCAGCTGCACCCACAATGCACCAAACCAACCCTGCCATTACCCATAACGACGCACTGGGTGTTTTTCAGTCTTGTTTTAGAGTAAACACGACTAAAAAAAGGACAGCCATATTGCCAAACAAACTCAACACAGCGCTTATACAAACAGATCTCATGGAGTTCCTGCAGCAACCTCATGTAGTGTTCAGAAGACGCGGTGCAGAGAGAATCATTACCTGGCATCCGGTGAGATGTTGACTAATGGCTTAAAGGTTTCTTGAAGATACAGCTCTGTAAGGAAGGACAATACATCCTCAACAGCCTTTGCAAAGTGACACCCGCCCAACCCCCCTGAACATTCTTGGTCAGGACTCCATGTTCATCCTAATAAATAATAATAATAATAATAATAATAATAATAATAATAAAAGACTAACCTCTCCAAGTCTCAATCTTATGCTCTTCCAGCTCATATATTTGTACCTGGGGGGGATATTTATAGATATTGAAATTCAAAAATAGATCACTGTGAATACAGTTTTGTTAAAAAAGCATGAACAATCATTCTTGCCTACACACATGCTCAAGAGAAGGTCAGCGCTTCAGAAAAGCCCCCTCCCCCCCAAAAAAGTAACAAAGGACACAAATGGGGAGGGAAAAGGCTAAAAAATAAGCTTGGACTTATGCCCCCATCTATGGAGCAGCCAGAAATAGTTGCTCTATTGACATAACAGAGCGGGACGTTTACAGTATATTTTTAACCGTCGAGCATCATCAATCGCACCGAGGACGCAGGGCCTATAAATAGGAGGCTTTAAAGGCAGAGCTGACATGACCCACGACTGAGGCGCGTGGCGGGGGCACAGGAGAGGCCCTGGGGGGGGCACCATACTGCGGGAGGCTGCCTCACGTACCATAGGAGACTTGTAGTATCTCTGCAGGATGATGATGAAGTCGGTGATTGTCAACATTCCTGAGGGCGGGGAGGAAAAAGGGCAAAGGGCGGCGGGGGTGGGGGGGTCACAGATAAATATTATGCACCCAACACACCAACAACCAGGCAGAACCAACTCAGATCGTCAGTAATTAGACTTTTAGAGGTTATTTAAAGGAAACGCCGCCCTCTACTGGCCAAAATACAATATAAAGTTATATTCACTGGAACTATGAATACTTCACCATATCACCTAGACTGCCCTTTACCTACTCAGAGCCCCAAGGGCTCATGGGAAATGAGAATTAGACACGTGGAAGCAGAGAGGGGTTGGGGGGGGGGGGGGCATGTCGTTAAATTAAATCATAATACAGGAATGTTGTTCTAAAACCTGAAAACAGATGACTTGGCGGGAAGGAATTTGGAAAGTGCCAACACAGGGATTAGAAAAATGAGCTCTCACGGGGATTCCATTAATAGGAACACATATGCCCCAGGTGGTGACAGATGGTATAACAGCACAAATTTTCTTCATTATTATTGCTCACTGTATCGGTCGGCTATTAAAGAGCGACTGCTGGAAAGATGGTAATGTATAGGCTGAGTGAAGGGTGACCACAACCCAAAGTTCCTACCGAAGTGCTACAATAACAGAACTATTACTAAGGTAATGGATGATCATTAACCAGCGGTGTGCTGGCGCGTGGAGAGATGCTGCAGAAACGGCGCTGGGAGAGCCTGCGGCCTGCATACCCACGAAACTCTGCTTCCTCGTCTCCCACAGCGGCGCAGCTCGGACCCCATTGGCCACCAGTGCGAAGAAGGCCTTCTTAACCTATGGGAGACGAGGAGAAAGATCACCTTACACGTCCCATCCTCCTGGAGACAACGTATCAGTTTTCCCCGCCCGTGTTCAGATCTATTCAGAAGTCCATTTTGAAACGTTTTCCTTTAAGAAAACTGACACCCCTGAAGGACAACAAACTTACACCGCAACCTGGGAAACGCATCCAGCTAACTAACCCACTCATCTCCATCTTCAGGTGAACCCAACTGACATGACAACCTTCTACACCGGTTACTTAAACATCTGACTCAAACCCATGGAGGTGTGCAGTTCAGAAGAAGGTCTACATCTGGAAAGCATGCAGGTTCAAATCCCACGGCGGGCAGAGTGATATCACTTCTGGGCCTTTGAGTAAGACACTCAATCCCAGCTGCTCCAGACGTGCTGGATGTTGGCCGACCGGCATCTCTGGCCACATGCTTTCTTCGCTTGTACTTCGCTTCGGTAAAAAGCTTCCGCTAACATAAAATGCAACATCGCTCTTCAATACATCCGCGATGCTACCGCTATTCCATTTGTACGATTAAAAAAAAAAAAAAAAAACTCTACAAGGAAAGCAAGCACTAGTCAAATAAATGTGAGCATAGGAGCAACATCCAAGCTCTGCCTTTAAAAGGCCATTAAAGAATAAAATAGGTGAAACAGGGGTCTGACACAGACACGAGCTGCCCCTGTAAATTAGCTCTCGAGTGAGTGTCATTGTCCCACTCATATCATCTCAAATATATATGAAGGGCTCTTTTCTCTGGAGAACGGCTTCATTCAGGGATCGCGAATACGAGCATCTCGAGCTTTTGTTGCTGTACACGGGCTGATTGAAATTTCAACGGGGGCACCTCCTTTTGTGGGCCCCGTGAGACCGGCCTGCATTTCTCCGAGGAGGCGGAGATCAAAACGCCCCACCCGTGCACTCACAAACGCAAACACGAGCCAGCCGGGGCGGGGGGTCCGGCTGGAAGCTGGAGGGGGCGTCCGTCTCGGAGCCATGAAATATTCAGCGCCGTCGGCCAGGCGCTGCTTGAGAACTTCTACGGCCAAAGGGGGAACGAGAGGGAAAGGAGTCCCGAGCTTCCAGAAAGGCCGACTCTACACGCAACTCTACACGCAACTCTACACGCAACTCTACACGCAACTCTACACGAACTGGTAAACCTTCCTGCTGCCATACGCTCCACCGCCAACCACCAACATTAAAACAAAACGAGCAGATTTCAGTTCAGCTTCACGGTCACCTTCTGGAACAAAACTGAACACAAATTAAGACCTGCGCTTACGGGCAGAACCTTCCAGATCTGGCACCCAGGACAGCATTTTCTTGTGAGCAAAACTTTATATTAAACCATTAGCAGAGCAAGTATTACACTGCATTACTACAGAATAATCAGCTGTGTCAAAAAGTGGACATATCAATAATCAAAGTCATGCTATGGAGAAAACCGACTATAAACCAGCAGACCATAGAGGGAGCTACAGTCACATGACATTGTCACATGATGCTGTCACATGACTTTCAATAAGAAGATGAGCAGGAGCAGAGCAGTTCTTCACAGGACTCCATGACAAATTCTAATTCAGGTCTGAGAGAACGGCACTAACAGACCACCTAGGGTCTTCTGCAAGTCAGTTCAGTCAGATCTGCAGCCACCCCTATGTTAAGGGACAGCTCTGCTGGAAAGAGGGTTAGGGTGAGTCAGCATGCACGTGTCGTGATTTTGAGCATCTATACAAGCTGCTGTAAGCCACCAGCATGAACGCATCATACATGGTCGATCTTAAACCGACACCATTACCTACCTGCAATGTAGTGTCAAAAACAACCAGCTTTGAGCTGGTCGGAACGATATCGTAGCATTTATGGGATTTCATAAACCGCATGTAGATATCACTCTCTGGCTCTTCAACAGCTGCAAGAGGAAAAAGAAAAAAAAAAAGGGAAGTTGTCAACAAGCATAAATTCCTCGAACACGCTGAATAGGGTTTCTATAAATGCGTTTTTTTTTGGGTCATCACAAAATACAGGAATTCGTACAATGATCAGAATCTGCTCTAACACTGATGACATCTTACTGAAGATAGTCGCTGATAAATTGATTTATAAGCACTTTCCTGTAATGCATTACAAAATAGCCTGATGTCATGTGTAAATATTGTCAGCATTTGTTTTTTACAAAGAAAGGCTGGGTGCGATTATGTTACGACAGTCACAGAAAGCGTGCCGTGCAAATCAGGGGAGTTCGACTGCAACCCCCAGCAGCATCAACACTACTGGAGTCTCTGGACGTGAACACATACATGTTTGGATATAAACACTGAAATGTCTTGCTAGGTGTTCAAGAGCCGGGGGGGTGTTTGCGTGTTTGCTCTGCACCGAGAGGAATGCAGGGATGCTGACTGGCGCTCAGCCAGCCTGCCTCAGGCAACGCCTCAGCTGGAGACAGTGCGAAGGGGGCCTGTCCGTCCGCGTTAATGCCTGAACAGAATGTGTCACGACAGGGGCATGAACGGAACAACCAGAAAACAGCATCTTTCAAGGAAAATGACATGGAGCCTCAACGCTGGACTGGGAGCGGGGGCTGACCGAGGTTCTGCTTACCAGGCACACGTGAGCATCACGCTAAAGCCACGCGTGTGCTTAAAGCCAAAGCCAAAACAAGACCTGACCAGTCTGGCTCAGAACCTGCATCCTCATTAATACGTCCATGGCTTAAAATTCCCCTCACACCCCTTGCAGACTTTCCTGCAGAACAAGTTCAGCCACCCCGCTGTGGAGGACTGCAATGAAACAAAAAGTTCATGGTAAACCTCACGGCCTCAGATCAGATGTACTTTTGACTTTGCTCTAGAAGGGTGCATTTCCACGAGCCTGACTCAGACCGGTTTGGGAGGTAATCTGGAATCCCTGTAGCAGAGTGCCTGCTTAATAATATTTAACAGAAACTGAGCGGCTTCCCTGAAGCGGCCCTTAGCCTTTCCAGCGGGCCCAAACTAATGTGAAGGGTCCGAGTCCATAGACAGAAGCCCTCATACTGATGGTAATCTGTAGAGGCCCATGTTACCCTGGACTTTTTAACAACAGCCCTGAGGGGGGAACCAAAGTCAATGGCTGAAAGTCCACAGCTTTGATGCGAGGTGGATGAGGGACAGTCAGCGATCTAATAGGCTACTCTTCATGAAGATCCACCAATCACACAGCAGTCCTAAAACAGTGGCTGGTTGCAGGCAGGTATAAACAAACTGACAGTTTCACTGCTTTGTACTTGATGGATGTGTTGGGTTAAGCACCATACCTCTCCCAGGATTGGAGCAAACAGCCTTCAGGGTTTGTCGGTGCCCTTAACAGTCATGCCTACCCTCTACAAACACTTCCCAACATCGGTGCCCATTAACCCTGACACAGCCCTGAAGCAATGTGTTTTACAGTAAGCAGTGGTACTATAGATTGTGTCTGTAATTTGACTTATGTAGGAGTAGGTTGTCCTGTACACATAGTGTGTGTGTGTGTGTGTGGTTTAGGCAGTAGGTGTGGTTATCGAAAGAGACACTTTGAAATACTGCATGTATCAAGTTCTAGAACAGACACTAGCACGTTAACACGTCACAAATGTTAAGGCTAGACCTATGGGTTTTATGTTTAGAAAAAAATCACCAAAAATCACCCCCAAATTTAGGTCATCTAGTACTAAAATTGCACTAATACGTCAGTTTACAGCAGTTCACAGCAGTAAAATTCCAGAAGCTTAATCTTAAATTTGTAAAGTCTTGGCAGCAAAACAATATGCCGATTCATTTTACCGAGGAAATACGATTAGCTGCAAAATTACTAAATCAATGCCCTCGACAAAGGATTAAACTACAATTGCTCTCAATTAAAGAAAGAAAATTACCCTTATTCGTAACACAATGCTTTTAAAATGCCATATATACGGTACTTTCTCGGATCTAGGGACATTAAAGAGCAGTCACGGAGTAAAGTGACATAATGCACGTTTTAGCGCACCCATGGAAAAGCGTCTCATGATCTGCTGAATAATGCTCTCATCTCCTTATTATGCGGGTCATCTTCTCTAAACCGTATAACCAGAGCGCATCACGGCGCTCTGCGCCGCCAGTTTAGACGGGAATTAATTACGATAAAGGCGTTTTATCCGCAGCGCGGTCCGGCAGCGGCGGACTCCCGATTGATGGCGATATCATCTGATATGACGTGGAAACGCCTCCTGGAAAGGGAGAAATCCCACTTTCCCCACAACCAAGGAGCCCATTTATAAACAAACACCAGCGATCAGGACCAAAAGAAATTAAGGTAATTTAAACGTATTACTCCCAGCTTTACAAAAACGATTTAAGAAACGCGTGCCGTGTGTTCACCATGTAAATAATAAAAACGTTTGAAACAACTTTAGTAATTTACAAAAACATAAGAGAATATATTCACTGAAAGTATATTCTACAAATATTCACTTATTAGAGGAACGATTATTGTTCAATATTGACCCTCCACAATAATACATTTACAATAGTACAATAATTTAAAATACTGCAGTTGTCATTCCCATCAGCGGACTATACGTGGCCAGCCTGCCTGAAGGTCTTGGATCATCTGGCGGTTTTTAAAACATGAATGACTTAAATTGCATCTCAGCCAGATCAGCCCGGTGTACTAGAGGAATCCCCTCCCGAAGCGTCACCCCGCGCGTGAGCTATGCACTGACGGTCATTCCCGCGGTTAACCGCAAAATTAACGCTCTCCAAAATCATTAGTCGCTTTTACAAAACACACTGGACGTATAAGGTGTTACAACGCGATCGGCGATAGCGTTAATTCGATCATTGATTTTTTCCTCCAAAATAGCAATACATCCTCATTAATGTCGTAAAGTTTGCATTGATGCACCAGATACAGCAGGCTTAAACTCACCTTCATCTAGTTCAAGTTTTTCCAGCATGCCTTCAGCCGAATCGGGAACCTGTAGGTAAGAGGCGGGGTACAGAGTCAGCATTCGGTCAGGAAGGCTTTGCCCCCTCGGACAGCTGGACAGGCGGACAGCCAGGCATGCGTGGGGGCGGACAGGAAGCCGGCGGACAAAGACGATGCGGATACACGCTGCTTTTGATGTCCAAGCAACAACGCCGCAAATCATTTATTCAAGGTGCACCGTAGCCAGGACTCCAAACTCATACATTTAAAGCCAGCAAGTTCTTAAAGTGGAAGTGCTGACTGATGATCCATACCTCTCATTTATACGATCAGTACAGCAGATTGATTTTAATCCGGCGATCGCAGCTTTTGAAGGACAAATCCAGTGCAGGTGATATCCCTTCCACGACTGTTCCTTACATGCTCCAATACGCGCACATCGTACAACTTCATACGCAAAACGAAAGTGCACGGACACACACACACCCCTCGTGCAATCAGAGTGGAACATTCCGTTTCCATTTTGCTGCAGTAACGGCGAGATCCCCGGGCCCTGCCATAGAACTGGAGGGGGGTGGCACTGCCCGCGCCGCACGGGAAACCCCTTTCCTCATCTCATTATTAATACGGCCGCGGAGAAGTTCAGTGCAGGAATTCCCAAGCGGGATGCGCCTTGGGCTTCCCTAATTCTCGTTTTCATTGGGCTTTATGTGGCCATTTAATGATTATCAACAATTTCCCTTGTTTTCGTTATAAATACGGCGGTGAAGCCTCCTTTTCCTTTCCATATAAGGAAAACCCCAAGGTTGCCTAGCAGCAACAAGCCAAGGATTTCCCGAACGCCCTCGCCGCATTACATATCATTAGTGCATTAAAATAATCAGTTATTGGTTTCCGAGGATACCTCCTTGTGGAGCGTGTATGCTATTAATTTAACACTGATTACAATGCATGTATGTAAGTTTAAAATATGAAGAGAGCAAAGCGGTTCTCTCGAATCTGTGTCTGACATAACGAAGCTTCAGTCGACCGTTGCAGGTAAATGTCAATTCAATGTACAAGATTAACGCAGTGCCTGCATTTCATTTTTTGAATTAATATTCTATCTAGTCTTAATTGAAATTAACTGGCAAGACTAGCATTGAACTACGTTATATGCTAGGACTTTGCGCTCTTGCACAACCGGCTGGTTGATACAATTGATGGGTTATATGTGCATCGGATACCTGCCTCACCACGAAAGCGCAAACATCAAACTCTGCTTATGGTTAATAGCTTACTAAATCATGACAGCCTTCTGATAAAGAAAATATAGCTATAATATTACACTAAGGAAATTCAAAATAGGGGAGGGGGGGGGCGGTTATTTATGATATTTTGGGGACTATGTCTCTGTATTGTGATAAAACCTGTTACTTTTTTGTGGCCACGTTTTTGTGAGGACATTTTTCAGGCCCAAACAATATAAACCACAGTTTTACAAAAACCTCTGAATACGGTCAAATAGCTAAAACAGGCAAAAGTCTCCTATTTTGTTTGGTTACCTTATGGTTAATGTTAGGGCTGGGTAGGGGCTAAGGTCGTCATAGCTGGGATTTAGGTAATGCCCATAGAAATGAATGGAGAGTCCCCACACCTGTGTGTGTGTGTGTATATACAAATGGCATTAAATATGAAATCCCAGCAATCAGCACTGTACCTGAAAGCCCGGCTCCCATCCTAAAATGCCTCAGATTTGCTCTGGGACAGCCCCTCCCTCCAGCATAAGGCATCGGCCAGTTATCTTAACGCCCTAGCCGGTCCTCTGGGAGAGATTCGTCAGGATTTCCGAGATGCAATCTACAGACCACTGCGCGGCGGCCCAAGGGGATTCGCTACTCTACGCTACATCCGCGGGCAGCAGACCGGGGGCTCGGAGGCGGCTTCTGAGTCCCCAAACTGCTGACGCCTCAACCCTGGTTCTCTTCAGTATTTCAAAGGGGAGCCACAACAGCAGTGCCTGGAGCCCAGAAAGACTATGGGGTCTCGCTTTTGCTTTAATGACTCTGAAATCAGATAAAAATCTGCAATCCAACCACAAGGGGGAGTCTGCAGTCACTAAGAAATGTTTTTAAAAGTATCAAGGTAGCATGTTGACCGTATGTGAATCAGGTGAAGTCTTTTGATTAGCACTCCATGCACGTGGCCTTGTTGGACCACGAAGCCAGTGCCGGAACAGCAGTGATACCAAACAGACTGGTTTGGTTGGCAAAACCTGGAGAAGAAAACAAGCGACTTCCTTCGAATTTTAAAGCTGATCTTTTCCTCTGTGTGCGTTGAAGCTCTTTCGCAAATGGGACACGGGAAATTAATTTCCGGCTTGCCAGTCAGAAGCTAATGGCAGATGGGAAGCCAAAGGGATGGCGATTCAGCGAGCAGGGGCCTAACCGAGAACCTGGGGGCATTAGAGAAGCGGAAGGGGACGGTGGTGTCACCTACAAGTCACATCAAAGCAGTGTGACTGTGTGCATCGCTGCAGGTTAATCAGCCCATTCAATTCAATTTTTCATATGACATCTTTCACAGTAGAGTCTCCCCAAGGCGCTGGAGAAGGGGGTGTGGAAGTCCATTATAGGATCATTTATACAGAACGGTGAATGGAACGAGGATAAAGGGAAGACCGAAAGTAAGGAAGACAGAAGACAACGCCCATGTGACATGATACCAGCCAATGGCGATGGTTCCCCAAATACATGCTAGGCGAATACTTACCAGCCGGCCGGCAGAGGTATGGGGGGGCGGCTTGGAGA
>JAODJU010000081.1:5596853-5608714 GCA_026776725.1 Gnathonemus echidnorhynchus
ATATTTAATCGTGATTAATCGAAATTAATCCACATCCATCATTTAATCTGATTAAAAATTTTAATCGTTTGACAGCAATATACACACACACACACACACACACACACACACACATTTTATTATGAGCTCCATTTTTTGTAAGAAGAACGTAAAGTCTCAGGCAAAAGATTGAAGCTGCCAGAGAAGATGCTGGTCCCAGTTGTGAGAGAACATCTGCTGATGTCCACCTGGGAGATCAGAGAAGCTGCTCAGAAATCCAGCAGGTTATTCACATCGATTTTCACTTCCTCGCCTAGGGAGGGGGAGGGCGGTGCATAATCGCAGAGGCGAAACGAGTTGTACAATAATGTCAATCGTATGCTTGATTTTCCTTCATCCCCTTTCAGTGACAGGTAGCTATAACAAAGACACTCACCAGGGTTAATTTGTTTGTACCCTGGGGAACGAAACTGTACCAGGGCTGTACCCTATTTCTGACAGTGTAGATGTTCTCATGGGGTATCCTGTGAGAAGAATCACCTGCCAGGCCACTCCTCATGTCTGTTTGTGGCACGCCGGTACCAAAACCCTCCCACCTTGCCCCCACCCCACTGCCACGCTGGAGGGGACCTGGGCCAGCAAATGAATTGAGTCATCTCAGAAAACGTAACACCACAGTCATATTATCTAATCATTCGCCTAAATGATTTCCTTCAGTCATCATCTGTAGCTGTGGGTTTTTATTTTATGATCTTGGTCACTCGTCTGGTATTCAGCCGCAGTCACACCACACTCACCTTAAAATCGTTGCTTTTCATGTTGTTTCATGGCATTCCGAATGGTCAAAAGACCCCAGAGCGTTCAGCTGAGACGATCAGACGGTCGCGTTATGGGTCGGGCGAGAAAAATAGCAGCTGACGATCAAAGAGCGAATGAGCCTCCAGTTCAGGAAATCGAAGAACACATGTAGTATCGCAGTAAATGCCGCTCCCACAGAGAGAGAGGGCGCGTGGCCCACGGCACAAAGACGGCCACTGTGCATCACTAGCATGCAAAACGGTCACTCCGATTTGCAAATGCAGCCCCGCTGTGTTTCCGCCAGGCGTACCGTTGCTCCTCAACGCATTTCCGCACGCCTATTTTGACAGGAGATGGCTGCAGAAAGTCAAGCCTGTCATGTCAAGCTCCATTTAGCACCCCTTTAACCCCCCCCCCCTTCCCCAGGCACATGTCCTGCTGTCAGTGCAAACCACATGTGTAAACAGCTGTAATGAGTCACAGCTCCGGGGCCGTCAGCAGCCAATCAGGGCGCATAGATTGGACACCAGCAGGTGGCCAAACACCCCAATTAAGCAAATTTGGCCAATTAAAACGTTTAGTTCAGACTCATTAAAAACAGCGGCCCAGTCCGGGGTAAGTAGTTGGAAGATGGCTGGATAGAAATTCAGGTGGGAACTGCAAAAACATGATTATAAAAGTACTCAGTCGTGAACAATTCAACAGCACTTCATAAATGTAAAAATATAGATGCAGCAATGTGCAAAAGTCTTATGCATAGCTTAGAGCTGTTTATCTGGGTAGTACGCGCATTATTGCTCAGAACAAAAAAACACAATTCAACATTAGATCATATGCAAATTAAAAGCAACACAATAAAAACTAACAGGGAATTCTTCTGTTCTCCAAAAAGTTACTGATACCTTGTTGGATGGCTAGATGAACACTACTTCACCTCCAAAACCTCTCCTCAGGGGCACCTCCAGCTCATTTGATTAACCAACTTAATTAGTTAAAGTCCGTGAGATGTTAATTAGCTATACGAGGTGTGCTAGTGGAGTCAAAAACTACATGGGTGTGGTTGCTGCAAATACAGGGGCGATTTTAGCGGTTAGAGGTTTTGAAGTGGCTGAGCTGACACACTTTGACAGGCATAATATCATAGGTTTACACCAACATGAAGATCATTTAAACATCATTTTCTTTGGCTGCCTAAGACTTTTGCACAGTAATGTACAATTTCACAATCTTCATGCCACGTCATGAGGGGGTAGACGACATCAGACTCTTTCGAGGAAACCCAGATTCCTCCCTATGTACATCTCAAGGACAAGGGCGTGCATTCCAGCAGTTAATCATTGAACTAAAGGAGTTTTATCGTTAGGGCTTAGTACCGTAGGAGTGGCATTTCATACATTTCATACACGGTCTGCTCTGCTGGTCACTCCCTAGGAAAGGCAAAGACAGCCATAGCCCAAACCCAACGAGCATGAACGTACAAGCACCGTCAAAGCTGAACAAACCCTGCATACCAGCTTACTTAACCCAAAGCATACATAATGGATCCACGTTTAATATTTGCATCTCTCTCCTTCATACAAAGACACACTTACTCTGTGCCAATGAGATGCATTAACAATCAGGCACATCACCAGACAGCTATGCTGACGAGGACCCCTCCAGTTCCAGGAGCGACGTCTACAGACGGATAGACACAGCACACGAGGCAGAGGTGGGCATCTCACAGTATGAGCCAGAGCTTCTGGGCTGGGTCTGTTCTCACTAGGAATGTGGCCACCCACCAGCCCCATCCCCCATCCCAGGATACCAACCTTCTCCGAAGAATACCCACAATTCCTTTATAGCAAATATGTTACATACCTGGTGAGATGCGCATCATTATCCCTTTCCTCTTCCCTCTGAGCATCACAGTGGTGAACAAGCATCTGGTTAAAATCTGCATCGTGATAGACCCGTTGCAGAACCGCGCTGTGACCTAGACCACAATAGCTAGCAGCTTACATGTGACCAGGTCAACTGAACAGCCTCAAGAAAAGAGAGATGCCCAACTTGCCCAAAGACGCCCCATAAAAATTAAACCTAAGCACAAAAAGGTAGAACAGCTTTTGCAAGACACCATCATCACATACTAGTGATGCATTTAGGTACAGCTCCTTCCGACAACGCCGCTATGCTCTCGTTTGAAAACGGACCACGCAGGAGAACAGAGCTAACGACGTTGAGGCCTACGCCTCCCGTCCTCTGAGACTCTGCCCTCACAATTCCATGGGCTCCCCCGTTCAACAGACGGAGCCATATGGAGATGCACCATCTGTTCCATCTGCTATCCCATTTTCTCGGGTTGGGTACGACCCTCTCCTCGTATAAGGGGACCTCCCTCGGTCATAGTCCAAACCAAACGGCATTCAAATCCAGTCACGATATAGTATTAAAGACTGTCTATGGTCAGGAGCGCACAACTTCAAGGGTTAATAGCCGACTGCATCAGGACCCCAGGTGGAGGTGAAGTCAGTGTATTCTGGTTTAATCTGTAATCCACCAGATCTTAGTTCCCGCCCATCACTTGGGCAGGAGGTGAGATGTAATAGGGACAGCAAGCTCCTCAAAATGGCCTGTGTCCTTCCATGTCCAACCTAGCAGAACCTCAGAACAGAACAACGATCAAGGGAACTTCATCCACGCATCTCCTCAGCGGCCGTGACCGGCAGAGGTGGCACTTTCAGGTCCAGAAAGTAAAAATCCAGACCATGATTTACTTTCAACCAACCAGTTGAGTACTCTGTGACTATGACTCTTTATGCTCAACTGGCTGGTTGAAAGGAAATCATGGTCTGGATTTTTACTTTCTGGACCTGAAATTGCTACCTCTGGTGACTGGCCGTCCTCTCGGTTAGGGAAGGCCGCTATCCTCAGGCAAACTCCAGGGCCAGGTGACTGGGCACCAAAATTCACAAAATGAGTGACACCATGCCATTGGAGTCCAGGCCAAGTTTACCTCGATCTCCAGGCCATGGTTCTGGAGGAGAGGGTGAGATGGTCTCCATGCTGTTTGGGGGGAGATGCATGAGACCCAACGGCACAGCATCACAGAGGAACGTCGCATCCCCTGCTCAGCCTCACGATTCACCAAGACCGAGTACTACATCAATGAAAAAAAAAGCTTTATTTGCCAATTGTACGAGTACCAGCTCGGAGTCTGAGTGTAGGATCAGCCATCCATCCAGCACCCCTGGGGCGTGGGGCGTTAAGGACTCTGCTTAAGGGCCCAGCAGAGATATAGCTACTCTGCCGAACATGGGATTTGAACCGGACACTGTCGGATCACAGGCAGAGAGCATACCCTAGCCCACACACCACCCCTGTGTATGGAACATGGATGGATAAACAAATCAATAATCCTCCCTGAGCAGCATCTGAAGGGACTCGCCGCTGAAACGTTACACAAACGTTAATATGAGGCGACTTCGACATGACCTGCGCCCTGCCCTTCTGTTCCTTTGGAAGGAGAACAAGCACAAATCATTCACTCGGAAGCAAAGCAGTGTCCTTGCATCTGTAATCCCTTTTTCTGTTGGTGACTTTCCTCATTCGACTATGGCCTGAAAAATGTAGATATGACATTTCCTGTCAGAAGGCCGGACAGCCTTGCCGCGTGACTCACTGATTGCTGAACCGGGTCGACGTCTATTGTGATCCAGTCACGCTCATCTCCCTCACACAGCTCCATAGCAATTGGCTGCTGGGTTCAGATACCCGCCAGATGCACACAGCCCGAGCCGGTTTTGGTCCAGAGCTGACCTGAAGGGACCAGGAAAGGCTAACTTTGAAGGTACGCTATTTGCATTTAAAAATATATCAAAAAAATACATGGCAACCACCCCCCGAAAAACACATCTAATGCCTCCCACCCAACAGTCCTGATAATTTCATCATTAGCATAACCCACGCTTGTGTTGACAGCAGTGCGGTCTATCTTAAAATTTGGACAGTGTGAATTGGGAATTTGCCATCTTGCCCATGTCACGTCCCCTTCCGCCCCCCAGAGGTTGGGCTCCCCCTTTGAGTCTGGTTTCTTCCTTCTAGGGAGTTTTTCCTTGCCACTCTCCCCTCTGGCCACTGGGGGCTTTGGGCAGGGATAATGTAAAGCACTTTGCGACAATGTAATTTTATGAAAATGCGTTATACAAAATAAAATTGAATTGAATTGGTATCTTGGTAGGTAGTTGTATTGTTTTACTGTATAATTGTGTATAAGCAGCTCTCCTCTGAATGACTTGCATTTCTGACAGTTTTTTTTTTCATTTTTCAAGGTGGAGAAATGGTGACTGACCCCTATGACAATACTTTACCAAGTACCAGATGAAGGGGCAGATCTATGGGGGGGGGGGGGGCACCCCAAGTTAATATGAGGCTACCACTGTTGCCACCCCACATAAAAAAACAGACAGACACCTTGCGATGTGGCTACCCCCCAAAATACAATCAAAATTTTCTGCTGACGCCTCTTCTATCGACAACACCATGCTTAAAAACACGGGCTTCCCACCAAGTGAAACTCGCATTCGAGCAAGTTTGTTTTTTTTTTTTTATAAAAATAACATTATCCTTTCAGTATCGAAAAGCATGAAAGTTGAATGACCTCAGGTCATGACCTCAATCTGTAATAAATGAGCTTCCACGACCAAACGGTCAAAGTTGCCTGAGGCTAAACTTTAGCGGCCCTAACCCTTGAACCTGTAACGCCTTGGCTGAGCTGACCAAGCCATAGGTCAACGCCAAGGTCAAAGCTAAGGTTGCTTGTGCAGCACAGAAGTGCCAAGGGGGCACAGAGAAGCTAGCATGTAACATCTGTTTTGCAATAGCAACCAACTATACGTGCAAATTCAAGCAAGCCAATCAGACAGATCTAAACTCTGCAGATGTCCCTGCTTCCTGTTACACCAAATATACCAAATATTCTATACCAAAATGGAAAAATCACAAAAACAGGATTGCTGTATCTTTTACTTTTTTATCATTATTGCCATCTTGAATCCTGTCTTGATTCAAGCTACTATGGGAGATGCTGGGATGCAAAAAATAAAAAACAAATCAGGTTTATTAAGATTTATTATGTCATGTGTCACTTTTTTCTTACTTTGACCAGCCCCACGCAGCTGAATGCTTAAACTCGATATATTAAATCCTATGTAATTTTTTTTCCGTTTTCTTTAACCGGAGCAGCGGAGTTCTCGTAAACACCCCAATAGTCGTTTCGTAATACAAGAGCAAAGCCACAAATCCCCCTTCTAAAAGCGCCCCCTTCGGAGTTTGCGTGGCATTAATGCGGTCACATACGCGGCGAACCCGCAGAGAAATCGCTGATAAACACATGGGCGAGAGTCTTCTGTCTCCACACGCCTCCAGAGCCACGGCGGAACGTCTCAAGCGCTTACGCGACCTTGACAAATGCCATCTGTGCAGTCTGCTGAGATATTCACGCGTGGGCCATGTTATCATATTCATCCGTCTAATCTGAACATGATACTGGACTCTCAATGAAAAAATGCAAACTTTGACTGTCCCCCTTGAAGCTTTAAAAATTAAATAAAACGCTCATAATCTGCAACACAGTCATATGAAGAGATGACCACGGAAACACCTCAGGTACACTGGGTAGTGTGCGTTCTTATGAGAGATTAATATGTGACTAAATCCAGGGCTTGAAGAACATAAAAAGCTTCGTTAAATGTCTGACACGAACTTTCCGTTCTAGGTATACCCGGAACATACAGTGCTTTCTGCATGCAACTACTTTACAATAAAAAGCTTGAATGTAACCTCTCCACCTAGTAGTGAACGAAAAGAAACATTATCACGACAAATATGTACTGTCTTTCAGACATTTTACTTCCAGCGTTTTTTTCTAAAACGTATATTTGGGAACAGGTCGCGCGCGCACACACACACAGATTTTGTGCACGTATTTACAAGCTCTCGGTTTTTAAATGTCACTGTGGCTACAGACAGACGCCTTGCCAAAGCCCGATAATCGCAGACTGTAACGCAGAGCGGCACGACCCAGTGAATCGTAACGCGGCATTATTTCGTTAATATAGACGCTTCCCATTTTCCGTCGATGCTTATTAATATAGGAGACACGCCATGCTGAAAACTGAACTGGAAGAATATCGCTTTCGTTTACGGCTGGTTAGGAAGACGACCCGTCAGCACAATATTCCTGATTGACTTGTTGCCTGCGATGACTCAATATTATTATTATTATTGTTATTATTAATAATTATAGTGGAGTTGGAGGTCTTTCCCATGAAAAACCCATATGAAATAGATCTGAAACGTCATTCTGAGATATAATTTCGTGCTGAATCTACGGTAAATACACTGTTAAAGGGGATCCGCGGAGCCACCTCCGGCAGCGTGTAGCGGTAGAACCACGCCTACAGCGCTTACTTTCGGCTCGGATGGCGCACCGCTCGGGCAATTCGGCGTCCCCCCGCACTCACCGGCATGCTGAGATGAAGCGCTTTCTTTTTCCTTGAACACTTTTTCATGACATCTTTCCTTTTGGTGTCCATCGCCGTACTTCCCATTTTCAGGCCGTCACACCTCTGCCTTTAGAAAGACGCGCAAAGTGTGACCCAGTGTCCCCCACCGGAGCGCGTCCCGAAATAAGATAAAAACGCGGCGGACCGGGCGCTGAATGTCAGACGAGCCGCATCGGGGTGCACCTTCCCCGGCTTCGCCGGTACCGAGCGCAGGACCACCCGCGATGCCCGGACGGACATCCAGCGAAACCTTCGTACCGGAGCACCGTACAGCGCCGTGCGCCTCCCAGCATTAACCGAACTGCAACTCGCAGCAAATCTCCGAGAACCAGGAAGTTCAAAACATCATGCTGGTGGCAGTAAGCGAGCTACCAAAAGAAAGAAAAAAACAGGTCTAACGAACTGCCGGGGAAGGGATTGTGCACAGGCATGATCAGATCTGCGTCGAACCGCTCAAGTGCACCAACTTTTGGGCAGGTCTTAACTAATACAGGTCCGGTCACATGGTTGCCTTTGCGCCGCACATAAACACATCGGATGGAGTTACTTCCTGGCTTTAAATCAGGGGCTGCGAGATCAGGCGAGGGGTGCAAGTGGAGGTAGTGGTAATTGTAATGATAATGATAATGCAAAGAGATTGGACCTGGATATGTTTTGGTGTAAGGGTTCTGGTGCACTGTCTGAAAATAGGTGCAGATTTGTTTCCCAGGGTACAAAGAACATTACTGTACCCCCAGTGGTACAAAATCATTCCTCAGAGTCCATACCTGTAGCTTAAAAGGTACATTTATCTACAGCAACTGGCAGACTACCCTCAAAGGTACAAATTGTTTTTTTTTTCCCCTGACAGTGTGGCCGGCCCGGATCAGGCAAAGAATGCAAACCTTGAGTTTCATAAAATTAAGGTTTAGGAGAATTTAAATTAAAACGCCACACCTGTAAATAAGGTTGCTCAAATGACATGTTTTAAAATTAATTTGAAGTGGACTGTCGGCTTTTTTTTCCACATATACTACAAAACCGAAGCTTTTAACGATCCAGTTGCAAAAATCGCTTATTTTACCGGCGGACTGTCACGTTTTGCCACCTTGTGGTTCTTTAATCAATTGCACACCGGTTGCTTGCATAGGAATACTGTGATGCGCTGCCGTTTTACACGCTGCCGCTCAGATGTAGCCGTGATGACTAAGAACCCTGTGAAGGAGTGAAACTCAATAGTATTTAATATTTAAATGCTCTGAATGTATGTCTGCCAGGCAACTGGAAATAAACACCTAAATATCTTTTCAACCGGTGCACTTACAGCGATTACTTAATTTTTAAAAGATCCTTGGTGAAATATAGGAAATGGTGTGGAGCAGTGGTGTAAATACAGTGGGGTTGCTTCATTCTGGTTAGTTTCACATATCAGAAGGGCTCCATATATCTAGCTTTGGTGGTGGTCTGTCACCTCAGACTGACTCTTGTGGTGCAGATTAATTTTAGAGATCTGCCATGCAGTCAGTTGAGAGTTGATTTGACGTCATCCAAGGGTTGTGGAAGAGGGGTTCCCCTAGGGACAGTGCGTTTTGGGGTCCCCAGCCAAACCAGGCAGAACGAGATCTCTCCCATGCGACCGTGTTCAGGGAAGACAGTGGCCAGCTGCCCAGCACCCCATTGCCCACCAGTCCATCTGGCGCTGGTTGATGATGTCATCAAAACAAACTGCCCTCATTCCACTGTATGTAACCAGGTTACATGGTTTTATAGGAACTTCCATGAATTCCACAGTACATTGGTAACCGAACGAAGCTCCGCAGGTCTTTGTGTGATTTCTTTGTTAGAGGTTTATTCAGAATTAATATCTTCTCCAGCCTTCCAGGCACATAAAACATATAGAACTGTAAATGTGTTATACCTTCTGGCTGGATTTCTGTTATCCTTCCATAGTTCTGATCCCTTCCAGATGGCGAAATTCTATTGGAACACAAGAGATCTTTGAACAGACCACGTCCAGTGGTCATTTTCGGTAAACCTCAGCTGACTGTCTTCCTCACGTGATTACTTGGACAGCAAGAAGGCTCACCTGCAGTTTCTGATTAAAATATGTTCCATGAACCCTGCCTACATCCAGCTTTCACAGGCCAGATCTAGGTTTCCCTGAGTAGAAACTCTATGCTTATCCATGTGCTGAATGCTCATAATCAATGGAAAGAGAGCCATGAGCTAGATGATTAATTCAGAAAGGACAATTTAAATTGTAGCTTTTGTGAAATGCCTGCTCTGTTCCCAAAATCCTCTTTGTCATTTTTGTATGGTTTACCTCAATGCATCACATGACGAAGACTGCAATGTTGCCGTGGAGCTCGTTCCATCACCATGGAAGCAGCACCACTTGTTACACTGCTCAGCAGTCCCCCGTGTCCTGATTCCTCATCCCTAACGTGGATCTGCAGGATTCCAGGGCCAGCATGTCCAGCCAGGTCCCCGGGGGCTTTGAGCCCATCACCAAGTGGTTTGATGACCAAGACCAAGTGCCAGTCCAGGGTGTGCCTGGGTCCCAGCAGAGTGGGGGTACAGTGACCTCAGGGTTTGGTTTCAGTATCAACTGAGCTCATCGTTTTCATCAGTAAGTGACATCAGTTTGGGACAAGACGTTGGTCACTGCTACATTACTGCATTTATTTTTCAGCAGACGCCTTTATCCGACGCGACATACGATTGTGAAAGCAGCGTCAGCCTGTCCCTGGAGCGATTGGGGGTCAAGGGCCTAACGTGACAACCCTCTGCCGACCACAAGATTTGAGCCAACGGCCTTCTGATCACAAGTACAGCATCCTAACCCACAGAGTACAAGTACGGCATCCTAACCCGCATAGCACCCCATCACCAGCTGCCGCGGTTTCCATGGCAATCGTGAATTTATCATCTGTGCAATATCACTCTGCTTTGACCTTATTCCACCATGAGTAACAATGAGAGTATTATACCAAGACTGTTTTGTTAATTATGAAAAAGGGGTGCCTGTCATGTGTTTCGCCAATAGCCTGCCGCAGGCATGTCATGTCTCCTCAAGAGGTTGCCATCGGTAAGATGTGTGTGCTATCCACCCTCCAACATAACCTCATGACTGAGAACCAGGCCTCATACCAGGCTGATGAGGATGAGGTCACTTGACCAACTCCTCAGTTTACTCCCCCTGCACCGTATTCCCTATACTATACATGCATGTGCCTTTTTTCCTCTGACAGAAAACGTGCCCAGATGCCCACACCTGTGCCCGCACACCATTCTAGTATGTTCCGTGATGCAACGCCCGTTTTTGTTTCCTTCAATCTGACTGCCAACACAGCTGTTGGTTCCTCCTCACGTTCTTTGTTAAACCCGACTCCACTCACATCCCGAAATAAAATCTCTGCACATCACATCCACCTGCGTCACACATTACAGTTCACCTGCCCGCCCAGAGCAAGTCTCACACACGAAATCCTCTTCATCTCTCTTTTCTGGCTTCTTGTTTCCTCACTCCTGTAAACGTGATATTTCATTGGACGTCAGATCAGAAAATCCTGCCGACGTCGCTCCGGGGAACCTTGCATGCCTTTACCTCTAATTTGTCGAAAAGCCAACGATTTTCCAGACCCTGGTTCCAGAATGTGTGACTCATACGTTTCACTTGCTGACGGATGACTTGCATTTCTCTTTGAATCACGCCCGTCATAATTTCACATGCTCTATACTGGTCATCAAAGACGGAAAATAATTTGAGCTTAAAATAATCATTTAACATCAGGAGAGTTCATATCCCCTAAAGGTGTGAATCATATATAATTTGAGGAAATAATTTTAAAGTCTCACACAGTTTGGGGGCATGAAAAAGAAGGATTAAATTCTAACTATGGTGCACAGAAAGTCTCAGAACCTTTTTATCTGACGATGCTCTTCACTGTTGCCACATAAAGCATTACAACCCAGGGTCCATAATGCGTTCTGTAATTGTCCATCTCGTCCTTCACAGAAACCCATCAAACCCTAAACGTTTCTAAGGAAACCGGAATCACAACCCATTCGCGATTTGGAGATCAAACACAATCGAGGTACTCTCCATTAGCGATGAGTTTTGATAGTCTTATGTAGATGCTTTATGGATCCGCTAACTCTGGGCATGTAAATTAGAGCAGATGCGAGCATTAGCTCTGGAGTGCCGGATGGCGGTCCAAGACAGGCGCTGCTGGGTTTTCGGAACACAGAGGCCAGGTCACAGTCGGCGTCTTGGACAGGGTGAGGTGACTCGGGGGTAAGAGAGCCTCTGAGGCTAGCCATGTGTCCCTCACTCCGGGTGAGAAGCAATTTGCTGGAACCGCGAAAGGCTGCGAATACGGTAGAGAGTGTGGTAGTCAACGTGCTGAGAGCGGGAAAATGCTTTTAAAAAACTGCAAAAGGTGTAAAGATCATCAGCCGCATATACTCACGTTAAGTTTGCAGGGAAACGGTTGGAGGCGTTAAGGAAATGGGGGAGATGGGAACGCCAGGAGGGCGGGGGGCGGGAGGCGGGCAGGG
>JAODJU010000081.1:5625226-5635281 GCA_026776725.1 Gnathonemus echidnorhynchus
TATCTTTCATGCTTCAAACGGTGCATTATATCACAAGTATCACGGTGTTGATGGAGCTAAAATAATTTGCATAAACACGAAAGAGAGGGAGGGAGAGCATGAAGGATCGGGGGAGGGGCAGAAATGGAGGGAGGACAGAAGGAGGGGGAGAGGGCGCAGAGGTGGAGTGGGGAATCAAAGAGGGACGGTAAGAGGGAGGAGAGGAAGGAGAGAAAAGGAGGGAGGGAGAGGGTCAGAGATGGAAGAAGGACAGAGGAGGAGAAGGAGAAAGAGGGACGAGAGCAAGAAGGTGAGAGAGGTAATGAAGAGGACAGAGCAAGAGGAGTATTAAAGAGAGAAAGAAGGAAGAAGACATGTAAAGTAGGAGAGGAGGAGAAACAGTGTGTTAGGGAAGAAGCGAGCAAGGCAGATAACCAGGCTGTCATGGCGATGGCTGCCTGTCAGCCAATGAGCTTCACACGCTTCTTAAATGCTCACTTACGACTGGCCAGGAAAACAAGCCACCTGAGTAGTGACTGGGCCCCATCGAACAGCTGGGCGTGACCGTAATTAAGCCCGATTTCTTGCTTATGCCTCCCAGAAACTACATTAAGTGCATAATTATTCCTATCAAGGCTGCAATTGAAGCATAATGAAAGCAATTACTCACCAAGATGACAGCAATTAAACCTTTAGATTTTAGACTGGCAAAAATGTCTGTCCCTGCATACTTAGAGCAAAAACTACACTAGATATCCACTTCATAAAGATTAGACACTTTGAAGTGCACTATACCGTTCCCCTAAACTCAGAGTTAAAATGTTGCTGTTTTTTCATAAATAATCCACATTAGTGTGCTTTATAATGTTCTTTTCCCTCTGGCTGAGAGAAAGGAGCATGGTGCTTATATCATGAAATACAAGATGGCCGCTAAGTGCTCAGTACTCTCACACATGCCTTTGTGTATCCCCAAGAGACGTTCACTGAAAAGATTGAGCCAGGTACCTGATTGACACACAGAGGACTCTCACGTTCACGCTCTGGTGTACTATAATGCTTTAATCCCGGACAGTATTAAAACGACTCAGTACCACACTGTACGTGGTTTACGGGTACAACAGCATGGCCTCTTTTCAGTCCCTAAACTCCATCCACCGCAGTGATACTGTGTCGCTCCAACCCGGAAATCACCTGTGAGGAAGGTACCTGTTTGAGCTGCGTCATCAGTGTGTCTGTGCTGGGGTACGCCCTCTCCTCTTCCTCCTTCCTCCTCTTCTTGGAACGGGGGGTGGGCTTCTCACCGGCCTTGGGTGCCCGCTTATTCCGCTGCTTCTTCTTTTCCGGCTCGGGGAGTGGAATCCCACGTTCCGGATGGGGACCGGGCAGGTGGCGCTCTGTATTTACCACCTGAAGGGACATTTTAACACATCAGACCCACAAGCTTCTTCTGACTAGCAATTACAGAATGGTCATCACCGATCTAACTACAAATAAATGGAGAGAAATGATTTCTGAATGATTCAGATCTCTAACCTATAGCATTACATCCAAGATCCAAATGACCCCCGATTTGTCCACAGATTTCCCATCATATTTCAAAGAAAAGTCCCACAGATCAACGCACTCAGAAAACTCACGACCCTTATTTGCATGTGGCAAAGATCATTTTATACTCAGTGTACCTCCCTTCTTAAAGCTGATATGACTGGGTTTATTTTATAATTAGATTTTTCAAGCTGGTATAGATAAAATATACAGCTGATGAATTTCCTAAGAATCAGTTCACTTTCTTTGAGATCAGCGTTCTATTTGTTTATATTTCCTATAGCAGCAAAAGTTCTAATATCAAAAAATGTGCACATTTTAATTTGCAGGAAATGTGGAGCGTGTCATCTGGACTGAGGATTTCATGATACGGGTTAACGCTATCACTCTCGACACTTTTTTTTTTTTTTTTGGGGGGGGGGGGGAGGGTTATTGCAATCATTTTCACATTTCCAGGCTGCTGGGGGGTTTGTGAAATGACTCATTTGCCTGATGCTCAGACTGTGACTCGTGGGCTGGGCTGAGAAGCTCCAGCAGTGACTCATCCCACTTACCCCAATGCTGTCTACGCTACTGTGCCTCTGGGGGGCGCTGCCGTCAGCTGAACGCCCTTCTTCCAACGGCAGGCCGTCACCGGGTCTCTGATTAGGCAGTAGCGGTGGAGTGCTCTTGTTCTTCAGTAGGTGCTTCAGAAGCTCATTCCCAGAATCCCCCTTGGCTGTCTGGGTGGGGCTTTGACCCTCCAGCTCTTCTTCCACTTTCACCGTCCCGGGTGCTGTGGGTGCTTCCAGCTGGTTGTCCCTGCCTCCTTGGCACTCACTGTTGTCCATCTGCTCCAGCTTGATCTCGCGGAGTGTCGCCTCCTGCTGGTGTGGAGGACAGCCAATGGTTCCCGACGATTCCCGGTTCAACTTGGAATGGGAATGGTCGCCGAGGGGGCCAGGGGTGGAGGGTCCCAATGAGGGTTCGGAAGGGTCCGACTCGCCCAAGTGCTGGGCGATCCGGGTGGGAGTGGAGGAGGTATCAGACACTGCCGGGGTCAGCGGTGCAGTGAGGTCCGAGTGTGGGGTGGAGGGCGTCCGCACTGAGTCAGCATCGTCGTCCTTCTTCTTCTTCGTGTTCCTCTTCTTCTTGGCCTTTTCCTCGGGGATGATATTGGAGTACAGCTGGATGAGTGACTGGCCTGGCCCGGGGTATGAGGGAGGCAGCGGGGTGGATGGCTCCATCCCGAAAGGGGGCGCCTCACCCGCCACTGCAGGGGGCAGTCCCGGTGCCCCAAACCTCTGTGGTCTGGGCTGACCCTGGGCAAAATTCGGGCCGGATGTCACCGGGTTGCTGGGTCGGAATCCCGGCCCCATCCCGTGGCCCGGAAAAGCCCGGTAATCTCCACCTGGCGCGAAATGGACCGAAGGAGATCCCATGAAGCCTGGCTGTGTGTTGGGCTGCTGGGGGAACATCTGGCCCAGAGGCTGCTGGGGCCTCGATGGCTGCATAAACTCCCGGGGTACGTCGGTGCCGCAAACGCCCCCCTGCGTCCTGTCCTGCGCCCCCAGACCTTGCCGCTCCATCTCCAGGCGCTGCTGCAGGGCGCGGTGCCGCTCCACCTCCTGCATCAGCTGCACCCGCTGCCGCTCCTGCTGCTCGCGCAGCCGCTCTTTGCGCTCCCGCTCCTGGAAGCCCTCGCTGAACGGGTTGTTGTCATCAAACTTCACTTGTGGGGATTCGCCGGCTGCAGCCGCTACGTCTGCCATCTTGGCGGCCGGCGGGAGTGCGGGAGGCGGGCCGGGGTTAGCTGGGGGTACCTGCGGGGGAGGCAAGAGGGAGGGCATCCGGGGGCCCATGGCAGGGGCCGGGGAGCCTGGGTGCCAGCGAGGGGCATTGGGCTGGGGGCCCGGGTGAAGCTGGCCCACGGGCTGGTTGATGGATGGGCCCCCAGGGACAGAGGGCGGCTGGCCCTGCATGGCGGCCATCATGGGCGGCTGTAGGCTGCAGTGCTGTTGTTGTTTGACGCGGTACTCCTCGATCAGCTCAGCGTGCTCCTTCTGCTGCTTCCTGATCTGGAGGCAAAACAAAAATGAGCATTTCACATGCAGGAACAGTCCCTCTTGACTTGAGGCGGGGGGGGCAAACACGCAAATGTTTAATGAGTCCCCTGGGGGGATGCTGTGCGGTTCAAGCAGGTTAGGCCTCTGCGTCTGTGATGGGAAGGTTGCCGGGTCGAGCCTTGGCATAATAATCACATTTAACTTTGGGTCCTTTAACAAGGCCTTTAACCACCCCAAAATTCTCCAGTGAATTCAACCGTAGTATTGTCACAGGATGCCCCCTTTGCAATAAGTCAGTTTGTGAAATTGCTTCACTGCTAAATATTCCATGGTCAACTGCTAAGTGGTATTATTGCAAAGTGAAGCATTAAGGAACAACAGAAATTAAAGTAACACGTAAAACGAGAGAGTGGGGTAGCCGAGGTGCATAGTGCAGAAAACTCGCCAGTGCTCTGCTGACTCAATAACTGTACAGTTCCAAGCTTCCTCTGGCGTTAACCCCATCACAAAAACTGTGCACCGGGAGCTTCATGGAATGGGCTTCCATGGCCAAGCAGCTGCAAGCAAGTCTCACATCACCTAGCTCAATACCAATTGTCGGATGGAGTGGTGTAAAGCACGCTGCCACTGGACTCTGAAGTAGTGGAAACGTGTTCTGTGGAGTAGTGAATCATGCTTCTTTGTCTGGGTTTGGCGGATGCCAGGAGAACATTACCTGCCTGACTGCATTGTGTCAACTGTAAATTTGGTGGTGGAGGGATAATGGTATGGGGTTGTTTTTCGAGGGTTGGGCTAGGTCCCTTAGGTCTAGTGAAGGGAACTCTGCTTCAGCATACCAAGGCACTTTGGATAATTCTATGCTTCCAACTCTGTGGGAACAGTTTGAGGAAGGCCCGTTTATGCCGTTCCAGCATGACCCAGCCCTAGTGTACAAAGCAAGGTTCACTAAGACATGATTGGGTAAGTTTGGTGTGGAAAAACTTGACTGGTCCACACAGAACCCTGACCTCAACCCCACTGAACGCCTTGGGGATGAACAAGAACAAAGATTGCAAGCCAGGCCTTCATGTCCAACATCAATGCCTGACCTCAGAAATGCTCCCCTGGATAAAAGGGCAGAAATTCCCACAAACACACTCCAAAATCTGGCACAAAGTCTTCCTAGAAGAGAGGTCAGGGTTCTGTGTGGACCATTTTGATGGCTATGGGTTTAGAATGGGATGTCATAATAGTTCCTGTAGGTTTAATGGTCAGGTGTCCCAATACTTTTGTCCATGTAGTGTATATGAGCGCTCCTGGGAAAGCAGATAAAAATTGGGGTCACGTCCCGGTGACTGAGCAGGTCAACATGTTCCTCAGGCTGTGATAACATGATGACACGGATGGTAAAGTTTCCGCAAACAAAGAACATAGGTCAAAACATCTGATGTATGGAGAAACATTGGAGCCTTGATACATGCATTAATTATGAGAGGATGCGAGAACGAAATTCATCTGATGTTTTCAGCAGATGACAAACACACTTAAAATCAAGTGGAGAGGTGATATGGCATTAAACTACAGCACTGATTCACATGATATTACATATCACAGATCAGGATGCGCTTCATGCAGACGCTACGCAGACACTCTACCTGCTCCAGCTGCTTCTGCACCACGCCTTGCTGTTCCGTCACGTGCTTCAGCTGCTCGGCGTCCTCCTCGGGGAACTCACGACCCGCCTTCTTGGCCGTGCGCTGCTTTGCAGACAGGGCTTTCTTGGACTTCCTGTGGGCCCCAATCTGCTCTTCCAGAAACTTCTGCTGCATCTGCAGCAGCTGTTGGGTCTCCTGAAGCCACTCCTCATACTGCTTCCTCTGAGTGTCATCTGGGCAATGATGGATGAACAGGGTCATTTTGGACTTTCACAACAAATAAAGTCAGACTGGATACACTGGCTACTCAAATAAAAATTATGTAAATTAATATGTAGCATAACTTCATATTACAATACTAATTAAAGTGAATTTCTATTTAAATCCATAATGGATTGAAAACACTAATGAGTGTGCAATGGAGGGAGGAAGGCCCTATCTCCATAATTATCATACATATACTTACTAGAAAATCCTGGCCCAAAATTAGGAGGACTGGGTCGTACGATATGGGGTGCCAACTTGCCATCCTGAAATGGTTATTTTGAAACAATGAGACCATCATCCCTTATAACTAACCCAGTTACATTAGTAAAAGTAATTAGCATACCTGGCCCATTGCCTGCTGGGAGATTACTCCACCGCTGTGACATTGAGAAGCTGGTGCCTGTGGGCCACTTGCCGGGAACCTACCAGAAAATTCCATGTTATATAAACACTCCATATAAAGCACAGTCTATCTTTCTTGGAAGAGATCTGTCTTTTAGAGCACACTAAAATTCCTTTACATGCAATGTGGTCTATAATAATGTCTTATAAGATGCAACCATTCATAAATAAGAATTTCAGCTTACAGAGTGTAAAGAAGGGAACGTTCAAACACACATGCACACATCGTATAGCAAACACAAAAAATGACTGTAGCCAAGGCTTCACAACAATCCTCCTCAGGTTTTGTGGGAATTTGATACTGAACAATAAAATATTATAATAAATTTCACTGCATTTCATACCGGTTCATAACCATTGGTGCCATTCCCATGTTGTTCTGAACCATGACCTTGTTGATTCCCTTCAGAGCGACCATCTTGGCTTTCATGATGGGGTCAGTGATGGCGTCGAAGTCTAAAGAGTGATAAAAACGAACCTCAAAATTCACATAGGATCCCATTATATACTGACATAAGATACTGCGGTGAACATGGTGCTTCTTTACGATAAGCAGCAAAGCGAGGATCTGCAAGGTGAATGAAGAAAGTACTAAGGAATAAACTCCTCTCATGAATCTTACCAACGTTGGGGAAGAAAGAATCACTTGATCTTTGGCGAATCATGGCCTGCATTTGCCTCTGCTGCTGCTGCTCCTGTCTTTCCTGGTCTAGCAAGTCCTGCAGAAGGAGGGGCTGCTCATCCAGAAGCAGGGGTCTGTTTTGCTGGTTCTGCTGGCTCAAGCCCTGAGTAAACATAGCCTGCTGGGCCTGTGCTTGGGCCATGGTCCCAGGCAGCTGCTGATTCTCCAGAGCAAGCGCTGAGTCTGCCGGCAGGTCTCCTGCAAAGGCTTGGCATGAGGGCTGCCCTTGTACAAGATTTAGATTTCCAGGTGGCGCTCCTTGCATGGGGTTCATGAGATGACCCACAGCCATACTGGGATTCATCGCATGGTCAGGGATCTGTGCCGCCGTCATCATCATGTTCGGAGTCTGCTGCGCTCCCTTCATTTGGCTAGTTTGAGCCGTTAGGTCACTCTGACTAGAAGAGCTTGTTGAGCTGAGTGCAGCCTCTTCCAAGTTCTCCTTGATCAGCAGGCGTGAAAGGACTGGAGTCGAATCGGAAAGCCCGTTGGCTGAAACCTGAAGAGCCTGTTGAACAGACGTTTCCATGAGCCTGGGGCTATCTCCAAGACCCTCCTTGTGAGGCACTATTCTTCCATCATGTTGACCTCTGCAGGCAGGAGTCTCCTCAGCAGATGCCTGACCCTCTTTGACTTCAGATTTAATAATTTTCTTTGTGCACAGGGGATGGCTATGAGAGGTGGTCTCCTGTTTGACCTGAGCTGAAGACCTCTCTGGTATTTTCTCTGATTTTCCTGTTCCAGGCTCTGTGGTCACTTTGGAAGGCAACTCAGTGCTATTGGAGCTGGTGTTATTCTTCTCAGACAGTACGTTATGCAAGTCTGAAGGCTCACCACCATCATCAATGGGATCTCCGAGATCCAGCTCTTCATTGAACATGTCCTTCTTATCCTCCAGATCAAGTTCGGGATCTGTGTATGCAATTATGTCAAATTTTCCAGACGTGAGGAAGTCATCAAGATGCAAATCGTTGGTCTCAAGGTCCAAGTCCTTGCCATCCTCAGGATCAAGATTGAGATTTTCAAGGTCATCATCTACTAAATCTTTGACTTCCACATCTTCCAGATCTTTTACAGCCGAGTCATCAGTGTCCAGTTTTTCTTCAATTCCATCTGTGCTGGGTATTGGAATCTCCTCTGCTGGTTCCACGGTTGCTGCTGGGAGCATGATGGATGAAGGTGGATTTAAGGCTTCGGTTGATGACGGATGGCTTAAAGAGCGCATGAGAGGAGGATGCTGAGGCCCCGAGTTCATTGGCATAGGCTGCTGATGCAGGTTTTCCATGCTGGATGACATTTGGTTAGCAATTCCTGAACACTGGTTCACCAGAGGGTCCATAGTTTTAGGCCCCTGATTTACAGGAAAGCCATCCTCCTGTTCACTCATAAATCCTGGTGGTGCTTCTGCCTGAATGGAAGGATCCCCATTTCCTGGTACAGCAGAAGATCCAAAGGGAAGCCTCACTCTGTTCTCAGGGGCTCTGTGTCTCAGTTCTATATATGGCTGTCCCATTATGTTGTGCTGCTGCACCTGCAAACCTCTGGGGGGAAAGTGACGAAGCCCGATCTGGTTGTTCCCCATTGCTCTTCCAAGGTCAATGGACACAGACCTTCTCATTTGTGGGGGGAGATCCATCATAGGCTCAGGAATCTGATGTGGCTTAACAAAGTGTTCCTGGCTCCCATGTGGCCCCTGTGCCGCCGAGGGAAACCCAAACCTGGAGGAGAAAAGCAAATTCAGTATTTAAGTGTCCAAGCACTTCCTGTTAGAATTACAATCAATAAGAAAGATCAGATAGCAGATCAAAACACTAGTTTTAATATTGTTTTATTATAGATTCAACAAGAACAGTACTAATGATACATATGCTACACAAACATTAATAAACTAACCTTAACGCATGTGGTCGCATGCCCATGTTGTTCATTTCCCCTGTAAACTGAAGTCTAGGAAAGTGCCCTTCACTGGGGAAATGACCTTGGTGGTCACTGGGGAAAGGTTTTGGAACCCTCAGTGGGCCTTTCAAGGTCCCAGGGTATGGGGGAGGAGGCCTGCCAAACATCTCATTCTGCTGGCCCAAGTTTTCCTGGTGAGGAGTTCCAGGTACTGGAGTTGTGGCAGGGTCCGGCAGGCCCTTCTCTTGCCGGAGAGCACTCTTCTGCTGCTGCTGCCTGCGAATTAGCTCCCGGATCCGCTGGCGCTAAACAACAACACAGATGTGAGTGAGTCAGTGACACAGGCACAAATGTTAATGACTGGAAAACCTTGAAACTGCCAACAGTTATAGCGTGTCATTTACACCCCTTCCATGATGCAATATACATCAAGAAAAGCAAAGAATCATACCTTCCTAAGTGTTTCTTCTTTGTCATCTAGAATTTGATGTCCTCCAGTCTGAATATCAGAGACTGTTCCAGCAGTTTGTGGGATATCAGAGAACTGTGCTATATCCTGGGAACTGACCTCTCCTTGCTGATCTTTCAGGTCATGATTGAGTCTTTCAGGTACCAGCGGCTGAGGGGTCATTGGGGCCTGCTCATAAGGGTCATGAATGGGAGTCTGGTTGGGTGGGTTAGGCTGGGGCTGTGCAAATCCATCATCAGATAACCCGGTGTGCTTTGGTGTTTGAGACCCAGGGGTTACTGGCTGTACAAAGGTATCCTGCATCCCACCCTGAGGTGGGGAGAAAGGGTCTTGTGGGGTCAGCAAGGGCCTTGTGACTGGTCTGTTAAACGCTTCTGTGCTGGTTCCAGGCCGTGGTGTTCCTGGAGGCTGAGCATAGGGATCGTTCAAAAAGGGTCTAGGTGTGCCAGGCGGTTGGCCATATGGACCGCTATTCATGAGTCTTGGAGTCCTCTGAGAATGCAGATAAGGATCAACACTTCTCTGGCTACCTGGGGATTTGGAGAAACTTTCTCCCATCACTGGACGTGGAGTTCCTGGTGGCTGAGCATAAGGGTCTACTGAGTGTGACGGTGACTGTCTACGACTGGAAGGCTGTGGTTGAGATTGCTGTGGGTATTGCTCCACAACAGCAAGTCGAGGGTTAGATGAAGGCCGAGGAGTGCCAGGTGGCTGGGCATAAGGGTCAGACAAAGAACGAGGAGTACCATGAGACTGGCTGTAGGGGTCAGATACAGGTCGAGGAGTACCAGGGGGTTGAGCATAGGGGTCAGATAAAGATCGAGGAGTACCAGGGGGTTGGGCATAAGGGTCAGATACAGGTCGAGGAGTTCCAGGGGGTTGGGCATAAGGGTCAGGTAAAGATCGTGGAGTACCAGGGGCCTGAGCATAAGGGTCAGATACAGGTCGAGGAGTTCCAGGGGGTTGGGCATAAGGGTCAGATACAGGTCGAGGAGTTCCAGGAGGTTGGGCATAAGGGTCAGATACAGGTCGAGGAGTTCCAGGGGGTTGGGCATAAGGGTCAGGTAAAGGCCTAGGAGTACCAGGGGGTTGAGCATAAGGGTCAGGTGAAGGTCGAGGGGTACCAGGGGGTTGGG
>JAODJU010000081.1:5644975-5657770 GCA_026776725.1 Gnathonemus echidnorhynchus
CCACCCCCCCCCCCCCCCCCAGCATGCGACCTCAAGTGAACTCAAGCTACGATCGCGTGAACAAGCGTGACTGCAAAACGCTAGATGAATATGCTGCCGTCCGTTCTGGGAACACGTATTGACTGGAATTTGTACCCAAGGGCGACCCCTACTGGTGGACGCATTCTCATCATACCGAGGAGCTCAAGAAAATCAGTAAGTCATTTGTTTAACTGGTGGCTATGTTTCCACAGCTACCTCTGCTCTCATCCAGCTCCCCGTCGCGGGAGTGCTCGGACTGCGGGTCCGCCGGGGCCTGCAGCACCGCCACGCTGTTCTGGTTGATGATCCGCAGCTTCAGCTTGGGTTTCGATCGCCGGCGCCGCGGCCCGTGGCCCGCCAGGCTCTGCAGCTGGCACAGGCCCAGCTCGGTCAGGCACACGCCGTCTTGGGTGTACGTCCGGCCCGGCTCTGCAGACAGGCGGAACCCATGGTTATCCGGCAGCATGGGGGGGACGGGGGGTGGGGGGAGGGTGCATGAAATCAGAGCGCAGCTTTACCTAGCTCCTTGGTCTTGGTCATGATCTGCGGGGCGGGCAAGGGCTCCACCGGTTCGGTGACGGTCTGGGTCGCAGGCACGGGTGGGGGCAACAGCACTACAGAAGAGGTAAGGAACACCATAATGGAAGGGCATCTTCTCAGACTGGTGCCATTATATACCAGTGAGGCCTTCGGTTTGGCCCACAGATGGATGGTTCTGCACAAACCCAAAGACCTGCCTCCGCACTAAAATCGCCTACTATGAACCCAAGGTCAGAACCCAAGCCTACCTTGAGATGGGGCTGTCTGTGCCCTGCAGGTGCTACAGTCGAAGCTGCTGTCAGGTGCGTTCTCCAACTCCTCCTCAGAGTTCAGGCCTATACAGGAAGCGTGGGTCCACCTGGCCGGGGGGGTGTGGAGGTGCGGGAGGCGGGGTCAGAATGCAAGACGTTGCTTTTCAGCAGGAAGCGTTAACATGGGTGCAATAACACAATGTTATTGCTAAGTTTTGCTAATCGCAAAGGACCTCCCACAGAACACTAACTCCGCCCTTTGAAATATCACCGCCCAGCCTGGTTAACCCCTGCGGTATGTTCCTGCGACACGAGTCCTGCCCGTATGTTAATCCTGACACTTCTGCTGCACCCCGCCCACCTGTCACACTGGCGGCACTGGACGATGAGCTCGTCCTCGCAGTAGCTGCGGGCACAGAGTGGGCACGTGGCCAGGCTGGCGCAGGGGGCGCACTGTGTGTAGTTGTTCTGCCACTCGCAGCGCAGTCCCGGAGTCGTGGCGCCACACTGCGTACAGGAAACGCACCTGCGGGGAGGAAAAAAAAAATCATATTTACTGTACCGTGCCGAACTCTCTCAGCGCAATGACAGCATCTCACCGAAGCATAAACGAAATTTCAGAGTTTGTCTGGCCGGGCAAGGCATGCGATGCATGCGCGTGTCTGTGAGACCCACCACTTGCACTTCCAGCTGCCCTTGGGCACAGTCTGCAGGGGCGGGTCCAGGCAGTAGGTGTGGTAGCTGATGTCGCAGTCGTCACACAGCAGCAGGCGGCCCGGGTCTGTGGCCTGCCCACATGCTTCGCACACCGTGCACTCCAGGCAGCGCCATCCTTTGCTGAGCACCACCTTGGTGATCTGACGTGGGGGCAGATTGAACAGAACATGGATAGGAGAAAGAGACGTAGGGGGCGGGGCTAATGAAATGGGCAGAGGAGGATGTGACGTGGTGAGAAGGTGATCGAGGGGGCGGGGCTAATGAAATGGGCAGAGGAGGATGTGACGTGGTGAGAAGGTGATCGAGGGGGCGGGGCTAAAGAAACAGGATGATGTAAGGGGTGAAAGGGTAATCAAAGGGGTGGAGCTAGTGAAATTGGTGAAAGAGGATGATGTAAGTGGTAACAGGGCGATCGAGGAGGCGGGGCTAATGAACAAAATCTTAAAAATAATATCTGGGCGGAGTTAATGGAATGAAAGACGGGGATGGTCTAGGGAGGTCATTGTTAATATAAAATGAAGAAAGACAAAGGTTTTGTACCGCAGACATGCACGCGTGAGAAAACACTGGGTCATACTGCATCACCTCAGGCCGAGTCTGACCCACCAGAACCACTGGGTCCCAGCAGCACTTTAAAACGTCGTGATAATTAACTGCAGCATTTACAGATACTTGGCTCTTACTGCTGCAGCTCGACCAGGTCTAGGGCATGCAGAAAGGCCAAAAAAAAAAAATGCCATTCACTCATTCACTTTAGACCTGGTTACGACGCACGTCTTTCCCACAATAAAACTTTTAATAACGCAATTAAAAAAAGGCGCAGACTAACGTCAAGGCTCCAGTCCTCTGTATGAGCGACACAGAGAAATGACCTTTCTTCCGGGAAACGGGAAGCAGTTCAGCACACACACCGAAAGCGGGGAGAAGCGCTCAGACCCGCCCCCATCCAGCCGAATGCGCCTGTGCAGATACGAATCACATATCCTGCTCAGGAAAACAAAGGCATTAATAGTTATGCCGTAAGGTCGGCTCCTGTAATCCTTCATGAGACGCCCAGCCCATGACTGGCTACCCGAGCCTGGAAACACTGTGTTTACGGTAAGCGGCAGCGTTAATTGATATAGATCAGCGGTGCTCTTGAGCTGAGCCTCGTGGTTTGGGTTTCGTTGGGCCTTTTAATCCACTTACGCGCTCCGCATCACTTCAAAGCGCCCTTAAAGCTAACGCGGTGCACCTTGCGGGGGCGGCGCCCAGGTGCGCCTCACGAAAAGCTCGCCTCACGCCTCCAGAGCTTAAAGACACAGCCTTTGTGCCTGCGATTGTGCGATAATAATGTTATTAAATCGTTCTTTTTCCGAAGCGACTCATCCGGCTTACGTTTTAGTCGTGCGCACAGCCGGATAATTAGCAAAGCCATCGGCGTTAAGCGCCTCGTTGGAGGGCACGTTGGCACCGCACGGCCTGCTGGGAAGTGACCGCTCAGGTCTCACTGCGTGATGGAGGGATGGCGGGAGGTGGGGGGAGGGGGTGCTGTCATACCTTGATGTTGACACAGAAGGGGTGGTAGCACTGGCCACACTGGGCACAGGCCAGTAGCCGGCCCTCGGCACCCTGCCCGAAACTACCGCAGACCACGCACATGTCCTGCAAGAGGGCAGAGGGGTTGGGGTTAGGGTTAGGAGACAGACACACATACACACACGTACATCTGCACGCAGCAGGACACGATGTTCTGAAGAAAAACACTGATACAGAATCAGACCCCAGCAGGCTGTGAACAACAGGCCCCAAGGCAGGACTTAGACTGCGAGGGAGCAAAACCACTTACAGGAAGGAGGACATAGACTGCAGAGGATACTACATTAGATATAAACACTATATCCCCTCCCCGTGGTCGTCGATTCACCTGTAAAACTGCCACCCACTCCCTCCCCCAGGCACTGGCTCATCACCCCCCCCCATGCCGCCTCCAAGAATCACGGCCCCTCGGGCACCAAAATGAAAGGGACTTAGGAAGGGGACACCCACCTGCTTGAGGGTGAAGCCGTCGCTGCTGGAGAACATGACCATGGTGCTGTGCATGGCGGTCTCCTCCTCCTCCTTCACCAGGTACGGCGTCTCCGGGATGCTCACCTGGGCCCGCAGAGAGCCGCGTCACCAGCAGGGGGCATGCGAACGCGTCAGTTCTCATACAGCGGTAACAACGCTAGGCTAACAGCGACGTGCCATTAATGTTCAACCGAGTGCCGCTACCTCCCAATGGAACTTACTTAACCCTATTATTCATTAATACCCCCCCCCCCAATCCGGTAATTAATAACGAGGCCTAAGACTTTTAACAAAACGTAACACTACTGATGAAGAACCATGGTGCTGGATTCAACAGGAAGTGAGTTGACACTGCTGATGATTGACAGCACTTTAAGTCCCGCCCACTTCATTCACCCCTAGTTACGCAAGGGCAGCATGTCAGCCGACGTGGCCGTAAAATGACACCCTGGAGAAGCTGAGGAGACTTACCCCTGGAGCCACGATGGGGGCAACGCCATTCTTCAGCTTGGAGCGGCCCCGGCCTCCTCTCCCGGACAGGCCCGACCCCCGAGGCCTCCTCTTCCCCGGGAAGCCGGAGCCTCGTCCCTGTGGGGAGTGAAATGTCCAGCGTTTCTGGGTGACACCACCATGTCCCATCCCTGCTTCCCAAAACTGAGGCGCTCACCTTCACGTAAGACCTTATGAATAAGCACCTTCATCATAACATACCAAACAGTACATATTAATAGACATTCTCTTGCACTTTTATATGATACTTTTGTATGATTACACCTTTTGCAATGTATGTAGTTATTTTTAAACATTTATACAGTCCCCTGTTTAAACCTTCAGCAGACGCACACTCCCACGTACATACATCATCTTTTTTTTTTTATCCTTTATCTTCATACTCGTATCCTACTTGCATTGTATTCTATTCGTATTACATGTGTAGTTTTTATGCTGTTTTGTTGTATATCGTTTTTCTTGCAATACATTGTATTCTTTATTCTTGGTATTTATAGAGTAAATTCGGAGCCAAACACCTGGATAATTCACATGACCCTGCAGGCTTGACCTTTAGGCTCTTATATAAGAGCTGAGTGTGAAAAAATTAAATCAGTTTGGGGCATTTTGACAAGGTGTTTAAAGTAACGACCCCCTAAGATTCATCCCTTGCAACGACAGAGTTTTCCGGATCACCGTCTACATCAAACCCTGCATTATCCTGAAAACCCAACACCACTGTGCTTAAGCGCCTAGCTTGCATGTTGTCCGGAAGAGATCCGGTTACGGCAAACACGAGCGGAACAATACGGGAAAGAATCAGAGGCTATCACAACAAACACTGGGAAAACAAACAAACCCGTTTGTATGGTCATGCAGAAAAAGGGCAACTAAATGTTTAAAGCGTTCCCCCTCAACCTGGTGGCCGATTTCACGACAGGCGAGAGCTTTTCGGGGCTGTGAATACGATAGCTCTCCTGCTCGCTCTCCCCTGAAATTCAAACTCCTAAAAGTCCTCGGAATGAGCCTATCAAATCGCAGAACAAAGGAGCGTTCAACAAAAGGACCTACGGTGCCTCTGTGGGCCACATTCATACCGGGGAATTAAAGCGTTATTGAGATCACAATTGATTCATAACAGCCAAACAAAGGCCTGTTTGCTCGGGGGATGAATGATCGCTCGGTTTTGGCGATGCGACGCACCCCCAACCACCCCTGCGGCCCCACCCCCTCACAAAATGGCAGGTCGATTACCCAACAGAACACCCCGGGCCACATCTCCAGAAGCTCCGAGTGACAAGGTGACCACCATCACTCTACATGTGATCCGACCGGGCCAGACATTGTACAGCCTCTCCGGAACATTCCGTAGGTGGGCCGCTCTTGGTGGCTGATCTGACACACAGGTTTATTTACACATGGGTGAGAGTCCTCTGTTAATGGAGGTTCGTCCTGGATCCATGCTGTCAGATGCTAATAACCAGCAAGTGGACACGACGGGGAAGCTAGCATGGTAAAGCCGGTGGGCACCCTTCCAGCTAAATGTCCCCTGTCACACGCTCACTTACGGCAGAGTGCCCGGATTCACTCACAAAGGGCCCCTGGGCCACTTAAACAAGCTGGAATGAATATTTAGTCTGCACAGCAAGATGGGTAATGAGGGGGCAGTATTTTGGATAATGGCTGTAATTCTGAATATCCTCTGCCCCCTTGGTGAGCCATTTATGGGCTACCATTACGGGCCATCAAGCCCGACATGTCACGGCACATCAGCAGAGTATGGGCTACCATTACGGGCCATCAGGCCGGACACACCACGTCACATCAGCAGAGTATGGGCTACCATTATGGGCCATCAGGCCGGACACGTCACAGCACATCAGCAGAGTATGGGCTACCATTATGGGCCATCAGGCCGAACAAGTCACGGCACATCAGCAGAGTATGTGCTACCATTACGGGCCATCAGTCCGGACATGTCACATCACATCAGCAGAGTATGGGCTACCATTAAGAGCCATCAGGCCGGACACTCCATGTCACATCAGCAGATTATGGGCTACCATTACGGGCCATCAAGCCGGACACGTCACGTCACATCAGCAGAGCCGAGGTCTCAGTCATCAGCCGTTTCCGGGATGTACACCTCGTCAGAACTGGCTTGCATGAACCAGAACCCGCCCACCCATCCTTCCAGCATCGTGAGGGCACCACCACCCCCCCAACCCCCCGGCCAGCCATTTACCACTCTGATGCTCCAGGGAGGCGAGCCAGGACCCTGCCTCGTCTTTGGGGTGTCCCACCCGTCCGAGCGGTCCGGGGACCACGACGGTGAGCTCACACTGCCATAGGTGCTCCATACTCCCTACGGCACAGCGGATGAGAGAATGGGGAGGAGGGATGAAGCCAGACAAAATGAACAGCCAACACGGGGGGAAGGGGGGGGGCTAAGTGGGACAAACCAAGATCAAAAGGAGGGGGGGTAGTAAATTAGTACACAAAACAAGCAATGCAGCAATGACTGTAGTGCAATACAGAATAATCATGCAAAATCGAGGTCATCATACATGCACGAGGTACATATAAAAGTGGGTGGGACTTCACAATTGCCCAGCCAATAAGATGACAGCTCATGTCGCTGATCTGATTAGTAGGTAGGGAGCCTCATTCCCATGTAAGATGCCAGGTCCTCCAGCACAGGTTTCACAGCACATCTCAAACAACATCATGAAAATAAAATAACGTTAATGACAACCATGCGATGGACATGTATGGATGGATTTGGTAGAGGGAATAAACGCATCACAAAATGAAGCTCATCTTTTAAATCCATTTAAAGACATGAATAAAATGGCTGTGGGACGTATTTGATTTCTAAATATCTGTATTATCGACATGGCTGAGTAACACATGGGGACACAGATGCAAGGCCATGGGAAAGAGGGTGGGGCCAAGCTTTTAAAGGGGCAGGTGAGGGTGCCGCAGCACCGTCGCGGAGAGCAGGGAGAGCCGCGGCCGCGCGTGTGCAGCGAGGACATGCGTGGGGGTGAGGACAGAAACAGAGCTGAAGGAACGCAACGTCGCGTAGGCTATGCTGGACAGTTCCGGACACTCTCCTGGAAGCCCATCCCCAGCTTCCCTCGTCTGCCGACATTGCCAGGGATCCGCTTGTTTCTCGCATCTCGGTTGCTACGGTTACGACACTCCAGGAAGGCGGAGCTTCTGGTTCTGTCGCAGGACCCACAAACCCGCCGACGCTAATGGCAATGGGGGCGGGGCCTTTGGCTTAGTGGCGAGGGCGGTGTTTAGCAAACAGACGCCACGCCAACCACAGCCCAAGTGGGGAGACACATTATACTCCTGCAGGCACCCGGCTAATGACAGGAGGGTCTTAGTCCAATCCGGACACAGACCTACCACAGATACACATGACGGACGCGTTAACACATGTCACTCCATTAGCTATTTGGAAGCAAGATACCTCACTCACACAGAAAGACCGAAACACATATATTCACTCACTTACCGACGTGCATACACACACACACGCTCAGTCACTCACTCACAGACACACACACTCACACACTCACTCACAGACAGAGACAGACACACACACAGAAACAGAGTTATCTGGAGCCATTTTTTTCACCAATCAGCTTCTCTGACTCAAACTCCGTCACGTCAATGGAACCCGGGTCTCTGATTGCTTTACGTTGTTTATCAGCAACACGGCATCTCAAACTGACCTGAAATTCCCAGCAGCCTATGAACCACAACTATAATGCCACTTAACACCGTAAAATTTGAATAAAAATGCAAGATTTAGTGGTATAAGAACTCAGAGTAGGTGTCAGTCACACCAGCAAATAATATTGTCCATGAAAGGACGTCTTCGCTCTCCTAGGTTACAGAACCAAAGGGACGGATGCGCTTTGCACACTCTGGCAAAGCTGTCCTACTTTAATTAATGATTAATTTCATACTGACAAAATCAAAACAACAGAAAAATATTATAACTACTGATGCCATCTACAGAGGCTTCGTTAGCCTGGGAATGCCAATCAGCGTGGGGCGTGAAGGCCTCGCTGCCCCCCCCCCCCCCAAATCCAGGGCTTGGTAAACGGGCCACCTACCTGCTTCGCCCGTGGTCTTCCAGGGGAGAACTTCCTCTTGGAGATGGCGGGCTTCCCCATGCCGATTTTAGGCGTCATCGAGATGAAGGTGGTCGAAGGTATGGCATGCTCGAGCGGGGTGGGGGCGGTCTGGCTGGGAGGGGGCTCCCTGGGGGAGGCCTCCGCAGGCGGTGGGGACAGAGCCACCTTGGCAGGACTTCCCGATGCCGCCTCTGCTACGAACGGCCTCAAAGGCGTGTCCTCAGCAGGGGGGCTGAAATCGGAGCGGGCCGCCTCGCTGGCGGGAGCACAGTCCGCCTCTGAGGGAGGACTGGGCTCTGAGCCAGGAGGGGCCTCATCTGCGGACCCCGACGCTATCCGGACACCAGTCTCCGGTGGCGGTGGCCCTTCGCCCCCGGAATCGGCCGCTTGGTCTATTCCAGACATTCTAGAATGTTCCGTGGGAGAGACCTCCATTGTTTCCTCCACAATCAAGTTAGTCTCTTTGGTAGGAGAGTCTAGAGCCTTTTCGGCGGCCCCTGCCGTCTGCTCGGCCTCCTGGGGTGGGACGCCCACGTCCTCGGTGGGACAATCCATGGGCTCCGCTGGTTCCGAGGCTCCCGCCGTGGTGTCGGGGCACTCGTCCTTGCGGGTCGACGAGGGGCTCGCTGCCGCCGGCTCCACGGAAACCACATCCGGCGCCGGTGACGTCGGGACCTCTGGGGCGTCGATCTCCGGGGCCAGAAGAACGGCTGAAGGAGGAATGAGACGCGGCAGCGAGCGTCAGCCGCACTGAGACCCAGGCGACTTGCGAAAATGCTCACATCGGGAAACTGTGACCCCCCCGCAGCTCACCGTGACGCACACCTGGGGCCTCCTCCTCCGGGTCTCCTCCATCAGCCGCCCCGTCCGCCACACGCTCCTCCGCGGCCTCACCGCCGACATCTGCAGCTGGGGGAGCAACGTCGTCAGAAAGCGCGGTCACACGATACTGCCGGTGAAGTAAGTCAGCGCGGACGTGTAAATTAATTCGATTAAGAAAGAAATAACCTGAATTAAAATTTATAGAAGTGGCAGGGTGTGTGTGAATTAAATGTAAATGGGGGAGAAGGAAAGGGCTGTTAGCCTGTTTCAGCAGGAAGTGGCATTAATGCGGCTGACGTGCACACCCACGTTTAAAAGCGCAGTGACCGTGCTCAGGGACGGCCATCTTTAATTTATGAACCCCACTGCGCCCCCCCCCACCAGAAACTGCAAAGAAAAATCAACAACAACATATACATCTCCAGCGAAATGCTTCAAAAACCCCGTAACGGACGTGATGAATTAATTAACAATAACCAATAAGTCCCCCAGGTGAAGATAATTATCCGTTTCTCACAATAAACATTTCCTCCACGCGCTAAATCCTTCCCTAAGGTGACTCAGACCACGGTGCGCTGAGGCAGCTTGCGGCGGACGAACAAATCATTATTTTTCCGAATCACAGGTTCTAACATCCCTGTGACGTGTGCGTGCTAACGCCTCCCACAGGAGAACGTCAGAAGCTGTGTCTGACAGCCTTGTTGACTTAGGCTGAGAGGCCCACACACAGCTACGTGTTTGATTTTAGTCACAGGAAGCAGACTGGGCAGGCCTCCTACGTGGGCAGGCCTCCACGAACCCTCCATAATCCCTCACACCTGGACCGTCACCGCGGTGTCGCCGAGTAAATTTGCACCCCCTGTCCATCCGCTATGACGGAGTCATGGGTGGGTGACCATGCTCCTGGAATTAAAGGCAATCCCCTTTCTGGACTCGAGGGTGGGGGTCAACTTCTGCTCCGCCTTCCCGCAGACTGCCTCCTGCTAGCTGTGATTTACCCCGCACGCCTGAGCGAGGTGTTACCATGGCGATGCAGGTCTAAAACGCTGCTGATCCTGGAAGGGGGAGGGAGGGGTCTGATAAAAAAAAAAAAAAAAACACCCCCCCCCAGCTCGGGTACTCCTCCGGGAAAATAAACGAGGGCTGACAAGGTGATAAATGTAATCCCGCAGAAGTAAAGGTCAAACGGCCGCAGAGGCCGCCGAGTGCCCATGTCCAGTGGGTCCCCACTCTACCAGCTCAGGAACTCACTCTACCAGGCCTGCCACGCATTAATGTCCGTGGGCTGCCCCCTCGATAACCTCATGCGAATCTCACATGAATAAAACTGTTTCACTGCGTCTGCAGGTAACCTGAAAGACGGACTCAAACGAAAATAAGAAATTTTGATTCCAAGATGTGATAAATAACTGAGAGGGAGGGTGGGGGAGAGGAACACGGTCGCGCCCCCGGTGGGGGCTGGCTTTCAGACGGACAGGGGCCGCATTTCGGCTTGTCGCAGTGCGAGTCTCTGTGAGATCGCGCCTGTGAGATTACATTACTGGCTGCGGGGCAAACATGAAGTCAGGCCCAGAGCTGGTACAGGCAGACCGGGCCGGCAAAGGATGGGCGCTGCGGCATCACAAATGTCGGGTGCAAAATGACGATAGTGAACATCCAGTGAGGGGGTCGGTGCGGGGGCGGGGGTCCAGCAGGGTGCAATCTGAATAGCTTCACGCCTCCCTCAAAGACCATGGTGGCTGCAGACATTCCGCTGAAGCTGAACAAAGCAGCTCTGCTCTTTTTTTTTGGGGGGGGGGGGGGGGGGGCAGGTAACGAGCACAGACCCGACCCACCAGCCATGTGCTGTGTTTATCACAGCTACTCCGTGTTCAGTGACACGTGAACCTTCATTTATTCCAGTTAACTAAAGGATGTTCATGACCGTCCAGATGCAGGGGGTGAAGGTGCCCCAGGCCCTTCCCTGCACCAGCTCCACGTTCCCCCCCCCACCTCAGTTAGCACACTGGCTCAGCAAGATCTCAGTATATATGGATTTAGATGCGGCTACTTTCCGCAGATGATCCTCCGTCTCCTGCGAGATACAGATCGGCCCCGTGTGTGCGTGTGTACTTGTGCGCGCGTGTGTGTGCTGTTCAGTTCCCCCCCCCACTCCCCATGGGAAAAAAAAACACTCCGCAGAGGATTCGACAAAAACGTAAGCCGGAGCCACCAAGATGAGATAAAGCCCGAGGTGGCTGAAGCGCCGTTCTGGTGAGGAGTGACGGTGGAGAGTGCCCCGTGGCACACGGCCCGCTGGGGCCCCGTTACTCTCTGACGCCCGCTGCTCCTGGCCGTTTACCCGCGGAGCTGGAGGGGCGTCCACCACTTGCACTTTTGTGCAAGCCCTCGTGTGTGAAATACGCACAACAGAGGCGGTGCGCAAGTCTCTATCCAGAAAGAAATTTTGCAGGGGGTCTGGCAACACTACCGACAGCCCCCCCCCCCCCCCCCCCCTCTGCCGACCAGGGGGCTGAAGCAAATTTCGAGGGGGTTTCAAACCCGTAATTTTACGACCGGTTCAAACCTGTCATTTTACTACTTCGCAACATGCCTGGTGGTGTGTGATACAGTGGGTTAGGACTCTAAGGTCACCAGAGAGTCACTGGTTCTACTCCCAGGGCCGGGTGGACTAATGTTACTGTTGGACCCCTGAGCAAGACCCTTAACCCCCAGCTCCGGGGACGCTGCACGCTGGCCGACCCTGTGCTGGGACCCCCAAGCTTGCTCTGTCTTGCATATGTGTCTGTGTGCCTCAAGCGAGGCAGGATAGAAGAAAGGAGAATATCCCCATGGGGGTTAATAAAGTATCACTATTCTGTTCGGGTGTATGTGTGTGTGCATTTTGTGAAAGCAGGTGGAGAGTTGTGGACAGGCTCTATGCCCGCCCCCCCCCCAGCAGGAATGAAACAATAGCGGGGGTCGCTAAACCATCTCCAAAGTGCCCGGCTGGCCGTGGATCGATCTGTCGCCTCTGGGTGTGTTCGGGCCGAGGGACGCTAACGACAGGGATCACAGCGCCTGAAATCACTTCAAACAACAATGTCCGTTCCAGGGAGCAGCCCGGAGGAGCTTCAATTACTCAGAAGGAAGATGGATTTTCTTCTCGTTTTTTCTCCCCCCCCCCCCCGCTTTTTGCACCATCTGGTTCTGGGTGCTCGAGAGACCTATTACTCCTCACGAGGCATTTCGGAAAACCCACGGCGCTCCGGTCTGATCAACACGACCGTGAGACGCTCCTTGTCGTCAAAACAAACATGAACCTATCAAATGCCAGTTAAGCTGTCGATCTGATCCTCAATTAGGGCCCGATGAGCCGGGAGCCCTCCAGTGCTGGGGTAAAGCCGCCACCCCGAGCGGAGATCCCAGTAAGTCCACAGAAATATGGTACCTGTTACTGGGAGTCTGGGAGAAGCTGGAGTCAGATTTAATGCTTCTGTCATTTCGGGAAGTGGATCCAAATTCGAGCCGGCATTTGATATTTCGGGGCTAAGCACTGTGAATAATCATTCTTCACACACGTCCCGGCGCCGGCCAAAAAGCTCTTAATTTGCAAAGCAGAAAATGAAATGCAGGCAGGGAAGGAGGATCCCGCGCCAGTGAAACCGCAGGAGTGTTTACAGCAAGCCGCGCGCGGACCCCTGCTAATTCTGGGAGTTTTCATCGCAATAAAAATTTCGAGGTTGGCACGGAGCAAAGACTCTCAGATTTCT
>JAODJU010000081.1:5666272-5678715 GCA_026776725.1 Gnathonemus echidnorhynchus
CTGGCGCTGGTCCAGCCCCGCTGACCAATCGCACGCCTCCAGCGCAGCAGCAATGTGCTGATTGGCCGCCTGCCAGCACCGTACTCTGTGCCCATTACATCACCGGACCCCCCTCGGGGGGAGGCGATTGGCTGTGCTGAGCCAAAAGAAATGAGTGTGGGGCCCAAAAAGATGACGGAGCACCTCTGGGAGGGGCCTCTCTTACAACGCTCACGTGTCAATCGTGCGCCATCCGGGCCAAAAACAATATTAAAAGCAAAAAATGTTGATTGCTTTTCTTGACGAAACCAGTAACAGTTCGGCCATTTCAATAAATGTAAAAACTAAATTTTAAATGACACAAACTACAGTGAGCTCCAAGACATGAGTTTAGACATAAAATTCCTGCCAGTAAGAACAATAAAAACCGAAAAACTACATTAAAATTTTATTACTCAATTAATGACCGTTTCTGAGATGGAAAAAAAGAGAACAGCTATATTCACAGAAACCATCATCTCTAAATGTGACCTAACTCTCGGCTCCCAGTGTCCCCTCCCCCACACCGGGAGGTTTGGACTGTTCCATCAGAGATGCTACGGAATATACAGACTGGACTGTTCCACTCAGGAGAGGGGGAGCACACACTGCTTCACATACAGGGAACGGGTATCATTTTCACCATCCCCGACAACAGTCCCCGTCTGCCCTCTGTCAAACTCCAGCACAATATGAAGACATAATTACCCCGGTCTGGCACTGAGCAGCTATTAACCGGCAAAAAAATAAAATAAAACCAGCACGCACGGAATTATTTAATCAAACAAAAAGGCAAATTATTTTGGGCCCGGGGGTGGATGAGGCTAACCGGTTACACGGCATTACACAATACACGCCGGTGCTTCAGCAGAGAGCTGATTAGATCAGGGCGCTTAATTGCTTTCCTAGAAAACGAGGCTGTCTGGGTGAATTATATCGGACTCCCCCGCACAGGTTACAGTGGTCCGTTCCATCCGTCGGGAGCTTCTGAACAGGATCCCCGGCCCTAGACACCTTAAGGGTATTTCATAGATTAGCATCCTGCCCGCTGCTGCTCTTTCAGTCTGGAGGAAGGTCTTTCACAGAGGACGTCACGCTTACCTCGCAGGGGTCTGCTCCTGGTCTCGCTGCCCACCACTCCCTCCGGGATCGGCCTGGGGAATCTGTCCCGGTCCAAACCACCTCAGCTCGCCCTGCCCCAGGAGGCTGCGTGCCCCGCAGTGACACAAGGCGCACAGCTGCTCGCTGTAGGGGAATCAGCATCAGGCTCAGTGCCAGTTTAGCTACCCCTAGTGGTGAGCCCATTCAAGCCTTCCGACAGAATTTCGTTGGGGTTTTTTTTGGTCTGCTTAACTGATCTGTTAAATTGGATCCAATGCCGCAGCCATACTGTGACAGTAAAGGTCTACTAGCACGTAAAGCGGACCAAATCGGACCAATTAAGATAACTGATAAGCTCTGCCGGTCTCGGATGGCATTATTCCCAGGGCTGAAGGGTTAACACCCCCAGATATTTAACTGAAACTGAACTCAATGCTTCACACGTCCACTCGCGCACACACACAGCGACACAAAAAAGGTAAACACGGGCCCTGGCATTCGCTCGCCGCCACCCGGCCCCCCCTCCCCGCATCATAATGCCGATTCACCTGCTTACGGTTAAGAAGATAAGAATGGGGGGGTCTGAGACCGGCGACCACACCAAATATACACAGTATCTTAGCAGCCCCAAAGCTCAGCTGCGCGGTAAATGAACCTTCCGGAATATGTGCTGGATGTAGTCAGCTGCAGACACGTGACTGGCTGTTTGGATGACCATCCTGGACGTCCCAGTGCAGATCATCAGGGTGCTTTCTCTATCCCATGAGTCACCGCCAGTCATCCCCCACCACCACCCCCCCACACAGTGGACCTCGGCCTCGTGTCGCTGATGGGAGTTCAGCCCTCAGGGACCCACCCCCCCACCTTGCAATACGCTTCAGGAGGTGGAGTGACGGGACACTGTTAATTGCTCGACGTAAATTTGAAGCGCAAGGATTTGGGAAATTAAAAAAAAGGGTTACTATCCCATCCACAGTCCACTTCTGTTTTACTGAGAAGAAACGGCACTTAAGGACAGCCAGACGGACAGGGGGCTGTAAATATTTATCAGACGGCCAACTGCAAAATGAGGGTCTTTAATAAATTCTCACGCATTAAACCCGGGGGGGGGGGGGGGCTGTCACAGAGATGGATTACAGGCCCTCTCAGAGAGTGGCGTGTCCCGTTTCTTTGTTGGGGTGGGCTGTAGGGTCCCCCCCACACGCGTGTGTTTTACTGCACGGACGATGCCGCTCCTCTACACTGCGCCCCTTTGACGCGGCACATCTGCGGCCGGCCTCTTTTGGCTCATGGCGTCTCTTTACCCAGAATTCATAGCTGTCGCCCTGGCCCCTCCCCCCCCCCCCCATCCTCACCCACCGGACCACAAGCACACGCAGGCACACGGGGACTAGGCACGGCAGCTCGCCCGAGGACAGACACATGACCGCCCCCATGTGCACACGCGACCACACACACACTGATACGGGAGGAAAAGAAACCGCAGATATAACTTCCTCTTTTTGGCCCTGGGCCCCTGACACCCACCCACACACATGCACACACACACACTGAGACACACGCGCACGCACGCACATGTCAGGTATACCTGTCCTTATGGGGACCGCTCATTCACTTCTATGGGAAAAATGCTAATGCTAACTATGACAACCTTAACCCCTACCCTGCCCTAACCATAACCATAAGTAACCAATTAAGTAACCAGTTTGTAGTTTTTTCATAGCAGTTACTGAGTTTTCCCTTATGAGAAAAGAAAAATGGATATTTATCACATCATGGGGACACTGTGTCCCCATAAGGATAGGTAAACCCACTCACACACACACACACACACACACCATGTCAGAGTCTCTAACCTCCCCCTGGCCTCTGATGCAGCTGATTCTGCCCAGGGCTCTGGCTCCGGATGCTGGGCCGGCGTGGACGGCGAGATGGCTGGTTCTCCGGAACCTTCCGTGGGCTGGCCTCCCTCGCTCACCTCCTGCGGCTCCTTCGTTTCTGTAGGGAGGAGTAAACGCCTCAGGTTGACCATCTCGGACACCCCCCCAGCCCACATTTCCACAAGCCAGCCCTGCGGCTCCCTCACGGTACTGAAACCGGAAACGCACGAATAAATTCTTCCCTATTTAGATGGTTAGGGGAAACAGAGAGCTTCTACAGCACAGGCACCTGTGGGGGAGAAGTAATGCCGTTTGCTTCAAATGCTACCTCTGTCTGCGAGTTTAAATAGACCGTGTGATGGGTCACAGTGACATCACGTCTGGGTCACACTGATGACAATCGTAATCGGGAAGAGGCTGCGCGAAACCCCAGCCTGCCTGCAGAGGGCGCTACATGCAAGGCCGCGAGCAACAGCAGGTTGGGGGCCTGGACTCTGAGGGTGTTTCTCAACAAGAATGAGACCAATCCTATGATTCGCTGCGCCCCAAGATCGTTCTTGGAAGGAAATTTAGCAAGACCACAAGTACAATCTTTGCAATTCCTGGTATTGAGATTCACCTCTAATCTCACAAAGGGGTCCAGCTGTTGTACCCTGAAACACCCTCCAGCACTCAATGGGAGCTGCTCTGCTCCATCGCACCCAGGACGTCAGGCTACTCGAAGGAGGGACGGTGCACAGCCGCCTCATTTTGATTCACCCTTTCCGGGGCAGATACTGGGGTCCTGACAAGAGTGCAGCCAAAGAGTCTCCAGTGGAAACTCCCATCTTCGGGTCCCGGCACGTTTCACCAGAGCTCCGGCAATCGCTGATCACTGAAGTCCCCAGGCAACCCTACGGTCATGCTCTGTGTCGGCAGGCCCATCTGTCACCAGCTAAAGACCCTCTGCCAGAGGCGGGGGGGGGGGGGGGTGTAAACAGGGCCTGCTAACAGGGGGGGTCAGTGCTCAGAGGCAGACCGCTCAGGAGAGCTCAGAGTCACCTGTCTAAGGAGTCCCATTATCTGACAGTCACTGCAGGCCTGGGAACAAAAATCCATCCATCCATCTTCCCACGACCTCCTGTTCCAGGCAGTATAGTCCATACACCATAGCAGATAATAGGCATTTAGGAAACTTCAGTTTAAACACGTCGTTTTGGGCTGCAACGCACGTGCAGTCGGGATAGGAATCAAACCTGGGATGCTATAGACAAGGGACAGCAGCGATACGTCCCGCTCCACCACGCGAGCCCCCTGACAGACAGGGCAGTCTTGTGTGCCAAACCCCTGTCAAAACCCCTCTTTAACAGGAAGGCCCACGTCAGGCACGTAAATAAAATGCCCGGGGCCGGGCTCCGCAGGGCCTTCCCGAGAAGGGATCCGTCATCCGGTGGTGACCCCAGTCCCACCGCCGCTGTGAGAATAAACAGCCTGAGCATAGAGGTCCGGAGAATGCAAATCAGCGCCCCCCACCCCCGCAGGGGTGTGAGTGGAAAGAAACCAACAGAGCGAACGTCGCGACGCTCCTGGCTGCTGCGTGCTGAGGAGCCAGCAGAATGAGGATAGACGGATGGAAATGGACGAAGCACTGCTTCCACGAGCCGGCCAGTGCAGTGAGGGCTTCCTACGGTCACACGGGGAGACCGTGGGGTGCCCCCTGCTGGAGGAAATTGCACCAGAACGTGGAGTCATGTGACCCCCCCCCCCCCTTCTGAACAGCACTGACCTTGCACCAGCACCTCCGAGTCCCATCTCGGGCCTGCACTCTCACACATTAAAGATTAAACCGGGGGAATGGTGGAACCCCACCGACATCGACCACATCCAGTTCCCGTTTACTGAAAAGCCGTCTCCGGGAAAGAACCTCCCCATTTTTTTGATATGCGGCGGACAAACAGAGGATGTGTAGGGAGAGAACGGACTGAAGGACGTTGGTTCACATAGACAAGCCAATGCAATCTGAGAGCCTGAATACAGAGCAGCTCTGCAGCATATGATAAAAACTGCCGATCTCACTCCAAAAAGGAAGTCCCTCGCAAACGATCTGATGCAAAAGGAGCTGCCCCCATGCCACTGGCTGACCTGGACTTCCATGCAGGATGAACAGCCAATCAAGAGAAAACAAGCTCATGTCCCACCCACCCAGCCAGCAACCTAAATATCCACTTTAAGGAGGTACCAATAATGAAGAAAAACTTACCCATCTGCTGAGGGCTCTCGGATTCCGCCGCCTCAGCCCCGTCCATGCTGTCCTCATCTTCACCCGCCGCCTTTCCTCGGCTGCGGGGCCTGAAAATTATGAGAGCAATACATGATGCCTCCATTCTCCTCATAAGCACTGCTTTAACTATTGTTGATGTAGGGTGGAGCCTACGACATCAGAAGGGAGGGGCACGGGGCCAGGATGAGCGGAGCCTATGACATCAGAAGGGAGGGGCATGGGGGCTGGGCGGAGCCTATGACATCAGAAGGGAGGGGCTTGGGGGCCGTGCTGGGTGGAGCCTACGACATCAGAAAGGAGGGGCACGAGAGCCGGGCTGGGCGGAACCTATGACATCAGAAGGGAGGGGCACGGGGGCTGGGCTGGGCGGAGCCTATGACATCAGAAGGGAGGGGCACGTGGGCCGGGCTGGGCGGAGCCTATGACATCAGAAGGGAGGGGCACTGGGGCCAGGACGGGCGGAGCATAGAGAATCAGCAGGGAGGGGAACATAGCTGTGATGGGGGAACCCTTATAGCAGGGAGAGGCACAGGGCCTGGATGGGCAAAGCCGACAGCATCAGCAGGGCGGAGCATTAAAGGTTTTATTTATAATTAAGAAGGGAAGACGTATCACTGTTTGGCCCTTGAGCAAGGCCCTCATAAGACAGCAATATGAGATATGGCAAAACCAAAGATATCCTATGTGGCATATAGAAGTATCATTATCAGCACTCAACAAACAAAAAGGCTTTCAGGGGTCAAGAGAGGGCATGGTCATGCACACAAATTATCGGCAATTAGCCGACTGTATATTCACAGTAAATCACCGTTAATCATAAATACACTTTGTCTGGCTTAATCACGGATTCAGTCACCGGTTGGGAGTCAATGAACGGACAATGACCTTCAGAAGAATCGACCTTCTGCCCTATATACACAGGCTTTAAGAACGTGTGGGCGACGAACCGGTTAAACTGATCATCTGGATCAGCCTTCATGATACGCGACAGAACCCTTCAGTGATCAGGCCTTCTCGCCACGTTCACAGCATTTTCTTCACGCTAGCTGTCTGCTCTCCATCACAGCGATGCCACCCAGCCATCATCAGGAATGTGCAGCCATTTGCACGTGAGGGACAGAATTGTCCAGTATGTCAACCCCTATTCCCAAAGCCACTCAAATGAAGACCTTTACTCTAACCCTTCACGTACTTGTGGCTTAAGCTGTTCTCCAGATCGTTGCTGAAGGCACCTAAAAAATTAAGTTTATGCTGGTTCTCTTCCGGCTGGTTGTCGTAGGGTTTTGGTTATCATGGTTTAAGGTGCCCGAAGCATAGCTGGGAGCTTTCGGACTTGGACTCCGTTTCCCAGACTCTCTCCGTGGCCCCAGGCTTGGTGGCCCTCCATTTTTGGAGTCCACCTTCTCCTGCCCTCGCTCGTATCCTGACGGGTCACTCTGCCACCGCAGGGTCGAGTCCAGTCACCCCCTCATCCGCTCCGATGATGTCAACGCGGCAACCAGGCCATCTCTCCTATACACCGGCAGCCAATAGTGCAAGAGTTGCCCGCAGCCAGTACTTGGCCGCCTGTTGCCATAGTAACATCATCTCGTGTCTTGCAACTGACGCCAAACCTCCAGAACAGCAAAGTAGATTTTTTTCAAGAGCAGATGGAAAAGTAGTGCTTTGGACCAATTTCTTAAATCCGTTTACTTTTAATGTGCGCTGTTATTTTAAATACGAGCTAATTTTCACAAAATACGAATCAAATAAAACCAAATAAAGACAAACATTCACATGAAAAGGGAAAAACGGGAAAATAGCCATTTCTGACAGACTGTGAGAATAAAATCGTGATTGGCTGATGGAGACTGACCCTTGACCTTAGAGCGATAGCTCCAATCGTGATTGGCTGATGGAGACTGACCCTTGACCTTAGAGCGATAGCTCCAATCGTGATTGGCTGATGGAGACTGACCCTTGACCTCGAGCTCCTTGGCTCCTAGATTTGAGTTTCATTTATGGCAGCATCAAAACCGGAGGGACAACAAGAAGGTAAAATTCATACATCACCACACAACTTTATTTCCGAAGCAGAGAAGAGACCCAAACAGTTTTCATGGAGCTGTGTAGCTTTGCTCAGTACGGCAGCCAATGCGCTTGGGACCGTTGGTGCATAAACTCAGCGCCTCTCGCAATCTCAGCTGCCTTCCCCCCCCCAGATGCTGGGAGGTCTCCTCTCAGTTGTGTTTCCCTCCTTTGCTCCAGCTGTCTCGCAAGGGCCTCTCTGGACACGTTAGCCTGTTAGCCATCCCCACCACGGGACACTCCCACTGTGGAGCTTATCTGAAAGGCGGAGGGCAGCGAGCGCTCCGGTCCAGTCCCACAGCCATCAACATGTGCAGTTACTCAACAGCCTCCTCCATCCTTCGCTGCGGGCGAGGTTGTTTACGTGAAGTATATGCTGGAGAGGATCCTCAAGGCTGGCTGCTCAGAACGGGAGCTTATAATCCTAACAATACGGTAGCACTTCAGCCTTGAGTGTCGTCACATGGGAGATGACATGGGGTCTGAATATGAAACATGGTAATAGGGAATCGAACAAAATATTTTCAGGATAGCGCGTGCGACTCATGTCACTCTGACATAAAAACTGAACCAAGAAAAGAAAACCTTTACAAAAGGAGGAGGAAAGAAGGACAAAAGAGCACGGTCTGCGGCACCTGAAATGGTGTCAGACCAGTGCTGAGGTGACCTGGGTCAGGATTAATTACACAACAGTAAAAATAAATAAGCTAATAAAAAAAAACCCAAAAGCTTCAATGATTCGCAGCCTACACACAAGTGCTTGTAAACAATCCTCTCCTTGACGTTCCAGAATTATGACATGGTTAGAGGCAAGGGAAGACGGCATCTCACGCTCAACGCCTAGAAGAACCTTCACATCGAGCAGCACAGCCGACTGGCGGAGAGTGAGGAGTTCTGGGCGAATGAAAGTCGACTCGGCTGATTTCAAAAAGCCTCATATTACAATAAGAAAAGAAAAAACCAAACACACAATAGACAATCTGTAAGCTGAATAACTTTGTAAATTCATTAAAATGGGGTTGTGCATGGATATGGAGCCAAATAAACCAAACTACCAGCTGAGTCTAGAGAGAGCCTTAAAATTTAAAGACTGAAACTGTGTGTTCCGGGCTGCGGGTCTGTTTCGGAACCAGGTCCGGTTGTTAAATTTTACGGTTAATTCAGCATGCGAGGAACATGATGAACTCAGCTTTGACTCAGAGGAAAGCTGGCTGCTTTAAAAGCAGCCCAATGAACCTTGAGTTTTTTTTCCGTGTTTGCAGACCTCTAGGTCCATGGCGATTCACACGCCGTTCACCTGTCTGGAGCGCCCCCTGGGGTCAGTCACCTGACAGTGAAACTGAGGGTCTGGGCAGAGCCCGTAAAAAGGGGAAGGGAAACGATAAATTCAGGGGGTGGAGCCTCAGCCCTGGGGGTGGGGCTAGGAGTGATTCTAGGATTTGTTTTTATGGTGGGTGGCATAAGAGGAACCACAATTCAAACGGAGGGACCAACCCTATCATAGCCAATGATATGTTGTTTATCAGTGAATGACAGGGGAGGGGCACTCCAGGGACCAATCAGCATTCAGCGAGGGCCAGTGCCCTAGTGGCCCTGTCCATAAACCTATGACAATAACAAGTGTCCAGTCACATCCCCTCACTTACTCACATTACCGCCACCTAGTACATAAAAGAGAGGCGGCATGGTGGCGCAGTGGTTAGCACTGTTACCTCACACCCCTGGGACCCGGGTTCGAGTCTCCATCTGGGTTACATGCATGCATGTGGAGCTTGCATGTTCTCCCCGTGTCATTGTGGGGTTTCCTCCGGGTACTCTGGTTTCCCCCCACAGTCCAAAGACATGCTGAGTAACTAACTGAAGTTACTAAATTGCCCGTGTGTGAGTGTGCCCTGTGATGGGCTGGCCCCCTGTCCTGAGTTGTGCCCCTGTAGCTTCTGGGATCGGCTCCGGACCCCCTGCGACGCAGAAGAATAAGCGGGTTGGAAAATGGATGGATAGTACATAAAGGACTTACAATGCTGGTACTTCATCGTACTACTACAACGTTACTTGCGAATTATACACACACATATTTATTATTAAGTTACATGTTCCTCTATCCCTTTTCCAAAGCATGCAGAGTGTTTTGTGGTTTACAGAGAGACTGTTTCTGCAAGTGAAGACACTGCCCCCAGACAGACATCCACCAACCATAAAGCAGCTTTTTGGTGGGGGGGGGGGGGGAGGTTCAACATAAAAACAAAAAACTAGAGTGCCCAGCACCACCATTTCAGCACGGGCTGCCGTGTGACACCGCTATCAGGCGGTAATCCGCCGGCCCGGGGAGCTCGCGTGCCGTCCCAGACACCGCGCAGCTAGGGCTCACACTTTGCTGGGGAGCTGCGCGTAAATCCCTCGCGGGGACAAAGAGGGGTCCGGAGGGGGAGCCAAGCGGGGCCCCGACAAGCCGGCAGGGGCCGCAGGACTGCGACATTCATCTCTGTATTATGAGTCACCATGAAGTCCGGGCATCGTGAAAAGGGAACAGAGCGTCATGCAGGCAGGGAGGAGAGGTAGCTGGATGGATGGATGGAAGAATGGATTTTGATAACAACAAAACAAACCCAGGTTTGCACTATTCAAGGCCTCCATACTGTCCAGGTGTTGGGGGGGAGGTGGGGGGGCACATCAACCAAAGAAAACAAAAGAAAAATCCCATGACGTGCATCAGGGACGCGGGAAAAACGGCAAGAAAGCGGCGATATGTGTCCAAGGCAGACAAACGCGCTTCCTCGACGACAAAGGAGGCGATCGCAAGTTCCTGCTGCATCTCAGAAACTTTCCATTAATATTTCATGCGAGCCCCTTTGTTTCATAAATGACGAGACAAACCAGGCAACAAACAAAAACAAACAAACAGACAAACAAAGCTGGCGCTCCTGCCTTTCAGAATGAAAAGGAAAAGCAGCCCTTTCTTTACAGAACAAACCCTAACAGGGTGCTAGGAACCCAACCCCCCCAGCCCTGTACATTATAACTTAGCTTCATGATCCCCCTACAGTGGGGGGGGGGAGAGGGAAAAAAAAAGCTCTTTGGTAAGTAGTTCCAGCTCAGAGAGCAAAAGGGAAATCCTGGCGCGGAGCGGCCAGCCGCTGGAGGGCACGCCCCCCTCTGCACAGCGCCGGGCTCCCAGCATGCACTTCACTCCCTCGCTCCCCGCTTCACTTGGCAGCCTGTAGTTTGGGATTCGGCCCTGTTAAACGTACTGCGCCAAAATAATATATTCATGCTCTATAAGTATTTTTAGTCAGTCTCACACGGGTCCGGCGACCAAACGGAGCTGCATTTTCCTGGCCTGTGATGCCGATTCCTTGCAGCCAGCTCTCCCTCCTTCTTAATTAGCCCTAAACGAGACGCTGAAGGACTAACCAAACGCATCTGACATTTCCGCTGACACGAAAAGGCTTTTTGCTGTCCCGACATACTGAAAAAATTCTTTACTCAACTGCTCTTTTCTTTTTTTTAACATACACACTTACCGCTTTGAGACAAATTATTTAGAGCATCTAAAAGGTTTCTTATTAACAATTATCCAACAAGTAATTACCAGTTGAAAGAGACAAATGAACCAAGTCTAGATGATATATTTATGCATTTTATCATTCACATAAACATGTTTTTCATTTTCCCTGCCAGGACGGGTACTTGCGGCCATCAGACACGACACGCTGGTCCGTCCCCTATAACGAGCCAATTAAGCCTAACTGACAGGGAGGCTGGGCTGGACAGCAGAATGTGCTGTGAATGTGACCAGGAGGGATGTGTCACAATGGGAGACATCTCAGCATTACACACATGGCAGTGATGTGAGTCGCTTCATGCTGCAGAGACCTTTCCGTGTCGTGCGCACGCACGCATGCACGCACACAAATGCTTGTTTACCCAACACCGCGGGCACCCACTAACTCGTTTCAATGTGAAATCTGCTGCTTAATTTTGCCCTGAGACACAATAAAAGCTGATAAAGACGTTTCTGCCGTCTGATTAACGATGAAGGGTGTTTCAAGGCACAAATACGTTCCAGTGTTTATTGTCCACGATGGGATTTTTAAGGTTTGGGTTAAAAGCACAGGGCATGTGAAAGAAGTAACAGGACCTCATGGCGTGTTACGCAGAGGGAGAACCTGCTGTGTTACTGTCACAGAGAAGCACAAAGGACAGGACTGGGCTAATCCTCTCACACGGCACCAGCATGGCCGAATCATACAGTAAATCTAGGATAGGCCCATGAATGTCACGTGACCTGGGCAGGCTGCTGATGTTGGGGGGAATCCAAGGTCCAATCATAGGCATTATGCCAGACAGACACCTGTCAATGAGCTCATTGGACGCTACAGCCGAGGGGTCAGCACAGAAGCTGATTGGCTCCTCTTTGTGGTATTTCAGGTCTTTGACCAATCATTTACCAGGAGTTCATCGACAAGGGGTCAAACCCTAGAGGGGTTAGAACCAGGTACCATAATACAACAATTAAACGGACAGTAATGAAGTTACATTTTGGAGAACCAAAACCCTTAAGTCCCATATGAATCTAGAACAAAGAACCAATCCATGGGTCTAGCTGAATGCTGTCAGTTGAGCTCCAGCTGCTGCAGCCCAGCGCTCATACCTCAAAACGCTGTCACTCAGCCACCGAAAATGACACGACATGCGGGGGCACCCCTGCCCCCATCTAACTTGACGTCCAATCATGTTCCGCCTTCGGCCCTTATCGGCAGCTTGGAGACACACATCTGTAATCCGTGTGCCAGGGTCACGCAGCGATCCCAGGCGAGGCGATTACATTTCCACCTGTCTCATATCAAGCCCCCTCATCTCGGCGTGGTTGCCGCGGCGCACGTGAAGAAAACAAGCCTGCGGGGGCGTGATACGATATCAATTTCACGCCGCGCATTTCTCGTGTTCGGCTCCCGTGCCTCGCCAGGTCGGGCAGAACGAGAGAGGCGTGCGTTCAAGGCGGAACCACAGATGTCACCATAGCGCCCCCCACAGGATGGGAGGGAGATGTGCGCTAGCTATCCTGCCGAGCAGCTACACAAAAAGCAAACAAATATTTTAGAATTCACACTGTGCTC
>JAODJU010000081.1:5678815-5692687 GCA_026776725.1 Gnathonemus echidnorhynchus
CCCCCCCCCACGCTCTCACCCTAACCCTTAACACGGACGCTTGTAGTTTAGGTCACATGCAGTAACATCTACCCTGAGTCCAACCTGCCCCCACCTCTGTCATTTAGTTTGCCACCTGACCGATGTCCATCCCACTTCCTGTCGGGTGGGGGGGGGGGGGCAGCCCGAGGCCCCTGACAGCGGTAAATGTGTGCAGGTTGAATTATTCATGCCCTTAATAAACGGGGGCCGATTTAACAGAACGTGATGGATTGGCGTTTGGCCGGGGGGTGTTATGGCGAACAGACACTGCGCTGAACACGCCGAAACGCCCAGAGGCAGGATGCCGCCGGGCCGCTCCTGTCACTCGGGCCGACACCGGCGTCAGATATAACCCACACTGAATCTCCAAGCTCTCCGGGTCGGCGGAGAGGAATCACAGGGACAAAAACATCATGTAAAGACGCCGCCAAGGAGAATGTGGGCTGGGGTATTTCGGACCACGTGCCGACGGGTCACGAGCAGCTGAGGGCTAACGGCGAACAGGGCCGGCGTAGATCTGTGACCCTGAAGCTTTAAAGGGAGAACATTCCGGAAACATTTCTCACACTTAAAATTAACAGTGACCACCCCCGCCCCCCTCCTTGCCACACATGGAACAGGATCCCGGACAGGAAAGGGTTAACCGTACTTCTTTCGGGGCTTGGGTGGGGCGGCGACGGCATCCTTGCGAGGCCGGCCGCGGGGGCGCTTGTCTGAGGGGGCGGGGCTGCCAGCGGGGGTGGCCCCCCCACCAGCTGGCGGCAGCGATGGTCCGTGCTCAGAGGCCTCTAGACTCTTGTCCTCTGATGACATTCTGTGGAGCAGTGAGAGAGGAGGAGGAAAGTGGGGGGGGGGGAGCAGGGGGAGTGAATAGGGAAGGAGGGAACAGCGAGAGAAATTCCCATCAGCCCTTGGGGCACATACGCTCCGACTCCACACACACAAATCAGACCGTTGACGCTGACCTCTCCCAGCCTGCCCCCCTCCCCCCCCCCACAACAAAACAGGACCCGCCCCACAGAGTTACAGGAGAAGCAGAAGGCAGACGACCAACATAACAGCCCTGATCCGTATACCGTGGTGACGGAGCAGGATTTCACACAGGGGCACCAAGCTACACAAACTCACGGCACCGTGAGGGACACGGCGCTCTCTGCAGAGAGAGACTCCAGAAACTTCACCGGCGTTCGCCGTCAATAACGTAGGCCTGTTTAGGGGACAGCGCGATCCACGTTCTCCAGTACGCAGAAACAATTAAGCAGATAACCAACACTGACTGCAGAGCCTGTGAGATCCATAAAACAAAAAGGGTGGGCTTCGAGGTGAGGTGGACGGGCCGGGGGCCGTGACCTGCGCCCCAAAGTGACGTCAGCATCGCTGCGATTCGGGCCTGACTGGCTCGTTAGGTCAGGGACGCATGCTGGTAAATGAGGTGGACGTTCAGCATCAGCGCAAACTGCGGCACGTACTATTCATTTAAGGTGACGCCATTGAGCCACTTGTGCAACGCTGACTGAAAATGATTATCCATTATCGTCGATTAAAAAAAGAAAAGAATGCTTGCTTGTTACAGGATACCAGAGCTGACGACACGGTCGGCTCTGCCCGTCGCCCTGGCACCCCCTGGAAGTGGTCCACAAATTGCACCCTACTTAAGCCTTCATCCCACCTCCCCCGACAGCCCACGCCCAGGCCCGGGGGTGGGCAGGGCCTGCCTTTCTTGTGAGTAATGAGCAGCTGTATAGAGGAAATCGTCACGGGAGCCCCGCCAGGACAGAGCGTGCTCACCCCTCCCCCGCTGGCTCTCCATGAGCAAGCTGCTGTGTTTTGTTTAAAATGATCCCTCTGTGGAAAAAGGCAGGCCGCTGCAGACTGCGGCGCGTCAGAAGGGAGCCCCCTGGTGGCTGGGAGGTCTACAGAAAACGCTCCGTACGCCATCTTTTAGTTTGACAAAAAAAAAATCTAATGTCAAGTGCAGGGGTGTTATGCCAGGACAATCATCATGTGTGAGCTTCATGTGAGTGAACAGAGGCTTTGGCCTTCACAGGCCGGATCGGGCCAATCATGGTGGGGGGGGGGGGGTATCCCGTGGGGCACAGTGGGGTCATGAGGGACCAAAACGGTACTGCCTTTCAGCACTTAGTACAGCCATTTTGGAAACAACTGGACATGCCAAGCTGTATTTTATAACAGTTACAGCAGGAAGCAGGATATGGAGAACATGGGTGACCATACCTGCCAAATGGCCAGCAAACGCAAGGCAGAAGCTTTAGCCAGCAGACACGTACGCTTCATATTGCACATATGAAGCAAATACTGAAAATATCAGAACCGATCTCCCCCCGCCACCCAAAGGTCTTATGAGACCGGCACGGCACCCTGAATAAATCTCTGACACCATTTCTCGCGATTTCCAAACGCGTTCAAAAAACGAACGGCGTGCCAGCGCCAGCGATCAGTCAGCGGTACGTAAACAAGCATAATCGCCAGGTCAGTGCTTAAACTGGAATTACATTAACGAGATCGACAGATTACTCATCTAAATGTCTAAAAGATGCTTGACACCACAGACGAGGCCCCACAAATGATCGGGCTCCTGCGTATGACTCCTGCGCTCCCCCTACAAGCTCCGGCCAGAACGTACTACAAGAACGTCAGCAGAACACCGGAACGGGGAGAGAACGCAGAAAAGCGTCCTAGACCAGTGGGTACCGAAAGGCTCCTTAAAAATTCAGGCCGAGGCATTTTGTGGCTGGCTCCGAGTGCCATCGATCACACCCTGTCACCAGAGTCTAGTTACAGTATAGCGCCGTTTCATAGCAGAGCCCGACGGGGAGACGCTGGAGGCCGGCGACGGCGATGGCGGCCTTCATGGCAGCTACGGCTACTCGGGGTGTACGTGATGAACCGAGGAACGTTTCATGACAGGAAAGACCGTGATTACACATCACAAAATGCCCGCTCTCTTATGGCCTGGCATGTACCAGGTCCCCATTAAAGAGACACCCCTAGATTTTGCACCAGAATCGGCATCACAGGGCCAATAATTAAGGCGCCTCGCCGCGATTTCTGAAAACGTGCCTCAATAACGAAAAAGAAAAAAAACGTACATTCCCATTCACCGGTAGTGCTACATGTTACGAAAGTAGCCTAATGTGCTAAGTGAGGATGCCGTATCCATCCCTGCAGTAACAGTTAAAATTAGCTTGGTTTCTATAGCGTTCTATAGCGCACTCGTGACGTACTTCTGCGGAGGAGGCCCTGGGGAATTATGGGCAGGGAACGAGGTAGGCGGTCCTGTCCTCGAAAAACGTTACATTACGCTACACGTTAACTATGGCGACATCACACTGTTAATTACTCGTGTCGAAGGGAACCAGAGATAACTCTATAATGATTAACCTGTCATGCATGTAACCCATTTCCAAATTTAATTATAGGACTAATTTGTTTACCTAATAACGCTGTCACACCATTTCAAAGATTTCTCTTATTCTACTGAATCTTCACTGCGAGCATCTTAATTATTAATATAAATACATTATGGATGTGAAACATGGCTCTTATACTGTGCAATGTGTCACGATGGGTCTATTTAGAGGCATTTAATGGTCACACAAGTTTAAAAATGCGGCGGAGTCTGTCGCATTACGGTCACCTCTGCTGAAGTTTGCACTGGCGATCTACCGCAATACTCCTGGCTACCCGCCTCTTATAAATAACAGCCCTGGGTTTCGTGTTAAAAAGGTTTCTAGCTCAAAACTCTGGATGAACCCTGCTGTTCGGCCCAAGGCACTGAACAAATTACTTCAAGGAAATAAAAAACGATGGTATTCAGAGTAACATTATTATCCACATAAATAGCCGTGAGGCATCCCCTAATTGTTTTAACACTTAAACACATCACCAGGATGGCCCCAGTGACCTGGGGGGGACTGTGGCTGCCTGTCTGTGTGGGCTTGGACCCCAACTACGGGTGATTAAACCGTTAACCTAATTATCAGACTGCCTTCATTAAACCGGCCGGTGGGATTCAGAGCCTTCTGAAGAGGCAGTACAATGGAAGAGGCTGTGGAACAAGACCCAGAATGCTGCTGGTTCCAGTACCACATCAACCACGCAGCGGCGATCACAAAGAGATGCTTCACAAGAGCGGCTCAGTTATGTAAGCAGAGTAGAGTCTCGGCGACTGTAGCAGTCTGCAGTGGGTGGCAGGTTCCTGTGTGTCTAACCAGGTACTGGACACATGCGACACTGGTGTGAACATTAAACACAGGTTCATATCCCAGGGTCAGCAGAGGGACTTGAGCAAGGCCTCTAACTCACCCACCCACAGTCCACAGGCTGTTGGTCCCATCCTCTCCCCTCTTTTGTCCTGCTCATTCCTTTGTTTTCATTCCAGTGGCCTCTGATACCATTTACCACACAAGATGGTGATTGGGGGGGGGGGGGTCTCTTTAGGTAACCTTCTGCAGCTTTTTCTCTATCTCTCATTGCCATCAGACCCGCATTCGGGAAATACCCCACCACGGGACTGGCTTCCACACCTCCAAGCAGGATGCAGATTCGAAACGCCCGTCTCCCAATCATATCAGCAGCTGGCCAGCCCCACCACACTCATGTCAGGGACCTATACTGATCCTCCGACCCAATCCCCAGCCCACCGGCCAAAGCTCGTCAGCTCGTCGTTGGACAGACACCTGCCCGACTTCCGAAATCCCTCCACAAAGGTGACGTCGGCTCCTCGCAATGCTGCGTCACGCCGAAAACTCAAATGCTACCACGTAGTTACGTCACATGTGCACTGCGCGTACCTTAAAGCGACCTTACAGGGAAACGTGCTGCATATGCGCATATACCGGATCACATTAATCCTTTCCCACACTTAAACTAAGGACAGAACTCTGCGAGGCCGGACCGAAAACCAAAGCTAACACGTAACACGCTAACGTGTTTTTAAACGCAAAAAAAAAACAAAAAAACGAACGAACGATTGTCAAGATCGCGTTCTCATTCCAGCAGAGCAGTTGCCCTGAAAAGTGCTGCAGAGACAGCAGGGGGTGAGGAACATCGCGGGAGAAGGGCCTTATATAACACATTAACCATCTCGGTCTGAGTGTCACCGGCGTCACAAGACACGAGCGGCGCGAAGGCAGCACAGCTGGTCCTTAAAAAAGGCACCGCGTTCGGACAGCCTGTTTACGGTAACCTTAGCTGGCCGTCGCGAGCTAAAGGGGGCGACTGGACGGACGCCTGCACCTCTGCGGTACAGGCTGAAGGACTCTGGCAGGGGATACCGTTCACCTGGCACTGCCCGGGACGGACTGTCCCGGCCCACACACGTGGCCTTTCAGTGGCACATCTCAGCGCTAACGACAGCCAGACAAATTAAAGCGACGCCGGCGAAAACACATTCCTGAAAATGTTTCAATTTAACCTTAGATGAAGCCCTGTTTAACTGCTGCTATGGGGTGCGATCAGTCCTTTATAATGCTTTGGAACCCCCCAGTAGCGCTAATAATTTTATCCTCACCCTTGTTCATTGCTTATTGTTTCTTTCCAAGTCTTACACTCTGCACACTCGACGGGGGTTTGTGTATGATTATTGGACACGTGGGAATTGCAAATAGTCCGAAAACCACTCTTACAGCGAGCTGGTGCTTAACTAGCCAGCTCCAGACCTGCAATTTCAGTGCCGGAGTCAAGTGTTTGCTCACCTCATAGAGTAACTAGTTACCATCACATGGCAGCGATGTTCATTAGCACTTGTGGACCCCTCATTAAGACCGACCACGGGTCAGCTGGGTGACTCCATGCGATTTCTCTCCTGCTAGATGGATAAACAAGGGTCAGGTCCAATCCCCCTGCTCCCGTGGTGGGCGGGCGGGGGAAGGGGGGTCTGCACCTGAGGCCTGAAGGTCATGGGTTTTGAATCCCATGTAATCACAACCCTCAGCTCCCCCCTCACCCCCATCCATTCCAGGGGTGCTGGATGCTAGAACTTTCTCACACCAGTATCTCCCCATTTGCATCTCCAACGGAGAGTAAGATTTTGGAGAACGGCCCGATTTCCACCATGGGAGTGAAAGTAGCTTTATTCCATAGCAGGAGAGCTGCATGGCTTCTTGGGTGACAGAGCAGTCAGTTCGAATCAGCCGGCTGTGGAGTGATTCTCACGACGACTGAGCACCGCAGCGCCTCTAACATTGCCGACAGGATCGAAGCAGAGTGACCCAGGCGACAGACAAAGATTTGGACCCATTCTTCACTTCAGTTGGCGCCTTTAAGCGGAAGCTACCAGAAAACTGCTTGACATGAGGAACAGAGGCAGCCATCATAATTGTTGCATTTACACGATTAGGCAGAGCAAGATAAATGATAGCCATGCTGCTGACGAGAGGGTGATCATGTCAACCTGGGCGACCGAAAGCCATACTTGGTGCAACGCGCAACAACCGATGGGGACGTATGAGATCCATCTGCATACTGATAATAATAATAATAATAATAATAATAATAATAATAATAATAATAATGATGATGGTAGCTCTGGGCTTTGTGTCAAAGCTCTGTAGGTCCGCCATAAGAGATTCTGGCCGACTCAATTTCTGAAAACAGCCCTTAGAATGTCTTTGGTGAGTGGGTGGGGGGCTGGTGAGGTTCCTCCATAGAGGCCGGTGATAATTTTCAGACTTTCCCCAGCATTTTGCACCCCCACCCCCCACGAAGCAACGCCGGAGCCCTGAAGTATTCACAAAGCGACCGATATAGGTTTCTAACCCACAAACTTCACACACTGCGGTTCCTCACTATTAAAACCCACAAAGCAGGAGTGAGTGTGTGTGTGTGTGTGTGTGTGTGTGTGTGTGCGTGCTGGGGGGGGGCTGTAAGTGATGGAGCCCAAGCTTGAGCCTCACTCCTTCCGCTGGCATTATATAAGCACCTGACGGACTCATTGTCTGGCCCCCTCTGCACACACACACCTTAAATTCACACATTTTCTGTCGTTAAGAGAATCGTGCCCACTGCCGCTCGGACAGAGAAGTGACCTCTTTCAGTCTGCCTCCGTAATACCGAAATACGCCAAAAACCACCAGCAGTTTCACATTGAGGAACACGACACTAATTACCGCACGAGGCCATTAAAGAAAAAAGAAAAAAGAAAAAAAGCGAAACCACAACATATGTCGCGCACAAATATTATGAGCTACATCACACAGTGAATAAATGGTTATATAATTAAGGAAATACCTGAACAAATGAGAAAATATTAAAAATATATGCAAAACGCAGATGTGGCCGTTATTGCCATCAGTATTTCCTGTGCACATACTGTGTGCATATATATGAATTTATATACAGAAATAATATATAGCAGAAATCAGAATAAAAACAACTGTTCGCTGACGTGGGGGAGCCCACAGTGAAACACTCAAAACGTCAAGGCGAAGGTATAAAGGATGAAATGCTCAAGAAAACAAAAAAAAAAAACTTACCTTTTTAACCCTAGAAGTTTGGGATTATCTCCTTCATGACCTTTAATGTCATATGTGAAATATAATACTTTGTTTAGTATTTTCTGAGTGTTGGGGGTTGGGGTGTATACATATATATATGAATATACATATATATTACTCTCCTGTGCGAATGATCTAGTGGAAACAAGAAATGCAGTTCATGCGTTTCGGAGGCACACAGTTATAATCCAACAAATAATTTGTCCGATTGCGCAAAAAAATATACATATGTATATATAAAACACATGTAGAATCCAGCACTGCGATCAGTGTCTTTTCCCTTTCAATAACAGAGAGGCATACGGTCGCTCTCCTTTCTCACAAACAAAACCACATTATATCCCTTGGAACTCATTCTCCATCCTTGGCGAAAAAAACAAGCCATGTCCGTGTGATCCTGTCAAAATGTCACCGGACACGCACAAGAAAACAATAACAATTCAAAGGAGGAAAAAAAAATGGATATAATTCTATTTTCTTCTCCAGCCCTTATGCAATGTATACGAGCGGGGTAACCCCCGAAAGGCTGCCGTGGGGCTCCCGCATGGATGCCGTTACTTGCGGAGCGGGTATCCCGCTGAAGGCTGCCCGTTTCCGCGGCGAAGAAAGGGCCACTTTCCCCCTTTTAAAATCCGAAATTTAAAGTTGCAGCTTTCGCTCGGCTGCGGCGGCCATGTTTAAGAGAGGCCGAAGAACCGCCCGTCGACCACTTCTCAGACAAATAGTGCGCCACTTCAGATTTTAAGTTGTGCGCCGGGCCTCGGTGTCACCACCGCAAAGGGGGAACGTCAGGGGGAATGCGGGCTTTCGTCAGTTTATTTCCCCCCTGTTTGTTTTTTCTTTTAATCGGAATGACGTTAAAATCGCTACGGGCGTGAGTTAGAGGCTCCGGACGTTTTATGAAAAGCCTCGCCGACCCTGCGCATTGATACAGCGGAGCACGCTCCAGGTGAGGAGTCTTTTTTTTCAACCAGCAGCCGAGTGGAGAAAGTTAAACGCGGACATGGAGTCTGCGGAGCGGATTGGGTCGTGTAACGGTGTTATTGTTTTACGTACACTCTTATTTAAAACGACACCTTAAAAATTAAGTCATTGTCTAAATAATTCGATAGCATATTTAGGAAATGTGAATGATCAGGCATGTATAATTTTCCGTCTTCTTTTTGTGTTTAGTATAGGCTCCTTTAAGAGCTCAACGTCTGTGCAATTGAAAGCGATGTGTCTTTACACAAAGGGGTGTGTTGGCCTAATTAGTGTGGTCTAACAGTACACAAAGTAAAAGAAAGCATCGGGGAAACAACAACAATATACGATTTTCATTGGTGTGTATTATGAAAGGTTATTTTGACTTCTCCCTGTGCAATGAATTAAACAATGGTGTGAAAATGTCTCAGACAGAGACATAGCTACTCCCTGAGCTAAATGAACCCCATAGCATGCCTGATGCCAGGCAACTTGAAAGTCAACAGCCGTTAAGTGGGGCTGCATCTATGAAACGGTGGGTGTTCAGTTTTGTGCATTGATTGCTTTGCATTTGCTTGCTGCGAGTTTTTCCTCTATGCCACTGTGCAACTGGCACCTGAGCAAATGGTGGTTGATCGGTACAGGGACCACAGCCACAATGATCTTATGCCGTCCCTGAAGTCAACACAACACTCCAGACTGAACAACAAGGGCGGAAGGTCACTGTTCAACCCCCAGAACATCAATGATACCTTAATGTTTCTCTGGTCTGACATCATGATTTACAAACCATGCTAAGATGAAATTTTCTTTTTAGATGAAAAGATAAAAATGTTTCATTTTGAGTGAGACAGACATTTAATTCAAGCCAGATGGGCAGCCTTAACCCCAAAACAAGCTTGTTGTTCTGTTTGCTGTACAACTTATCAGGCCTTTGTAGTTTTTCTCATTCTAAGTTTGTTCCTCGAAATTTACTTTTATTTGCTTCAGTACCCCACAAAAGTTATTGTTTCACTGTTGACACCATAGTAAACCTTGACTTCAAACGCAACTTTGATCTACCGCCATAGCTGCCCAGTGATCATGCACTATAGCCAAGTCAGCTGCCCCGGGAGGAAAACAGACGCGCAAATAAAGCTAAAGAACACGGCACGGCTTAATCCTGCTCGGAACTGTGTTTTTAAAAGCTTAAGGTTTAAAAGCTAAAGTTAGGCTAGCAATTCTGCATATTTATCAGTTATAACAGAGCAGTTAAACCTCATAAGACCTTGGTAGCCTTGAGCATTTAGCACGACAGCAAATACTGAGGATAATGGGAGGGGCTGAGGCCACTTCTTAGCGTGATGATAAACTTTCACGTTACTCAGACATAACGTTTTACTCCAGCCCCAATATGCTCATGATGCTGCCCTAAGCAAAATGACATAAAACAGACAGAATCTACGTCCTTACTTCCTTATTTAAGACATTCCTCTAGGAAATTTTTATTATTATTATTATTATTATTCAGGCACACCATAATTGATTAAGGTAACCATCGATCATGGAAAATCTCCCACCCATGGCATAAATTCACGGAGGGAGACCCCTTCCCCTAGGCTGGCAAGAACTACCAGTCAGCCACACCCCTCTGTTGGGGGGGGGGGTCTGGAGTGCGTGGGCACAAGGCAGGAAACAACCCATCGCAGGTCACACTCACGCACCATTCAGGGACACATGCACACCTATTGGCAATTTAGCAACTCCAATTACCCTCACCATGTTTTTAGACTGCGGGGGGAAACCCGAGTATCTAGACGAAACCCCATGATGACACGGGGAAAACATGCAAACTCCACACAGAGAACCATAGAGGAGACTCAAATGCTGGTCCTAAAGATGGGAGGCAACAGTCTTAACCACCGTGCCACGATGCCACCCACTAATTACAGAAGTTTTATGTTAATCATAAAAATGACACCCTTCGTGTGTCGTAGTTCAGCCTGGTCACCCATTGTGGCCTGCAAACCAGGACATCACCTTCTATGAGATACTCTTCTGTGTTAGGTCTTCACAAAAGCATATCTCCTTGGGACTGAAACATTTTTATTCCATGTTTGTTTTTATTATTCAATATTTCCAATATTTTTAAATGCATTATATAAACATATGACATTATGGCCGGCATCCGGACATAGCTGAAAGTGGATTCCAGTGATTTAGGGTTCTTTGTGGAATCTGGCTGTCATGGTTATTTACTGTACATTTATTTTGCTGCAAGGCGCCGTCAGCAGTTCTGAAGCGCAGTCGTCGTCCAAAGCCTCTGATTGCTCTGTGATTTGTAGCTTGGGCAGAAATTATGAATGGACACAGCTTGTAAATTTCAGGTGTCATGCATGATTAGATTGGCTGGGGTCTGGCCTGATAAACGTTTACTGCGGCAGCGATTCCCGTGTGTCACAGCCCCACTCCAGAGTGGGACCTCTAATCAGCCAGAAGACAGTAAGTGGTATGACGCGAATCTGTCAAAGTGTTATTGGCGAATGTGTGATTAGTAAATGTCATTGCAGGGCAACTAGTAAGCGGTATGACGTACTAGTGTAACCAAGGAGAACAGATTGAATAACTGGGGACTGATCAGTATCCGTTTTGTGCCGTTTACTCACCTGGATATTAAGTTATCTCACTATCCAGAGGTTAGCTTAGAAGGAGATTTATATTCGCCGTGTGTCCTTGGGCTGCAGTTTGGTGAAATGTAAAGCTGGTCATCAGAAAGTGTACCCAGTTTTATTCACAGAGGTCAACTTGTGTATGAAAAGTTTAAGTGAAGCTGCATCCTCGAAACGCCGCGACTTCTGTATGGGAAACTTGTCCACTCTGCGTTGTCGTTTTAATCCACCTTTTTTCCTGTGTTTTCTCACTCCCTGCAGGTGGCGCTCTCAGCAGCACGCGTTTTAAAAAAAAAAAAGATATTAGCCTTTGGGGATTTCTGTATTGATTACTTGCTGAGGATGAAATTTGTACCGTCTGGAAATCTTAGCAGTGGGGCTATTGTGCGGGAAAACGGCAAAGTCATTTTAATCTAACATAAATCAATAAAGATGTAAACAGAAAAATACACGACATTTCTAAATTAGCACGTGCCTCAGTGACAACCCAATAAATAATGTCTGTTCTCCGTTTGAAGTCATTGAACCAGACCGTTTTTTTCTTGTTAAAACTGGCATCATTTTGCATTACTTCTGATGATGTACAGTACATTTCATGCTACATATGCGCATAATCAAACTTAAATTGGTTCAAAGTTATTTTTATTTAACCGTGTGTCAGTTCAGGCATAATTCTATCCAGATGTAGGCCTACAACATTTTATTGTTATGACCATATATTTTATTGTTGACATTTCTATGACATAACATACAACGCAGTGTAAAATTAAAGTGTCATCGAAAATTTGTATAACCTGAATTTAAAAAAGAACATTACGTTTCGCTCAAAAAGTGAGTGTAAAGTTTTGCACTCTTAATTTATCATAGGATGCCCTCTAGTGGTTGAATTAGAGAACTGGCGATTCATGCCTTATAGACGTTCTGTCTAAATGCATCTATTAACATTAATGCATCCTCATTGTGTTTTAATTGATATGTATCGGCGTGCATTAGATATGTGTCTGTACTTAAGACTAAAGTTCACTGCTGTCAACACTGTTATTTGTGCTATACTGAATTCAACAAAGTTTTTAATCTAATTATAAGACTAATGCGTTCTTAGAGATTTCACGAATCATGTCTTTAAAGTATTTCGTTCTAAGATACACGAAAGATGGATCGCTTTGAAATTTGTCATTTGTCTAGCCCACTGCCCTTTCGAAACTGCACAAAGAATAACTAAACGAAGAAATAAAACACCTAGAGTTTTAGGTGAAAACGAAAACGAAAGCTTGAACTGAAGCTTTAAGTATTGATCCAAAGGTTTGACCATTACCTGAACTCGTTTTTCACAAAATATCTATTAAATCCCCATACATTACTCCCTTTCCCCGTTCCCTCCAAATGCCAAGTCCCTATAGTCACCCATGCTAGCACATGAAAACATGGCTGCTTCCGATTCCAGAAAACACTGTATCGTGTACATTTTTAGGAGAGTGTTCCTCTGCATATAAAACCGGTTCAGCTTTTAAACGTTAACAAAAATGACGCCCCAGTCCGTAAATGATCTACTAGGTAATATGCTGTAATATGAGAATTTAAATTAATCACTTTGTAATCAGTAGTAAAACCCAAAAGGGCAAACGGGTCTTGATGAAAATCCTCTTAACAAGACTCTGGAAACAGATGTGTGCAGCGGCCAGCGAGATAAGGTAATGTACAAGCCAGATTACAATGTGAAGAGGCAGGCTGTCTCCCGTTTCCGTTAACGGAGAACTGAGCAGACATTATTATAATCTCACGGTGGGTGTAGATCTTACATTACAGACGGACATCAATATTTAATTACAGTAAAAAATAGTGCCCCGCTCCCTTGGTCGTTTGCTCCTTGAGATTCCTTAAATTTCCCTTTAATACTTTTCATTGGACTCTTGAATAATCAGCATGTTTTGATGCTTGGTATAAAATGCATGTTCACCTGTAAATTAAATAGAAAATGGAATTCCTAAGAAACCAATTTAAAAGAGGAATGGAGGCAAGGTTTAATGTGAAATTCTTATCATACAGGGACAGATATAGGGTAGGCTGAATGAAAGAGAATCATATTTATATTTATATCTGGTATGTAATATCTCGAACTTTTACAGTTTGGGCTAAAATAATACAGAAAGAGATGCTTTTCAGTACTAAAACCTCAATAAATACTTCCATTTTACCTCTGTTGTTCACTAAATGTTAAGAACGTCCTTGAACGTCATTTGAAAAGCAAAAAACAAACAAAAAAAAAAAAACATCTACAAAGAAAATGAAAATATTCCTTAACTTTCAACCTAACAGGAATGCATATAGTCCCGCGGACTATGCATTGTGCCGCAATAGAAACACTCCCGTAGATGGCCAGCAGGGGGCATACTGTCCATTCCAAACTTCTTGTACTACAGCATCAGTTTCAGAACGCACGGACTTCACAATGTCTCTTATTTACTGAGACTTGACTAACGCTGTTCAAAGTCATGTAAGTGAGGAAGCTCTGGGTAGACCAGCAGGGGCCATGATGGCTAACAGCACATACCCGCAACCTGAAATACCGTTACTGTAAATATTAATGTAATGCAGCGAAACTGCTGGTACTGCGATAAATTAACAGGCTTAGAGATCAGGTAATCATCTGTCTGGGACCTTAGATCCTATATCTTAGTGGGTTTTTCCATATATGGAGGAACGTGCCATTGTTAGGCCCGAGG
>JAODJU010000081.1:5705814-5729229 GCA_026776725.1 Gnathonemus echidnorhynchus
AGGTTCTCCCCATGTCGTCGTGGGGTTTCCTGCAGGTTCTCCCCATGTCGTCGTGGGGTTTCCTGCAGGTTCTCCCCATGTCGTCGTGGGGTTTCCTGCAGGTTCTCCCCGTGTCATTGTGGGGTTTCCTGCAGGTTCTCCCCGTGTCATCGTGGGGTTTCCTGCGGGTTCTCCGGTTTCCCCCAACAGTTCAAAAACACACTAAGGTGAACTGGAGTTGCCTTAGACGCGAGTAGTGTGGGTACCCTGTGTGGGTACCCTGTGGTGGGCTGGTGCCCTGTCCTGGGTCTGCCACCCTGCATGGGACAAGTGGGTATGGATGGGTGGATGTCTAAAGAGATGTGGGGCAAAAGAGGGCAAAGAACAAACATGGGATGGCTGTAAAGAACCTCATGCTGAATGCTAAAGGAAGAAGAGATCGCAGCTGCTGTGAGACTCAGTGCCTGAGCTCAGATAGCAACGTTAACAAGATGGTGGTCTTACCATCCACAGATCCAGCCACATTCCTTCCCAGGATATACAGGACATCCAGACGCCAGGCTCAAATGGACGGATACAGATTTCCGTTTACCGGTGTGAACGGGGCTCCACGTGGGAGCGTGTCCGTCAGACGGTGCCATTGAGGTCCCCCGGCCCTTTGCTGTGCATTGTGTGCTCACTGGTCACACAGCCTTTATCTTGCGGGTATTAGCTTCATGGTACGCTGTGCATGGTTGCAGGCAGTGTAGAAAATTGAAAAAAATTTTTGTGGGAGGGCTTTTTTTTGGCCCCCCTTTCTAAAAAATAATGGCATTTACAAAATAATCAGGGGCCCATTTTAAAAATAGCCATTAATGCATGAAGTTTGTTTTTAAGGTGAAATGTGCCCAGATTAAAATGCATAATCACCATTTTGTCCATTTTGTTGTGCCCAACATGAGTAAATAAAGTCTGCTGTTGCTCTTCCAAGGAGATGTATGCAGTCACCTGTATGTGTATAGAATACCATCTGTATTTGAGAGAAAGCATGTATAAAATCGTAGCAGCAATTTTTGCCCCTCGATCACAGCTTTTAGGGGCATTTTGAGATTTCTTGGGGCATTTCTGCCGTTTGTCCTCATTAAATTCGTGCAGTTGTTGCAGGGGCATTAAGAGACTTTTCAGCCAGATGCAGAAAAAAATGTCACTCCTATATTCAGTCTGCCAGGAATATCGGAATTACAGCTCAAACAGCTGGACAAGCTTCAGTCGTAAATAACGTTAAAAACTCGGATTGACTTTAACTTTCAAACCTTTACCTCTCAGTACTGATGCTGCGGATTGTTTCTTGCTGCTGTCTTCTCGCTAGCTGCTCTTGGTCAAGCGTGAGAAATGCACGATTTTGGGTACAGTTTCCCTCCTCCGTGAGGCGAACCTCCCACACATATTAGCTTAATTGGCTGATTTCCCCGAATTGATGGAAAACTAAATAAAGAATGCAGCCGTGCTTTCCGAATGGTCGTTTGAAGCTGGAAAGTCCTGCCAAGAATGTTTCTGACAGCGGTTCAGAATGTTTATTTATTAATCAAAAAAGTTTCAGTGCTTCATCTGTGGGAAGGTAAATAAATAAGAAAATCACCTAAATTTGGTATGATGCCAGAAGTTCCCCCGTATGTACACATTACACCTTTGGAGTCATAATTTCAACGCTCTTTCAAAGAGCACAGAGACACACATTTTTTTTTATTTTTTTGAAATCTTCAAATCTGTCACACAATTATCTTACTTCAGTGTTTCCTCAACAGCCCCAAAATAACACAAGTGGAACAGGGACAGCAAGCTATAGATACAGCTACGCAACTCCAGCGATGCAGCATGGGCACGTCTCAGAAGTGACAAGTGAAAATCGTACGCGTTATCCGGCATGGATAAATTCTGCTTGGCAATGAGCAGCATGTAGCGCACGATGTGGGGACCTTAACACTGTGGATCACTGACGTTTTTAATACTGTCATGAAGACCACCAGGTAGCAAAGGCCAGGAAAAAAAAAAAATAAAAAAATCAGACTTGGGTCCAAGGGACATCACCTCTATTAACCGTGAGTGACGGAAAGCTGGAGGAATCATCCAGAGCCTGCCAGCGTTCACTCCCGAATTGAGCCTAAATCCACCCTAGAGGTGACAAGGAAATATCTCCAGCTTCCCTTCATAACATTTTGGGTAGTGACACCTGATCTATCTAATGCCCCATGAAGGGTGACTCAGAAACAGGGCTGGGGAGTGAACGGTGGGGGCAGATTGGCATTTTCCGTATCCACAGATGTGTCAGCGGCGGGTCATGGGACACCCAGTAGACCAGCCGCCTCTCCCGTGTGACCAAAATAAGTCACAGCCAGCAACTGTATCTTCTCTAGGGTAGGTGACAGTGTTTTTGTTGGGGGGGCGAGGGGTGCCAATAAACACATTTTATACCTAAACCCCTCAGGCAATTTTGCACGGCAGCTAATTCCCCGAGGAACAACGATTAGCCCCCGCATGCAGAGCCACTGGATGCACTGTGACCATTATGAATCCGGTTTCTAAATAAAACTCAAAGCCACGTTCAGCTTGAAAAGCTGCACATCCTGACCGCAGAACCACATGACCCACAAGTTTCCCTGTAGGGTGGTGGATGGAGACGTAGTGGGACTGAGCTGGGATGACACAACAGGCACGGTACCCCAGAACCAGGAAGGGGGAATGTAGACACGGAGCCGCAGTGTGGAGATGAATAGGGGATATTATGCAGGGTGGAAGGAAGTAAGTAAGTCCTATGCAAATTCCCAGTCACATGACTGGCTGTCGGAGATGGGTATTGGCTATGCCCCCCTCCACCCACCCACAACCCCTCGGGTGTCAGTCATTGCCTTTGGCTATCCCACCAGCGAGAATCTACCCTGGACTGCAACACTGACAGAAGGATTTCAACACATAGTCAGCAAGGTCAGACAGCGAGAGATCGCTGAAGGACAGGCTGGGCGCGAATGTATAAACATTATACATGATGCCGCCATGACTGGCATTGCTTCTGCTCATGCCAGAGAAAAAAGTACATAGTTTTATTTAAGGACACATGGAAATGCATAGAAAAATGTACGGGCATCACTGGATAAAAGGTGGCAATGTAGGTAAAAGGATTAAAAACTTCACATCCAAACCTGAACCACGAATGCCATCAGGTTAAAGCCTGATAACGTTTTACAAAGCTCCATGAGAAGCTATAATATAATAACAGCCTAAATAAAATGCCCCCCGCCCCAGTTAGATGCTGGACTCGAGATACCGAAGGCCAGTAGGGGGCAATAGCGGGCATGGACCTGCTGCTGCAGCTTCCCACTCGGAGCGTGTCTATAACCTGGTTTGTTTACTTTCTGCCCTGGATGAAGATCGGACCGACCCATTTGAGCATTGCTGAATTTTTTATTGTAGCTGAGTTTTAGTGTCTTACTCCTAGACCCACCGGGTGACTGGTTTTAATCCCCTCCCCCATCCCCCAAAAGAAATAAGCAACTGCAAATCTCCAGCCCACTCTTTCATTCATTCTGGGTCTTGCGTTCCCTCTGCCTCTCGCTGAAATCTGTCAGCAGGTTGACGTCTCTGGCACCAAAAAAGAGTAAAAACAAATAGCTAAAAAGAACTTGGTAATGGACTTTGATACGCCGTGTCCAAAACGACCAAAGTGATTCAGCAAACATATAATCCCATTTAACAGGCAGATCTGTACAGTTCTCAGGCTTGCTCCTATTCACCTTCATGGTAAAGATTTGAATTTGGTTTACCTACGTCACCAAAGAGGGCAACCGAGATAGACCTGTGGCCCATCGATCAAGGAAATGTGGTCTCCAAAGATCTGCTCTGCTGTGATATTATATTTCTACTTACTTTTTGAAGCCAGAAGTAGATTCACCACAGTGATGTCAGAGACCCCGTGGATGAGGAGAAGGTGCACCATCCCCCCCAATCCGCTCTAGCCCGCGACACCAACGGGGAGCAACAATGAATCGGGCCGACTGATATTTGATTTTGATTTTCATTTTAATTTGATGTAGGTTAGGGCAACGTGCCATGCCTACCTGAACTGCACTTGTGCCAGAGTAAAGGTACATTGGAGCATCAGATCTGTGCCAAAATGCAGCATCTTAATGCTGCAGAAAAGATGAGAAACTTCTTCCAGCAAAGCGGGAAGATAAGTTGGTAGCGTGTTAAATATTCATTATTTTTTTAATTTATTCAAAAGGAAATTAGAATTATCTATTTAACAGGACATACTATGGCTCATACTGTAATGCAATCACTGGCTTAACTATTATTTACCAGCGTTCAGGACTCAAATGGCTAACATTAGCGCGTCCCTGAAGGGGATGTCAGTCGAGGCCAGACTCATAGAAAAAATATATCAGAATAAAAACACATTTAAAGTACCCAGCACATGTTTCAGGAGGTCAGGCAGTGTCAACAGTGTTTATGCTGGCTGAATTCCCAAGGCTTGGATATTCAGGACAAACCTTAGTTTCAAGAAGAAGCCACCATTGTTTTCTGTCCCGATTGATTCAGGCTTCTGGGGGGTTTGTGTCTGAAGTGTCCCAATCCTTACGGGTCACATGATATGTGGACTTAAATGCCCCAAATGTGACCACCGCAGGGTTCTGGTTGTGTAAACCGCATATTTAAGGCTCACATTTACAGTTCAGGTTATTTAAGGTACTGTTTCCCATCCGGGTCCTTGGGGACCATGGACTGGACTGGACTGTCTGGCAGGGAGCCGGAAGGAAGTGAAAACGTGGACCGTCTGGGGGTCCCAGAGGACCGGCTTGGGAAACACTGCTTTAACGGACACTAACTGCTTAACACAGTGTTTCCCAACCTGGTCCATGGGGACCCACAGACGGTCCCTGTTTTTGCTCCCTGTCAGCTCCCTGGCTTCTAAGACCTGAGAGGGAGCAAAAACGTGGACTGCCTGTGGGTTCCCGAGGATCGGGTTGGGAAACACTGGATTAGCAAATAGGTTTTCAATCTGTGAAGGACTAAAGCAAAAGTAGACTAGATCAGCTACGTTACCCTGCATCAAGTCAGCCACTGAATTTGCTGTGTCCTGCTATTGACTGTTTCTCTCTCTATTCTGTACCAGTAGGTGGCGCCAGGGTGGAGTTTGGGGGAGTTATAGCCCCTCCTACAATGACCATAGCACCCCCATAGCACCCTCATAGCACTTCCAAAAAACCGGTTACTTTGTTTCTTTTATGTTTGTAAAATCTTGTTATCAAAGCCGAAACAGGCTATGAAATTATTTTTTCTTATGCCGTTTCCTCATGATAACATAATAATTTTCTTGATACAGCAAGAAAATGAACGCTGTTTTCTTGTGATAATGCAATCATTTTCTTGAGATCTCAAGGCTACATATTCATTTCTAAGGATGGTCGCTTCTATACATTTACATTGCAGAAGTTAAATTAACACTTGATAGACCTATTGTAACATAATAGCCACTATTTCATTTCAGAACCACTCTGCTGGGCTGCATTTTATGTACAATGTAAAGGTTTGAGGAATGCCATTTTCTACTGTTTTTTTCCATCTTGGTCATTTATTCTCACGCATAAGCCCACATATTGTTTGTTTTATGAAATTCTGCCTTACAATAAATTTTATTTTTAAATTAGACATGGATATACTAAGCCAAGGTGCTGGTTTAACAGTCTCATTGAGAGAAAAAAATGAAGTGATATATTGGTCTTTGGGGTTGAGGTTTGCTGTTTTATATACACTTTTTCCAAAATACACACGGAGGCTGAGTGAGCAGGAAGTTATAACTTATGTAGTATTTGATTATCCTACATGACTTGTGCTTCTACGCACCTTTTAGTCAGACATTCTACAATCCCTGTAGAGAAATTTGTTTGCTTCTGATCAGACACTCTCAGCCAGTCATGGAAGTACCAAGGGAGACCACCCCCCCCCCCACCCCCCAGTTGGTGAAATTTACCCAAGGGGCTAAGTTATAGGACCCCCGTTAAATAATCTGGCTACCGCATATCCCCCGCAACATTAAATCACTGGTTCCGCCACTGGAATGTGTTGATATCATCATGTGACCACCTTTCCGTGGCCAGCGACTCCCACCTACCCCACGGAGGTGCTGCTGACGGCCGCACGGCATGCTGGGAACCCACCGCTCTCCATCCCTACGCCCGCATGTCAACACTCTCAGGCAGCTGTCTGTTCAAGGTCTTCTGCCGGTGGTTTGGAAAAAAAAAACTCGGATGTAGAGAAGCAGGTGTGTGAGTCTCAGGTGCAGTGAGTGAGTGGAAAAACATGGGACAACTCCTTAATGTTTTGGGGAAAAAACGTACCACAGACCTGAATCAGGGAAAACATAGATGATCACATGACCATTTGACAAACTCATTATTAAAAGCAAATGCTTATGGGCTGGGTTGCAGTTATGGACTCAACACTACATGCTGTGCATAAACTCAAAGTTTATGCTATTCAACAAATCTGCACCGAGGCGTTTATTTTGTGACAGCAGACATCTGGGGATCCAATTTCCGGAGCCAAGAGATGAGCTATAAAACTTAAGACCCTTTGTGATGTGGCTTTAATAATAAACTATACAAGCATATTATTTCTTAACTCGTTTTCTTAAAACTGTGGGTCGGCATAATCCTTTAGGGTTCACGAGACCCCATTTTATCCATCAATTCGGCCAAAGTCCCTGTAGAGTTACGATCCAATTAAATTCACTAATATGTTTTCCGCCTGGGCTGGCCGGCGAATCCGGTCGCTCGATGCTCCCCCGAGTGCGAGACAGACAGGTCTGATTAAACAAAAGGGGGAGGAGGGACCCTGCTTTTGAAACATAGCCGCCTGCGGGGCAGGTGATGACACATCGGGCGGGAGGGGTACCCCCATGTTCCGGGTTTGAAGTCCGGCGGGGACTTGCTCTGTCAGCAGGGAGCTTCAGTGGGCGAAGGCCCATCAAAGCCCAGATCCTCCGCGCCGCGTGCTTCAGGGGGGAGGGTCAGGGAGGCGACGACAAGCTAAAAATAAGCACTGGAACAATCAACATGACCAGCGAAAAAACCTTTGAGACAATCTAAAGTTAATGTCTTATTGAGTTGCCTGAAGGCTGCAGTTAGTTTGAGTACATAATCAACATCAGAGCCCTTCTGTACTTATGTCTTTGAGTCTTTTTTCTTTTTTGAGTCAGTTTTCTTCCCTTTTAGATTAAAATTGAATGATTCCTGTGGATAAGTCTCCTGAGGAGTGACATGAAGATCCCACGTTTTCCTTTTGGAGTGTGTGTGTGTGTGTGTGTGTGTGTGTGTGTGTGTGGCTCCAAGCAGAATCTTCTGGAACCGTGACATTTGCCAACACGTGACCAGACACAGGACTCACCGTACACAGTAACGCACTGTCCGACATATACAATTCAAACGTGACAATCTAATTCAGTGAATTATGTATCCAATTGAAGAGAGATAGATTGAAGATACTTCATGAATCCCTGCGGAGAAATTAAGGAAAAGTACAATGAGACTGTAGGAGACTTGGCAGAAGCTGGACAGGAAGCTGCAGACAGAAGCAGGAGTGATGGTGGCCAGAAGATCCCACAACGTATGTGGAAACCACAGCAGATTTTTATAGGATCCTGCCAGCTGAGGTCGTATCTGTGCTTAAGTACTCCGGGGTAAAAATGTGCCGGCATCATAGAGGAAGGATTAACACACAACGGTCACCTGCGGAGAGAGTAGTGGTTAAAAATAAAGTGTAAATGTACAGACAAACATGAAAACTCTGATTTACTTCCGAATTATGCCATCAAAAGGTAACTTGGAGCTTGTTGGTGGAGATTCACCATGGTTGAAGTTTTTTTTTTTTTCCCCCTATACCATTCTTTAGGTCTCCTGCCAGGACAGAGGGCAATCTGATGCCAGAAGGATTTCAGGAGAACATTAAGGAAAGAATACAACATCCTCAGCCAAGGGGGTCATGTTGAATTTGTGTTGGAGACCCAGGATGTCGAAGAGGTGACACCGTCTCCGTCTCTCCAGAAACGCCCGTGACTTTGACACTTCAGAACTTGGGACAGCGGCGGGCCGAGAGAATCTTCTCCAAACACCAAGATCAGCGATTTGATGTTTGCTCCATCTCCGTCTCAGAAGGACCCATGCTAGGGCAGTCAGAGGCTTGTGATGGAGTAGGTGACCTTCTGCATGGTCAATTGTCACACAGTGTCTCTAACTGGCTCCTAATGTTCTTCTAGGTTTGAGATACTGCTAACAGTAGATGCTTCTGCTGTCTGCTAAATGTTTCTGATATTTTTCGGGCCTCTTGGTTCCAAAGGGGTACCAGTCCATGTTTACTTCCAGGTTAGTCCCATTGGGCGGATACACTGGGCAGACCTGGGAACACCAGAGAGATTATATTTCCCAGTCAGCTTGGAACACCTGATATTCAGCTTGGAGTAGCTGGATTCTGAGCTGCTTTGTCACCACAGCTCTCAAGGGAAATGTGGTCTGTATATGGACCGATTGTTGGATGGATAGACGTCTACGTTGAGCTTTATTTTAGTTACATGAAAAAAAAACTTCTTGTATCTTGAAACCCAACAAGCACCTTTTTGACCTTGTGCATCTAATTAAGTAAACTTTTGGGAATTTTGGTATCAGCCCTGGGGAGTCGGTTGGTACATGTATCTTTTTCAAGGGTGTTCTTTCGAAACGGATAATAATAATCTGTGAAATGTGAAATTTCAAGGGCCGTCAATGATGAAGCACTTTGGTGAAGTTTTACTGTGAAATGCTGAAGAAAGTTCAATTATCCAAATACAAACATACATTATGCTGCAGACTAAGGTATTAATGTAATACATCGAGCACAGCGGTAAATAATTATTAGCCATTGCTATTTGCTTCTTCATAGTGCTAAAAATGAAATGTACAGCTATAGGTCAACCTTGTTCTTTTCTAGGAAAAATATAACAGTTAAATGTGTTGGGAATGTGTGCATGGTTGATAACTTGGGTATATCCTTCCCTGTCATTTATCAGTAAATTGTCTTTGCTTTCTAGCAAAGGAAATTGGTATTTTGTGGCCCCTGTGGTTGTAACTCATTGTTGCTTCAGCTCACAAGTTAATCATTTCTTTCACTCTGGGAAATGTACAGCGAAATCCCAAAAAAGCTCTTTGGTGAGATAAATATATCCCATTTTATTTCCTAGCTTTCCAGCACAATCTTCAACAGATTAGGCACAATTTTTGAGGCTCCTTCAAAGGAGGCAGCCTAATTTGAGTGCTCCGTGTGCTGTTATAATGTCATCCTCTATATGTGACGATGAGACAATGCAAAACATTGTTAAAATCACTGGGGTGTAGCTGGATGCCGCACTGGCAGGGTTACCAGGGCGACAGGGTGAAATGAAAAGGTTACGGAGGTGAGGCAGTGCGATCGCCCAAGTTCGCAACCAAGAGGGATGCTGGGAGCCATTTCTGGGGACTGGATCCACCTGTTTGCTTGACTATACTATACTATACTATACACTACAATACAGGCTATTATATGATTTAATATATGAAATCATTTTATAGTTCTAAACCATGCTGCAATACATTACACTACCCTACATTACTATATTATACCATACTACACTACACTATGCTATGCTTTGCTATACTATGCTATGCTATGCTATGTGGACATACTTCTAAATTTTCCCAAACCCTTGTGGTTGACTTTCTTTTCCCTGATGAGTTTTTATTGCTGCATGCACATTATGGTCACGTGCTGGTCAGACCCGCCCAGGTTATCTCCGAGGTAACCGCTGAACCTCCACACAGCAGGTACTCATGCGGGGGCTGACTAGAGTGCAGGGGGTTAATGCAGCATAAATGAATCGGAGAGATCGGCTTCCCAGAGGACAGGAGCCGCTGAAGGTGGTACAGAGCACGCGGAACTCGACCTCAGAGAGTCCAGAGGCGGGACGTGATCTTTGTGACGTTCATCACGCTAATGTAGCGGATGACCTCAAGCTGAGGGGGCATAGAAGATAATACCCCCTCATGAAACCTTCTGCCCTTTGATTGGCGTGGGCAGAATCGGCGGTGAGCCTGTGTCAGACCCCCGGCAACAGAATGGAGTGAGTCGTGAGTCGTGTCTGCTTAATGTAGCGGAGTGGGAGCTGCACCAAATGAGGCAAATTAGCGACAGTTAAAGATATTTAGCACACGCTCAATGTAGGGCAACTTAAAAAAATAAAATCATCAGGCTGCCAAGCGCAAAGTGAGCATCCGCCTCAAGGTTTTCCGTGTTTCTGAACCGACTTGTCGTGGCACCAGGGGAGATACTGCATAGTGCATTAAAATGTGGGTGGGGGTGGGCAGCAAAGTGGGTCATATCTCCTCCGTCATTTACCACTGGATTCATTCCAGCCATAAAGATGGTTTATCGACCCCCCTCTCCTCCCCCCGGCCCGCCTTCCCTTGAGAAATGGCACCTTGGATTTACAATGTCTGCTTTGAGTTTCCAGCCCAGATTTACAGAGTTAATAGGTGTATAACAGACGGCAGTACAGAGAATGCAGGCTGCCAGTTGGCTATCCAAGGCTAAGTGACTGAGACTGCAGGTGGAGGCGTGTTAGCGACATAGCTTGCGACATAGACTGAGAAAACTGATAGCCAAGACTCTGTGGTAGAGCAGGGGAATAATGGAAGGCCTGGGATAGCCACAGCTGTGAGATGCTAGCAGCTAGCACTGGTAGCATTACGCTAACTGTTATCCAAAACCTTGTGACGAAGGTGGATTTTACCCTGTTCTTCCAGGTTTTACCATGACCCTGTATCAGACAAAATGCTATAGAGAATGGATGCAAGAATGGGTAATATTAAATCCAGGAAGCAGAAGAGTTATCAGAAGTACCTGAGCAGGTACAAGCTGAATGCGTTGGAATATAAATATTTATGACAACCTTCTCAATCTCATGGCGCTGGGGATTACCACCCTCAAATAATTGTGTTTGTAGGCTGGACGATCTTGTCCATGGCTGGTAGTAGCTGCTGAATGTTCAAACCCCCTAAGGACACATGAATCGCTACACACGTCTCAGCTGACCCACAAAGTGTGCGTAACGTGTCTTACATCCAACGTGTTATGGTTTCAGTGGCTGCGATAATATCCATATCTCACCAGCATTGGGTCGTCAGGAGAACCTATATATTTTTTTTTATTATGGGAGGTGAAAAGCAGATGCGTAGGGCTATAGAATTATTATCCGCTGGGGTCCTCAAGCTGCCAGCCATTGGTGGGCTGTTTGTGTCTCCATCTAACTTATGAGCTGAATGCTGAAGATTACATGATGGTTCTCCTTCAAGGCGCTTTCATGCTTTGAGATCCCATAGGTTGATAGAAAGGTTGCATGCTCAGGACTGGGTTACGGCTAATTTGTTGAAGCACGCCCTCCTACACGCTGAAGCACTGGAGTTAAGTGGCCGCAAGCCACTGATGATGTCACCTCCTCGCACCTCGAAAGTGAGGGTCTTACTTGATTACGTTGGAATTTATTATTGAAATGAAACTGCGGGTTTAAAAAATGTGTTGGAGCGACTGGAGTGGAGGTGTGGGGGGTGGGGGGGGGCGGACACGCAACACCTTTGATGTGAAGTGAGCGCCTGAGGAGCTCTATGTTCCAACCCATCTTCTGGGAGCCGCCTTGGCAATAGTGTCCTGTGCACTCATTTATGGATGGTCTGTGGCTCAGCAGGTCAGGAGCAAATGCCCATCAGAAGTATGCTGGTTCGAATCCCCTGAGCAAGACCCTATACCCCCAATTGCTTCAGGGATGCTGGGTGCTGGCTGTGAACCACCCCCCCGCCCCCACCGATCTTTGCTCTTATCTGTATATATGTCTCTGTGTCTCTCATGGAGTGCAAGATGGGATAGATGAAAAGACAATTTCTCCGCGGGGATTGATAAAGTATCTCTATTTGATACACGTTCACGCTGTGGTCATAATGGGACATTACTGAAAGCTCAGATTAGAACTGAAAATATTCCCTCTCTGGCTTGCTCACAGCGGTGCAGAGAGCGTACAATATAAATAATTAGTAAATAAGAATCGATTGATTTGAAGGAGGTTCAGCTTTTACACAGTCGGTAATCCATACAGCGAGTACTGAACCGCTGAGATTTTCCCCATAAAAACATTCTTCCACCTCACAGTGGACGCAGTCCTTGATTCCCGGTCACGCACATAGTTCTGTTTTCGTATTATTCAGCTCTTCTCATTCCATAGCTTTTCCTGTACATCCGTTCTCCGGCTGGGGTCACTTGTGAAAAGAGTTCAAGCCCTTTTCCTGGCACACAGGAGCGCAGCGCTGTATCATTTGAGCCTGTGTGGGCCGGAGAGGTACTCTAAGGGTACACTGCCCGGGAGATGACAAGAAAGTGTCGTCAAGGTGCATATCGATCCGCAGGGAGTATAAAGCAGCCGATGTTCGTATCCCAGCATCCCTTGGGAGGTTTTCTGTTGGTCGACTGGCGTTTCCTCACCTGAACTCCTCAGCAAAAAACACTGCTTCTAATGAATTTGCTACTAAACCCGGGGGTGGGCTGGTGGCTAAAATATGTGGGGGATACGGTGCTACTTTAATCTACGGCCAGCCGATGTTTAATGTATTTTCGCCGCCTCCCTCAAGGGGGCGCTGGAGAACAGAGAAAACTCTGGCCTGTGGTGCTGGGTGAGTCAGCGGAGCCAGCTCCCTTAGTGATCAAAGAGGACAAGGCCGGGGAAAAACTGCAGGGCGTCCATCTCAAATTCAAACATCTTCCGCTGCGAGGAAACACCATCCGCCTGTCCCTGCCACCTTTTTTGGGGTCGTATAATCAAAATTTTCCACACCTCACATGGTTCAGTCGACCGGCTGGTTCCGCTTCCTTCCCACTGATGTCTGCGTGGATTCATGCTGGGTGGGGCCTATTTAATTGAATGCGAGTTTATTTTTCTATTTTTCACTCACACGATCCTTTTTCGTCTTTGATCTTGTGTAAAACAAATACGCCAGTCCTCCGAAGGCCCGACGGTGCGAATAAAAGCCCACCCACTGCCCGCTGGCGCCCCCCGCTGGCCAAGGCGTACTCGGTCACACCGCCTGATGGAAGCGTAGCTAAGATGCTGGGATTAAAGCCTCCTGAATGGTCTGTGATCCTCACAACAGAGGAACGTGTCTTATAAACATCCAGGACGTCCTGATCTGGTCAAGAGGACAGTGAAAAAATAAAGGTCTGGTACCTTCTATATGCCCGTCGCTGTCTCTCAGCCTCATTTACTCGCTTAATTGCCGCTCCGTGGGGCCACATTCGTTAGCGCGCTACTTTTAGCGCATAAGCCATATTTCCAACTGGCAGGAGTATAACAAATTAGCAAACCCTGCTTGGACACAGTCCTGGCCCCTGCTGCTTGCTGAGTTTCTGTAATGCGATGACGCAGGTCCTGAAATCAAGGGGTATGGCATACAGAACACATCCAAAATGACACCTTCCGGACAGGCATGCTCACCCCGTGTGGTGGAGGGCTGTTGAGGGCTCTCGAAAATGTAAAATATCATGTAAAGGGAGCAGGTACAGTACACCTCTTACCAAAAATGGCCATCCACTCAAAGACCATGGTGTTATATTTTGATGCATTCCATAATATTTTGGCTGATCCTACAAATGCAGAGTAATATATGCAGTAATAAATATTATTTGAAAAGCGCAGTGAAATGACTCGTTGTTTTGGGCTGTTTATGGTTGTTAATTAAATTCTGCTGGTACGCTACACGTCCTGTGCATAACTTTGTGGCAAGGCAATCAATTTGAGCTGAAGAAATTCAACAGTGATCTGTTAACTGATATATATCACAGGCTTCAAAGTTTTTAAATAGCAAACCTGGAATGCAATACCCTGCACAGAGCATCTGCTTTAATGAGGTAGGGGCCCTTACACGAGATATTGTCCAAATAATAGCATCAGGTAATTCTGTCTTTAGCTTTTCGCTAATTCAGCGTCTCGGTGACATTATACAGTAAACGTACAACTGACAGCAGCATTGACTTGTTTGATAATCCAAACGTTTCCAAGGGAGAGAATGTGCTGAAACGAGCGCAGCGTAGAGTGAAACCGACGCGAAGTCAGGCGAGACTCACGGGAAACCAAAGCAGACGATTATGGAAGGAAAACCTGATTATACGTGAATCTACAGCGATTTTCTCCAGGCGATCGGATTCCGTGGTCCGTGTTGTTTTGAACTTAAAGGGGCTGCCAGTTTATAACAATCTTTTGTCATTTGTTATCGCTTTTGTCTCATCTATGGTTAAGAACCCAAATAAGCATAAAAGGCGCCATAGATCATTTACAGGAATATTGTCATTTTTTGCTAACCCTTAAAATAAAACCCTTAAATTTGATTTTATTCAGCCTTCTCTCTGGGTTTGAAGGCATTGAAAATGTCAAAAAAAAGTAAATCGTATTTAAAATGCCGAAAAATAATCCACTGGGTTTAATTTATCAACAACGGCTGTAAATTTCATTCAGTTTTAAAAAGCGAGTGTTGAAATTATGTCGTGATAGCACTGCAATTAACGAAGCGCATCCACACAAGAGCGAAAATTTTACTGACCTACATATGAAACGGAGTGACATTTCAATTATGTGCACTTCGCATCCCGGGGAAAATTATGAGAGTTCAGCGCAGCATTCGGGAGAGTCCTAAAATAATGATTTATACGGGAGTACCCAGTTGTTTTATTATTCATTTTTATTGGATCTTCCTGAATTTAAAGTTCCTGATCGCGCCGGGGCTTCCTCGGAGGAACAGTTATAAGGCAGGAGCTTCTGCTTTTTCGTAAAGTATATACACGAGGGGTGCCAGTGTTGCCTTATATTAAGGAATGTGAATATATTTCCATGAATACGTGTCTCCATTGGCTGGATTCCCATTTAAGAGTTTGACTTACAGGATCCCGGTCAGGGTGCAGGAGATCTGGAAGAGCCGGAGAGGAGCGATGCGCGCCACTGCGCGTTCACGGCTCACGGATACGCGAGTGTCGTTTAGGATCTCGGACGGAGCTGAACTTTCCCCATATCTTCACTTTTATAAATAGAAATTCCACAGTTGCTAAGGAAGACCTGCGATATTTTCTTCTTCATCAACTTGAAATACTTCAGATTTAGGTATGTACAGTACTAGGATTTCGATGTTCTTTTTTTTGCATCGTGCTTTAAGCGTTTGAATGAACGGATCCGCTATATTTCGTCTGTTTTAGGCTTTCGGGAGTCATGAACTCGTCAGCTGGGGCAGGCAACTACCGTAGAGCATCCGGCAAAAGAGATAAGGTATGCAGCGCAGTATCTGTGCTATTTGAGAAATGACTCCTGTTCTTTTATATGGTTTCGGGCCGTCAGGTGCATGCTTTATGGTGCGCGTTATGCTCCCTCACCCGCTCCCTTTGTCACTTTTTTTATGAAACAATTCGTAGTGGGTAACAGTCGTTGCAGTATCTCCTTTCCCTTCTTAAAGAGGACCCACGATTCACTCTGCGGTGCCAAGTTTAATGCGCAAAAGTCACTCCTGTCCTCAATTTACCGCCGATGCTTTTGGTGCAACAACAAAATAATAATAATAATAATACACGACGAAAAGCTGCTAACATTGACTTTGAAAGCACATGATATTACTAAACATTCTAATAATAGCTATTACAATTGTTGTTGTTTTTTTTTTTAATTACCTATAAAGAAAGCATGCCGCTAAAACTCGACTCAAGTTGGGGTAGGCTAACAGAGGAATGACTTTTGCGGGAATGTTGTGTATGTTGAAACGGAGTGTGAGATCTTAAAAGCATCTACACAAGCAACGGGAGACCTTGACGTGAGATGAGCAGATACCTGGAGAATTCGCCTTCAGTGTCATTCGAAGGTCATGTGAGACTGTGTGTTCCCCACTTTTAAGTGGCTTGTGGCAGACTGACAGCAGCTACACGTATCGTGATCTTCTTTGTAGTCAGCATCGGTGGTAGATGATGAGGCGTCCTAGGAGAGTATTAGGTACCCCCTAGTCCAAAGTAAAGTAAAATTGGCCAGCAAGTCTCCCCCCCGCCCTCCCCCCCCCCCCCCACCCCCCCCCACAAAAGTTGGTGCCCTATGCAGGCGACGGTATCGCCTATGGAATTGACCGGCCCTGTTTGTAGTGATTTGGTGAACCTATAATCCATTGTATGCCTATGTGATTGACAAAGAGGAAGACAAGACACAAAACGATCTTAAAACAGATCAGTCGTTATTTGATTGCACGGTCAACGGTTTCATTGAAACGGTATAGCGGTGTTTATGAAACAGGATACATCAAGTTATACAACAGGAGACACCAGGTTATACAACAGGATACATCTGGTGTCCTGAACGGCAATGAGCTGCCCGCAGTGCTGTGTGACTTCTCAGCTCTTTTCGCTTTTTCGGGAGGGTCGTAACTGTCAGGTAGCGCCAAAAACACGAAATACTGTCTAACATACGGCGTAAAGCCTCGGACATGGGCAGAACTGTTTATTTAACACTTAGAGTGTTAAAAGTGCTGAAATTAATACTCTCAGTGTCAGACTAATATGGTCTGTTTCGTGCGATACAGTGCACTTGTCACAGTTAACATCTTATATCAGTTTTTAAACTTAAATTTTACACATGAGGGTAAGCATGGCTCATTTTAATAATGCATTTAGAAATATAGTGCTGATAACCTTTTTACAGTTCTGGTATTTGCTGGCAGAGGAGGGACAAGCGCATTTATCAAAACTGAAATACTCTAACTTAAAGTTCCCTGCATGCATTCTCCTCACCGTTTGTGTACTTCTGACGTGGGTAGCAGCACGCTACATTCACTGATACATCTATTGAAGTGACTATTGGGTCAGAAAATACAGCAAATGGTTCGTGAAGTGTTGTTTTGGCCATCATTAATTGGAAGTAATGAGCACACAGCAGAAATACAAGATTACGATATACAGTATAGGGCACTGAAAGCAACATAGCTACAGTGTACGAAAAGTAAATGTAAGTTGAATTTAAAAACATTGCTGTGTTTTTGTATGATAATATGTCAAATATTTGTAGATTTTTAGAATCTAAGACTTTGATCTGTGTGGATGTATGAAAAGTTTGACTCTTTTCGATTTGAAAACCGATTAGAGCGATTCACTGAAAAGAACTGGTTCAAAAGAATGGTTTATCATAAATCAGATATCACTATCAGTCACTGGCATAGCTGTTTTTGTGTGCAAGTAGTGTTTCTCACTAAGACCATATCGCGTTGTACTTTGCATAGTGCTTTTCTCTCTGACTAAAAATCGGGCAAATACAAATGTATTGAACTTGGGGGCAGGAGTGGTGGAGAAGCAAAAGGAGTTTATTTGAACTAAAGGAACAAAGTCTGGAAATAAATGGGATTGGGAGGGATCAAAGTGGGGGAACTGCAACGAGGTAGGGCACAGGCAACAAGAAACAACAAGAAGACATCAATGACTGGACTGGGGAACACGGGACTGGAAGCTTGTGTGTACAAGACTAACGAGGGAGCTATCCAGAGGCAGCTGGGAGTGATTAACATAAGGGTTAGGGACGAGAGGTAAGACAGAAAAGACAGACAAGTAACTGGCGTGGCTTGTTAGACCCATGCTAGGAAGGAGACAGGAGGGTCAGGGAGACATAGTGGTGCAGTACATGACATTGTAGCATTTTAAGAATATTTTACGTATATTCTGCTGCTAGGGGTGTTGGAGGGGCATAGATGTCTTTAAATACATGGCTTTAAGTCATTTCAGTCTCAGTTAGAGATCATGAACCTGTCTGTTCATGAACAAATATGTCCATGGCAAAATATTTTTGGAAAAAAAGAATCTATGGATGCTACATTTAAAAATACTATGTCTGTGGTAAAAAATATATATTTTTCTTAAAATGTCTGTCAGAATTAGCCAGGGTGTTGAATGCTAGTCTGAGTTATTTTCATCATGCAGTCTCATCACTGTCATTCTGGTCAGTATTGTCAGTGTAGACGTTTTAATCTGACCTATGTAACTAGTATAGAGTAGTATTTTTGTTGATACTTTCTTACTCTTACTGAAGTACTTATTGTGATGAATATGGTTATATTTGAGTAACTTTTAGAGTAGTTTTGGCCATTTTACCTACCTCTGGTGCACTTACAGTATTTCTAATTTCTAAAGCAGGGGTGATTTTAGGATTCTATCCTTAACCCCCTGAAGAAATACAGGACACCACAGGTCCCCCATGAAAAAGCTGAGTCGGGGGAATGAAATGTATGCAAAAATATGGGACATATTGCTATATTGTTTTAGAAAAAAATATTTATTCAGGGGGCTGGGACAAAAAATAAGGTCTAGAACTGCCTCTGCTTTTGAGTTCACTGCCTAAATCGCTTTCCATTAGCAAGTGCCCCTCTAGGCAATGCCTTTGAACGACCACCGTGTGTCGCCTTTCCTGCCGTAGTATATGAGTGAATTCTTTGTTTCTTTACTATCCGCCTGTGTGTATTTATGCAGAGAATGGAAAATTTTAAAAAGTGCTGAAGTAAACTCATATTTAAAATTTAAATTGCAAATGCTAATCAGGTAGTTGACATGCCTATCAGCAGTGATCTTGGGACCCTGCCTATCAAGTCTTATTAAAATCTTATTTAAAACAAGTGCAGCTGTTTTGTTACATATGAGCCACCCCTGACTCTGTTGAGTGGGATGGTGGTTAAGGACACAATTTGTAGCCTTAAGGTAATTGGAGCAGGTCTCAAGTGGACCTCGCTGCTTTACCATGAGAAAGGTCAACAACGGCAGTGGTTTCAGGAAAATGTCTATATAGGTGAATGATATATAGGTGAAATAGGATGTTTTATGAGCTCAAAGCATGAGCTAAGTATGTTTCCTTTATGACAGATGATCATATATCCAAAAGAAGTGACGTTTGAAAAGGAAGAATGGATGAGAGCTGAGCCCCTTTCTCTTATTTTATTGATCAGCCTTATTCTCTGCTCTTAAGGTGAAAAATGCACCCCAGGTTAGCTGAGGTGTGACTTCTTTAGAAGTTAACCTCAAAGGGATAAGAGGAGCTAGGTTAACCTCAGAGGGATAAGTTGAGCTAGGTTAACCTCAGAGGGATAAGTGGAGCTAGGTTAACCGCAGAGGGTTAAGTAGAGCTAGGCTCACTTCAGAGGGTTAAGTAGAGCTAGGCTCACTTCAGAGGGATAAGTAGAGCTAGGTTAACCTCAGAGGGATAAGTGGAGCTAGGTTAACCTCAGAGGGATAAGTGGAGCTAGGTTAACCGCAGAGAGTTAAGTGGAGCTAGGTTAACCGCAGAAGGTTAAGTAGAGCTAGGCTCACTTCAGAAGGTTAAGTAGAGTAGAGCTAGGCTAATTTCAGAGGGATAAGTGGAGCTAGATTAACCTCAGAGGGATAAATGGAGCTAGGTTAACCTAAGAGGGATAAGTGGAGCTAACACCGTGATTTCCCGTTATACAGGGACCCTGAACAATCGCAAAAACAGGTTTTGATGTCTGAAAAAGTAATAACCGTTCTAACCCTAACCCTAGCTTCAGCTGATAATCCTAATTAATGGACAAAGGATGATAGAACTGGCCATTGGAAAGTATAAAATATGCTGTTAACCTTCAGAAGCTAATCTGGGCTGAATTTTACACCCAACTGCCAATATTTGTCCTGCAGTTTTATAGTTTTGGATCCATGAATTCCTAGTTGATTTTGGCACACCTTAATATTTCTCTTTTGCTTATTTTTTGATGCATATCACGTTACTGACATTGCATGTTATCTTCTTCCTGTTCCCCTTTTCACTTATGGATTGTTTGTAATGAACAGTGTGTGTTTGTGGTTTAATGATGATATTGGAAAAATTGACTAAGTGGAATAAATTGATATTGATTGACTGATTGATTGACCATCGCATACTGTTACATACATTGTTGTAGTTCAGCTGTGCGTAAAATGCCTCAAAAATTGTCTGATGCAAAAACCCCTTAATATCAGAATGGATTGAAAACGATGACAGTAAAGATGAGAATGTGGAGTTTGATGACAATAGCGATGTGTCAGAAGTAAGTAATGTAGAAATCGATGGAAGTTGTGAGGACATCAGCATTTTAGCACATATTGATGGGAAAAGCTAAGCAGTAAGGCGGCTAAGCAATTTTGTGTTGAACATGGTACAAATGAAATTGTTCACCAAATATGGGGGCATTTTGTCTACGGCAGCCAAATTAATGTGGGGTGAAAAATTTACCCCAGATTCGCTAATTATGTCACATTTGTAGAGGTCAGCCTCACAGCCAGTGTGAGGGCAGCTGTGTCCTTAAGTCTTGAAAGGTTGCCTGAGTTTAATGTTCCAACAGACCAGCGCAGTAGTATTTTTTGTGGGTCCAAAGCTATAGATTTTTTGGGAACAAGTTGCATGCATTTTTTTCTTTAGACCCGTTGAAATTGTCTGGAGCTCGTGGTATGTTGCATTTCAGCAGGCAAGTCGGAACCAACTGGTTGGAGATGTGCAATTGCCGATTTCTGTCGGGGGGGGGGGAGATAAAACCAGTTGTCCTGTGGGCCTGGGAGTAAGATACTAATGCTGCCTTCCATTTGAACTGGGAAGTCAGATTTTCCGAGTTCCCAGTCGGAAATTTCAACTGGAGCACCCCCTGAAGTCTGAATTCTCAAAAAGTTGGAGGGATCCCTACGACCTCATCCTCAAAATTCACGATAGCTGCTTCATGTATGAACAGTAAAGTGTTGCAGTAATTCACTGTTCACACTGCACTCCTGTCTTACTTGTGTATTATATTGGTCAAACACACCGTACTGTCCAACCATGTTGCTGTGGTGTTTCTATATGCAAAATACTGTGTAATTCGTTGTCATCAGCTGGTATTATGAATGGCTAACAATGAACCTGGCTAGAACTGCTGCTGCGAATGGCAAACCAGGCTGGCTGCGCTGAAACGTTGTTACCTCAGCTGCCACGTCATTCCCAGCTCTGACTTCCGAGGTAAATGGGACGCAGCGTCAGTCAGTGAATGTAAGTTCATGAAGGAGACAAAACCGTAGAACTCAGCTTGATTGATGGCTGCATCGCTCCCTTCCTCTCTTGTATAGCCGGCGTTTTGCTCATCCTTGCATAGCGAGTACGCGCTGGGACAGGAGGAGTGGCCTCTCTCTCTGTCCTGGCACACGCCTTAGGAGTAGTAAGTGCAGCTTTCACTGGGACTTTGAATAGTGCATTACCTCAGCAGGCTTTACCCAGAATGTGAACGGGTAGCTAAAAAGCCAGGTTACATTCTGTTCTTGCTGGTTCTTTAAGTGGGTCTTTGCCGTTTTCCGGCTGGGCGCTGAACTTGAATTTCTCCTGTAAAACACTTAGATACGTAAAACTGCAGTCAATTGCTTTGGTTAGTTAATCCTTTTCACATTCAGCTTTGTGAAAAATGACTATGACATAAGTGGATTTAATTAATTCCTCTGATAAACAGAGGTGTGAATAGTTGAAGGTTCGGTGTTTATGTTCATGGACGCAGAGTGTACCACTAGAGGTCGCCACATCCTACTAACTGCAAAGTCATCCGAATTGGGAATCTGTACACTCATATTGCCTTGAGACATGGGGCCACACAGGAGTGATGCACTTTCTGTGAGCCGCTGATAATGTACTGGGTTGTGTGCTCAAGAAAACAAATGACAGATAAACAACAGAGATAATAGATATTGTGAAGGAAATTTCAGGCCGCAGACATAAATCTGTTATTGGCCTGTTATGTAAACAACATTAGATTGAAAAGTGAGCGTGGATGCATGTGAAATTGACGTAATTGTGTGGAGAGAAATATAACACATTGTTTTTATTATTTTTATAACATATTCATGTTATTGTTGACTCAAAGGAATGTCACTGGGGTGCTGTCACATAGGATCAGTGAGCACCGCTACCTAAAGAGTACCTGTGTGAGTAATACTGACCCTTTAGCTTGCTTGGTCATGCCAGTTATTCTGTGACTCATCGAGGCAATACCACAGAGACAAGCAGATAAATAATAGGAGGAGTGAGTCACATGGTTAATGAACAGGGTGGCAAAGACAAAATTTCTGCTTTTCATTGCTAATAAAGTGACACCAACAACAATTAAAACCGACCAACTGGGCACTGCTGCCTTAATCATATTCTTCCATGAAACATAAAAGTAAAACGGTGAATTCTGATGTTGTTACAGGAAGGCTTTACACTCAAGAAAGACTCAAATGCAAATTTTGAAGAAAAGAGAGGGTGCTTTGAGGGCAGCTGTGAAGGTGCATAACTCGTGTTGCTGCAACATCACCCCCTCTTGGCGGGAGGTGCACAAATAAACAGCAAAAAGGTTGCATGCACACCGCGTTTTTATTCCCAAGCATCAATCATGAATTTACTGCCGTCATGCCGCAGCTTAATGGGCTGCGGTCCGATGCCCCTTTCATTCGAGACCCACGTTTAAACGAAAATTACAGCCATTGTAATAAGCCGACAGTGAAGCAAACAGCTGGTCTATTTTAATAAGAAACGCAGTTTGATTTTCCTCCCTCTATGAATAATATATCTGAATGGATTCATTGAAATGCCTTTTGAAGCAGAAGCGGCCGTTAGATCTTTTGTGTGTCTGCTTCTGCTGTTTAAACCCGATTCACTGACTGTGAGCACGATCATTATTCAGTGTTAACTGTCTGCTCAAGTAAAAGTTAAGGAAGAAGTAAGTACCGAAAGGGCCTTGAATCTGCCGCTCTGTGGACACTGTCACGCCCGTTTGTCACAGCATGGATACACTCAAATGACAGGCCATCCTCCTTGATAAAATGATGCTTTATTTGCCATTTGTACAAGTACATTTTCCCATATATCCTATCCTGCTCTCATTTATTTTTTTAAAAATGATGCAACAGCAAAACATTTGCTATCCATCCGGTGCCCCCAGGGAGTTAAGGACCATGTGACCCAGTGGCAATGTGACTGTTCTGCTGAGCGTGGGATTTGAACCAGTGACCTTCCCATCACAGGCACAGATCCATAGACCAAAACTATGTAACATTGTTTAGGGGTTTATGGAGCTTCTCTGGACCTCCTTAAACCTCACTAAGTAGGACTTTCAGGGAATGTGTGGACCAGTGTCCCCACTCATCTTCATTTGTCTCTCTCATAACTCACATTTGACCTGAAGTACAGTAAAATCCCGTTATAATGGACTTCAAGGGACCTGGCAAAACAGGCTCTTATATCCAAAGTCTGTTATATCCAGAGTTGCTGTTTGCCCAGAACACAACTACAGGACACCATTTACTCATGCCACACCCCAG
>JAODJU010000081.1:5754338-5773586 GCA_026776725.1 Gnathonemus echidnorhynchus
GACTCAGTTGGTATACTAAGCAGGTATACTCAGTAGTGATACTAAGCAGGTGTACTCAGTGGGGATGCTAAGGAGGTAGACTCAGTTGGTATACTAAGCAGGTATACTCAGTAGTGATACTAAGCAGGTGTACTCAGTGGGGATGCTAAGGAGGTGTACTGCCTGCCAGGCTCCTTTATCAGGTCCCCTGAGATTTAGGTCACAGACGTCGTGGGAGAAGGGAGGGGTTTCTCCCGGCATGGTGATGGCCTGACTCACATTCTAAATGTGGGAGCAGAAGGCCATTTAATTAGTATAGGTAAACTGTGTCATGCACAGTTGATTTCACACAGGTGGATTAATGGTTGTTTTGCCTCCTGTGGTTATAGCTGGTGTATTTGCTTTTGGGGGGGGGATCATACACATCACAGCATCATAGCACGTCCCCACGCCGGAACATTCCTCATCGTTGCAGTGCCACGCTCGGTTGGCAGGCTGACGAACCCCTAGTCGCATTTGTTTTTTGCAGGTTCTTTTTGTCCCGAGATGAATGGTGAAGCCGAGTAATGAACTGTGTGACTTGTGAGGATCTACTAATGGCCACCACCTTCTGATTGGTGCCTTTCTGTCCTTCTCCAGCCACCCGTGGTGCTGTTTTTTTCACCTCCCTTCATACACATTTGTTCATCTCCACACTGTCTATGCACTTAAACACGATTTCTTAAAGTAGGGGGCAAAATTCATACAAAAGGGCCAACCTTATTATTAGCCAATGATATGTGTTCAACGGGTGAGTGACAGGTGAGTCAGCACTTCACAGGCCAATCAGCTTTCAGGTGGGGACAGTGCCTCTGTAACCCCACCCATGTATATGCCCCTGGACCTGGGGCCCTGGTGCCCTTTCACTGAAGTCCTAACTTTGATTGCTTTCTTTCAGCATGCGTGTGTATGTGTTTGCATGTGTTTCGTCAGGTCAGTCCGAATCTTTGTGCCAAATTCCAACCTGAACAGCTGCACTGGGGTGTGATGTCTGAGTCCATTAACAACCTCTCTCCCTGCCTAACTGTGAAAGCCCATTGAAGCAGTCAATGTTGGATACGGGTTCAAATGCGGAAGTCCTGTTGTACCTGTGAGGATTCTATTTCTATTAACAAAATGTCAGATATGTGTATCGCTCTGTTTGGAAAGGTCAGCATAGCTTATCAGTCGGTGAACACGGATGGCAGATTGGAATCCGTACCAGGCTGATATTCTGATATTGCAAGACGGATGCGATTCAAACAAAGAAACACGTGGACATGGTGGGTGGAGCCTCAGGAGCAGATTTCAACCAGCAATGCCAGGGTTCGAGGTGACAGTGCTGTTCAGTGCCAAATGGCCAAAGCCTTCAGAAAAGCTTTATGCTTAGCTTGCTGTGGTATGCATGAGTGTTAATACACAAAATTATTTCTCAAAGTCAGACTAAGCCTTCCTAAAATCTGCACGCTAGACTTCAAACTTCCATCTAAAAATAGATTAAAATGTCTTCAGGGTCAGTTCATTATATGATAAATGTATTTATATTAAAGGGGTGGGTCTTACATAAATTAATATTCAATTAGAGGGCAGACCAAATGCATGACCTGCATGCTTCTGCTTTGAGCTACGCCGTGCCTTTAAGAGTGGCACCGGGCAAACGCTTTGGGCCTCGCGGCGGATTCGTTGCAGCCACCTGGGCTGCCTCGGTGTCTCCTTGACCAAGAGAGTCAGTCAGTTCTCTTTCCAGGCCCCAGGCTCCCCTCAGACCGCAGGTACACTTTCTCCCCGACACACATGCATCTCGCGGAGCTCGACTTCAACCCCGACATCACAGAACAGCTCGGCTACCGGGAAGCAGAGCAGATCAGAGCGCATCAGCCCTGTCTTTGCCAGGTCACAGCTGTACAGGTTTTCCTGCAATCATTCTAACAGGGAATAGATGTTCTACAGCATATATGGTGCTTTTTACTCTAGACAGAAATTTCACTGACATTTGCACTAATCCAGGAGTACTGTACCATTACAGATTTTGGGCCCCATTGTTTTAGGTCCCAAACCCAGACCGATCCAACTATGTTCCAGATTTTTCGGGGCCCCTCTCTCCCCTCCTTTCCAGACCCCCTGCATTAATGGCTAATGGCTAATAACTGTCTTTTGGTCATGCTTGTAGCATGGTTTTATGGTTGTTTTTAAAAGGGATGATGTGAAGTCTGTGAATGTCAGTGGAAGATGAGCTTTTCTCACGCTAAACTGTAGTTTTAGCAGACCTGTTTGAATGCAGATGATAAGTGAGGATGTAGTGACTGTCCACTCGGCTGGAGGGGGGCTAGATCCTGGTAATAACTCGCTATGTCTGTCCACTAAACATAAGTAACTTGAGATCCACAATGAATTAATCTTTGAGTAATAGCGATACTATGAAAGGTTACAACATATAGCCACGTGAGGGTTAATATAGCTATATGGCATGTTAGCGGTAAAAAGCGTATGATCTCCCCGCCACCTCGCCTCCTGCCCCGCTGCCCCTGTGGCTTTCTATGGTTTTCCTGTCGCCCCCGTGACCTGTACCCTACTTAGCCCACACTGCCACCTAGTGTCAACCACCACACAACAAAATAACGAATGGCTCCCACAGTGGATGTTGAAGTGACATCTTGGATGCTTTAATCTTTTAAAAAACTTAGATCTACTAATGAATTACTACTATGGAAAGTGTCATACTGTGTACAAAACTGGAGCCTGTTTATTGTAAGAGCAGCTTGGCATTTAAATGCCCCATGTGGCTTTATTATCATGGTCTAATTGTCAGTGAATTACTGCTATCTAAATTGAATTTTCTTAATTCTTCGTTTTTTTTGCTATTTTTATTCATGGCATCGAGCTGAAGCAAACTGTGGGAAGAGTACAGAAGCTGTAACAAGTGTGATATTTAGACCAATACACTACAGAAGAAGTAGGAGTTACTATTCACTAGGGTGGTAGCAACTGAAAGATCATACACACTGAGGCCTGGCAGCGGGAATCCTGCAGTTAAGGTTCTGGCAGCTTATCAGTCTGGTCCAGATCCACAAACAAACAGGTTCTGATCTCTTCTTCTGAGGGCTCCAGTGAGGCAGACTGCCACCAACTATGAACATGTGACAATCAGCAGAACGTCATCGCTGACTCACAGAAGCAGCTGGTTGCGATGGCTTCATTTAAAATGCTGTATTCGATGAAGAGATGCATTATGGGAAAGCATGCACCCCCACCTGCCGGAAGGGAGTCGCCATAACATAAATAAGACATGAAAGTTACAGCTTTGGATATGAGTAACACTACAATACCATATGAAACACTACAGTATCCATGAGCTGTCCCCAATGGTGCTGGTGGCCTGGTTCCTGGTTCAGTCTCACCATAAATATTCCCAAAAGATGGCAGAAATGTGCTTTTTATACTCAATCTATTTGCCCATCATTTGCCATTTGCTCTTTGTTGCATTTCTGCAATATATTTCTGTTTGAGCTAGTCCTAGTTTCTGTATGTTTTAGCTAGGCCTGGTTTCTGTGTATTTCAGCTAGGCCTGGTTTGTGCGTGTTTTAGCTAGGCCTAGTTTCTGCGTACTTTAGCTAGGCCTGGTTTGTGCGTGTTTTAACTAGGCCTAGTTTCTGTGTGTTTTAGCTAGGCCTAGTTTCTGCGTATTTTAGCTAGGCCTGGTTTGTGCGTGTTTTAGCTTGGCCTGGTTTCTGTGTGTTTTAGCTAGGCCTAGTTTCTGCGTATTTTAGCTAGGCCTGGAGACAGTACAGTTACAAAAAGCCATATTCCCACCCTCATTAAAAGTATTCACACCCATCCTTCCCTATTCTTGTTTATATATTTGCATAGAAAAGGTGTGTTTTTTCCTTTTCCCTCATACCCCACGGGAGATATGAAATTAATATTCAGAGTGCTGTTTGCTGCAAGCTCTGTGTATTGGGAAATGTTCATACACTGTGGCTCCCTGAGAATAAGCGATTGCAGGGTGTTATGTCACGTCAGCGTGAAAGGTGAACATGTGCACTAACAGATACCCTCCTGGTAATGTGCTGTCAACTAATTTTGCCCTTTGCCAAACTGGAGGTTCTCAGCTTGCAATACTTTTTATTGAGTCATTTGCTGCCTTTCATCATGCCCTACTTTAAAGATGCATGATACTTCGATTAACATATCAGTATCAGCCGTCGTTCGTTAAAAATGAAGATACCGACATTGAGCCGGTCTGTCAGTCTTGATATTGCCAACTGATATTTAGATTTTAGTCAATATTCAAAGTTAGTAGAGTTGTTTTTTTCCATCTGCTGTTATGCTGATATTAAGTGCTGATTTAGTTCAAAATCGCCAGCGATAATTAAGAATTTCCACATCTTTGCTCCACTGCCCTTCTTCATTCTGCATTTTTATGGTTGTCCTGGTCCCTCACTTCAATTCAGGCGGTGCTTCTCCAGAGAACAGATGGAGGCCACTTCCACATTCCTCTCATGAAGACAAGCTGCAGTTCACAATTTTGAGCTACCCTGCTCCATTATTAAACGGGAAGGGTCATGTGACATCCCAGACATTTCAGTCTACGGGCAAGTGCTTGTATCCCATGGAGACGCTCCTGCGGCCAGATCGCGGTTCTCTGGCAGCCTTGCAGGATCAGAATACCGGCCTTCAAGCATATGAGAAGCCTGTAACGTTATTCTCAAGATGATTTATGCAGCTCATCAGTGTGCAGCCATCATACCTCCTGCTGATGTCTACATCATGGAAGCACCTTCCCCTATGTTCATCATGTTCATCTGTGTCATTTGGTTAATTATTAAATATTATTATATGCATTTTTTTAATTCTATATATGATATATATTATTATTTATCAAGCAGACTAAATCGCTCAAGAGTTTAGAAGTATTGGCAAATTCCACACATTTCCCATAATTCAAATTGCACTGAATCTAAATATTTGCGTGTTAAGTAACTAGCAGCTATGGATGTAGCCGACGCCGATAAGCGTGTTTTCATGCACGCATGAAGCAAATACGTTTGCGTAACTCTAGTCATCAAAGTCATATCCTGCTGCGAAGGGCGACTGATGCAGCGATAGTGGGTGGCCACTTTGCTCCTGGGTATTGGGCACTCCCCGTGGGGAATGCGGGGCTCCGCCCCCGTGCCCCGCCCCCGCGCCCCGCCGATGGCTCCCTATTGGTCAGTGAGGCTTCCCTCCTGTGGCCAGTCAGGCTGTTTCTCCTGAGCTGGGAGCTCATTCGCGGTTATGATCCTCCGCAGTATTGAGCCGGGTGCGTCTCCCGTAGAGCATCCATAGCTCTGGACCGGACCGGACCTGCCAAGAGCATTTGGTCGCACATTGGGTGGAACTCATGAAGCTATGAAGATCTGTGGGTTTTTCCAGGTGGAGCATCCCAAATCGTCATGGAGGGTAGGTCTGGGGCTTCAGCCCGCGTCTCACCACGTTTTGTTCCTGTTGTCGAAGTACATGAGCGAGTTTGTCAAATCTTAGGGGTGTGTCGTTCAGGCACACCAACCCCCCCCCCCCCCACCCCCTTTCTCCCTAGAGGACTGGCAGGGCAGCAGACTTCTTCTGTGAAAAAGGGCGAGATATTACCAAAAACAAGTTGTTGCTATATCTGCAGCTGTTGCCTATAGAGTCTTCGTTTACTCGCTGCTCAGCCAAAGAGCCCAAGGTTTCCTCAAGATGCTTCTGTTCGCAGGGAATGCTGGATATCATTTCTTGGTCGAAATTTTGGCTTGAGCCAGGAGGTCAGTATGAAGGTATCTTCCCCTGAATCGAGGGCTCGAGAGGTGGGGGGTCATTAAGACCCCCCTCTTCCGCTGCTTGCATTTGTGCTGATTGATGCTTTCTTTGGTCACCTATTGGCTGCAAACGGGCCCCGAATTGGCACAAGCCTGAATGCTGAAGTCCCGGTAGTCAGGTGTCTGGGGGCTGTTGGAACAGCCGAGCTCTCCCGCTGCCGCCATACTCATCTGCCCTTATCAGCAGCGACGGAGCAGGTTCAGCTTCCTGCTGAGAAGGTCACCTTTATTAGGACCTGCTCCTGGGAAGTATGTGCCAACCTGGGCATTTTAAACAGAATTTACAGGTGGGAGGCAGCAGGACAACGCTGCCCCATCTCAACAGGAAGTGGAGAACGGCATGTTTGAGGCACATTTGTGGCAAAACAGACAGCAGATGCTTGTTGTCAGGGCAACACACCAACTGTGTCATTGGTCAAGCACCGGGCACCAATCAACAGAGTAAACTTGAGCCCAGTGTTCTTTAATTTACTCCATTTTACTTTTTACTGGAGAACCTGCGGGAAATCCCACGACTACATGGGGAGAACACGCGAACTCTACACATGTAGAGCCAGGGTAGAGACTCTTGGTGCAAGAGGTGTTTATGTCTACAGTGCTAATCACTGTGTCGCCGTGCCACCATGGAAATTAAAATGTGCTGTTAATAAATAAACATATAGACTTATAAATAAAGATGAGACAACTACCTTTGTAGGGAATCATAATAAATTACAATTAACATCGGAAAACGTGAGATGGAGACCCATGTGAGCCGCTCGTGTTGAGTCCTCACCTCGCCATGGATACAGAGAGTTTTCCCCAGAACACTGGCCAAGATAACTGACTGTAGGATTTTACTCTGCGCTGCAGTGACTTTTAATGTGTTGTGTCGTTTTCGCTTGGAAAGTGTCTTTAAATGGTACCGGTATTGGTGAAGTTTTCCAATTCTGGTCTTGTCAGGTCAGAGTCTGTCAGGTCAGAGACAGCAGTGCCGACCCACTAATTAAAAGTTTTAAGCTTTAAGGGCAGAGAAATTACAGCCCTGACACTTTTATTGTGAACTGCTGCCTTTGTTCCCTTGCAGTTACAGCTGTTGAATTCAGCCCTGAATCTGGGTGCTAACATTAAACCTTCACCATCCTTCTCAGCCTAGCGGGAACCAAACCAGGTTCTGGACTCTTTATGAACTGGATGTCAAAACTAAATTGGTGTTCAGCATCGGGGGTAAGTGTCAGTCCTGGGGCAAACACGTGTGTTAACATGAAAGAATACAATCCCACAATGGCTATATGGTGTAAGGTGTAGCATCTATAAAAATACATGCAGTGCACTAATTAATTATTCTGTACTTTTATTGTGCTTTTATAGCAGTGTTTGCTTTTCTCTAAGGTCCAAGCGCTCTTCTGTAGCTCATAGCTCTACTCCGAAGCTCAATTTGAATTTTTTCCAAGTTATCTGATATCATCCAGATGCAGAGATTGATCTTTCTCCCACAGAGCTCACCTTCCTCCACTGAAACCTCGTCTCCTGTCATCTTTTCAAGAGAAGGTTTATTCCAAACCTTACACCGTTTAAGGGACAGGAAACACAGATTAGGCCACGACCAACCTACGGCCGTGGAAAATGTGAGCGGCCGGAAAGGAAAGAGTGTAGATACAATCAGTGGTGGGAGGAAGACAGGAGGCCAAGCTAGCAGAACATCTCTGGATTTGTTGTGTGTCTAATCCAGACGATGTTACGTCCTTGAGTGACTTGTCCGCCACTTAACATTCCCAAGGTTTTGAATGTAACCACACAGTGTTTTCCGTGGTTATACTGTGGATGTAATTGTCTTTAATTGAGTCAATCATCCCTGGATCCAGAAGGATAGCCTCTTAGCTTCAGTGCTGGAGCAGTATATCGATACAGGAACTCTCCGTGCAAATCCACAGGGCCAGCGCTGAGCTTTTTTCATCAGGTCTGATGCAACATGTCTCTTTTGAAGGTTGCAAGCCATTTTTTTTTTCCAGTTTCAGAAATGTCCAGACTGGGATGCTGTGCTTTAGATCCTGGTTTTTACCAGCTTCTGAAGTCCACAGGCAGCTCTGTTCCTCTCGCCCGTGGGGCATGTGAATGTCATATTTTAATATCAATGTTAAATGTTAATATCATGTCAATATTAGCCTAGGCCCACGGTGCTCACCCATCACATTCAGCTCGCTCTGCTAAGATCACTGCTAAGATCACTGCTAAGATCACTGCTAAGATCTCTGCACTGAATTCACATTACTGCTGATTCTAAGGGAGATTAATACATCAAATGAGCAGGTGATATCACCCACATAATATTCCCCTGGTGTGTCTGGCGATCGTGCTGCATACTCAGATTTCTTATAACGAATCGACTGAATTTCGGAGGCCTTGATCCAGTTTCGCCTGCTGGTCTAGATGTCACTGATTTCTTGGGGATGTGGGGCCTACCTCTCAGGTTCAGGTTGAGCAGATGCGAAAGCCTGTACCGGGTCCCGGGCCGTGACTGACACAAACGGTTTGCTTTAATCAGCGGCAGAACGGCGCACCCTGCATGAAACTCACTCCCGCAGCTGGTGTCCCTCTTTATTTTTCCCCGAGATCTTTTTCACCTCTACTGTCTGCATGATTCTACCCCCAGCTCCATACCCTGGAGGTCTCAGAATTATTGATGAGCCCTTGGCTTTGTGCTAAGGGTTCCAGTACAGACACTGGCTGCTCTCATCCTGGAGCAGATTTCCGAGGCTCCGGCTAGGCTGCAAGGTCATTGCTGTGGATGATTACAGTAACCGGGAGAATATCTGTAAGGGTTAGGGTTAGGGTTAGGGTTAGGGTTAGTTAAGCGTTAACTCGGGTGTAGATTCTGGTGGCTTTTTATTGGAAGGAAAATGGAAAACAAACATTATGTCTTTGATCCTTTCATTCCCACTGCCTTTCTGTGGTTGACTTCATTATGGTCGTGTACATGATCCTGAATCCATCCATACTAAAGTAACAGCAAAATATACTGAGAAAAAGAAGAGTGAAGAGGGTCTTTTCATGGTGTTCAGCAAGCTCCTCCGTTAGCGAGCAATTAGGAGAAGGTGGAGGCTGATGGATGAAGAATGGCTGGACGCAGGTGGTGATGTTTTCTGGGAAGTTCTGGGAACAGGTTCTTCTTTCCTACACAGCTGTGCCTTCCATGTCTGTTTTTCTCAGCGTTTCGGCCCGGCTGGATCTTTGCATTTGCCGTAAATTTAATTTACGAGAATGGGACCTGGAAATGTTCACACGTCGATTAAATATTTATGCCGTAATGGTGGGAAAGCCAAAGGCTGCCCCAGTCCGGAACTACATTATTGTTTCCTTTGGCACCTATGTGTGGAAAACTGATGGAGGACAGAACACCGTCAGGATTCAGGAAGAAAATAAATGCAGCCAGTAACCCTGCTGTGGAACCAGACCGGTGAAAGTGAAGGTCTGAGTCAACGGATGGAGAATCGGGAGGAACAGGAGCCCCTTTTCGTTGAAAACTAGCATACTAGGGCCAACTGGAATGCAAGGAGTACTAGTCTGGCACCCCGAGGCCACGGTTTTTAATGGTGACAGCCATTAAAAGTTACTTAGCATGTTTTTGGACTAAGAAACTTCACCAAGACCAGACGCCTTTAAAAACACTTTCTAAGTGGGTCCGGCAAGCTTAGCATGTATGAGAAAACACATTTGCTGAAATCTTAGCGGGTTCACGCACAGACACGGCGTGTACCGGAGTCCGTAAACTGTGTGATAAAATGGAGGAATTTCCAGGTAAATCAATCATGGTACTGCGCCTTGCTGGTCTTCTCGATGATCCGTGGACCACACTAGCAAAGCTATCTGGAACAGCTCGTTCTCTTAATGAGGTAATCTGTGTGGAGGAGGCAGCCGGTGTCAAGGCTGGAAACAGGTTGAAAAAGCTGAGTAGCTTACAGCGGGTCGGGAAATCGATAAATTGACCCGGTTATGGTATGATGCTGAAATGTGGAAATGAATGAGCCCAGTAACAAGGATGGATTGTTCAGCTGAGTCAAGAGTCGAATAACACGGTGTGGGAAAGCGGGCTGGGGGTGGGGGTGACTCACCCGGGGAGTCGAGTGATTGGGGTTCTTTTGTGGGAAGTCTCCCTACTTGCAATGTATTCATATCTGACCCTATATACTGATGCGTGTTGCTATTTTCACCCAGTAGACCAATAATGGTTCATTCAGGGCCCCATCCCTGTATTGTTTTGTCTTCCCAGACCCCAGGTTTTAATTAATACCCCATTTTATTCTCCCCTCTGTTCCCTCGACCTCAGCATGCCCTAATAAATGTGTCCCGTGGATCCGCTCAGATCTCCGTATCACATGGTTCTGTTCAGATCCGCATGTCCCGTGGATCCGCTCAGATCTCCGTATCACATGGTTCTGTTCAGATCCGCATGTCACGTGGATCCGCTCAGATCTCCGTATCACATGTTTCTGTTCAGATCCGCATGTCCCGTGGATCCGCTCAGATCTCCGTATCACATGGTTCTGTTCAGATCTCCACGTCACATACTTCTGCTCAGATCTCCATATCACATGGTTCCGTTCAATTTCCCACGGTTCTCCTCAATTCTCTGTGTTCCATGGTTCTGTTCAGATCTCCATATCAAATGGTTCTCTTCAGATCTGTATGTCCCATGGTCCTGCTCACCATCCAGACCGTATGTTCTCAGACAGCAGGATATGCTGTCATATGAAAAAAACCTTCATTTTAGGGCAGGCGGACTTGGGGAACGTTAATGCTTTGGTTGTTCTTCCTCACGCTGGCTGGAGGACAGATGCCCAGGGGCCGTTTGTGAGATGGGATTGTTGTCTTTAAAGGCACAGAGCGACAGGGACTCAGCGGGCCACTATGGCTTTTTGAAGATGGATCAATCATACTCCGTCCAGAACAAAACTTGCTAAATGCCAGAGGCATTTAATCGCTGATGGATTCTGTGGTGCATCTGGAAATTCTGAAGCCCGGGGGGTAAAATCTGTCCCCTCCTCCCCACTTTGTGAAAATGTGTCATCTAGGTGTGTTGCTGGCCCATCATCTGGGTAATTTTGCTGGGGTCCCTTCACCACTGCCCTCCAGCAACATCCCTCGGTGCCAGATATCCAGCTTAAGTTACGATAAAAATTCTTTTCAACAAAATGCCGAAAAGGAGCCATTTCAAAATAATGTCTGGGCACATCCAGGAAGAAAATGGGGCCAGTCGTATAAGATGTTTTCAATCGGCGAGTGACAGAATAGGGGGCAATCCAGGGGCAATCAGCTTTTAGCTGGGGCCAGTGCCCATGGCCCCATTTCTGTATACATCCCTGCGACATGGAGCAGCTTGTGACTCCACGCCATGAAGCGATGTGACAGGTACATTGGGGGGGTCAAAAGTCCCCAACTCGGAACCAGACACACTTGTCACCTTGACGACAGTTAAAGCTACTTCCTGAGTGCCCACTGCATCCTGCAACGTAGGTGACCTGTGTGTCACAAGCACAGAAAGTCGCCAATCATGCTGCGATTGCAAAAAACGAGCCTTACAAACCGACCTTTTTAGCATGTGCTACAGGAATGACGAAAAAGGTTTGGGAAATAATGGAGGCATCAGGCATCATGCCATTTTAGTTGACTATCTGCATTCACCCTCCAGGTAAATGGAGGAGCTCTTCACGTGAAAGTTTGCCACTCTCTCCAGAGATGAAACAGCGCCCCCTAGAGGCTGCTGGCTGGTTCTTCTGCCTGAGCCATTGTGCTCACATTCATTAATGGTGGCCAAGTAAGAAGGCCTCTTGCGTGGAGACGTGGAGAGTATGCAGAACCTGCCTGTGTAATAGGCGTGACCTTTGAGACGGCAGGTATCTCCTGACTTGGCCAGTGTTTGTTAGATGCCCCAATTACTTTCAAATTTATTTTTCACACTCTTCGGTGGAATTCTCCTGCATGACCTTTGGAGCAGACAGGAAAATGTCAAAGGGCACCACTCTGGTGACTGGGTCATCTGGCACGCTGCCAACACGTCAACCCCTCACATCCTGCCCATGCTCATAGCGGGTGAATCCAGAGTCAGACCTATGCGTTGCCCTCGCCAGTGTCATGTGACTATGCAGACTCTAGATAAGACCTAGAATCCACAGGTGACTTGTAATCAAGCCGCTAAGATAACATGCAGTTCAAACAGAATCTTCATTCCTCCAGATTTTCCTCGTTGATGAGTTAAGTGCCCTTCATGGAGTTTCCCCTCCGACGTTGATCGCCCAGGAAATGTTTTATTCATAATGTTGCTATTGTTGGTTTGCTCATTGATTTGCAGGGAGGATTGTGCTGTTGAGTTGAGGTGTGTTAGTTCCTTACTGTTTCTGGAAGGAGACTGGTGGCAGTGTTACCTGAACAAACATCTCAAGCTTTCCTAGGGCTCTTAAACGCATAAAAACCTTTTGAATTTTTGAAGATGTTTTGACACCTACAGATTCACATTCATGTACTGCTTAAGGCAGGTATTTCAGTTTTGATTTCAGGTCTTTACATGGAGCTTGAATCTTCTCCTCCTGCTTCATGTTCTCCCCATGTTCCTCTGGGTCTTCTGGCCTCCCCTTGTGGTCCAAAGATATGCAGTTAGGGGAATTTGAGCCTCTAAATTGCCCATGGCGTGTACGTGTGGCCTGGGGTGTACCGGCAAACCCTCCCCTCCCCTCCGTTTGCCTGGAGAGACTCCAGGCCACCATGCGGCCCAGGACTGAATAAGCGCTTTGATGATGGTTGGATGGACATTGATCTCCTGTCAAAAACTGTCCCTGATGTCTGAAGAAAGAATTCATGTTTGAGGCAAAACTGCAAGAGTAATTGTCCTTCAAGCAGAAATGGAGTCTTACCTAATAAGGGATTAATTTTACCATGGGTTATAATTATGAATTACATTACGAACAGGTTATAATTTAGTAATTTTCCCCTTTTCCTGCCTCAGGCTGTTACAATTACCTCCTGTAGGCAATCAGTTATCTTTCTACAGACAGCTGGTTAAACAGCTACGGTGTTGCTTCTAAACTATCCTGTGAACTTCATTAGAGGACTTTGGTAACATCCACCTACCCATCCATCATCTAAACACGTATTGAGTATGGCGGGGGGTGAGGAATACAACCTGGGAGATAAGTCAAAATAATAATTACCTACTAAAATTTAAGACAAACTGTATTTATTACATTGATACTTGGAATTGTATTCACAACGAATTTATATTTGTTTATTAAAAACAGAAATGTGATCCATCCATCTCCCATCTTATCCTGGGCATGATTTTGTGTGTGTGTGTGTGTGTGTGTGGCGGGGGGGGGGGGGGGTCTGGGGCCTATCCCGGGCAGCACAAAGCGAGGGCCACACGCTGGATGGGATACCAGTCCGGAATTAACAAGTACTGCCATTTTATAAGCTGTAATCAAACTGTAGACCTGTCTGTGTATTAAAACTGCATCCAGTGTCCTTGCGCGTAGAAGTGAAATTTAGTGCGTTTATTTTTAAAGAGTTTCGCCTCTAAACACTCTGGAATGCCACAGGCCATGTGCTCAAATCAACTGAAACGTCACACGACCGGTCATTTGTCTCTGTTGACCGCTCTGCTCTCTGTAGGTCATTGCTGCTAAGACGACCTATTTTCCTGCACGGACCAGCATTCCATGGCGTCATCACACATTTGTCACCCCCCACCCCCAAAGACATTTTCCCCTGCCGGCACGCTCTCTGCGTTTCCATCCAAGCAGATTCGGTCATCGCTGGTGCCAGCACGTGAAATCCAAATGAAGGGCTCCAAATTACAAGATTAATTAACTGTTCGTTCTCCAGAAAAAGTCACAGCAGATGGGAGTGTCAGGCCAGCTGTTTGTGATTCATTTGTCAGCTCCAGATGAAGTTCATACACAGAGGTCCACAGACTGGGATTTGAATATATAACCTTCTGGAGAGTTCTAGAGGTTGACATTATATATAACGTGGGCTGGGGTCCGTTCTGTGAACTGTTAAATGTCCAGTTTATTCAAAGGTGACGACTCAAATGCGCGGCTCTTCTTGAAAGTAATCTCATGAAATCAGTATCTTTATTAGTACTTAAAGATTAGACATGGAAAATTCCTCCTTGTAGGATCATGTGGGGAGTGTTATATAAACTCAGTTGCATGCCTGTTGAGTTACCTTCACTGACATCAAAATCGGAATAATATCAGATGGGAAAGTCGTGGAATCCAGAGCCCCTGGTGCTCAACCACCCCCACTACTGCCTTTCTATTCCAGTTAAATATGAATAAGGAGGCCTTCTTCAGTGAAGGACAAGGCCGAGAGGCTTCTTCAGACCTATAATCAATCCTGCCTCCATCACTCTGTCTCAGGCTCTGCCATCGTTTACTCTGGTCTCACTTGGAAACTTGGATTTCGGAACTTCAGACAGAAATCAAATATTACAGGCTGGCGCCTGGCTTTTATCTTCACACTATGCAGACCCCAATTTAAACCCAATCTGGAGATTGTGGGCAGGGAGGAAAGTGCTGAAGCAAAACATCTGTGATCAGCTCCAATTTAGCAGAGCCTGGAGCCATGACATTGTCTGAACAAGAATGGGGCGTTTATCTCACAAAGCGAAAGAACGGGACAGTCAGGGGCTGAGTGCAATGCTCTCCTTATCGCTCATTATACACAAATCATCTACACAGACAACTTTCTCTACTCGGTAAAGAACACTAAGAGATAATTAAACAGCATCTTAACAAGAGGCTGATTTGAGCAATTCAGCATATATGCAATAACTGCCAGTGTGTTGCTATGTTCTTTAAGTAAAATACAGTTCAAAATGGTATTTTGCAAGCTGAATAGTCTAACAGATAATGCATTTTTAAATAATATTGATTAATTTTTGTCCACACGATAGGAGATCTATGTGCAACAGTCTATAATAATCAGTATTCCAGTGGTGTTCTGTGTCTACTGCATTATGTATTAGCCAGTGTTTCAGCTGTGTGGTGATGCTGTGAAGAACTGTCTGTTCCCTGCATGTTCACTGCTTTTTAAGGTTTATGGGGCCCCTCATTAGGTTTACCTTGGTACTGTACTTCTGAAAGTTATGGAAGTGTCCACTTCAGCACTCAGTTCATATTTTTATTTTTGTGTGGTACTGTTGAAATCTCTCAAGGGAGTTGCCCTCGTCCTCCAACTATATGGTGGTGCTGAAATCTCTCGGAGGAGCTGTCCACATCCCTGGTCTATATGGTGGTGCTGAAATCTCACAGAAGAGATGTCTACATCCTCAGTCTATATGATAGTACTAAAATCTCTCAGAGGAGCTGTATACAGCCCCAGTCTCTAGGTTGATGGTGAAATCTTTCAGAGGAGCTCTCCACATTCCCGGTTTATTCAGTGCTGCTGAAATCTTACAGAGGAGCTGTGCACATCCTCCATCTACAGTGTGATACTGAAATCTCTCAGAGTAGCTGTCCACATCCTCAGTCTATATGGTGGTGCCGAAATCTCTCAGAGTAGCTGTCCACATCCTCAGTCTATATGGTGGTGCTGAAATCACTCAGAGTAGCTGTCCACATCCTCAGTCTATATGGTGGTGCTGAAATCACTCAGAGGAGCTGTCCACATCCTCAGTCTATATGATGGTTCTGAAATCTCTCAGAGTAGCTGTCCACATCCTCCATCTACAGGGTGATGCTGAAATCTCTCAGAGTAGCTGTCCACATCCTCAGTCTATATGGTGGTGCTGAAATCTCTCAGAGGAGCTGTGCACATCCTCCATCTACGGGGTGATGCTGAAATCTCTCAGAGTAGCTGTTCACATCCCCAGTCTATATGATGATGCTGAAGTCTCTCAGAGGAGCTGTCCACATCCCCAGTCTATATGGAGGTGCTGAAATTTCCCAAAGCAGACACTATAGTGTTGCATTTAAATGCTTCAGTGTTGACCCTGGTAAATAGATGAAATCCTGATCAAAGCCACTGCTACCTTATATTGGCTGAAATGCTACGTCATAATAGCAATGCATAACGCTAAGTCCATTATATTGTGGTTAGACTGTCTAATATACATTACAATGTCTCAGTTTGATAACAGCATAGGTCTTCTGCTTCAGCAAAGTGTTAAAGATTTATATAACGGTCCTTAAGTTATGATTAAAAATAGAACTTTTTGAGAGCCAAATATAAGCTGGTGAAAACAAAAGCAATTAAAACTGAACATATTCAGCCCGGGGGAGGGGGGGGTTACATATACCTATGTTAGCTTCTTACTCCAATTATTTCTCTAGGAAAAGAGATTAAAACTCTCACCTCAATCTAACCACTTTATTGATTTCATTGTATTTAGGAGACTTTGCCTATGATATTCTGGATTGCCCTTGTATGAGTAGCAGGTATGCATGTTTGTCTTTGCTCTAGTCATTAGTCTATTCTGGCTTATTTTTATTTATGGCAAGAGAAAGAGCTATTGAAATTTTTTTTTAAGAAAATAAAAAGTAAAAGAACGTCACAGTGTGCATCAGAAATTGTTATGGGTGGGGGGGGGAGGGGGGTATATCTGAGAGTACAGTCCTTGGTGCCTTTGTTTTCACAGAATTGTTTCCAATTAAATCCAATTCTGATAACACATATAATTTGCGAGCAGAATTCTTTGGGGTCCTGAGAGTCAATTTAAATATTTCAGAGAACAAATAGTGTTTTTTAAAAGCATATTTAGTCAAGTGTCGCTAAAAGGTTTGCCCATAAACACTTCAGTGATGTGTGCGGAATATGAACGGGCCTGGATTCAAATGAAAGGGGACTGGAAATGGGGACGAGATGGCGCCCCCTGCTGATTCGGTGGTGGGACTGCAGGCTATGGAGGACCGCAATGCTGTGTTTGGGTGCTGCTTCATGAGCTCAGTTATGCTCAGGAGGGAGTTCCAGGCATAGATCTCCTAGATACATGATCTGAGGTGGTGACGTCCCTGCATAGGCCGGCATAGTTCTAAGGCTCCAGAAAATCTCCCACCAATGTAACGGTGCTGAAGGCTCTGCATCACGATGAAGAATGACCTCCAAGCTGCTCAAGGTCATGCTGCAAGTCCCCCCCCCATTGGAAAGCAGACCATGTGCAGCAAATCAGCTCCCAAAAATCCTGAGGAAACATAAGACAGTCACAGCAGGGGTGAAACAGCACCTGCTCCAAAAACTCTGCTTTGGTCCTCACCATCTTCTGTCCTGGAGCTGGAGGTGTACACAGGTCTTCAAAGCTTGGGAGAAGGAGAAGAGATCCCCTTTAGGAGAAGAAAAAAACAGCAGTATTTTTCACCGTGGGGGCGAATCTAAGTGACCTTAATGTCTTACTGTTGCACTCCACTTTGCTTCAGCCCATAATCACCAACTGGGCCATTTGCTGTTCTCTTCATCACCCAGTTCGACTCGAATGTTGGGTTAAATTTAAATCTGAACTCCATTTTCTCCCGGGATTCATCTGACAGTAAGCACCCGTAATTACCGTTCGTCGCCCCCGTGTCGGGAAAAGATCCGCACTCCATTTTGCTATTCAACTCACTTCTGCAATTTTCACTCGCTGTCCGTCGCCTATTCTCATCCCTCATCGGATCTATTTCAGGCAGCGTTTCACGTTACGGCTGCTTTTATCCATACATCTGCAATGAAAGCTACACATGGGCGGCACCTGAAAACGAGACCACGCCTTCCGATGACAGCCATAAGTCATGTGACCGGTCGCTGCAGTCCATGCTGCTGGGATCTGTTCAAGGCATTGTTCCTTCCTCACGTCCCCCCAGGAGGCAATGTGGGTTGAGACCTCACAAGCTTATGTTTTCAGGGGAAGCAGCCGCTAAGCAGCAGGATTCGTGGCCGGAGGGGGCTGCAGGTTCAATTCCTAGAAGATCTGGGGGCAGGTTGTTGTACTATTGAGAAAAATATATATAAAAAAAAAACAAGTCAGAAGAATGAAAGGGTGCAGCTGGAAGCAGCCCATGCTACTGAGCGTAACAGTTGGTTTCACTTTGATCTCAAAGTCAACCACCAGGGTGGCTATTGGTCCAGGTGTGTAAAAATAAGCATAAATGTGACAAGAAACCAGAGAACTGGGGTAACACTAAGCGATGGTTCCAGTAAAACGTTCTGGGGCCAGAAGGTCACCCACGCCCCTGAGGTTCAAAACATCGAAACGGTTACATTGTGTTTCCTAGCTGCTGGTTCTGTGTGTAATCATTTCTTTCAACACCCTTCTTAAAGCTTTACAACGTTTGAAAGGCATGGTATAAATTATCAGTACAATCTCCCCATCACACAACACAACCATTGTCTTGCCGATTATTACCAACACTGTTATACTGACAAAGTCCGTTTTGTGAACATTGTGCTTGTATATATTGATTTGATGTTGCTGTTCTAAATTATTCAACATTCAGTTAAGATCTTTATTATTGCTTTGGTCTTGGCAGAATAGCTAAATAGAGAGGGTAGAGGAGGTCCCTTTACCTAACTTCTATTTGTTCAGGTTCTTGCTGTCACTCAATTAATCTATGACCTTCAAACAAAGTGTTTTTAAATTGACCTGTCGCCGTGCGGAGAAGCCCGGGAGTTCTCTAATCCCCAGTGTCGGAAAGAGGAATGTGTCGCCGAGGTAACCGTAGGACGGCATAGATTTCAGGCGAGCCACAGTGAGAGCAACCAAGTTTAATACCAGAAGGGCCTGATCTCATTTGCGAGCCTCACGCAGAGCCGAGAAAGGACGTGTATATTCCGTACAGCAGGTACATGTACTGCTTTGAAAGAGGGTGGTCTTCAAGGGAAACCAGGCCTTTATTATGGCTATCATTAATGTGTCATCACTCCGGCCCTCATTATCAGTCCGAAGAGACTTGTGGCAGGCCTCCGTTACCCTGGTAACGGGCATAAAAAAACAGACTGATGTAGTGGTTGCCATTTTGTTTTAATTAGCAGTAATGAATGTTCTGTCATATCAATTTATTGTTTGAAATAAGCCACTCATTATTATCCAGTCATTTACAGCTTAACGGAAAATCCCAGCCTTTCGTATTTTATATTATTCTTCATCAGGATTTGTCATGTACACTATAACTGTCCCCAATGATATTTAACATTTTCTGGATTAATTGATAGTTACATCTTGGCCTTCTGGGCTTCCAATAAAAGAGGAGAAAAGTCAAATTCGAACACACAACTTGAGCTTTCACCTGTCACGCGACGCTTGAGCACACTGATGAGGATGACGGTTCAGTTGCCATTGTGATGACAGTTTTCGTATCCTGATACAGGGCAGACTGAACAAGTGGGGGCTCTGTAAACGAGTGGTCCTGCCATTCAGCTTCCAAGGGCAGTTGAACTGGCTAACTGACTCATATCCCCTTCCTGAGTCTGT
>JAODJU010000081.1:5798344-5840756 GCA_026776725.1 Gnathonemus echidnorhynchus
AGAGAGAGAGAACGAGAGAGAGATTTATATCTTGTATGGGTATTTTGCCCAAAAATATCAAGGTATCGGATTTTTTTTGGTCCATATCATGCATGAGAATCTAGGGCCTGTCCATCAGATTTGTTCTGCCACCGGCACTTATGTCAGAGGATACCGTTCGAATTTGCAGCCTAACCATGGCCCAGCGGCTGTAGAATGCATAAGCACTGAGACATCCGTGAGGCTTGTGATTACAGGTGAAGAGCTGCCACTGCGCAGTGGCGGTGCCCTCCCATTGGCTAAGCACGGCTCGCCGCGCCTGACGGCCCTCCCATTGGTTAAGCACAGCTCACCGCGGCTGACGGCCCTCCCATTGGCTAAGCACGGCTCGCCGCGGCCACCGGCCGTCTTATCGCCCCCCTCGTCACGCTGTCTATGTGTCACAGGTGCTACGCTGTCACCACATCAGTAATAGTTGTAAAAACACCACGCAAGTTATTTTAAGAACTCGTTGTTTTCCCTGCTTTGTCGCTCTGCCTCCAAACTGCCTTCTGTAAGTGACTGGATGGTGATACGTGGTAATTTCAGCTACAGGTAATGGCTTATTCTCAGCGACAGCGGTTAGCTGTGTTGTTATGTGAAAAAGTCCTCTTTCCCGCTTTCCAGAACTTTCCTAAAGCAAATGGAAAGGAATGGGGTACGTAGCTCTTGTTGGCTGGAGGGGCTGCAGGCCCCCCAAGAGGTAAACAGACATGTTTAGCGAATGGTCGTATTTAACAGCAGAACAAACAGGGAGGAAATGGAGGATGAAGACACAGATAGCAATGGACCGTGAGCGCCATGATGTTTATTATTTATTATTTATCATTTGCAAGGTGAATCCAGCAGGCTGGACACAGACCTGTGCACTCAGCAGAGAGCCGTGGGGTATTTGGGGCCTAGCAGTGACAGATATTAATCGGGAACTCGCCGACCGAGAGCAGAGATTAAAGCCGTCTCCTGTTTGACACGGGACCTCACAGAGCCCCGGGCTGGCTGTGCAAAGTGTGGATGACCCTGGACTAAGGCATCTCTGTTATGCATCGTGAAGAGCACAGCGCCCCCTGCAGGTGTGGATGACCCATCAGACGTTGGCACGCGAACCCATGTAACGGTGGACATCTTAGCCACCAAAAGATCCATTGCATATAGGAGGTAGATTTATTTTTCTTCACCATGTGATTTTTGGATGATTTATCTTTGAGTGACGGGATACAAATTGATAGTATTGATGAGAGTAAGGTCCCTCTCCATAATTACGGACTTGTAAATGCTGGAAACTTTGCAGTCCCTCACACAAGCCGCAAAGCAGTGCTGCCATGGAGATGGCTTTTCAGGAAACAGCCACTGCGGGTATTTGTGCAGTGACCCAGGGAGGGCACTGTCTTAGTCCCCTAACACGTCTGCCTTTCAGCCAGCAAAGCGGAAAATTGCTTCGGTATCTATCAGAAAGCCTCCAGAGATGTTGGCATTTGATGGGGGCTCTTTAGAAACCCGCCTCGTCCTTTCATGCAACTTGTCTGTAAAGCGAGGTTTCTATTAATATTCAATAATTACACCATTGTTTGCTGTGTCATGAGGAGGGGAACCAAACACGGAACAGAATCTGCCAATTAATATTGCCCAGGGTATTTATGCAAAAAAGTTACACACATTTAATTTCAAATATGTCTATTAAAATTATTTAATCACAGATTTAATCATGTTAGTCTCAGCATACATTTTTCTCTGCCTGCTAAAGGCAAATTGATGGAGAACTGCATTCTGTAGATGTGTATAAACATAGATTTTTCTGTCGTAAAGTTCTGCATGCATTGCAACATCGCGCCAACATGGGTGATCCAGTCCACACGGTGACCTGTGACCTTCTGCTGGATTTGCTGTCTTGAGCTGTTCGTTCCCGACCCCTGCCAAGCTCCCTCCCTCGCATCCTACCTCATTTCCAGGACTGACCCCATGCTCACAGTGTTTCCCTGGAGCACTGTGTGCAGCTGAAATTAACGGCAAGGCCGGCGTGCTTCTTGGACCACACTAACTATGGACTGCGCCCAAATCACCTCCCAGTCCCCATTAAATCACCCAGCCTACACTCAGCCGTTTCAAAATTTAGCAAAAAGTCACCCCTGCCCCTCCTGAAATATTTCAAAAACCAAATAAATAGCTAGCTAGTCAGAAGATCGTATCTAGCTAGCTGGTTAGCGGAACATGCTGCTTCAGCATCTCCTAAATAAGGAACATGCCTATTGAATGTTTAGTGTAGTGACTGTTTGTGACCAACAGGGGGCCAAACCTCAGGCAGCCCATGTAAATGCATGGTTTGAGTGATGGTAAACACCATGGGGTGAGCTGAAATCCTTTTCTAACCACTGGGCTGCCACTGATTTTCATTGCAGAACAGTTTTTCAGCACGTATCAGTGTTTAAAAGTTTTTAATCTAATTGTGTGAGTTTTCTGTTTTTCACATTTTTGAGAGTTTAGTGACTAATTCATGAGTGTCTCGTAACCATGGTGGATAGTCTGGCAGCAGTGTACTAATGAGAGACACAATCTGCTCGACACAATATGTTTGTGGGGGGAGAGCTGGAGCTGGAAGCTGTTTGCAAACTGCACTCCGAATCCCAGACCCTCCCCACATCGAGAGTCGGCTTTGACTGGTGGCTCAAACGAAGAAGGTGCCACGTTGACATCAGCCACGGCTCTCCGTGAAGTCGGGATCTGTGATCAACGATGTCACTGCTGGCAGCATCCACATTAACTGTCAGAGCTCTTCCGACGAGTCGCGCCGAAAATAGCGTTGATTATATACGTATTTGGCTATTGATCTGCTGAAACCTGGGGGCTGTTTACGACAGGAGACGGACGGTGCTTCATCAGGCCTGTCACTCTCTGTGCTTCACTCGCAGATCGCGCCTGCTCCTCTGGGAAAAAGGTTACACATTAGAGACTATGCCCAAACAGAAACCATGTCTCAGCAATAGCCACACCCTCCTGAAAAGTCATACCCAATCAGAAATCACAACCTGTCAAGGCCACACCCCTTCAAAGCTACACTATGGCTTCTTTGATCAATGACATCTGGTAGTAGTATGCCACTTGAGTTAATTGGTACACTGCCTGACATTTTTAACTGGGGGGAATTGTATTATCTGTGGCTCTAACCATCGTAGTGTCTGTTACATATTCACACTGCATAAAAATGTAGATGTGCTAGATAATATTTTCATAGTCGGCCAAGGGTGGGTTTATCTTCCATCTGTTAGATTTCAATAGCCACTTATTCAGTTTGGGCCATGGCGACCCAGAGTCTCTATGGCTGAAAAACACCATTTATAGCACAATTTATACATTTATACCATCTACTTGTGGCCTGTTGGTGGGCTATGAACCTGCAATGCTGCATCTACACATAACCTGAGCTGGGGCCAAAGTCAGATCCGCCTCCCAAGATTCATCATGGTACCTTTTGACCTTGTCAAACAGACTGTTTTTTGCGCAGCTGCATCTTCTGCTCTTCCTGACAGTTTGTCCTGCATCTGCTTAGTGTGTTTCATTTTCTCAAAATCTAGCCAATCAGGAAGCTGTACTGAGGATTTCCATTGGCCGGCTGAACCTCGCACTTCTGTCCTCCCGGGCTCAGGGGGCTCTGTGGATTTCACAGTCCGGCCGCTCCGCTTGCCTTCATTTCATTTTATCACTGTCTCTTCTTCTGCTGAATCCACTGTACCCCACAAACACATCTCGAATACATCATGGTTCCTTTAACTGTACTGTGAAGGCCTATGAGGTTATCCTTTATGAAAACACGCTAGATTAAATATCTACGTACCGTTTGAAATGTTCAATAATGGTTTCTTGGATTAAAGGATTTGCACTCTGTAGTTTAAAGCTCTTGTAACCCTTTGAATTGAATACTTTAATATTTCTTTGGGGGCAAGGTGTGAACCATTATAATTTCATTAACTTGGTCAGGCTAAACGTATCGCGTGAACGTCTTATTGATTAAGATTAATGAGGGTAAAGGCTGGCGTTCCCACGGACCGTTTCCCGTTCCAGAAGACCATGTTGGAATATTCAGCAGATGGGCGTACTCGCTGACAGACGTGTCACCGGGAAGACGTCCTTGGCTGACTGAGGCTTGTTCGCCATTTCGCAGGAGCTGGTGGGAGCCAACCCTCCGCAGCGGAACTGGAAGGGAATCGCAATCGCCCTGCTTGTCATTCTGGTCATCTGCTCGCTGATCGTCACCTCCGTCATTCTGCTGACACCAGGTAAAAAAGCTTGTTCTATGTTTTTATTTAGTTCCCGTTCACCCTCAGCTGCCCGGCACCAGAAAAAACAAAAACGTATAAAAAAAATTATACTAGCGAGAATATAGCAGGACGTTATCTCAATCTGAAATCCATCCAGATGGACACATCCTCCCAACACGTGTCAAAGTCACCCGAAACGTTCCAAATGGAGTGAAATAGATTAATCTTGAAGAAGAATCCAGCCTCGGGACACATTTGTTTTCTAGCGTAATAGTTCATTTTCCCAAAGGACTGCATCGTTTTGATTATAACAGGCTATTATCCACGGCAATGAACAAAATCAGCAGCGTCTAATTTTACTCCCCTACATTCACGCATATAAACTCTCATGCGGAATGTGAATCATTTATTATAAGCATAATCAGTATTTTTACCACTTTGTTTTATCGTTTTACCATTAATTCCGATTACCTTTTCGCATAAGGGGGAGCATAAAACTTTTCACAGTTACCTTTCTGACTTCCACTGTTTTTTTCCCCCCAAATTACAGGTTTTGCATCATTAGAGTCACCTTTCGCTGACTTTGTAATTTAGACTTGACGGGAAGCGTTGATTGGACTGGATATTATCCTGGACAATTGCGGTAGGGAGGCAGTCTGTGGTGTATTTAACCAGCCAGCTGTCACTGTACACATGCAATATTCAAATGAAGGTGTAAAATTAAGTAAAGGTTTAGTAAACAGGTCTTAGGACTAGTTGATTAGGACTAGTTCTGGGCTATAGATAACTTTGAGCCTTGTGATCTGCTCTATGTTAGTTTTTGGTCCAGCTGAGCTTTCAATTAACCTTAATAATTTTTAATATTGTTAATCCTAATAACATTTTATCACTACTGGAAAATTTTGTAATGTTGATTAAATCTGTGAAATTCAAGTGATTTTTTTTCCAGCTCAATCAATGCTAATTAATAATGAACTCAGTAGAACCAAATATTTAAAGGAAGGGTGGATGGTGGTGGCTGGGTGATAGAGACTGGGTGGTGGCAGATGGATGATGAAGGCAGAATGCTGGAAGATGGATGCTAGATGTCTGAGGGTGGATTGTGGAAGCTGGATGCTAGATGTCTGAGGGTGGATGTTGGAGGGTGGTTGCTAGATGTTGGAATGTGGATGCTGGAAGGTGGTTGCTAGATGTCTGAGGGTGGATGTTAGAGGGTGGATGCTAGATGTTGGAATGTGGATGCTGGAAGGTGGTTGCTAGATGTCTGAGGCTGGATGTTGGAGGGTGGATTGTGGAAGGTGGATGATGGAGGCTGAATGATGGTGGTCTTCCCAAAGATTGGTCTATTGTCCAGGACCATTTTTAAGACATACTTTCCAAGTGACAGTAAACTCATCTTTGAACCATTGAACGGCAGATAGATTAGGATTGAACCATATAGCCCCAGATTTAAAAGTACCTTTTATAGCATTTTTCAGCACATCCATTCAATCACACGTCGTTCTGCAGGGGGCGATCTCTGGAGGAGACCAAGCAGGCGTCTGTTGGGACCAAACAGGTGTCGGCTCTGTGTGGGACAGGCTGCCTAATCCCCGGTCACCGGAGGAGGGCTGGCATGTGCACATGAGCACAGGGGTGTCCCCCCCCCCCCCCCCACACACACACCTTGAGGACAGATACAGCAGTTGGCAGGATCTTTCTATATGGATTCATTTATTGAATTTTAAAGAATTTCTACTGTGGAGAGAATAGAAGGGAGTCTGCTGGCTGATGTTGTCTCCCAGCAACAGTGTTTTCGGGGTGGGGGGCGGGGGGGGTGCTCTTCCTCTTTTGTGGAAAGTGGGCCAGGTGCTTTTCCATCATTTTCAGCTGAGGACAGCTCACTGACAGGCTGACCGCCCGTCTGACAGCTCACAGCCAGCCCTCTCAGGCCCCGTAGCTCCTCCACAGTTCCGAACTTAAGGCGAAACCTCGTTAAATCATAACGCGATCGTCACCTGATCCGGGGCCCATAATGTGCGCCTCTCTGATACACTCCCACTGTACACACCGAGATCAAATGGGCCCAGCCCAAGCCAGGACCCGCGACCTTCAGAACAGCAAGCTGTGGGCTAATTGGGCTCATTTGCCAGAAACGGGATTTGCAGCGCTCAGGATTCAGGCAGCCATGACCCTGAAGTTGGATTCGGTTTCTCACATGACTGGCAGGTCAACACTGTGACTGGCTGGTATCTCTACAGGTTCTGTGCCAAACCATCTAACCTCCAGGCTCTACAGGATTATTTTTCATACAGCTCCATCACCGAAATACATCCTGTCTTTGGGTCAGCTTTGTGTAAGGAAAGGGCACTTTTTAACAGCCTTGAGAGAACGCACTATTAATTGGGTTCTCGTTCTGTGCCATACCCCAGAATGGTTATTGCTGATTTGCTGGTTACTTATTTGATGTTTAGGCAAACCTGTTAGAATGGAACATTTGCCTCTAATGAGGCACCTTTCAGGCACCCCAGACTGGCAACCCGCAGACTGTCACTGTCCCCGAAACCTCCTTGTTGGAATGTGTGTGAGTGCTCCTCCCTCAGAGGACCCCCGGACAGATGAGCAGGCAAGGACTGGTTCATGCAGATGGAGGGTGGCATGCCCTCCTGTGTATATACCCCCTACCACCAGGGGGCGTCGTAATTGGGGTAGAAACCTTGCATGATTCAGAGGGTCCAGACATGGATGAGGGCTTTGGAACAGGCAAGCAGAGATTATAATTTTAAATATCTGGATGTCGGCGGTCGGCTTTTGTCAGGATTCCTAGCCTCGCCCCTCCCAGCAGCTCCACCAATGAACTGGCGGGCTTTGGGTCATGCAGGGTGTGGTGGACACACCCCCCCTTGTATATGTAACCCCCACAACCCCACCCACTTGCTCCTGCCCTGCCCGGCTGCACTCTTTTTTTTTGTGCTGCTGACACCCATTGATGTAATCCGTTACCGTTGTCCTAGCAACGCTGATTGGGGGGTTATTTTGGGTAACTCTCAGCACATTAGTGAAAAATGGGTTTGCCCACCTTTCCCAAAGTACAATCCAAGTTTAATTTTCATACTAGGAGATACAAGCACCCTTTATTTTAAAAGTCATTAAAATGTTATTAGTTTGCTCCATGCATTTCTTTTATTTTTTATATATATATAACCATTTCTTTAGTTAAATTTTAAAGGGATTTATATTTCATTGCTTTAAAGGTTAGCTGCTATTTTTGTGTCACGCACGGCGAGATTCTTTCGTTGAAATTCATTCTGCGTGCTCTCAAAATCCAACCTTCCCAGAATCCGCCCTTACTGAAGACAAACAAAATTCAGAACCGATTTGAACTTAACAAATCAGATATAGCTTTCACCTGCCGTGCATACAGATTGTGGCGGCAGTGAAAGGCTGATATCGCGCAGGATCGAGGAAGAAGAACCCTTTGGCTCCACATGGATCTGTCTGGCAGGATCACGTGTTGATCGCCTCCGATTGAAGCTGGGAGAAACTGACCATGCTGTGTACAGATCAGGTCCATAATGAGCTGGTCACAGGTCCAGATCTTCAGTGGGGTGGTGGACAAGGATGCCTAGGGGTACATTTACAGCTTTTCAGGGGGTGTTTATTTTTGGCGGGAAGGTGGCAGATGGCGTAGCAGGTACAGCAATCAGCCGACTGTCATGATCTTGGCCAATTTGTGGGCCAAGGATGAGATAGCGAACACTTCCAGTTGTATGGACAAGGTTTAAATATGGGGCAAAGTCGTATTGTAGGTATGCCGCTCAGATGCGTCAAAAGCCCAAGACGTTGAGGGCTGAAGCCCCAAGTGAATCCGAATGAGCACCGAATGATTCTGCTCAGATGTTTTAATGACCAAGCTCTCAGTATGTGAACCCTCAGACGGATTAGGTCTCTGGGATAAACCCGGGATGTCATAGGGTCGTAGAATCGCCCTTGACACTGATCTGGACAAATGGTTGGACAGATGGATGGATGTGTCTCCAGGTCAGTGATTCCCAATCCAGTTCTTTTTGCTCCCTCCGTCTGGCAGGGAGCTGGGAGGGAGCAAAAACGTGGACCCTCTGTGGGTCCCTGAGGACCGGTTTGGGAAACACTGATCTAGGTGAACCTACTATGATCCTGGGTGGGGAATGGGCTGTGTACACTGGGAATGAGAGAAGCGTCATGTGACCTGTCTAGAGGATGCACAGATCTGAGAAGGTAGAATGAGGCCAAGCATGGAAGATCTGTAGGGGGCTGTCTTGTATTCTCTTGCCTCCGTACTTTTGGCTATTGCATCTGTGGTTCGTGCCTCATATGGTGTTTAAAAAATAATTTAAAAAAGCAACCAAATTCTTCCCTTCAGGTGAAGATGACAGCTTGGCTCTGAAGAAGAAGGTCAACGTTGATGACATCTTCAGCCAGGCTTTCAAAGCGCATGACCCTGGTGCCAGGTGGATCAATGGTGAGTAGGGTGAGGTTCAACAGGCCAACATGGTAACCCATCTGTGCATTTAGGAATTTACATACTATATGCATATACATACTATATGCCTTAAGACTGTGTATATAGGCTGTGACGTACTGTATCTGACTGTACCTACACGTATTACATTTCCATTTCTATCTAGCATCTGATGAGCGTGCAGATATATGTGCTACACTCGATTATGAAGGTCTGTTTTTCTGATGAGCTTGTTTTGGGAAAACTGGGAAAAATGAACTGATTCTGAGTATGAAAGTGTTGATAATCCCTGGTAATCCATAATAGTTAACTAACCACCAGAACCAGAGATATAAATCCACTCACTCAGAGAGCAGCCAGAGTCCCCTAGAGCACTAATCCTAACCCAAAACAGGCTTCACAGCCAAGGTGACAATTTTGCTTCTGGAAGATTCTGCGGGGAAATCCCAGGCGGATGCCCGCTGGTCTCCAGTTCTGTCAAACAGGCCCAGTGGGAAGAGTCTGTCTGCACGGCTTATAATCTTCCCACATGGGGAGGTGGCCCCCCCGTTTGCCAAAATCCTCCGCTGTATTTACACAGAGGGAGGGGTACCTGAAGGCCCATGGCACCACCTGTCTTCACAATCATTCTGCACAATCCTCGGGGGCTTTTAAGGCCATTACCCCCGAGCTGTGGGGTCCCACTTACGAATCCCACTCGCATGTCACATAATATCACGTCATAAATTTACCAAAAGTGTATTTTTGCACACGGCTGATCACAGCAATATGCAATGAATGTAAAACAGGCAGTGAAACTGAAATGTAAATGGGACACATGCCCTTCTGGAAATGTCCTGTTAATATTCGCCTCATTGATTATGGGATGGACCATTGATGGTTCCTTCGCCCCCCACCGTTTAACTTTGATTTGATTGATTCTCTACAACGTCTGAGCTGTTTTGAGACAAAAGGTCATTTCGGTACAGCAGAACCCGACCACCAGAACCAGGCTTCAGACTGAAAGGCACAGGGAATGACGTTTATCGATACAGCTACTTCTATGCAGTGCGCTAAGAGTTTAAATGAGTACAATTATTCGGCACTAAAAGAAGAGGCATCAGAGAAGCAGTGGGGTATGGATTTGGGGGGGTGTCCAGTTTATTGTTTCTGGATCCTCACTGAAAAAGGTATCTTGCCCCCCCACCCAGATGTTTCAAACCTAGAGAGCCTAGACAGAAGATCGTTGCTAGCTAGCTGGTTATCAGAACATGTTGCCTCAGCATCTCCTAAATGAGGAAATTATTTCTTTAATATTGAGTGTAGAGATTTTTTGTGTCACATGACTGGTTTGGGTGGTGAACACTACCGCTGGGCATATTTTGTCTACCAGTCTGATTTTGAGCACTGTGGTTTGGTCACACTCTCTGATATGCCAGCCATACCAAAAAGATACGTGTTTCGTGTTTCAGGGGGCGTGAAGAGAAGAATTCCAATGTACCTGTACTTGCAAATGTCAAATAATGGATTTATCATTTTTTATCATTAGTCTGTCGAGTGACTGGTCAGATTATGAGCTACCCAGCCCTGTTTGTATCGAGATCATGTGACTTATAGCTAGAGACACGTGACCTGGTTCTGAGTTCCGTATTTCATAAATCACAGCGGACTCCTCCCTCCAGTTCTTAGTAACTGTTGGCAGTTTTTGTCACAAAGCATGATTAAATGAAGCAGACAGTGGTGATAAATCCAATCGCTTCCCTCCTCACATTCCCGTCTTTAAGCCCTGTCACCTGGCCACGTGTCATTTGCTGGGGGGGGGCTCAGACAGCCTCACCGTGGACAGTAAAGTTTTAAATGATAATCTGCTGCCCTTCTCATTATGGCCGACCCGCGCGCGGACCGGCGACCTTGGACCGCGGTGCTAAGGGAGGTAAATCAAAGGGAGTCTGATAGTTTACAGCCCCCGCATTGTCGCCGCTCCGGGTCGCTCAATGTGGATGCGATTCGCTTTATTTTTGTTCTGGATACTTTGTGAAAGATACAGCTCCACCGCCCTGGCTCAGAAACCCAAACCCAAAGAACAGTCCAACCAAGATAAATGTATCTTACATGATTCAAACCCTCCCTTGCTGCTGAATTTATACACAAAAAGACAGAATCGATGCGACTGTAGATGGGTATCTGAGGGTTTGACTTTGGTTTGGCAGGTGCTTATATCCAACGTGACATACATTTGAGAAAACAAGGTTAGACAGTCCCTGGAGCAGCCGAGAGTTAAGAGCCTTGCTCAAGAACCAAACAGTGAAATCACTCTGTGACCGAAAGGTTGTTGGTTCAAACCCCAGGTTGACCCAGAGATTTAAACCAACAACCTTCTGTTCACAAACACTTGTGACTTCTAGCCAAAGGAGCTGTAAGTGCTTTTAGCTGCAGGTTGGCTGTGGGTTTTTTGGCCATGCCCTGCGGAGACGGTGCTGTCATGCACCTGCCTGCTGAGTAGCAGTCCTCCTGTATCTGTCATCTGTCAGCGTGCTTCATTAGCATGCCAGGGGTAATATGCTAATGGGGCAAATCCGCGGTCAGCAAAGCGACATCAAGGGCAGCTTTTGCCCAGGCAAGCAGAGCCCCGTTCTGGTGGAGCCTAGGGTCTCACTGCAGCCTTGAGTCTGAGCGGGACCCCAGGCCTTGCCCCTCACCCAGGACAAGCAAAATGAATAACCTCCAGGTGCTAACACCCTGAGGGGTAACAGAGACAGATGGCCAGAGAGAGGATGAGTCATTAAGAGTCAAACTCGTCCCGCGTGGACGTCGATAAGGCAGGATTTTCTGGGCGATCGAAGAGGACCAGAATGTTCCAGGAGATATACAGTAAAAAATGAAACATGTTCATTTTTTTTCCCAGCAGAATTTATGGATTTGAATATTCCAAAGTAGGGCTGTGCAGCAGTTTAAAATTCCTCACATGACTCTGGACGCTGCTTCGCCTGCCTTTTGCGATCATTATTTTGTTAATGACCCTCCGCTCGACAGGCGGGTGTGGCGGGAGGGGATATCTTCCGCTCACTGCTTTTTGAAAAGAGGGGGGGAAAAAAGCATTATTGTCGAAAAGTATCGTTGAAACAGCGTTTCTCCTCACCTGGTTACTAGTCATCGAGAAAGCCTTTGTTTTTAGATTGCATGGATGGGTGAGCGAAAGAGATTAACAGCAGTATGTAAGAGTTACTCTGCACTGAGGCTCTGTGGGGCAGGTTGACCATTTGTCTACAGCAAGCAGAGTAAACAGGCAGAACCGACGCTTAAAATAGCTCCCAGGCCGCGTCGCAGATGGCAGCCGTGACCACATGACCTGTACGTTCCCAGCCGCTGACCCCACCTTCTCCTCCCGCCTTGTTTTGTTTTGACGTTTCAGGCGACGAGCTTCTGTTCCGAAAACGGGACGGGGACGTAGTCAAGTTCAACATCAGGACAAACCGGACGACCGTTTTAGTAGAGAACAAAAAGTTTGTGAGTACTGAAGGACCGCCGAATGTTTCTCTGGATGACTCGTCTGTTACAGCGCCAAAGTGTAAACTGTCAGATTCTTTCCACATATTCCTCTTTTAATGTTTCTAATGTGATCCATCAAGACTTTGATGATGGAGAGGCTCTTTGCCAGCCCGGACTCTCTCAAGTCGATTTGCGAAATGCATTTTCAAGCTGGTGAAATGGAAAAGCAGAAAGTTTGAGAGCCAGAATGAGATACAGGATGTAAGTGTGGAGGGGTCATGCACCACCAAAGCTCTCACCCCTGTCTGCCCCTCTCCTCCACAGGTAATGTACAAAGCCAGCAAGTACGAAGTGTCCCCTGACCTGAATTACGTGATGCTGGCCTACAACGTCGTCCCTGTGAGTCGCTGCTGTCGGTCTGTTTTCAAAACAGCGAGAAAGTCAGACGGTCAGAAGCGTCACACGTGAGCCTGGGAACTGCTGCGTCTGGCCACTGGTTGTGTCAGGAAGTCTCTTTGGTCGATCTTATGGCCCTCCTCTCCATGCTCAAAAATATCCTGGCAGTCTATTCCCTGTGTCTTTGTACTTAATGCCTCAGGTCTGATTATGGAGGCCGGAAGAGATTCCCAACAAGATATTTTAAAAAGTTAGCAAGTTTCAGAGTGTTAATGGTCTTATTTCACTCGCAGACTGGAAGACCTATTTAAAAATTCAAAAGTTGCAGTTAAAATAAAAAACGGTAATAATGTGAAATCGTACGCGCAGGATAAAGCAGTTTAATTAGGCTCAGTCAGCATACATTAGACAGACCTATCAGTTTATGCCGAGGCTGTGGTCAGATGAGCCCACTGCATTGTGGGTACTGTCTGGGCCACTGCTTTTCTGGGGAGAATAACAGACTCAATTAAATTTGGCCCGCTGTCACTGCTTATCAAGATTCCCGCCGGAGACGCTCGGCACAACGCTGACTACGGAATGGGGGGGGGGGGGGGGGGGGGGGGGGGGGGCGCCTTCTGACTGCTTGGAAAAAAAACGATAAGGCAACATGCTCGAGATCTGCCTCCAAAAACTGGCTCCAGCAGACCACAGGGTCATAGCTGGAACCTTGGCTCTGGGGCTGGGGGGCTTCACAGCCCTATCTATAGATGACGAGGCTGGGAGCTTTATTCTGGAGTGCTACTTCTGAAGCTGGGATAGAAATATCAATCCTAAGGATAGCAACAATCAAACCTATCTGGCTTCAGTGCCCCCTAGTGTCTTGGAGGGTCACCTTGATGTTACTTCTGTGTCTGTATTCCTCTCAGCCTGGACATTTCGGACAGTAGACAGTATAGCATTGGTGAGGCCTGAATGGATTCATATTTGTGCCTCGAAACCCCTCCCAGCATGCACTGCGGCAGTGCCTGCTTGCAATTGCCGGAATGGAAATCCGTGGCTTAGAAATGTTTGCAGGCACAGGTTTCAGCACCTGCTGTCTATATTAACTCTGTCAGCCTCTGCACCAAATATTTAGGAGCACATGTGAGACACTGAGTCACATGACTTGCTCTCCCCGAAGTCAACAGTGAATCTGAGACATCGGCAGCGTAACCAACACAATTATGAGATGGAAATGGGTTGGAAATTGTATTCTAAATGACATGCCTAACGTTACATCATTTTTTTTGCAGCTCTGGCCTCAGGGGAGAGAGGGTGTGAGCGGGAGGAAACACGTGTCCCCGTGTAATTGTGTTGTCAAACTGTAAATGAAATATGCGCTTCTTGATTATTTTTACAGCTTTATCAGCATTCATTCACGGCCTCATACATCATCTGCAGCCTGATCACTCCGTAAGGAATCACTCTCCTTCACATTCTGAACGTTTGGTCAGTGCCGGTTTTTATAGCGGCAGAGTAGTTTAATCATTATTGTCATTATTGAATAAAATGAGCCCATCTGTGTTACGAGTAAAAGCAGACTTCTGTGGCTGCTGCCATCTAGTGGACAGAATGGCATAGCACGATGACCCAGGTTAACCTTGTAAAATCAGTGCTTTTTTTCTGAATCGTTTACAGAGGCAGTGCCTCTGCATTCAGCTTCTCTGTATTATTACTACAAGATGACTGCGGAGAGGAATTTTATCACCAGTGTCAAAGTGAGAGAAAGTTCTCTGTTCCCCCCCCCGCCCCCCACAGCGAGACGTGGAACCTGAACCCCCCCGAGGTGCGCCATGCCCAGCTGCAGTACGCTTCCTGGGGGCCTAGGGACCAGCAGCTGGTAAGGACGGCCTGAGTGATATCAGCAGGCTTTTACCCATAATCCCACAGGGCTGAGGGCACAAAAGTGGGCGGCGCTTCTTGTTACCATGTTAGTTTCATTGTGAAGATAAATTTAATCCGACAGCAAGTGGACTGGGTGCTTGGAGAATGCTCAGTCATGTTTATATATTTTCTTTTTAAGTTCACACATACAAAATCACATTCTTCTGCCATACATTTTGTGTGTGTGTGTGTGTGTGTGTGTGTGTGATGCCCTGGGTTGGCCTGGCATCCTGTCCCCTGCACTTTCTGAGAGCGGCTCCAAAAGGAAAAGGAAATGAAAAGGGATACAGAACAGAATTATGATACCTTATTGATCCCCATTCAGGAATGGTATTTTTTTGCCTGCATACCCCATCTTGCCCTCCATGAGACACAGACGTAGGTGAGAGGAAGCTTGGGGGTCCCAGCACAGGGTCAGCCAGCATGCAGCGTCCCTGGAGCTGGGGGTTAAGGGTCTTGCTCCGGGGTCCAACAGCGACATCAGTCTTCCAGGGATCCAAAGCAGGGAGCATCCAATTTTGGACACAGAGTCGTATCACGCTGAGCCACACACTGCCCCCTAAGATTTGTGGGTCTGGGTCTGGGTCTGGGTCTGCTTAAAAGAACCGCATCATAGCTGCCTATAAGGTACAGGTGAAGTGAATGATTGTGCTCACTCTGTTCTACGGTAAAATTGTAACTGTTCATCGCTAACGCATTGTAGGCGTCCCTGGATACAATGCCAGTTTCACTGTAACACTGGACCAGTGAACACTGGCAAGAAACATGGACAGCTGTATAACAAACACCCCCAGCAGTGTGATGGAGCTCGATCAGTGACCCCACGGGCAGTTAGGTACCCGAGTGTGAAACGACGGCCCCACGGTGTGTGTCTCATAAGTCAAAAAGCTGCAGAATCATTCCCTTTACCAGATGCACAGCTTTAAATATTCCAAAATGTTAAACATGTAGGAAAAATGTCAGCTTTCCTCTTCAGATCTTTAGGATGGATTTGTAGGGCATCCCTGAATGACCACTTCCAGATCGTTACTACTATTAATTAATTTGGATATAATGATTATGAGCATTCCAGCAAAATTCATTTTCATTTTTTAAATTGCTCTGTCACAAGCTTTGCTGTAAGTCTCTGAGAAGTAAACAGCTTTGAACTCATTTTGAAGTCAAGCCCAGTTTTCAAACTGCTGCACATAGTAGTTTGAGTGCCATTTATAATCTAACTGCTGTTTACCTACATTTCAATACAATAATGCCAAGGGGGCAAAACAGACACATTACATAAATGCGGAGTGCTTGTGTTATGTCCATGAGTTCATTTCTGACCGGATTCCAGCCATCTGTGAAGCAGGCCACTCAGTGAACTGCACAGGCTTACGTCACCACAACACCACAGCGCCACCTGCAGGCTAGGAAGAGGTATGGTACTGTCTCAATGCGGAGCAAGCATTGGGAGACATCCGTCATATTGTGGGGAAAAGTGCTTTCCAAATGAGGCCCCCTCCCTCCTCAAGGTGACTTAGAGAGAGGCGGAAACAGGGGGTTCTCAGGGGAACGATGGCGGGGGGGGGGGGGGATTTCAGATGCTTCACGCACGCACTGGTGGCGCGCACAGTGACGTCACCAGCTCAGCGTGCCGCTCTGAAGCTCCGTCGTGCCTTTCATCTCTCTCCTCCTGCTCTTTTCATCCCTCTGTTTTGTTCTGAAAAGCCTCGAAAACCGCAGCGGAGCGTGAAATCCGTGGCATGGGAACGCGTTCATAAACACAAGTGACTCAGCGCGTCAGATGCGGTGTGGGGGGGGGGGGGGGTTGTGTGTTCCATCTCAGCCCTGGGTCCCAGCTTCGTCTGACCGAGGGCGACGCCCTGAATATGCAGACAGAACACGCTTGTTTTGTGCTGCGCAGACCTGAGATCACATGTCCAGCTTGACCTGCATGTTTGCAGAAGCGTTTGTCAGGCTGTGAAGGAATCCAACGCAACAGAACAACCATACTGACCCCCGACCTCTGACCAAACGGTCCCGTTGTCTCAGTCCTCACACAGAATCCCAAGTACGGTAAACACAGCAGGAATTCAAGGGCCCTCATGCACTGAATCAGCTGGTTCTCTATCCATTCGTTCACTGTATTTATGTCCTTCACAGATCTTCATATTCGAGAACAACATCTACTACCGGGCAGACGTTTCAAGTCGGTCCATTCGCCTGGTGTCTTCAGGAAAAGAGGGAGTCATCTTCAACGGCCTGAGCGACTGGCTGTACGAAGGTGGGAGCCAGCAGCATTGGTGACCCACCACTTGGTCAGTTTGTTTATTGTACAGACGTTCATGGACGTTTGTGGACAAACAGCATTATCGGCGTGGAATACAGGAGGTACCCGTTACCAAAACAACATCATTTCAGCATTTCTTAGAGTATGTTTTCCATATTAATACTAACATATGGACTAACAAAAAGAAAGAATGAACTGAAACCAACTAAACAGTACTAATTTTAAAAAAAAGCTGAAGGAAATGCCACAGAGAATTTTGTTTCCTGGATTCTGGCAGACTGACTCATCTCCTCCGAGAAGTCATTGTTCCCGGCTTTGTAATTTATCAAAATGTTTGTCTGTAGAGGTTACAGGATCTTCTACAGCCGCATCTCCTCTTTTAGCTAAAAAAATAATAATAATAACCCACACACTATCCTCTGACCAATTTCACTCAGAAACAACCCACATCTCAACAAGGAACGGGGCCTCTTTCAGAACTAGTCTGCAGGTGTCCCATTTTTGGGTTGTTTGGGTGTTGTTGAGAGTCATAAAGTGCATGAAGGTGGCAGTCAGTGCGATGTCACCATGACGATGAATAAGTCCTGTCCTGCTGGATCTCAGTGATGAGTCAAACAGGAGACACTTTTGAACCTCGCGTCATTAGCAGGGCTCATCTCTTAATCACCCTGCCTGGCTCTCAGCAGAGCTCTCATGTAATTTACACCTGCCGTTTTTTTCTGAAATATGTAAAGGCAGCTGAAAACTGAGCACACTCAAATCCCCTACAGATATCAGCTGAACACTGAGCCGACATGGAGTTTAACAGAGACTTAAATCCCCTATAGATATCAGCTGAACACTGAGCTGACATGGAGGCTAAAGGGGACTTAAATCTCATATAGATACCAGCTGAACACTGAGCCGACATGGAGGCTAAAGGGAATTTAAATCCCCTACAGATATCAGCTGAACACTGAGCCGACATGGAGTCTAACAGAGACTTAAATCCCCTATAGATACCAGCTTAACACTGAGCCGACATGGAGGCAAAAGGGGACTTAAATCTCATATAGATATCAGCTGAACACTGAGCCAACATGGAGGCTAAAGGGGACTTAAATCCCCTATAGATACCAGCTGAACACTGAGCCAATATGGAGGCTAACAGGGACTTAAATTCCCTATAAATTCCAGCTGAAAATGGAGCCAGCATGGTGGGGATCATAGCCCTCTACTAAATGCAGTCCTAGGTGACTACATATTTGAAGAATCATGGCTCTTAGGTAATAACACGTTTTGTAATTAAAATGAAGTGATCACTTTCTACTTTCAGTCTAAATATAAGAAGTGGTTACATGATTACAGCACTGCTATCATCTTAAAGGTTATGGATCATACTTCATGAGTATCGGATTTTGCAGTCCTTATCTCAGCAAATGGGATTAAAAAAATGCAAACCTCTGAGCTTCTAGAGTTTAAAAAATGTTATCCATGTATTATAATAGATTTCCAGCATAATACAGTTACAATGGTTTGTTTCTAGTCTATGTCTGGATGAACAGAAGTGAGTTTTTGCATGAACTTTTAGTACAGTTATGAGTAATGAGAACTGAAGGGAATTAGAGCATTTTTGAAAAGCAAAAGGAGTAACATGATGGAATTGGAGGGAATTACTCATTAATTACATTTTTTCATCATGATTTGAGGTGCTGGTTAGGAGCTGAGCCTGAGGTTCAGTTTGGACGCACTGCACTGACGATTCTGAGGTCCGTGCTTTGACACACGCTTCCCGGAGGCTTCTGAGGCTCCCTCTCACTCACTCAAGGGCACCCTGTGGATCTTGGGACAGTGAGACTGTGAGGTTTCGGTCGGGTGAGAGCAGATCTTCCTGCAGGTGTCGAACAGCAGCTCGTCATCGAAAGGCTTGCTGCTCTGGGTTGTCTTGCTGTTAAGATGGTGTCTGTCATCTGGTGCTTCTTGACAGTTTAACTTGCTGAGGTGAACAGAGTCCAGAGTTCCTTAGGATTGACCTGTCTCCCCTTTGAAGTGGTACCGCATCCCCTGTGAACTGGCCCATCTTCCCTTTGAAACAATCCCCTTTGGACCAGCTCGTTTTCCCTTTGAATCGACCAGTCTCCCCCTCAGACAGGCCCATCTCCCCTTTGAATTGGCTTGTATACCCTTCGGACTGGCCTGTCTCTTTTTTGAACTCACCCATCTCCCCTTTGAATCGGCCCGTCTCCCTGTTGAAAGAGTCTGTGTCCCCTTCGGACTGGCACCTCTCCCTGTTGAAAGAGTCTGTGTCCCCTTCGGACTGGCACCTCTCCCCTTTGAAAGAGTCTGTGTCCCCTTCGGACTGGCACCTCTCCCCTTTGAAAGAGTCTGTGTCCCCTTCGTCTTACCATCAGACTGACCTGCGACCCCTATGGAATGGCTGCTACTGGCAACCACAGTGTTCATGAAGCCCAGCCCATGGGATTGGAATGCGCTGTGAAGCATGGTAACTCAAATCAATGAAGAAAGCAACTCAAACAGCCAGGTTGTTATTATTATGGTGTTTTTTTCTGTCAGATTTAGTCAGAATACCATTGGCTAATGGTCACTGACCATACCAGTCTGCGTATGGCCCCTCCCACAGGTGAACCTGGTGACATCATATGTGGGGGAGGGGGGAGTTTGTTGTGGAGTACCATCTAAAATTGAGTTTGTCTGGCCATAAACTGGACTCGGATGTAAAAAAAGGAATGAGTGGTAGACCTTGGAATCGGTGTCCTAGGAGATGGTGGTGTGGCACGTTGTTGTGGTCTGCAAAGGCTGCATCGACGAGCCAGGTGTCAGGCTTAATTCACAACATTGCAGCTCAAACGCTATATGGGGGACAGTGTTCATTTTCCAATGGCCTTTACTGCCACCCTGTGGTTATTAAAAGAACACAACATCATCATAAGAAGTTAACAGTAAACACTAATGAGAAAATGTGTTTATTTTTTCTTATATTTTTCACTTTTGTTAGTAATATTAAAAAGCTGAGAAATCAGCAGCGAGGCACTATACTGATAAGCATGAACCTGCATGACGTGCCGACTTTGGTTGCTGGAAAATATTTTTCCGGATTATTCCGGAGCGGAAAGACAGTCTGAGGGATGATGCAAGCCAGTGACAGAGGCCGGCCGGCCAGCGGACGCAAGGAGTTTGCCGGAAACCTGGAGCCCTAATTAGCCGGCGCATCAGTCTGCACCCCTCTGTGGGTTTAATGATCATGTGACTCATTTAGCAGAGATAGTAAACAAACAGCCCAGACTCTGTAAAAAAAGCTTGGGGGATCGATGATGTCACAGCAGTCTGCCTCCTCCGGGGTGCCACCAAAAGGTCTTCTGGGTACCCCTGCCAAGGCGGGTTGCCTTGGGAGTCTCCGCCCCCTTGATTGTGGGGATTAAGGGCAGCGTTGGGCACTTTGGCATACCTTAAAACTGCTTTCAAATTCCGTTTAATGGAACTAACAGTAATTGACACACTCAGTGTTTTAAGCACCACTGCCAGCACAGATGCATATCACATATAGTCCATCTTCGTGTCACTGAGCCGGCGCCGTGGGGGGGGTTCAGATCACCTCACCCAATGTACGATGTCGTGGTCGTTCCAGATGGCTCTTGACCCCCCGAGGGGGGATGCACTCAGCTTTCTGGGTCGTTCGGCTCGGCTCCACTCCTGCTCACGATGCTGTTCTAATTAAATCAGAAGGTGAGCGGGTCTGTACCTGGCAATAGCAAAGCAAGAGGCCCTCGGGTCCGGTTCTTCTGCACGGCTATAGATCTCTCTGATGTATAGGAGGGTAACAGTGTCAGCCATTTCTCATGTTAAAGACATAATGAGCTCTGTTACAATGGTTGGTTCCAGTTGGCAGCGTGTTTCAGAGTGTGGGGTTACCAGTTTGGTTAATAGCTTGCATGGAGCTGCCAACTGGTGACACTGGTCAGTGATTTCCTCTGTGGTAAGTGTTAACTCCTTCAGTGGGTTTTGGATCAGACAGTCATTTTCTCACTGCGTTTCCCCATGGGATAATTGCAGTTTCATATCCCAGCGAGTTTCTCACATACAGTCTCCGCTATTCCACATCACACTGTCAGGTTCTCTGCGTCGTCGACGGCAGAATACGCTACTCACCTTCATCCCTGAATCCTTTTCACCGTCGTAAGCCTTTTTGTCAAATTTTCAGCAGAGCTGTCAGAATGCCAAAAGAATGCCTCTGTGATCACAGGGATCAGTTTGACCAGGACTCAGTGATCAGCAGCAGAAGGCTAAGGACCAAGCAGAGCCACGATCTTGCACACAGGGTCCAATATATCAGTCTGCATGGATTCAAGACTTTTTACGAGGAGTCGGGGACTGGAGTATTACTCTCACGTAGCCACTAACCTACATTTCAGTAAGCTAGTTCCTGGGAGCTTCCTGACTGCATAGCATTACTTTGCTAACCCCATCACCCACATCCCTGTTTAATACGACTTTTCCGAAGTTGCCAGAAAAAGTTCAACATAAAATCGAAAAAGGTGACTTTCCTCCCACACAGCTTACAGAGTAACGACTCGCACACATTTGCACTTCCTGTTTCAGGCTCCTTCTGGTCACACTGTGTGCAGGGGCAGCTGGCTCACTTCCTGGTAGCAGCCTCGCAGCGGTGTGTTCGTTTACCGTGCGTGTGCTGCTCTCTCCGCATAGTGGATTTTTTAGCTAAATGCGCATCTCTCTGACTCATCACGCAGTCTGCATCTCAGGTCATGAATCCTAGGAGCTCCCCAGGCATGTCATATTTTGAGGATATGATGTCACTTCCTCTAGGGACAGTCAATGACAAGTTGCCTGTGCTTGTGTGTGTGTTTGCAGAGGAGATTTTCCAGAGCTACATTGCTCACTGGTGGTCACCGGATGGTGCCAGGTTGGCATACACCACCATCAATGACACACTGGTACCCAAAATGGAGATCCCCATGTTCACTGGCTCGGCTTACCCAACTGGGATGGAGTACCGCTACCCCAAGGTACCTCTGTGGGAGTGTAATCTGATCTAGCACTGCTGGCAGTGGGACTGGACTTATCCTTTCATGCCTCTGGTTCCCCCTACAGGCAGGGGAGCAGAACCCAGATATCTCCCTGTATGTGGTGAACCTGAATGGACCCCTGCACACAGTGGAGATGAAACGCCCAGAGGACCAGAGGTTTGGGTACGTACTCAACATCCTGCTACCGCCAGCAGCAGTCGCAGTTTAGGAATTTGCATTTCAATATAATAATTTTCATTACAATGTATTAATTTTCAATGGGACAAAGACCATGGGAAAGTAAAGCTGACAAGGCAAATCCACCAAACATGCTTTCGATGAAGTTTTGATACTAAAATTAAAGGAGGTTGCAATCCTAACTACTATACTTTTAAGGCTATAAAATAGGATATCAAGCAGAAACTTTTTAAAATCACACAACCTGTGGAGAGTGATTTGTGGTGTACCTCAGTGCTCTGTGCTGGGACCATAACTGTTTTTATGTGTTTGAAGGGCATATATATATATACAAAGTAGATGAATGCAATATTATTATTTTTTGGAAAACCAAAACAAACACTGCACATCTTATTTAAAGCACAAGCATGATGTTTTCATTTTTGCAACTGAAATAGATGAGCTAGATTGAGCTAGAGGAAATCCCGCTGACCTCACCTACAGCTTTGCTCACCTCACTTCAGGAAGGACGCTGGTGCTGCAGTTCTTTAGTGTTCAGTGATAGGGATTCCTAATCTTATAGCATCACCATGCAAGCAGAGGTTTGAAGTGCTAAATCTCATAAGTCTCCAACAAAGGAGACTGAAGAGAGAGAAAAAAAAAGGTCAACCCCAATGGCCACTTGACTGCTGTAACTGATCTGAGAGCACAGGATTACAAGTGAAAACTGCCTGTGCTAAATGAGAACAAAGAGCAATAGGTCTGTGAACTTGGGGCTTATGAGATACCCTCACTAGCGGCATGGAGGAGACGTATTCCATTGATTTACTCACATCCTAGTTGTGCATTAAATATTACAATAAGCAACACAGGATTAATGGGCTCCTTGCGGTCACAATATTTCTGCTTGACATACAATTCCAACTTCAATTTTATAGACTGTAAATGAGCCATTTGTACAGATGCTCTTTTATGGAGGTTTTCAGAAATGTATTAGACCTTTCAAACATGGTGTTGGCTGTGTTTCTTGTACTTCTTGTAGTCTTTCTTGCTATACCAGGCCTTTCAGTACCCCCAAGTCTCCCTGTTAGTACTAAGTATTCCTGTGCCAGTCCTAGAGCCTCCCTGTTTTATACCAGTCCTTCCTGTAGCCTCCCTTGCTTTTGCAGGCCTTTCTGTAGCTCCTCTGTTTGTACCAGTCCTTTCTGTAGCCCCCTTTGCTATACCAGGCCTTTCAGTACACCCCCCCCAGTTTGTACCAGTTCTTCCTCAAGGCTCCCTGTTAGTACTAGGTGTTCCTGTGCCAGTCCTACAGCCTCCCTGTCTTATACCAGTCCTTCCTGTAGCCACCCTGTCTGTACCAGTACTTCCTGTAGCCTCGCTTGCTTTTGCAGGCCTTTCTGTAGCCCCTCTGTTTATACCACTCCTTCTTGTAATCCCGTTTGATGTACCAGGCCTTGCTGTAGCCCCTATTTATACCAGCCTCTCTTGTCTCTCTGTCTGTCTTTTGTAATCTCAATTTCTGTATCAGTCTTTCTTCTAACCCCATGCTAACAATTTCACTCCTTCACAGGGAGTATTACATAACCATGGTGAAGTGGGCCACCAGCACCAAACTGGCTGTGAACTGGCTGAACCGGGCCCAGAACATCTCCTTCCTCACTCTGTGTGAAGCCACCACTGGCGTCTGCACCAAGGTAACACTGTGGCAAAAGGACGGAATTTTCTGGGGGCCCGGGGATGACATAGGTAGAGACCCCTATGTGGGCCATTTGAGCTGTTTTTGCAGCTGAAAGAGAAACAAGAAGTAATTGAAAGCGATGGAACATCAATAATATGCTAATCAAAGCACGGGGTGCCAGCGGTAAATCTTTTCGATCAGGGTATACAGGAGTAGTGTCGGTAAACTTCACCAATCGGGGATAGAGGGGGATCACGCCGGTGGATCGCTCGACAAAATTTAAGATATATTACTATAGATTTTAACATCTGTGAGCTATGAGTTGAATTCTCCCCAAACTAGCTTGATGGACCGAATGGCCTCCTCTCGTTTGTAAATTTCTTATGTTCTTTAAAAATCAGAATCTCACTTTAGGACTTTCCCTGGGAACTTTCTTGATTATGACACCATCCATCCATCCATTTTCCAACTGCTCCTCTTGAGTTTTTTATATTTTGTGTTGCTGGCTTATGGTTGTGCCAGTTCAAATAAAGTCACAAGCTTAAAGAATATTTACCACAGAAGTACCTTCCAAGTGAAATGGAAGGGTATGGAATTCTTTTAATGAGGCACTGTTTATGGATTTATCCATCCATCCATCCATCCTCTAAACATCCTGATCTGAGTCAGATGATGGATTTACACATGGGTTTGTTTTTTCTTTTCAGAAACATGAAGATGACAATGAAAACTGGCTTAACAGACAGGTACGTGACTTAGTTACATGCCAAACAATCCTATTCCTCATTTAATCAAGAACAAACTTTCAGAAATTAAAGCTCTACCTGAGATATGAAACCAAAATAATGAGATCTGCTGATGAAATTCATGATATTGAGCACATCCATTTCCACTCATGTCATGTGAAAGCTAAATTCAGAAGTGATACTATGATGCATAATTCGGCTCTGGTTTATACTGGTAGCGCAAAAGGATTTCATGTTAATACGTTTTATGAACTGAAATAAATACGCTGAGGAAATCCATATTTATGTAAATTAAAATTGAATCTGGGGTGGGTTTCGCACGCTCGCTGTGAGTATGATGGTGCGAGTTGTGCATATGTGTGTGAGTTATGGCGTGACGAGAACTCAGCAAATGCGGTCACGCCCGCAGAATGAAGCCCCCCTGTTCTCCAAAGATGGACACAAGTTCTTCTTTACAAGAGCCATTCGTCAGGGAGGAAGGGGGAGGTTCTTCCACATCTCGATGTCCACCTTGCAGGTAGGACCCTGTTTTTGCATGTATACACTTGGGGGGGCGTTGGGGGTTTCTACACTCATTATCCCACATTGGGTGGATCCTGGCCGGAGCAAAATGGGTAATTGGGCAGCATCTCTTGAGAGGGTGCCAGTACCAACCCTACCCGTGGCAGGCTTCACCGAGTGAAGGGGGTGGTGGTGAATCTTGCCTTGGTCACCTCATGGACTTTAGCCAGCACTGCACATTAAGGAGCTGAAGGATGGATGTTCTGCATGAAATGACCTCACGTCAGAGATTTCATCCTCCTGTCTCGTTGTCGCCTGAAGCCAAACTCGAGCAGCGACAGCCTGCAGTCGATCACCTCGGGGGACTGGGACGTGACGGAGATCCTGGGCTACAATGAAGTCAGCCAGTCGGTGTGAGTGTTGCCCCACCATGCTGCCCTCCTGCCCCCTATTTCCAATCTCCTCTCCAACCCGTCACCCCATTTGAAAGCTGATTGGCCCCCCAGACTGCCCACACCATTGTCACTCATCAAATCAAAACACATCATTGGCTAATGACAAGGATGGCTCCTCTGTGTCAATTATGGTCCCTCTTATGCCCCCCACCTTAAAAAAAACCCTGGAATCGCTCCTGGCTTACAGAATAACTCATGCATCCCCAAAGCCTTTTTTGCAATTATAATTCACCTTCCATTTTTAGCCTCATTAATATACTTTAGAACTTTCAAAATGCAGACAGAGATGAGAACCACAGAGTTATTAGTCATACACCAATTCATGTCTGACAGATATTTCTTGAGCACGGAGGACGGGCCCAAGCGCAGGCACCTCTACAGGTAATTACTTTAATTAGCAAATTCTGAGATCGATCAAAAACAGTGCAGTTTACATGGCAAATGACTAAAAGTTGGACTGCTTGACCAAGTGTGCCGGTTGACATTCCAGTGCAGATACCACCGGCCAGTTCAACAGATGGTGCCTGTCCTGTAACCTGCCCGCTTGTGGCTACGTGACAGCGTCCTTCAGCCGTGACATGCAGTACTTCCTCCTGTCCTGCAGAGGTAGGTATGCCAGTCACCCCTCAAGCCGCCCCCAAGGTAATCGCTGCCAGAGGCGCAGCCCCACTTTCCGTTCCCCCAGTCTCGTTAACTTTGCACCGTCTCTGTCCTCACTAGTAAGCCATTTATAAAAACTTTGTATATAAAAAAAAACTCACTCCCTCACCCTGTATTTAAACATGGAGAAATAAGGAGTCTTTTGTAAATGGTGTGTGCAGATATTCAAGACTTCATTAAGTTGGCATGGAGGCTCAGCCGGTAGCTCTGACACCTCCAGGACTGGAGCTTCGAATCGCACCTTCACTCTGACTTTGAGAAGTCTGTATGTCCTGTCTTGCATGGATTTCCTCCCACAATACAAATGACATGCTGCTAAGGAGAGCTAGCATCTCCAGATTGCCAATAGTATGTGAGTACATGTGCAGCACAATGGACCGTGATCCAGACTAGGGTGTCCCCTACCTTGTGCCCTGAGCTGCTTTGGATCAGCCTCGGGGTTCCCTACAACCCTGTGCAGTACGTACAGAGTCCATACAGTGAGGTCTTCAGAACCAGTAAAGTCCGAGTGGCTCTATGTGTTGAGTAGTGCCACACAGGGGAAGCAAACCTCGCCTTGCATGCTGAGAACTTGGTGGAATTTCTGACCAATTTAACAAGGGCTTCCATTTTCGGACAGAGTGAGACATCGCTGAGCTCCTGCTCCACTGATTGGGTCTGGTTGTGGGCACACACAGATATCCCCCCAAAAAAACAACACTCTGTTGCAATGGGATCATTTGTCACAAGTAATAAGGGAACTGTGAATGGACAAAGCAAACATAACCTTCAGAGTCCCTCACACAGCCTCTATTCCATTTATTGTGGATCTTAAATGAGACAGATTGGGAAAAAATAACAGTAACCTTGTTCAGTCTGTGTGGAAGCACACTGTAGTCCAACAGGGGTCACTGTAGGGAGACATATGTCAGGAGACCCTGCCTGTCAACCTTGAGATTTAAAATAGATTAGACAAAAACTCTGTGTCCCGGAGACAGTTTGCTCCCATTGCATTCAATCTCTCCTTTTTCCAAGGTCCCGGCGTGCCCAGTACAGCTGTCTACAGGACCAGTGACCGAATGAGTGAGTACCATGACCAGAGATTAGCAGTCCAAGAGTGCAGGACAGCCACGTTTGCTGGATGGATGACATGATGGTAGAGTCTGAAGATTATTCCATGGGAGATGTGCCGGTTTCTCAGGATTTTAGAACATTTTAATCTGCTCAAAGGCACATTTGTTTGTAGTCTAATTAGGAAGAGCATGGCTGACATGACTGTGACAGTAATCTTTGCATGAGCACCCCCTGAAGCATCCTGTCACCTCAAGACAAGTCATCGAATCCATCCGGACAAACGGCCGGGTCTCACATGGAGGCCGTCGCACACGGTTACTGAACCTGAAATCATTTGTTCTTAGTTTGACTATTTATAACCCAGTTAAATATTTATGGCAGCTGCGTGTGACTCTGGTCCTGGTGGTCGGGCGACTGAGAGCCATATAGGTGCTGGGTGGTTCTTATGTGCTGTGTGGGCCTCAGGCATTCCTCGGGGAGGGGGTGTCGGGCTTTTCTGTCCACGCGCATTTGAAAGGAAGCGGCCATCATTTGGTAGAAGAAAGAGTGTCAAGGAAGGTCAGCAGAGGTGAGGATAATTTGCAGATTTGCCCTTTCACTGTTTGTTGTATAGAATACAACAGCATGACTGTTCTATAGCACCAGAAACAGATTTCAAGTCCCCGTCTTCAATGACACCCTATCTGCTACCTTCCTATCTGCTAACTTCCTCTAAAGATGTGATTCTATTGGCTCATTAGTGTTCCACGTCCTGCAGTGGTGGTACTAGGGCTCTATAACAGGAAGCTGTGACTCAGGACTACCCAAAGAAATGTATGAAGTGTGAAGAGTGTGAGATCTATGCTAAAGAGATCTGTCTGTGAGCCTGATTGGTTTTTCTTTCATTGCAGAGGTGTATGACCTGGAAACGAACCAGGAGCTCAATCAGACGCTCAGCTCCATGCAGATGCCGAAAGTGGAATATAAGGAAATTACCGTAGACGGTCAGAGTATGTGTCTATTACTGCTGTCGCAGAGCCTTCCACGTACACCCATTTCTCAATTAGGAGTGAATTTAATCTCGCTTCGGGTGGAAATTGGATTTTGAAACTAGAAGGGCAGGTTTACTACTCTGTATTCCTGCATCTCGCATTCCGAGTCAAGTTCCCTTGAATGCTGATGGGTGTCGACTAAAGTTTGTGGTCTTTTCCAGAATACATGCTGAAGGTGCTGAAACCTGCTGGCTTCTCCGACACTGCCCACTACCCCCTGCTCCTCCTGGTGTGAGCATCCCTGACACACGCACACATCACACACACGTAATTCTATCTTTGTGAGGACAGCCCTCTGGCTTCCAAAGCAGTCTGTCACACCCAGTCAGTGGCAGTGTTTACCACCACTCAAACCACACATTTGGGGACCCCCTGTTGGCCACAAACAATTACTACACTAGGGGAGGCACTGGAACAACAAACCTGCCCCCGCACCCATTCACCCTCCTGCGCTCCTCCACCACTCCCTATCCAATTATCCATGCTTTCAGCTTGGCGACCTCATTCCTATAAATCAACATGAGAAGCCGGATACTCTCTCCCCACATGATCTAACCACAAACGCTTTTTCTAATCACAAGGCTGACTTTGCTATATAACATTGGGGGGGTTGTCATGAGGTAGAAACAGCTGGCTCGAAGTGGGGCTCAGATGCTGTTAATCCCCCCCCCAGAGATGGAACACCGGGAGAACAAATGGTCACGGAGCAGTACCAAGTGGACTGGGTCACAGTTCTGATCAGCAGTTTCGGTGCCATCGCCATCTCCTTCGACGGGCAGGGGAGCGGCTTCCAAGGGTCAACCCTCCTACAGAAAGTTCACCACAACCTGGGACCTTCTCAGGAGAAGGAGCAGCTTGAAGCCCTCAGGTACAGCTGAGAAAACAGGGCAGTATGAAGGTGGCCCCCACCAGCAGATATCCAGCAGCATAGCCAGGTCTTGGATAAATGTGTTAGCTATACAGCAGTCTACGTACTACTATTATGTGTCAGTATCGAGAACTTAATTGAAGGTCATCCACGATTGTACAGAGCTGGTTGGATGTTTGTCAGCCAGCTGAAAGGTTTTTAATTGAAAGGCCTAATGGATACTAATGAATTCTCTACTTTTGATCCATTTTAGAAGCTTTTCAAAGGAGACTTACATAGACAAAACACGCATCGGAGTTTTTGGCCAGGTAATTATTTTGGTTTCTTTTGTCTTTCTTTTGTTGAGACATGTGTGTGACCCAGCAAAGCCTGCTCATGTTTCAGTTTGAGGATCCTGGAATGTGTGTCTGTGTGTGGTCTGGTCACACCAGTATTCATAAACAGAAAGGCTGGGTGTTACTGGAGGCACTGACTGGCAACAGTCATCTTTCGCTAAAAAAAGGCAGAGCACTGCATTGGTGCACTGGTTTCTGGGTAATGTAAGGGCCCTTAGACACAAAAAGCCTCCCTTCAATTAAAATGAGATTTTATGTGATTAGAGTATACTAGAAGGCAAGTATATTATCATGGCATCACACCTAAACACTGGTTTTACAGGCTTGTCTGAAAGATCCACCGTGATACACAGCACCTTCAGCCCTGCAGCTCTATATAAACTGACACTCAGTAATATGCTCCACCTTCTGGTCATTTATCAGAATGCGATTTGGTTACATTTCCAGGTTTTCACACAAAACGTCAGGGAACCTCTGCACGTTGCAGGCTGGCTGAGAGGCATGTAATCAAGTTAGGTTTTACAAAAGACACAAAGGGAGAAACTAATAACTTGCCCATAATATACCCCATGAGGAAAATGCTAGCAGGGCACTGGAGCAACACAGTGACACGTGACAAAACGGCCACCGCATCTCACCACGAATCCCTGTCACTTTTGGTGTACCGCACCGTGGAGAACATTGGACAGTTTCTTTAAAAAGAAGACCAAGGAGGCATATCGTCTGAGCTGCAAAGACCCGTCATGGTTTCATTTGTAAAACCTGAGGTAGAATTGCCATAATAATATGCATGTCCTAAAAGTAGCGGCAGATCTCTGGTTCCAGATCCGAGGTGGGAGACAAACGTCTCCTCTATGCTGACAGTGACCACAGGCCAAGTCCCTGGAGAATAAAATAACCTTTTCATTGTACTTCTGTTTCCAGCCATGTTTAAATACTTCAGTTTGTGTAGATATTGGTGACCAGCCAGCCTACATGCCAGTCTATTGGTATTAGAGATCAGTGCCAGATAAAAGCCAAAATTTGGAGGTGGAGTGAAAGTGTTTGAGCTGCTTAGGTGAAGGGAGGGAGACAAGATTTTTAAAGGGCACAGCAACCCATTTCACAATGAAACGTCGGCGCATGTTGCGCCCTTCTGCCCAGCCATTCAATCTATTGTGCAAAAATAAGAATGAAAAGCATTAAGTACGTTTTCTTTCTTTAAGCGAATATTTTCACATGAGCTTGCAGAGAAACCCAACTGCGGTTACGCACAGGTTTAAATAAAACACCAGCCAATCAGTGCCAGCTGTGCTAATGACCGCCAGCCAATCAGGGACCTGGTTGCCTCGCCTGCTGATGTCCTGTCCTGTTTGACTAACGAGCCAGTGGAGTGCAGCTTCTGCGCAAGTCTGTACTTCTATTATTACTGTTCCTGCCTCTGGACACATGGAGAGCGAGACACCTTGTCCTTCGCCTGGTCCTTCCTGGCTGTGTGCTTTAATCTCTGCAGGGCACATCAGCTCCAAATCAAATTTGTTATTAAAACACCAAAGTGAGATCTAATTGGCAGCCACTGCCAGAATAGTTTGACTGGATACTAATCACTGCTGGTGTGTCGATGGACCTGGGTTCAAGCCTCAAGTTAGCTCAGTCCCTATTCATATTCTTATGTGTATATTCATGTTGGCAGGAGTTACTAATTTGCCCATAGGTGTGCATGTGTGAGTGAATGGTGTGTGAATTTGCCCTGCGATGGGCTGGCCCCCCATCCTGGGTTGTTCCCCGCCTTGTGCCCGTAGCTTCCGGGATAGGTTCCGGACCCCCCGCGACCCATAAGGATAAGCAGGTTGGAAAATGGATGGATGGATGGATATTCATGTTGGTGTGATCAGAAGGTTGCCGGTTCAAATCCCAGGGCTGTTACAGTGGTTGTACTGTAGGTCCCTTGAGCAATGCCCTTAACCTCTATTTCAGGGTTGATTTCACCCTGCTGTTTCAAAAAAAATGTCTCTTTCGACAAAACCATCTGCAAAATAACTGTCATCATTATCTGATTTCAGAAAGCTGGGGTTGGACCCTTAGCCATTGCTTAATGCTGTCAGCACAGTGACAGGGGTTCGCACCGAAAAATGTTAGTGCCCGACATAATGAAGCGCCGTCCGTGATCGTCACAGGCTAAGGATGCATGTTTCCCTGTTACCTGCAGGTTTATGGAGGGTATTTAAGTACCCGCTTACTAGGCGCCGAAGATTCATTGGTGAAGTGCGGAGGGGCCGTTTCACCCATCACGGACTTCAGGCTGTACTGTGAGTGTCGAGCTGTCGGGGTCTACAGCACAGGGACAGGGGGTGCTGCTGTCTAACTCGGGAAAGACGAGTTTTTTTTGAAAACAGCAGCCAGGAAGCAGAGGTGGATCTTGAGAGATGTTGCTTCACTGTTTTCCCAATGGTGGACATGGTTTGGAACTGGCTGTCTATTAGTGGGATCTCGACCTCACTATTCATTCATCATATGAGCTGCAGTCTCCAGCTTCTGTCAGCGATCGGTTATTAAACGCAAATGAAAAAGGATGACTGGCCAGACTCCTCGCCTGGCGTTAACACCCATGTGACTTCACTCGAGCCTATAAACACACCCTTTCTCTCACTCCATCATCCAGCCATGATTCCCAGAGTAGTACTGGATAACTGCACCTTGTGTTTAAATCTAAAGCGGAGCTTCACTATCATGGACCCGATCAGGTCTTAAGTGCTGCATGACTGCATGCCTTCTCCTCCGCAGCATCTGCCTTCTCGGAGCGGTACCTGGGGCTCCCCAAGGCAGGCACCATGGCATACCGGGTAGGTCTGACCCTCTCGCTTTGCTCGGCCTGATGGATGGGAGCTTGGTGTGGCTCTCTGTGAAAAATCTATGAGTCACACCCCGGTTCCTCCTCCGACAGATGGCAAACTTGGCAGACCGCAACTTACAGCTGGTAGATAAGAAGTACATCATCATCCATCCCACTGCTGACGGTAACTTTTGACTGCTTGCTGTACCTGTACCTGCGAGTCTGTGTGAGAGCAGCAGATCTCTGTCCCCAATTTACTGTTTTTTTCTGTTTAATATATTTAGGGATTCTCCCTAAGTTACTAAATTGTGAAGTTTCCTGAACAAGCCCACCTTAACTCTGTCCAAACAGATGCTTGTGAAATTGTTTGCCCAATCCTATGTTTTTTTTTTTTTTTTAATCATTTAAAGATGACACAATGTTCTTCTCGATTTTTCCTCAGAAAAAGTCCATTTCCAGCACACGGCGACATTTATCACGAAGTTAATAAATGAAAAAGCAAATTATACATTACAGGTAAAAAAAAATGTGGTTAAACTTGGAAGTTTTGAAAACACTGTTCTGTATTTTTTCTTTGGGGCTGAGTAAATTAAATGCCTAAATTCACACTAAAGCTAAAGAGGTTAATTTAGATAATGCATTGGTGACTGATGGTAAACAGTGGAACCCCAACGTGATAAACAGTTAAGTGAAAATACCTGAATGAATTAAGGTAAACAAGTCACTGAACCAATTAACACCAATGCTCATTAGTTAGCTACTTCATATTTGCTTGTGTAGTAATTTTTAGACTCTTATCAGCATCATTGAGAAGTCATGTGGTGTTCATGCTCCAGATCTACCCAGATGAAGGGCACTTCATCCATAACCAGCAAACCAAGCAGCACCTCTCCCAGTCGCTGGTGAACTTTTTTGAAGAGTGCTTCCGGCCTCCAGACAAACTGCCAGAGGAGGAGGAGGAGGAAGATAGCGAGGAGGAAGACTAGACCCATCCCCACCCTGAGCACAAGCCAGTTTCTTCAGCACAATATGCAACAGACCCCTATCTCCTGCTTTGCCCTCAACACAAGGTCCTCAAAACATCTCCTTAGCACATTCGTTCCTGGTAAACTTCTCACCTGTCCTCCATCTTCTCCTCCTCCTCCTCAATGGCTCACAGAGAGCTTTCACCTGTAGGGTCAAGTGTGGTTGAAAAGATCTGTCTCTTCTTGGCACCTGGAATAAGGTTTTGCTCCTTCAAATTCAATGGCATGGAAGATGGTGATAGAGAACATGCGATTTGACTGGTCGATGATGGTGTTGGGTCATGGGAGATCACCTCTAGGTCTTCTCTTATAAAGTAGGATAGCTGAAGGAAACTAAAGGGTTTCACAGCACGTGAAGGAGTGCCCCACCCCTCTGCTAGGGGTCAATAGGATAAAAAGATGGAGGAATCTTTCTAGAACTGACAGCACGTAGAAAACGTCACTCCGTCTCCATCACACTCGTTTCTGTTGAAGAAAAAACAGCACACAAAAATATACATTTTTCTCTGCTTGACATTTTCGCCATGTATGATTGTAAAGTAGATTTCGGGAGGGAAAAAAAAATGCAATCACTGGGCACAAACAAAAGTTCGCAGCTGGGACCAGATACAGAGACCGACAGACTTTAGGGAGACGATTTTTCAGCAGTTTTTAATTTTGCGTCGTACGTCCTTAAAACAGCTACTGAGAGCCTAGAGAGAGTGTTTAGTCACCGTGCCTTACTTTTACAGCGACACCACTCCTGAGGACTCCCGAGAAAGTTCCAGATGTTTTAAACAATCAACCTGGAGGAAAGTTAAACAATTTGTATTTGAAAAACCAACCATGCCCTCAGAATATTTTAAGCTAACCACAGCTGACATTCAGTATTACGCCAACAAGTTCTCACAAAGCTGTACAGTGTCTTTGTGTAGAATTCCAGTATTTACATTTCCAAATACAGTATATATACGTATATATTAAAAATGTCTGTGTTTGTATATAATTGAGATGTAATTCTACAGGAATAGGTTTGTAATTTTTCCCATTTTAAAGTAATTACGGTAAGTTCCTTCCTTGCAGTTTTCCTTTGGAATGCTAAAGAAAGTTTTATCCTTTTTTAAACTTGTGTTCCGCGTAGACCTGCATTTTTCCTAGTATGGTCTGTGGAAACTCATCTGCTGCAGTAGACCTGTTATTTGCCATTTTCGGTGTTAATTGTTCAAAGAGCATTCTGGAGAATTGTTTTTTTTTTGTTTGTTTTGTCTTTCTGTTTTGTGAAAATAATGCCACTGTAAATTTGACAGTGCCACAGGTGACGCGGATTGAGTGGTATCGCACCCACATGTCCCATAAGGATGCAAGTACCACTTTTAGTGTGGCAATTCACGTTGCCTGCTAAACTGGAAGAGTTTAAATTAAAAGAACAAAAAAGTTAATTATGGCATGGAAGTCTGAACTGTCAGAATAAAAGTTATTTTGCAATCACAATTCTTGTCATTATTTAAAAAAAAAAAAAAAAAACGACTTAATGAGGAAGAGAACAGTCAGTTGATGTGGCGCCCTGGGTGAGCATCACCACCGTCGCCCCCTCAGCAGCTGGTGCCCTAGGTGGCCGCCTGCATCGCCTATAGGCCTGACCGGTCCTGAACTGAGGGATTTTAATCGACATCAGAGTAGTATTCTTTTTGTCACGTCGGATTATTATTTATTGTTACAGTCAATAACTTACTGGACGTGTGTGCCACAGGCATCAGTCCCACTGAGAAGACAGACCGGAGGCCTTGTCGGATTTAAGGTAGTCTGGGCAGAATGTAAGGGAACGAATATAAAGTCCATTTAAACTGTGGTACCTTAAATCCGACAAGTTACCCCGATCAGCCAGTAACCCCGCTTCATAGTACAGGCCATGGGTATCTGCCGTTTTAATCTCGGAATACCCCCAACCAAAAAGGGAATTTGCTCTCCTACCTTCTGAACAGTGCAGGTTATAAAATAAAAGTACCATGTAAAGAATAAAGAGAGAAACTCGAAAACCTCCAACCATGACCAAAGTTTCAAAGGGATATCGCAATGGTGTTATATTTCGAAAACTTAAATGGTTAATATTGATCCAATCGGAAAACGCACCGCGTTTCGTCGTCTATAAAGCCTGTGCCTAGGGTGACCAGATAATCCATGTCAGGGAGGACACTCTGAGCTAGGACAGGAATTGTAAATTACCATTTCAATTAAAAGGACCTGGATTTCACTTGAGCACTGAGTTCTTGCTGTGTGCTGATTGGTCAGTCTCCTATAATCATGCATGTGTCACTAATGCTAATTTGAAACAGCTGGATGAGTCTCTCAGTCAAGGAAACAAACCAGTCAAAGTACAAGAAGAGCTGAACTATTTAGCCGAGTACAGGAGCCTTTCAATTTGAAAGTAGTTTGTAAAACCCGAAGTAGCTCAAAGTGTCTCCCTGACAGGGATTATCTGGTCACCCTACCCGTGCCTTCAATTACAAAAGAGCTGATTCGCTACACACGTCTTATCAAAGAAGTCATCATGTAATAAAACAGTCTTTATAATAAGATCGGGGCAAACCAGGCATTTCATACGCAGTACGTGTACGCGACTTGCACGATACTGAGGCCACAACGTTTCCTTTGCACCGATGAGGTCTGATTAGTGGAAACAATGTGCATGAAATGACAGGGATTGAAAATTTTCTAGGAAAGTGGAGCTGAACAGCAGGCGCCTATAACTTACAGCAAAGTGCCGGTGTGGGTGACATCTAGAGGAGCATGGGGGAACTACACTCACATGCAGCATTAGCTTCAGCTCCGGAGTTTAAGCGGCAACACTCAGGTCTAGGTGCACTTCTGTACCCACCAAGCTCCCGGCATTTACGTCATTGTGTTTGAGTAAATGTAGCTTATGCATTCAACATGCAATTAACGTGCAGTTTTGTGTGTAAACACTTTACTATGACAAATATCCGGAACATCGCAGGATGGAGATCAACACGAATGCTGCAGGAACTTCCTGAAACCTGAAAAGACACCGGCCAGGAGGAGTGACATAACGATTTTATTTCCAGTGTTTTAGGCGGTACGACTCTTTTTGTAGAGATACGGCGTCCTGTTATTTTTTAAATCATCTGTTCGTGCGGCTCGAAGCAATAAGAACAGCCACTGCGTGCCCAGCTTCCCCCGCGGTCTCCATCTACACGTCACATTACGGAAAATCTGGTACCAGAAAAAGCAGCTAGACACAAAATATGTACATTTAACTTACTTATCTTACAGAAATATTTAAAATCTAAGGTCGATTAAAACCCAAAAAAGCAACAATACTTATAAAATATGCCGACCCAGATGGGATGCCTAAAGACTCTGTATCTGTATATTACCTATCAAATGATTTGTACTTAAAATTTTAATTCACAGTACAATTTTACATGTTAACAACAGACACTATGGCACCCAAACTCTCCCAGAACTGATATGGCAGGAGGCACTTTCCTTTCCAACATGAGTTCAGGCTTGGGGTGAAGGGGTCCCCCTCACAGCAAATAATCCTTACTGGGTAGTCCTCCCAGTGTCCAACGCTCCCCTTCTCAGGTCCTCCTCCGACAACCAGCAGACCTGTCCGGTCTACCGCTTCGTTGTCAAATATTACAGAAATGCAGCGTAGATTCCAGTTGTTACTGCTACGACGCCCCCTCATTTGCACTGATATAAAAACACTGAAGTGCAGCAGCCATAACTTACGTCACACGCGCACCCACACACACACACACACGCCTTCCTGTGTTATAGATACTGATAGAATCTGGAGCGGACCACTTGCGATCCAGACGGTTTGTGCATGTCCACTGGAGGCACCCTCCTCTCTGGATAATCCCCGTTCAGCTGCTCTGCTGCCGCTCCCTGGAAGCCGCCTGCCTCCCCAGCCGGAGCCAGACTGCTGGAGCGGGAGCGCTCCCGGGCGATCCAGTCCCGGATGGAGAAGTCCTGCGAGCTGCATTTGGGCTTCAGCCTGTCCATGGCCGAGAGCTCTGACTCCTGGCCGCGGCCCCTCCAGATGTTGGCGACGCCCAGGTCCGCGAAGTCACTTTGCCCCCCCATGGTGTGGCGGCGCCTGATTCCCTTCCGCTTGCGAGCCTCGGGCGATCCGGAGTTCTGAGCGCCCACGCCGAACATATCGTCGGCGGAGTTCCTCAGCCGGCTCTTCAGCCTCTCTGTCATCCTCAGCCGCCAGGCCAGCTCCTGCTTCTCAGATTCGCTCCTGGACAGGGGCCTCCCCTTTGACAGATAGCCCAACTCCTTGCTACCGAGCCCCCCTTCGAAGGATGGCTCGGGGGCGGGGCGGCGGAGGTCGGGTGCTGGCAGGCTGGGGCCCGCGTTGAGGCTCCCGGCCGGGGTGCTCGTCGTGGGTGGGATCCTCTCCTGTGAGCCCTCATGGCTTGCAAAGATGGGGAAGTCACTCTCGCTGTCTGTGTCAGCCGGCCGGCCCTCGCTCACCAGCTCGCTTCGCTCGTCGTCTGCCTCGTCGCCCCGGCTCTCGGCCACCGACTGAACCTCCGGGCTCAGGAGCCCGGCCTCGTGCCCCGTCAGGAAGGTCATGGAGGACGTGGTGGAGTAGTCCGAGGTGATGGAGCACACATCAGCGGCTGGGCCACACACCTCCAGGGGTGCCCGCTTCCCATGCCGACTCCGCTGTGTGGACATCTGAGAACTGGTGCTATTCAAGGTTCCTAGGTCTGAGGTGGCATCGTCGCAGTGGGACGGAGGGTCTGAAAGCGAGGACTCCGGCTGGAGGCGATACCCCAGGGAGGGCGAGCTGGCCAGTTTGGGGCAGGGAGGCGGGGCAGGTGGTCCAGTTTGGTCTGGCTCCTTCTGCGAGACAACGTTCTCTTCTTCCTTTGGGCCCTTGGCCGGTAACTCTGCGACCTTCCCGGCATCTTTCCCACAGGTCCCTTTCATTTCCACGTGGCAGTCGTGCGCCGCCGTTGCCGCGATCTTCCCCTCAGTTTTGGCCACGCTGCGACTCTGGCCTGGAGCCTCTTTCTTTAGCACTGCCCTGTCCAGATCATCGTCCGAGCTGCTGAGCGCCGGCTTCTCCTTCACCTTCTTCCGCTTGCGGCTCGCCGCCGCAAAGATGGATGTGCGCAGAAGGTCCTTGCTATACTGCTCCTTGCCAGGCCCCCAAGAGCCCTGCAGAAACAGGAAGTACCTGTCACACAGCCACTTTCAGAATGACAGATCGCCGAACATAGGCCCGGGACGGACCGACATAACAGGAGACAGGAAATGCGACGGTGCTCCAAATTTAACTCGGACATGGCTGGAGATTGTCCAGCACACAAAACAAAAATCCACGTTTTTCAAATCAGACCTGGGGACAGCCAAATTAAAATGCCCAACAGGGTACTCACCTTAGATTTGGCTGAGTCACTAGTGGCTGAATCTGAAAGCAACAAAAAGGAGAGATGAGTGCTTTGGGTTGGGGAAGCTTGTTATCTACCTTGTGTGAGGTAAGAGGGTGGAAAAAGTAGCACCACACCAGAGGGAGGCAGGAGGGGGCTAGGGGGAGAACAGTCAGGTCACGCACAAAGGAACACCATAGGAAGCTGTCACCACAGGTGGAGGATCCATGATTGGACGACTGAAGAGGGGTGGGCAGGACAACCCAACGCTTACACCACAACAGGATGCAGAGCATGCACACCAGTCCACCAGCGCTCTGTTACACTCCAGTGTGATGTATTCTTCCCCAAGTTGGCACAGTCAAAGGCAGGCAGAGACAGCTCTGATATCAGCATTGGAATGTTTTTATGAGGTTAACTGTGTCTTCAGGTGACCTGAAACCCAGTGAAGTGTCCTCACGTTTATATGAACTGGCTCTCTACATGTTCCTTGTGTGGGTCTGCTGTGATCTGTCTGGTTTTGATAACTTTAAGACCTGTGTGAGTCTATTTGCAGGCACAGTGTGGCTGATGTATGCTGTGGAAATCTGTCTGTCTGTAGCTGGGAGGTAGTGACAGGATGCAGAATGAACTATACAAAGCGGCTATGGGGAATCCACAGAAGCCAGACATGACAGGAGAGAAGGAAGGGGCTGGCAAAATCTAGCTGAGTTAGCAGAGCTAAAAGTGCTAGCTGCGCTAACTGAGCTAGCAAAGCTATCAGAGTCAAGCAGAGCAAAGAAGGTTAAGAGCGTTAGCATAACTAACAGACCTAAAAGAACCTAGTAGATTTAGATGGCTTCCTAAGCTAATATTGCTAATAGAGCTAAAAGCGCTAGAAGAGCCAACGGCACCAAAAGAGCCACAAGAGGGCCAAGGAGTGGTGATCCTCGCAGCCAGCTGGGACACCGGTCTGCGGTAGCCTTCGCTCTTCAGCTGTCTGTCCTTCTCGAGGTCAAGCGTGCTCATTAACGGACTGGTCTTGACGAGTTTAGCATTGAAGCACTAGCTGTAGCTCAGCCCCTCACCACACTCCTGAGACGTGACTGGATGCTACAGGACGTGTTAGAAACCCAGAGCATACCATTCTATTTCTCCTCTCGGACCGCTTCAGAGATAAGAAACAGCAGAAAGGCTTTCAGACATTAAGCACTATCGTTCGTACTTGTGAATTCTTAGAAATGAATCATAAACCAAGGAAATATGGGGTTTTTGTTCCCAGTTTACAAAAATCGTGGGTTTCTGCAGACTAGGCAGTTACAAAGGGGGCAACAATCGTCCTTCTTCCTACAGTTCCAGCTGTCCATCAGCGACATTACAGAATCCATCTGTGACATCACCGTGTGATAGACTCCTCCCACTTGGCCTGTTTCGAGATCGGTATGTGTGAATGGAGGGAGACAGGAAGCACTAGAGACAAAAGGGTAATTTCTTTCTTTTTTGGGAAAGAACATGCTGGGTTAGTGAAACAGTAGGCATGATCACAATCATCCAACTCAAGAGAACTCAGGGAAACGCAAGACGACGTGATGAATGTGCAGGGAGAGAGAGAACAGGACAAAGTGAAGGAACAAGGCGGCAGGAGGTTGTTTGAACTGGAGCCTCTGGCTGCTTGAACAATTTTAAAATATCTAAATGAAACAAAAACAACTGCAGAAACAAACTAGATTAGCTGCACACAGACAGACCATTTAGGCCCAAAGACAGAGAGGCTACCAGGACACTCAATGGCAAAATGGCTACTGCAGTTTGCATTAAGACCAACACTTTACTTTTCAGCTCGTTTGGTTTAAGTGCATCATTTCTAATGACAAGCAAACAAAGAGCCATTTTTTCCTTCCTCGAACACTGACCTCCAGGAGTCACGGAGTCGACACATGGTCAAGTGTTAGCAAGGAGGCTAATCAGACCAAGTAGCTGACGACGGAGCCTTCTGACAAGGTAACCGTGTCGGAGGTCTCACAGGCTAGTCAGAATGTTAAGCGTAGCAGAAGAGCGGTTAACCCACCCCGAAGGTTGTCTGGTGCAGGTAAGTTACCTGATACTTCCCCAGGAGAGCCGGCAGTCCGTTTTATGTTGGGGAGTAGATGGTCAATGTTTGGCAGGGGCTGCGACTCAACAGCACCCTCCCGCTGGATCACGCTCTGCATGGAGGAGGGGGTGGTGAGACTAGACCGGAGGCTCTCTCACATACACTTGTACACATGCACGCACACGCACACGCACATGCACACCAATCCGGCCATGGCCTTTAGCTGGGATGCGACAAGGAGAAATTAACGGAGAAGAATGGAGTGCATCGATACCCACCGTGGGCTCCTCGTCCCCTTCCTCGGTGAAGAACCAGTCGTACTGCACAGAAGCAGATAGAGAGGACGGGCTTTAAGGACACGTTCCAGGAGAGCGCCCTCAAGGCTGAGCTCCAAGCTGCAAGGGCAGGCCACTCACTTGCTGTATGAGCGTCTCAACAATCTTATACTGGTCAGGCATGTGGGTCACCATGTGGGTCATGTTGTCCTCGGATGTCCTCACCAGGGTCGGGCCGAACACGATGGCCAAATTTCGTGGTTCCATCTGGGAGACAGACGGCAGGTGTTTGGGAGTGAGGCAAACAGCTGCTTGTAGCATCACTGATCAGGCAGACTGACTTCACCAACACATGCACTCACACACACACACACACACACACACACACACACACACACACACACACACAGGACACCTGTTCCCAGGTCGGGAGATCTGCTCTGCAAGCTGCCTGATTGTAATTAGGCCTGTAATTATCTAGCTATGCTTCACTGGCCTTTTTAATGGAGTACTTGCTGTGATTTGACCGATCAACATTTTCATTCTTGTGCAACGCTCTTTGAAAGCCTCAAATTATAAACTCGTCTCCACACTGTCTGTGCCCCTGACATGAACCCCTACTTCTCCACCGACTGTTTCATCAACATAAACAGCAAATTAGTCTGACTTCAGGTGAAGACAACAGTTATGAGTTACACACTTATTACTGGACACATTTAACATTCCTACGTAACCAGTCTACTGACAGCTATGGCACTAGGATGAGTATTTGGCAACCATGTAGCCTGGCAGAGTCAAGGAGCCACATACAATGACAACCGGCTGACCATCAAATTGTAAAACTGACCTGCTGCCACTAGGGGGCAACATTACCTTGTTTTTCTCACAGTTTTCTGCCACGGTTTTCAGGTGTGCAGAGAGGAATTTGAGGGTTTCGTAATGGTGGTCCGGTAGTTGCTGGAGCTGGAGAATATGTATGCGTACTGTCATATTCCCAGCGATTGCAGAAAGAGTTCATCCAACACCGCTGCCACACCTTCTACTCACCAGCCTCTTCAGCACTTTCAGTCTCTCAACTGCGTTTTCAGTTCTGTTAGCCTCGATAAAATCTGCATATTTCTCTGTTAAGAACAAAAGAAAACAAACCAGTGTAGCTTTTAGCTTTGCAGTAAGACACACACTCATGACATTATTCAAATGGTAGTGAAGTTCCCCCCCTTGTCCACTAGGTGGTGCTCCATCTCCATTTCTGAATACGCTTGCGTTACGACAATATTCCAGAAGGAAAACGTGGCCCAGAAACCTCGCAATGGCAAGATTTACATAATGTTTTCATCACGGGTACAGATAATTCTCACCGTTTGTAAATAGAGGTTCTGGAAGTTTCCGGAAGAACGATTTGAGTAAACTGCTGATGACGTTAAGGTCCTTCCATTTCTATGTGGGAAAGAGTGAGAATAAGAGGTGTCAAAGAGAAGACTGAGCAGAGGGGTGGCAATACTTGGGGGGGGGGGGGGGGGGGGGG
>JAODJU010000081.1:5843661-5857063 GCA_026776725.1 Gnathonemus echidnorhynchus
AATGCAAAGCCCACATCACAGACAGGACAAGCAGAGCCCCAAATGCAAAGCCCACATCACAGACAGGACAAGCAGAGCCCCAAATGCAAAGCCCACATCACAGACAGGACAAGCAGAGGCGTGATAACAGATGTGATGATTCCGGTCAAGAAGCATCAACGTCTGGAGACAAACATTTGAGAGTGGGAGTGCTCACGTAAAAGCGGGAGTGATCACGTGAGAGAGTACCTTGCTCTTGTCCATTGTGAACTGCCGGAAGTGTAGCCATCCCTCTTTGGAAGAATCGCTGAATATGTCCGAGGAAGAATCTCTCCTGGATCCGGAATCTTCTGAGGACTTGTACCCATCCAGAGCTTTAGCCTAAGGAACAGCAGCTTAGATACCCAGTACGCAAATGTGAACTGCCCAACAAAGGCCACATACAACCTTAGTTAACAAGTGTGCAGACAATTTTGGTTGTTAATGCTGTCTACATGCTGCCCTTAACGGTGCCAGGCCCGGACTTAGTCTGTCATGGGGCTGACCTGTAAGCTGTACCAGTCCAAAGCCCATCTGTGCCCTAAATACCAGTAGGCGAATGGAGGAGACAGGAACACTACCTTCTTAAGACCTCTGAAGGCAGGAATGTGCTTGCTCGAGGACCGCCTGGTTGGTAGAGACAAAACCAGGAAGGTTAGCGTTCATAAGCCACGCCAAGGGGGACAAGGGGAGAGTTTGATGAACAAGCGGCAGTTGCGGTGACTGGACACTTACGGCCGCCCTTCTTCCCTGTAGTTGTCCAGACCCTCATCAAAGGACTTGGACCTCTCTGTTTTGCTGCCAGATTGCTCCTGGATGTTTCTGAGTGAATCTTTGGGGGCAGAGAGAAAACGGAGTGAGATCCACAACATCTCAGTTGCAAACATAGCAAGCTTTTTGGCGGTGGTGGGGGTCATACCTTGGTCGTGGGACAGCTGGCGCCGCATGAGCGGGGACGGGGTGGCCGGACTGGGTGAGGCTGACGGCGAGGGGGCGGAGACGGAAATGACGGCGGAAGCGGGAATGTGTGTGGCGCCGTGGTCAGCAGTGGGACTAGAGGGCTCATCTGGAAACACGCGACAGATGGGAGTCACATCGTGAGGCACCACCGTGCAGAGGCACTGATAAACCACAAGGCTAAGAGCATGAACACAGAACCAGGATGTCAGTACAGAACGTCACATCAATGTTCCACTACAAAAGATTACCTCTGAAGATGGCATAAACTGGAAAACTTGGAAGAGAGCCTTACAGCTACATAAGGGTGGAGCTGTTAATCTACATTCTGATACTGGGCCACACGACAGACGGCTAAGTAATTAGTTAAACAAACAAGCCCGCTGTCTCCCAGCCCTTTCAATAGACCGATTCATCCCAGGCATCAGGTGATAGGTGGAGCCAAGTTGCCAGGGACGGGTCCAAAGTTCGCCTGTAAGTTAAGTGAAGTATCGGTACATTGCCTGCATAAAAACTCAGGCAGCAACATTTCACCCTGGTCCAATTCAGAAACTCGAAAGGGGCAGTGGAAAAACAGCCTTTATTACGACCTGGAGTGGCAGAAATTAAATGCATGACACTGTTAGTGACCAACTTACGGCAGCAACTAAACAAAAGTTCCATCATGCAAACAGAAGGTCCCAGGGGCCCACTCACGAGGGCCGCCATCAACGGGGACGGGTTTTTTTGGAAACGTCCCCTTTTCCAAGAGGAGGAAAAGTTCTGGGTTGCGTGTCCCGTTCAGAGGAGTATCTGAGTCTGTGCCGCTGAGGGGGCTTGTGGCTATAATTAAAGTAGCTGCCCTAGTTTCCCACCCCCCAACTGCTCGTACTGGAAGGAGGTAGGAGTCCAGAAGAGTGCCACTGCAGTCTGCACACTCATCCAGCCGATACTGCAGGGGCTGGTAACCCACCTCTGCAGCTCTCCAGGGTCGACCAGGATGCCATGTTGGGGCTCTCTCCCTTGCATTACCTTGCACTTTCACCAAAAGTCAATCAATTTCTCTTACGTATTCATCTTCACCTGCTACTGGAGTGACTGAGGTTAAGTACTGAAAGGTACTACAGCAACGTCCCTTCTCCAGTTTGAACTAGCATCGGCTGCTCAGACATTCAGCCAGAGAGCAGGATGAATTTCACACGCCCACGTCTCCACCACACGGTCCAAAAAAACAAGAGCTGCCGCAAGCGTTGGAACGCTTTACACCCTCGGAAACTGCCGCCTTCCTCTGCCTGCAAGTCAGACGGTCCTGAAGACCCAGATGCTTGACCTAAGGTATGGCTACGTTCATCCATAGTTTGCACCTGAGGAGATGAAAAACTGCCTCGACCTTCAAATTGGTTACTGGACCAAAAGCAGAGGGGGCAGAGGCAGAGAAATGGCCCCACAAGGACTGTCAGGGACTGGCCACAGACCCTGGAGTGGAGGGAAGAACTCCAGTGGTTCCAATCTGCCACAAGGTGCAGCTGGTGACCTCTAGGTGGCTCCGACTGAAATACTGCCAATTGGATACCAAGCAACAGCAACAGCTTCTCTCGTTAACCCACCACAGGTCATGAGAGATCTGACATCTGCTGTATAGGTCATTATCAACCAGAACGGCCTTGAGGAAGCACAGGGCCACATTCATAGCACACCCCTTATAAGGTCTTATTCATCACTCTGCCTCCAACATGTCACAGGTCACACTTCTCTATATGCTTGTGTCTCGTGACCCACGACTAAAGTGATGGAAAAGTATCTGGGGTCTACATTTAAATGCTTCAAGGACTTTTGGGGTTTTGAACTGCATGTAATCCAAAAAAAAGACGAGAGAACAGTGCACAGAGTTTGCAGCCAACACCCTAAGCACAAGCCTAACGTCATTGCTCAAAGGCGACAGCTGAATAAGTCACTCCACTATTTTTAACACTTTTTTTAAACACAGAATTATTGCTACCCACCGGTTAATATTAACTAACCATACACCTCGCAAATGATATGTAGGGGATCTTGCATCAAGTGATGAGATAATGAAGTACTTAATTACTCTAAATCAATCGGTTACAGGCAATAAATGATTAAAAACAGCCAAAAAAAAAAAAACATACAGCCCAATGTTAACAGCCACTAACAATTTAAAAGTTTCAGGTTTGAAACTGAAATGATAAACTGTAAATGTACAAGAGCACTCCACACAAGGGGGGATCATAAACCAGGGGGGGGGGGATTAAAGACTGCAATGACAGACTGTGTAAAGCCAGGCCAAGAAAGTGCTTTAGCACATTTTTGCAGTCTTTTGGGGTTTTGATTAAAAGGACGCACATGCCAAGCCACCCACAACAGAACCTCCCCTTTAGTGTATCTGTATGTTTACCTTGTACCATGATCCTGACCCTGAAGGTCCACCCATTTCCCGTATATGCTTCCACCTCCCATCTACTTTCATCAATCATGCTGCCATCTACCAATCATTCCTTAAAACCACCCCACCCCACGCCTTGCTGTTCCACGGTTTCCATGGTGACCAACACGTACCTATGAAGGGAATGGCGTCAAGTGACTTCTCGAGGCTGCTTGAGTCGCTCTGCTGCTGCTCGTCAAGCCTCTTCAGCTGGACCTCTCGCCTGGCGTCATTGGGTAGCCAGCAGGTGGCGCCGGTCGCTGTGGCGCCGGTCGCTGCGTCGCCGTCTGGCTCGCTCACCGCTAAGAGGTAGGAATGGTGACGGAGGGGCTGCACCCCGGGTCTCCCCAAGGCAGGCTTCTCCCTCAAGACCACTGGGCCCAGTGCTCCATCCACACCTAGGGTCTGTGGGGGCTTGACCATATCCGGTGGTCCGGACGGTCCGAAGTGAGCAGCACCGTTGCTGGAGGGGTCGTGGCCAGATGGTTGCCTAAGTGCTGGGGACTTAGAGGAGACTGAACAGGAGGCAGTCCGGGACACAAGCTCTGGCTCCCTTCCTGGAACCCGCAGGCTCTCAGTGCGGGAACGCTGCTGGCCAGGGTGGCCCAAGACACCAGCTGTGACTGCTCTCTGTACGGCTGAGCCCCTCTCGGCCAGCCACGGCTTCCTGTCCACGACAGAGGACAAGAGGGGTTCTGGGCCTTTAGGGAAGTGCGGCACCATGGGAACTTGGCGAAAACTGCTCCCTGAGTAGGTAGTGAGAGACCTGTGAACAGGAACTCGCATGGAGAGGGAGGACCTGCCCACCTGGCCCCCTTCAGGGTGCTGGATCTTCATTTCCTCCGTGATGACTCTGCCATAGCCTCGTCGCTCCACTGGCTCCAGGTAGTCAAAGGAACGTGTTCTAGTCTTGGGCTCCCCCTGTTGGCTGGAGGGGAAGCCATCCTGGGAGGCGCTACGTGGCCAGTTGCCTGTGCGAGCAGCGAGCTCGGCTGCACCCAGGCGGTCATGTGATACGCTACGTGGGGGATGCACCCCCGGGGGGCCGGGGTACGCCCGGTCATGGGACGTGCTACGACGCCGGAACCCCTGCCCGCGAGGTGCCGGCTGCGGCCGCTCACCAGGTCCCCGGGAAGCCGCCCGCAGGCAGTCCAGTCGCTCCTGGATGGTCCGCGAACCATAGGCGTGCAGCCGTTTGTGGTCTATGTACTCCTTGTAAGTTTTGTAGGTCCGCCAGTCGATGTTCTGGTGCGAGGCAGAGGAGGTGGAGGAGCGAGTTTGGGGAGCGTAGGCATTGAGATGAGGAGAAAAAGGGTCAGCGCGTCCGTCTTGTCGCCCAGGGTAGTTGGAAAGACCGCCAGCGGGAAGATCGGTCCTTCGGCAAGGAGTGAACTGACTTGCCGGGGTCGACATCGTCAGGTGCCGGGGGTTATTTGGGGCAGGGTCCAGGCCAGGCGGGCAGAAGTCCGTCCTGTGAGATGGACCCAGGTGGCCTATACGTGACCCATAGCTTGAGAGGTCGGCATTGGTGCTCTGTAGGGTCGGTGGCGGGACTGTGACCTCCCTGCGGTAGCCCAAGTCCAGCTGGGCATCTGTAGACATCCCCAAAGGGACCCCCTGGGCCACAGTGGTGTCCGGAGCCTGGGCCATGGCTGGGACTCTAGTGTCTATGCGGGGGTAGCATGCGAGTGGGGGGTCGGGGATCTGGTGAGCATGCCCACTGTACGCATCGCTGCCTTTCAGGTATGCATCCTGCGAGTATGCCTAGAAGAGAGGGAACATCCGTAAGCCCCACGGACTCGACAGCGAGCTCCAATTTCATCAGACAAATTCGAACCATTTTGGGAGATGGCAGCACATGACAATCATATGGTGAAATGAACATACTGCCGAATCAAAAACGTAAATAACCGACCCAGTCACGCCTCGCAGCCAGGACAGCGGACCTTCTACGGGAATATCAATTTCCAACAAAGAGGCGGATTCGCTTCCCACGATAGTAGGCTGTATTAGGAGACCATTTCCCACCAAGGAAGCAACAGGCCCCCGACCCCCACCTTCCCGCCGCCGACTGTCGGACCTCATACCTGCCTTGCCAGCAATCGGGTCCGCAGGCACGCCGAAAGGTGTGAGGGCTGGCCGGCCAGCGCTGAGAGCCAGGCTGGCAACAGACACCTCGGTGATCATCCCAGGCCAGCCTCACGTTAATGCCAGACGCGTAATTCACAAAAACAAACAGAACGCCGTTCCAAACGAAGGCAGAGTTTCCCTGAGCTTAGGCTACCGTGTCTGATCACCCTGTGCCACGGATACAAGCCCGCCCGCTTATCGGACCACTGGCGCTAGACCCGCCTTAGAGCTACCTTGACATCGCTAGAAAGATCTGAGGGCAAAGGACAGAAGGCGAGAACTGAAAGAAAGAAAAAAACGGGCGAGGTGGATCCACCCGTACTGAACGCTCATGTCGGCCGTAAAACAGGTGATGTGGACAGAGGTGTGCGGCAGACAGACGTGAGGGGAGCACAGAAAGATGAACAGACAGATGGACAGAGATGGGGCACACAGAATGGGGGAGGAGCACAGCGGCGGCAACGATGTCACGGTTACGCTTGTTTGTCTTACCAGAGCCAGATGGACATCGCTGGGAAACTGCGACGCAGCCAGAGGTGTGGAGGACAGGAAAGGAAGAGAGGAGAGAGAGAATGAAGCGAGGAACAGCAGCGGCTTATCCTGCCATCCTGACGCTGGTACAACAAGTGAAAAGGCGTTTGTGACACAGCTGCTGCAGGGGGGTGGGGGGGCAATGCAAGGAGAGATACCGCGTTACTGCTGTCGCCGGCAGAGGACCCGCGGCTCTGCACCCACCGCCTGCGTCCCGCGGTCAGTCCTGGGCGCCATCGCTCACATCTCTGTCCAGAGCAGTTCTCCCACGCTCGCGGATGCTGTCCTGGCTCCTTGTCCCTCCCCCTCCTCTCTCTCTCTCTCTCTCACACACACCATTGAGATGACGAAGGCAGCTGCTTGATTATACATTCAGCTCAGATGGCACACCCCCCCCCCTCGTTTTTCTCCCTCTCCCCATCCCCTCCATCACCAGGAGCACAGACCGGTCAGGTGACTGCAGCGGCCGCACCCACCCTCACTCCACTCCACCCCCCCAAACATCCACGAGGATATGCACGGACGAGCCACCACACCTGACATCCCCCTGCCTATCCCCGTGGGTATTCATTCCCCCCCCGCTCCTGTTTCACGCACTATTAGGAGTGAGAATGACTGGTCATGATAGCAATAGATGTAGTAGAAGTGTGTGTGTGTCTGTAAGTAGGCTGAGTATGTGTGTGTGTGGGGAGGGGGGGCAAGCAGTGGGAGGATTCATTTATAAATTTCTCTCCTCAACAAGTACTGTCCGCCTCCACAGATGGATCACAGACATCAACATCTTTCTGAGGTTGGCGATGCAGTCGAGATACAAAAAGAAAAATTGATGCCCCCAAACTAGAAGTCCATGCAGGCATCTGTCTGTAACAGGTGATGGCATTAAAGGCACAGGAAGCCTGGAGAGACCTTTCGCAAAGGCTCAAGGCACGCCCAGAACTGTTGTTGTCGTGGAAACCAGAAAGGAAAAAAAACACAAAGCGTTGCCTTCCCAGTCTGCCCAGTGATAACCATGTGATCAAATGGTAAAAGCACGCTGACAGAGGGCGCAGGAAAGTGAGTATGGCCCCTAGGGCTGGCCCAGGACTTTAGTTTGGCACAGAGAAGGCTATCTCCCGATGACTTTGCAAGAATCTGGCAAAAAGGCCAACAAAGTTTACTTCCTGTAAATGTAACTGGCCAGAGTATATACTTTAGGTTAGGTTTTAACCATGTGACAGCTAGCCATCCTGTTTCTGATATGGATGAATAACAAGCTGACAAGCCACATTATAACCATTTGTGCCAAAAGCCTAGAACCAAAACTCCTTGCATCAGTCTTGTTTTGTCATGTTCCCTTGGCCAGCAGGGCTGAACTTGGTCCAAGAGGACTCCTTCACAGTTCAGACATGGAATTTTTATGAAGTGTTCAGGCAAGATGTCAACAATCGTGGGCATTATTATTTCTGAAGGGTGGCAAGAAACAGGTCATCCTTCCTATGCAACTCAACGCACCTCTTGGGGTTACAAGATGACAGTCATATACGTAAAGGCTAGAGCTCTCTGACCAATGAAAGGTCTTATTTTTATGGCCTGACCTGCTTTATCTCAACTCTGACACACACTGACGGTCATTTACAGCGCAGTGGGCCGTTCCCATGTAGTGGTTCCGCTCCCTTCCCAGCATCCCCGGCACACATTTGGCTATATATAACTGACATTTTTGCAGTGCTGGTCGAATGCGCCCATACTCCTTAAACCCATATAACCAAGCCGCTTCTCTGCAGCCTCAGTCAACACACAGACCCCATCCGCATAAGAGGTGCGCCATGGAAACCAAAAAGCATACATTCGCACTGCAGTGGCCCCATTACCAAGTGTGGCATTTCACTACTGGCTGCATGTCTCCAGGAGGGCTGGGCTTGTACGTGGAAAATACCACCATGCCCTGCATAAACCCGGGTGATGTGGTTTCAGAGGGAAGGCTTGCAACTGTTGAGGCAGAAGATTATCTCCAAAGCCTGAAGGTCCCACAGTTAGTCGTGTGGCCCCACGTTACGGCGTGAAATTCAGATGGTGCTGCTGCTGTTCTGAATACGGTTTGACTTGGACAGGTGCTGTTCTAGAGACCGAGCCGGTGCTCCGATTCGCGAAACGAGGCCGGCTCTGCCGCGGTGGCCTTGTTAGAAGGGCTTAGGAGGTGCAGCTGGGGAGCAGTTTCCAGATGCCTCTGATTGGTCGATCTAAAGTTCTGCATCACACCAAAGCACAGAAGTGGGGCGGTTTCTCCGAGACGCCGTTACATAACATGAGTCTAGCTGCTTCCCAGGCCAAGTGGTGCTTTTTCACACGACGGCCTAATGGCAAAGCTTTTTGTGTTTTATCACACAGTAGCGACAGGAAAAAAAAAAAAAAAAAAAACCCAGGAGACCAAAGACTCAAAGGACAGGAGCATTTAAATTTCACTGCAGTGAAAAAGAAAGGGGTGCAGCTATTTCAGACATACAAATCCCTCATCCCACTGGCAAAGTGAACACCACGGAGATCATAAACATTAAGTGAGCACTGCCCTGGGAGGCCGCCGTCATGTGGACCCTCTTTCGCGTTTCTTCCGTTGCATCTGGCCGAACAAACGAAACTCGAAACGGCAGAATGTGACAAAGAGGAAGGCGCGTGCCAGAGTTAAACGGCACACTTACCAACTGCAAAATATCTTCATCCTTTGGCATCACACAGAGCTCCAGGAAAGGGTCACTGCAGAGGGGAATTAAGTAAGAGATGAGGAGGGATGCCCCCCGTCTCCACAGCACCCCAGTGCAATTCAGTAGCCTCAGAGTCCTAAAGTCCCTGCCAATCTTTTTTAGATTAGATTATATTCAACTTCAAAGTCATAGTGCCGATTACAAATACAGAACCAGTGCAGTCAGCATCTGATGAAGTACAAATAACATATATACAAATAAATTATAGATAAAATATGAATATAAGTGTAAATTATGCTTCTGTGCAAAATATGAATAAAGTAGTTGGTAGTCTGCAGAATAAGGGCGCAGACAGGAAGTAGAGCGAGAATGGTTGTGCTGGGAAACATGACAAGAACTGAAGAACTGTGAAGTGAATATAGGTGAGAGAGGAGTTTATCACCAAAAAGTGTGCTTTCTAAGCTGCAGTGAACCTGGGGGAGGGGTGAGACGCATCTTATCACAGGCTCTGTGCTTAAGGGTATAAACCAAAGCCCTGGTGGCCTGAAGAACAGACCTAGGAGAAGAGCTTAACTAAACTAATGATCAGCTTCCTGACTGTGACCAGGTACTGGCTGGTCCAATACCATGTTTACAGTGCGCGTCGTGCTGTTGGGCGGGTTTCAGAGCCGAATGGATGGATGCGAGCACTGAACTGACACTTCGATAGGTCTCCTGAATCAGTCCCGGGGGGGAGATCTGCCGGCGCATCATAAAAGAGGATAACTCAGCCTAACGGCTTCGTTAAGTACACCCCACGGTCCAGAGGAACCCATAAATAACGATGTGCTTACTGTAACAGTCCGTGCTACGGGCAGATGTATTGTCTGCCGCGGAGATCTCCTTGTTCGGACCAGCACAGACGGGGTTTGTGAAGCAAAAGTGTGTGTTTTGAGTGTGTGTTTTTTCACAGGTACACTGACGGGTGCACCGAAGTTGGGGAGGGTACCTGTTCTGTATCAGGCCTATGACCTGCGAGTAGGTCTTCCCTATGATGCTCTCTCCGTTCACTTTCACTATCCGGTCCCCTGGGAAAGAAACACCGGGTTATGAGGCAGGTACAGAGAAGTGGGCATTTCTGTAGATACAACGCTAGGGTCCTGCTGGATTACTGCCTCCGGGCTGAGCCAAGGAACAGGAGTGTTAATTGCCCCATGTAAAGTCCTGTGGAGGCATAGCACCGTGCATATCTTTGCTACGGAAAGGAGGCTCCCAGCAGAGTTATTGCATTATGTAGGTCATGAAAGAAAAGCCTTTTTTAAAAACTGAATTCTGATTTTGGGGAGCATTCGCTGGCACAACAGCTCTCCCGGGAATGCTGACCTTCCAGCCGTAAGTCGAGATCATCCAGTACCCTGAATACTCTCCCAAAGGTGTCCCATCATGCAATTTCACGATGGAAGGGGACAGAAGATTAAGTGAATGTTCAGGAGAAAGCTGGTCCCATGCTGGGCAAAGATCTAAAAAGGGAGCCTGGGGTTGACTGTACCAAAGGCCACAACTCATAAAACAAACACCAAATACCTTCAGTAAATACCCAGCTCTATAAAAGGTCAGAGGACCAACCATACATGTTATGGAAACTGCTTGGAGTATGAGGGTAGAATGTCCCATGACTGGCTACTCCAGCCTGCCTCAAAGAGAGGGTGGGTCCAACTGTTTCATAAATTTTTAATTTTTGCAATTTTCCTTGACTTCTAATTTCGTATTCTTACAGACCTCCTCCACCTGCACCAGGGCCTTACCTGTACAGAGTCCTGCCTCGTGGGCAGGGCCTCCAATCCGCACTTCTTTCACGAAGATAGTGTCCATTGGCTCGAGCCGGTTCCTTGGTCTCCCTGGCAACCACAGAGGAGCAATGTCAGCGACGGTCTAATGAGACGACCCCCCACAACTTTTTTTTTTCGTTTGTTTGTCAGAACCTTTACTGGCAGGGTGTCATCTGCGTTTCAAATGAATGAAGCCAGTGGAAAAAAAGGTAAACATTCGCATGGAGCATGAAAAGGAAGACTTACGACTGAATCGAACCATTGTGCTCAAAGTCAGCGAATGAAAAATTACCAAAGTGCCCTCTGTAAACAGAAACTATGACATTTATTCCGTAGACATGACAAGTACAGTAATAATGATACCAACTAACATTTTTGGTCAGCAGAGAACAACAGTGAAAGAAGCTAGCACTGCGGGATATTTCGCTGTGCAGAGGCTACGCGTCCGGACTGGTGGCTACGTCACGGCACACGAGATGACAGCCTGACGCACTCGAGACCACCACCACCACCCACACACAGAGCGGCCACCGGAAAGACGCACCCAGCTGGGCTCCTCCTCGTTTTCCGAATGAGCGAAACGCCGCGTCGTGGAAACGGCGGGATCTCCAGCCGGACAGAGCGGCAGCCACGGCCGGAAGGTGCACTGCTGCACCAGCATTCTGGCGGGAATCTAAACGCAGCCCTTTAAAACGCCCTTACATAACAATGACACGCTGCTGTACCGGTTACGAGAGGCTACCCAAACTCCATATTGAGGCATGACACATTTCTCAGTTGCCCTAGGCAACCGTTGGTCCCTGAATATGTGTGGAGTAAAGCTCTACAAACAAGAAGGAAAGCATCCAATCGCAGCGCTGAATGCTCCTCTCACTGGTAAGTGACAGCAATTGCTTCGGGCAGTACCTTCAGAGATTACAGACCATTTCCATGGAAACCTAAGCCATATACCCAGGGGGAAGGGAACAAAAGCGGCTTCACATGCCTGCTGAAATACCTGCGGGGATAAGAGCGCCGCCCTGCAGGCAGGAATGGAACTAGTTCAGTGAAACGTGCACACAGGAGGGTCACTGCAGCTGACCCTGTATCGCTGTGAGCAGACGAGCCCGAATCACAAAGATTCTTGCGGAAGGTGGGGTTTGGCAAGTCCTGCGGGCCCATAGCTAAAAAGACATCGTAACTGGCAGTGAACACGTGTGCAAATCGAGTAGCATAGCTCACCTGAATGTGACGGGATTCTCAGCATGCCTGACACGGGTGTGCCCGGCCATCTGCGCGAGGTCAGCTGAGTGCTAAAAGCTCACTTCGCTTTTCAGACCCTTACATGGCTGTATTATCTAGCGCCTTTTGCAGCTGCAGCAGTGTGTTTATAGGGAAACCCAAAGACACACTGCAACTGAGCTGACACACCCAGACGCACACTGCATCTGATGCACCACGCTAAATATGTAACTTGACAGGTATGGCTCTGGGTATGTGTGACTGAAACATGAGGGGGGGGATCTTATCCAGCAACACTGTGGCAATGCAAATCTCCAGCCCGGCTCTGCAGCGCCCCCTTCTGACCTTCAGCTGGACATAAAGATTTTCCTCACTCTGCAGGCCAAAATTAAACACTGGCGACAAAGTCCTCAGGAAGGACAGACGGCTCGGGCTGAAACTACGAAAAAAAACGTGGGAAGTGACAAAGTTGGGGGGGTGGTGAACTCCAGAGGCGCAAATTTAAAAGCGGCTGACCCATCTCTGAACCTCAGTGAATGTGGAGGGGAATGAGATACAGCCTGTACGTGGCTGAATGGCATCAATGGTACCCCGTCAGCAAGGATGCTTACCGGTAGGTTATAGCACCTTGCTTAAACATCCATGCGGAGAAGTGGAGAGGAGGAGCAGCGTTTACGAGGCCAATGTGCATCACAGCCAGAGTGCTCTGAGGGGTGTTCAGGAGTGCATCACGGATCAGACCAGACGTGCCGTAAGATGTTTGGTGAACAGGGTGGAGGGTGCGTTTCGTTATGAAACCATATGGGGATTAGAGAAGCTGTAGCCCCCGTCCCTCCACTCGGAAAGCATTGGGGGGGGGAGGGGGGCGGTGCCAGCGATCAGAGTAGCGCATAGCACCTAGTGGAAGGGCTGACATGCAAAGTTATACAACAACCTGACAAACGTAAGCACCGGTACGCAGCGCTCCCTCCTGTGGCGAGAAATGGGATTGCAGGAGCGATGATTCACAGTGACACCTGACAGACCGATGCGTCTCTCCTGCCACATCACACGGCACATTAGCCTAGCATTAAACCTGCTTAAAGGATCCCATTACCTCACACTGTGCTCGCTTTGCAACGAGAAATGTGTGCATCAGAGAGGGGAGGGGGAAAAAAATACATCATTAAATTATATATTACACACAGCGACTCAAATGACATAATATGCAATACAGCACAATGTAAGTGCTCACATGATGTGCCTGACCATTGTCGGCTGGGCTTAAGCTGATATTGGCTGAATCGAATAAAAGGGAGTGAACTAATTCCAGCAGGACACGCAGCGGGAATAGTGAGAATCACATGAAAGCCCCTCACCCTAATGTCTCATCAGTGTCATACTGACCCACCCAGCACGAAGGGGTAATTTCGCCTTTCTGCGCTGCTCCACCAGAGGGAGCCAGGTGCTGGTTATTAAACACACCCCTGGCCTTTCCTCGCCAGAGCTGGCAGAGCAGATCAGGAACACTGCCACATTGGTCTCCATGGAGACACACGCCCACAGCACCGCATAACTGGTTAACACCAGTTACCGGTGTCCTCCTAGTTTACGTAGGAAGGAAACCTGCAAGGCACTGTGTGTCATGCAAAAAAATT
>JAODJU010000081.1:5899089-5910137 GCA_026776725.1 Gnathonemus echidnorhynchus
AGAACATTTTAAACTGGATTTGAGAAAGCACTTCTTTACACAGTGTGTAGTTAGAGTATGGAATAGTCTTCCTGTTACTGTAGTGCAAGCTAAAATCCTGGGTTCTTTTAAATAAAAACTATATATAGATAAAATTTTAACAACTCTGAGCTGTGAGTTGAATTCCCCCCAGATTAGTTTGATGGGCCAAATGGCCTCCTCTCGTTTGTAAATTTCTTATGTTCTTGTACCTCAGAATCAAACAAGTATCCCTGAGTCATTTCAGCATGTCGCCCTTATATGTGTATAACTCGCTTCATCGTCTTTGCTGTCATTCCAGACACGCAGTCAGCATTTTCTATAGTCACAGAGGAGTTTCTCAAGAGTCAAACCACGGACAGGAATCAAGCGCATTCAGCATATGTGAAACTATCAGACAGTAGCACTAGTACTGGGGGGGCAGGTGTAATACTCTGGATGTTCCCTGCTATCGCTGTTCTTATAGAAAAAAGTAACTTTTCGCCTTCACCGAGCTGCCCATTCAAACAGAGCGTGAGTCAGCGGTCCTGGATGTGGTTGTGAACTCGTCTACTACAGGAAAGCTGAACAGTCACGATCTCAGATAAATGATTTACCTGCAGTCGCTGCCGAACGCAGGGGGGTTACACGACAATCAACCACGCTCTTCTACCACCTACCTATGTCCCCCTGCACGCCTCACTGCTGACTAATATCGGCGTCATATGGATACCACACCAATTAACCATTTTCTTTCCGCATAAATACATTTGTGTTATATAGGCAATCATTATAGCATGAAAGAAATATATGCATAATAAAATAAAAGTAGAGACCACCCCATCTAATAATTTTTCCGAAATCCGACGCTATTTAATCTCCCATTTGCAGTTACTGGTTATCTAATTTGGATCATGGTGATGCAGATTCTGTCTGCGCATCCATGGGTTCAACCCCACACGAAAGGGAATTTGATAGCCGAGAATGAATTTGTGATGTACAGTAGCAGGAAACCTCTGATGATCACGACGGGAACAGGGGCGCCTATCAGGATACTCGAACCCACCGCTTTGGGGGTAGAAGCAGCGGCACATCTCGCCAACCCGAAGCAACGCCCATTGGTAAAAAAAAAAAAATCTTTCTCGGTAAGCTTTGATTCAGCACACGGTAGTTCCTTCCTCGTTTTTCCAAACGTTATTCCACGGTGATTTAATGAAGAAATAAGCATTTATGACTTGAGAGCACTTCAGGAATCTCATAAGATAAGTAGACGGCATTTAAGGGGCAAGTGGTTTCTGGTATCCCCCAGTTACAGACAGAAGAGGGCGGTGTGTGAGTGTGTACGTTCATTTTTTATTTATTTTTTCGCCATTTTATTATTTATTTATTATATATTTTTTTACGAAAGTGTTGGAGTCACGACAACGCGCACCCAGTGATGGGGATATTTTTCTCTTTCCGCTCAGCCTGCGTACACCCAGACACATCAGTGTCAGGACAGCTCCGAAAAAACGACACCGTCGACTTGGCAGTGTGGAAGAGACGGAGATGGACTGAATGAGAACAGCGACGGTCGGACATGCATGTAAGCTGGGGCTGGGATCTCTGATGGAGAGGAAGAAGAATGTGACATGCAGGAGATGAGGCTGTCGTCCGTGGATTTTCAATAGCTGATACTACCTTAATAGGCTACAACTTAATAAAATCGATTAGATAGCTGAAGGATACTGACTGCCAATTATATGCATTTTCACACTTTATTGCTTGGAGTAAACTGAGTCTTCTCTAAGCCCGTGAGGGGAAACGGCTTGGCGATATGTCTGTTTTCCTGATTTCCCTACTGTTGCAAATGGGATTTGTTGTCGGATCAAATTATGGGTACGTGGAGTGGTCGGATCAAGACAGTGACTCGGAAATCCGAGGGAAGTATCCCGTGCAAAGCACCCATGTTAGCAGCAAGGATCCGCCGCAGCACCCGACTTATTTCTCCAAGCCGGTGACTGAGCGCCCCGTCCTCGCCCACAAGATCGAGGAGGACCTGCCCAGGGTCGTGACGGCGTTTCTCCACACCGGAGACTCGGCAACGCTAAAGCAAGCCCCATGCACCCGGAGATACGAGCTGAGCAGCCTGCGCGGTGCATCGCCCGTCACTCCCCATCACTCCCTGCACGGTGTGCTCGATACGGTGGCTCACGCCGCCAACTTCCTGAATATGATCCTACAGGGGAACAGGTCGAGAGAGCACAGTCTCCGGCGAGACATACACTGGTACCACGCGTTAGTCCAGAGCATGCTGGAGGGCGATCCAAAGATCCACCGTGCCGTGGTGACATTCAGCACGGAATCGTCTTTGCCCAGTCCCAATATCTTTCTCCAAGCCACTAGGATGGATAGTGAAATAGTCCTCCAAGATCTTTCAAATACGTCCCACCATTATCTAAAAAACAAAACCTCCGAGTCGGAATGGTTCAATGAGTTCAGGGACAAAAAGAAGCCACATTCGCATAGGAGGATTACGGGGAAAGAGGCGAACCCATCAGCCGAAACGCACACGAGAGGGGACGGCTACATCTTCGATAAAACTCAGATAAAGTGGTCGGCTCCCTTCCTCGAGTGCGAAAATGGGAATTTTATTCCCCACTGGCTCCTGACTTTGTCCGCCGGCTTCTACGGCTTGAAGCCGAACCTGGCACCTGAGTTCAGGTAGGTGAGGGTAATCTTACGGGCGTCTAGGGTTTCATGCGTGACGCTGTCTGTCTACCTGCCCAAATGCTTAACTGTTGCTCACTCGCGTCTTTACAAAGTACATACTTAGGTTTGATCTTTATGCAACTGGCGTTTGAGATCAAGTTCCAGCTTTAAGATTTGATGAACAGTGGAAATGCCGAGCGGGGAATCGTTTCTAATGTGTACATTGCCTTTCTCAAAACTTTAGGCTGTATGGTGAATAATAATAATAGCCTAATAATAATAGTAATAATAATAATAATAATAGTAATAATAATGGGGATGATTAGTATGATGATGATAATATTACTAATGATAATAATAATAATGGTGATGATGAGTATGATGATGATATTATTATTATTATTAATAATAATAATAATAATAATAATAATAATAATGATGATGATGATGATGATGATATGTGAATGGTAAGACAGCCCAGTGCTGTTCAGTGCGGCTCTCCTTCTATAGGTGTTAGGTGTTCCTGTAAAGCGCGTCGCTCAGTTGACGCCAGATGCAGAGGACGGATCTAAAAATAACCGCTGATGTTATTCCGTTGCGGTGAGAGCCCTCGGCTCCTCAAGCTCGTCAAAAAAACTCCAGCCTCGCTGCATCCTTCACACATAACCCCCCCCCCCCCCTTCATCCCTGTTCTCCACGTTGACTTAACGACGTGTGAATTTTGCAATAAAACACGGTTCCTTTGCAAAGCTTGTCAATGCATGTTCCGTGTTCTGATGAGAAGTTGAGTCACATATAATTTGACTGCTCTGTATGTATTATTTACATCTATGTCTACACGACATCTCCTCCCAGCTGGGAAGGGGAATAAGGTTTGGAGAAATTAGTTTAACGTATTCAGTCAACGTCCACATTCGTCTATATTTCCTTTCTCACAATATTAATGTTTGATGATCTTTTATTTTACGAAAAAAAAACATCCAGTATGTGGTACAGGAAGACTTATGAAAACGCATGACAGAAGAGATTTTTCATCACGATAAACGGCAAATCCCATCAAACCGGTGTCGGAGAGGAGTGTGTGTCTGAGCTACCGACTGCAATATTTTTAAAGTGGGTTTTATTAGTCTTTTATTGCTCGGCTTTTGTCACATGATCTTGCTTAATATTTCAAGACTGATCCCATAGATAGAGCCTTATTTCCTGTTTGTAAGTAGCAGTCTGGCTCTCAGCCATATCTTTTCGCCACCTGCTGTGGCGAGATGGTAGGACGAGTCGTTTTGTGAGCATCAGGGTAGCACAAAATGTACATATTCATTATGACCCCCTTCCATTGGTTAGTCTAACTCAGTGGTTCTCGACCATTTTTGCACCGCGACCCAATATTTACCATGGCAGCTTAGTCGCGACCGTATATCAAGTATAGGTTTAAATTACCGCTATGATCCGACATGCAGTGCAGTCTGCAATTTACGCCAATCAATGCCTATCGCACGAATCTGATTGGAGGTGCCAGTGAATTTTAAATCAAGCATCTGTGGTTTAGCTTCTAGGATTGGTTGAGTGTTCACTGGTTTGGCACTAAGGACCTGCAGACCCAAGACCCGCTTATATAGGTTAACTCTAGGATTGGGGCTGGGAAATCCTGTTGTGGGATCAACATAGGAGCTTGCTGGTTTTAAAATGCTTAAATTTCCAATTCTGCCTCTCTGCCCTTTCAGAACATGGGTGGAGAATCGCTGGTCTAACTCGTGAGGCTGTGGAGGATCACCTGTCTCAGAGATATTTTTGTGCTAAGCTTTGCCTACTTGCAGCCGCGATGTATATGAAAAGAAGAGCATGGTGCACCCTGGGGACTTTGTTGTTAATAGCATGAAGAGAGTGTCCTTAGCGATGCCTAATGTGCCAGAGAATTCAGAGAAAAACAGGCAGTTAAACAGGAAGATTGATCTTCTGCTGTAATGGTAATTGAGCGTCTGACTGCCATTGGTCAGAAAGGGGAAGGAGCCCTTTGACCTGAGAGTGTAGGACTATGACAGGGATTTATTAAGATGGGGCTCTGGAGGTGGGGCAGAGGAAGTGATGCGTTTGGGAGAGGAGTCCTGGGAGCTAGGCAGGTGGGTGTGTGGGGGGGTCACACTGGATTGGGGAACAAGATACAGAGAAGACCCTGGGGGTGCAGACCCTCCACTGGCTTGACTGCAACAGAATGACAAATAATACTTGAACATCTGAGGCTCCGGTGTGACCTGACCTGTTTCGCTGGGGTTTAGGGTGGGTTTGTTCTGCTTGTTCCCCAAGCTGCCCATCGCCAATCTGAACTTTAGCAGTTTACTGCCAGGTGGTGTTTCCAGAGAGAAGGCAATCACATTGAGATGTTCCGATTGCATAGGGTTGGGTGTAGGGTAGTCAGCACCATGGGGAAAGAGGTAAACACTTACATTACTTTTTCAGCATAAACTTGTGGGCAAGTGTGCAACTCCCTAGTGTGATATCTTTATTAAGCAATTCAGTAACTCTTCTGCTGGGAAATGAAGAGCTTCTAACCTTTTTTGGTCAAAGGTCCAGAACTGCTTCATGGAGACAATCGCCACGACTGGGGCGAGACTGGCGAATCAGCTCTGGCGTGTTGAATCCCCATGAAGATGAAAGTCCAAATTGAGCTGAGCCAATCGTCACATCCAGTGTGAGAGAGCCTTAGCTGACACCTTCCCTGGACACGTTACAGGATCATTTCAGGATCAGTGTTCTGGCACGTTCTCTGAGCCAGCCCGTCCCAGTTACACTCCAGGTAGTCGCGAAACGTCCGCTGCCTTGCTGGGGGGGGGGGGGGCTGTGTTTGTCCAGATGGTGCGAGCTCCACAGTATGGGAAGCGCAGAAGTGTGGAACAAAATGGTGGATCCAGAACGGTGATAGTGAGTCACGTTTCTCACGTTGCGGTTCTCCGAATCGTGGCAGGAGGGACGATCCGGGCAAGGATCAAAATAAGTGACACTTGTCTCTGGTTCATTTTTCGTTTAGGCACATTGATCAAGAAAATAGCTTCCGGCAATCCCGTCGCAGCAAAGCTGCACCCTGACCTGGGAAGCTAATGTCATTCCTTTGTAAAACTAGCACTTGGACGCCTATTTGGGACTTTAACCTCTTAATGGCATGAAGCTCCCATGCGACACTGCTGATGGTGGCACTCATTTGATGGGCAGTCCTCTGGGGTCTATGTGTACTGTTTCACATCACCTGGAAAGAGCACACTGGGATTAAGAGCTCCTAGAGTAGCGCTGGCCAATCTTATCCGCAAAGAGCCGGTATGTATACAGGTTTTTCGGATAACCTTTAGGTCAGCTGTTCAAACGCAGGTGTGAGGACTCTTCAGCCAATCAGTCCTCTGATTAGTGACCTAATAAGGGAGTTGCAGCGAAAACCTGCATACACACCGGCCCTTTGCGGATAAGATTGGCCACCCCTTTGCTAGAGTATTGCATGACTCGGAGAGGTTTGCAGGTCAGATTTCCTTACTCGTAAATTTTTACTTATTTAGCTGGCACATTCATCCAAAGCGACGGACATTTCTTTGAGAAAGCTGTAGAAATTGGGGTTTAAGGGCCTTGCTCAAGGGCCCAATGGTGACATCACCCTGCAAACCATGGGATATGAACCTGTGACCTTTTGAGCCATACCTCCCCCTATTCCCATCATGCCTGAGACAGTTATTGTTAATATTATTATTATTGTTGCTGATGATGATGATGTTGATGATGATGATGATGATGGTATCTGTGCTCGTGATTGGCTGGCATCCCATCCTGGGTGTCCCCTGCCTCATGCCCAGTGATTTCTGGGACAGGCTCCAGGATCACCGCGACTGCACTGGCCAAGCGGTCCTCCTGCCTATATATAGCTCTCTTAAAAGCAATGCCAAGTGCAATTAACTCCGGGCTTCTTTGAGATTCACTCGTTACCTACAAACCCTCTTTACCACTTGCCAACAGAACTTTATAAAATGTTATATTACGCAATATACGCTCCAAATATGGCATATATTTATAATAATGTGCGTTTATGGGGGAATTTTTGTGTATTAATCCAGCTTAAAGTCAATTAGTAAAAATGTTTCCCTTAGCAATACAAATCAAATATCGCACACAGTATTAGGAATTCACTGGGGTGCTTCAGTCAGACCCATTCAGAGAGTGGGATTATGGGGCGATCGATGAAAGGCCATTGTTATTACATTGTTATTACATTTTTATTACTGTGTCTCGGCAGTCAAATGCATTAGAGGTCTGTGACCATTGTTTGTATCATTGTTTGAATTAAGATCGTTGGACCAGGCTTATAAGGTGACCAGCGCCGCCATGATCACACTGTCCGGAACGAACAGATCGGAACAAACAGTTCAGGCATCAGATAGAAAAAAATGGCAATTACACGTTGAGACACCCTCAGGGCCCGGTCACTTTTCGAGCTGCAGGAATTAACCAAGATCGTGCCCTTGGCTGGATCATTATTGGTTCAAGGGTACTTTGTTTCATCGGCCACATTCAGTGTCAGTGTTGTTTCACACAGATTAGCGTAATCAGAGATTCTCCTCTGAGCTGGGATTAGCAATCCCACCATTGGGAAAATAGGCTTTTGTTTTTACTCGGAGTGTGATGCGGGACTGGCTGCTCTCGTCCAGCCGGGTCGGGAGTCGCGCTCGGCAAAGCCGGCGCCTGTCTTGGGGTCCATCGCGAGCAGAACCCAAAGGTCCCGTTCTCTGGGGTCTTTTGAGGGTCTTAGCTGGGTTTGACAGGGAGAATAAGACGCCGGCTGGTTTGTAGGACGTGCTGGGCGCTCTCTGGCCTCCCGTGGGCCGGGCCCCATCTCATGCCGGGGAGAAAGACGGCACCCTGCTGGAGATTCGCCCCCGGGTCACGCCGCGGCGCTTCTGGCCCGAATGTGCTTATCTTTTGCTGCTCGGAGGTGGCCCTGTGTGATGAGGCACCGTGCCCGTTTAGTGGGTCATGGAGAATGTTTGGCTCTGCTTCAGAGCTTCTGGCTCAGTGGCAACGTCAGGGGGAGTCTGGGGCGGGGGAGAGACATACAGGCTCCTGTGTGAGAAAACAGGGATGGGGAGGGGGGAGAGGATAAAACAGGCCGTTTTGGCCAGGCATCGTCCTGACAGAAGGAGAGGCGTGGGGGGGGCCGAGCCCAGCTGTCCTGGGGGGGCCTGGACACAGTCCTCGCACAGCAGATGTCCTGGTTCTGGAGCACATTATGGAGTTTGTCTTGCAGGCTTGGGTTTCTGGATCATTCTGCTTCTTCCTCTGAAAACAGCACTGGGTAGCATTCAGATGCAAAGGTCAAGGTTCCCTCTATGGAAACATCCATCCATCCATCCTGATAGATGGGCTGATAGTTTCTGTAATAATGATAAAAAAAAATTTCCATAAACACGACAGACTTCATATAAAATGTGCACAAAGTCCAAAGACCTTGTTTACTGTGTCTTCATAGTTAAGAGTGTATATCCTGAAAGCTTTGAACTCCCAGAAGGTCATTGAGAAAAGAATTTCTCTAAAATTCAGGGAGGACGTATGTTCCATTGGCATCCTGTATACTAAATATTAGGATCTTTTGTCCTTGTGAGAAGTTTATGTGGCTTCAGAATGCTATACCACAGAAGATCTCATGTAGCTTGTGTCTTGTGGCCATCTATCTATCCATCCATACATCATCTAACTGCTTTTCCTGGTTAGGGTGATAGGGGGTGCTGTAACCAGGCGCCATAGGGCTCAAGGCTGGAAACATCCCAGACGGGGTATCATTTGTCTCCTTAACTACAGAATGAACATTTGCCTGAGCTGTTGTTGGAACTGCAGAAAAGCCCCCGCTGACCAGGTGTGAGCACTAAATAGACAGGAGAACATCTGGAACTGTGCGGAATGCAGGCTGCGATGTGGTCGTTGGGGGGGGGGGGGGGGGGGGGGGCGGCATCTGTCCGGATCTCTCCAGGCCACGACGGCCCCCTTTCCTGGTTAGCAGTGCCAAGGACTAAATAATTAAAAACTGACCACCAGCATGCAGTCAGAAGTCGGAGTTCTGATGCAAGCTTAGCTGCTCTCTCTAAGCCGTTTTGCTGGTCCTGTTCCTACTTACATAAAACCACCAGTACTCTGTCAGTCAGCGCTACTGCTTAATCGATGCATTACTAAATATGCATTAGATACCGTAGATGCATTGCTGGGGAAAAAAAACCGTGTTGCAGTGCTGGTGTTTGTTTATTATTAACGGGCATCTGGAGGGAATAAGCCGGAGGAAGCCTGTAGTGATGTCCGCAGAGCACCGTGTCCAGATGGACGCCGGCTCTGCACCGTATTGGGTTTCGACTGGAGAAGAGCACGGGATCAAATCCCAGAAGGGCTCCTCCTGTGACTGAACCGCAAGCAACCTACAGCACTTGCAACAGCCTTAGGCAGACAAAGGAGATGATGCTTGAATGATCTTCAATATATAATGATATTATGTCTGTCAAAGTGTGTCAGCTTAAGTATTAAACATTTCAAAAACTCTCCTAAAATCACCCTGGTGTTTCCAGCAACCACCCATGTAGTACTGACTCAACTATTAGCTCACCTTATTTGGCAATTCAACTAATTAAGTTGATTAATTAAGTGAGCTGGTGGATAAATTAATAAATACGTGGAACGGCTGGGGTGCCCCTGTGGAGAGGTTTGGGAGCTGAAGCGGTGTCCGTCCAGCAATCCAACTAGATATACGTAACGTTTTGGAGAGCATCTTTATTGTGTTGGTGTTTGTTTGAATATGTTCTACTCTTACTTTGTTTCTTTCTGAGCAAATATACACTTACTACCCAGATAAACAGCTTTAAACATTTTCTCGGACTGTGTCTGGAAAGTATTGGCTCAGCAGTCCCAGAACGCTAACAGAGGCTGGCCCGTGTACCTTCCTGGAGATATGAACAGCCGCTCTCTCCCCCCCTCCTTCCTCCAGGGGCGTGGTGCGTGTGGATGTCAACCTGCAGGACGTGGACATCGACCAGTGTTCCAGCACTGGGTGGTTCGGTGGGACCCACAGATGCAACCTGACCACCATGGAGGTGAGATCCGACCACAGACCCCGTGATCCGAGTCCGTTTCCGAAAATAGCTCCTCCTCACCGCCGCGTCAGGACACAGACCGGATGCTCTGTCGGTTCTGTGTCTCCTGGACCGGGTTTCTGTCGCGGCCCGCTGGGATTTGCGGGCCAGCGATGGAGCCGGCTGCAGCTTTGGCGAGCGGCGTTCCCCATGCACGGCTGCTTTCCGGATGACGGTTATGCACGGGTGCACCGGAGCGAGACGTGTGACTTCACAGACCTCCGACGCGCCGTTAGCGAGAGCATAACACATGGCTCCTTAATTGCTGGGCATGCAGCCTCATCCAGCATCAAATTCTTTATGTGTCGGCCTCACTGTATTTTTATTTCCATTCTTTCTGGGAAAAAAGCAGTAAAATAGCTTGTTCTGTGCTTCCACTGATTGGTAGAAAAGGCCAGATTTGAACTGGGACATATTCTTCATGACGAGGATTCTTCATGACTTCCGTTTGACTACAATTGACATGAACATTAATATATATTTGCATCGCTATTTTAATCCTGTTGACTTGGCAGATCCTTCCATAGGTCACTGCAGTGATTTAACCGCCTAGAGTTGGAAATTTTTGCTGAATCAACTTAAAACAAGGACCATGATCAAAGGTCGAACAGCAGTGCCCAGTCTTGATACAATGACCATCACACACCTACATTTCTGCCTCTGGGTAGTGGGCAGTGCACTCGCACATACCTGAGCAAAATGAGAAATTATCTTATAAAAGGTGATTAGCACTTGCGCCAGATTGAGCTTTTAATTGAAGTCTTTGGGTTATGATATAGAGCATCAGGTCTAAAAGCTCGTGTGAAGTGGGTCTGATTCCATCTATTATACATGTAGTGTAATGGATTGCAGTGGAATCTCTAAATTATTGATTATGCTTTTTGTCTGTGCATCCCGTTCACTGGGAGGCTGACTGGGGGGGGGCAGATTGCTGGCTGCTGGTGTTACACCCATTGCTTTTCATTACTGCTTTCTGGTCCCATGTGTGTGTGCTGGTACAAGTGGACAGTTTTGGAACCTTCACTCAGGCTCAAGACTTCAAAGGAGGGAAAAATACATATCCCAGAATGCACTGCAGCAGTGTCTCCCATGAGATGCCTGCTGTAATGTTTTGACCTCCCTTCTGTCACAGAGATGATGTCACCTGGGATTGTATGTTGTACAATTGTATGTTGGGGGGGGGGGGGGGGCAGAGGGGGGGCTTTCTGTTGACGGATTGCT
>JAODJU010000081.1:5919879-5936464 GCA_026776725.1 Gnathonemus echidnorhynchus
GGGTATTAATATGAATTTGGCCGTTTCCTGATAGAACGCCCTCTATTGGGAAGGCTTTTCTATTAGATAATGGATCACCGTGTGTTAAGCACACAGAGCAGCTGCCCCCCCCCCGGGCCGGAGGTAATGCGATTAAAGGCCTGAGCACCACATTACATCAATATCCTGTTTCGGCTGCCCCCCCCCCCAGCTGATAACAGACCCCTTTATCTTGGAGGGGGCATCCTTAACCCATCTTAGTAGGAAGCGATGGCTTTTTTAAAATGGGTTCTTTTACTGATAGTGTTTAATGTGCACTGTGTGTAACTCATACGGCGTGATGATTCGAAAGGTGGGAAGGTGAAAGGGATACGGATGGGACAGGATACAGGATGGCTGTAGTCTCAGAGTAGGCCATTTGCGGGGGCGGGGGGGGTAGCGATCCACAGTGAAGAGCAGCTCTGGGATCGGCCAGTCAGGCCTAAGTAACATGTATCACATGGTCTGGTACCTCCTAACTGAGGTTCCCATCATGACCTTGGTGAGCCACCATGCATGGCCATATATATGTCCCTGTGATACGCAATAGGCCCGCCTACCCAGAATCCCGCTGGGCATGCCAGCCATAGGCCACCAGGGGTCATTACTTACCTCCTTTACATGAGTTTGTCTTTTAGCGGGAGGGACAGAAGCGGATCTGTTATGGCGGATGAAATGGGCTTCCCAGCGACCATTAACTCATTGTCATTTAATTCATTCTGTTTAGAACCAGTCCGTATTTTTCCATAACGTTAAATATTACAATATTTAATATCTACCCTGTAAAACCAGAGCATAAAAAAATGTATCAAAATGAACGAGGAAAATCATATTAACATTTTTCCAGTGTGGAGTCGGGCTTGCCTGCTCTTCCTCTCCAACCTGTGGGGGGCGGTGGTGAGTCTTAGCCAGGTGTCGCCACAGTCTAAGGAAGTAAGCAATTTGCATAAAAAGATTTTATTGGTATTCAGGGTAAAATATGCGCATATTTGCACTGATAAGTCCTATCAGGCTGTTAGTCTGTTTATCATGCATATTTCATTGCCTATATCCTGCAGCGGTGTTTACCACCACTTAAACCATGCATTTGCATGGGGCCCCTAATTAGTGGGGGCCCTCTGCTGGCCACAAACGATCATTATACTGGGGGGGAGGGAGGGAAACCTCAAAGTGACTTTAAGAGTCAGGGTCCCAGAAACAACAAACCCGCTTCCGCTATCATAGTGATGTTAAACTCACTATAATCCAGAAAAAGGGATCAGTATGTCAGATTAGCACAAGCGTGTGCACAGATTTCAAAGCAGAGAAACGTGGCCTGCAGCAGGGCGACAGAGAAAGTATTAAAGGACTGTAACTGACTGGTCGTAGGACCATTACTGAGGAATCACAGGCACAGGACACATGACCAGTCACATGACAGTGATTGAGCACAAGTCACATGACCAAGTGGGCTTGACGTCCATGATGGAGAGTTCTGCACTGAAGCATTACACTGTTACAATCAGACCAGTTCGTTCACTGCTGAAATACTCAACCCCACAGGGAGAGAGAAGGCCCAGGGGGCTTCGACGAACCCCCAGGCGGAGGGGATGTCCGAGGGGGTGCTGGAGGGGGCCGGTCGGTGCCTGGCCTGCCGCGAGGGCTGCACGCACTGCAAGGACGACACGCCGTGCCTGGTGCAGGAGGACAGCGCGCTGCGCCTGGCTGCCGTCTCCTTCCAGGGGCTCTGCATGGGCGCCACCATCATCGGCATGCTGCTCGTGTACCACTTCCGCCGCAGCAAGGTGAGAATCCAGGCGCTTCTCAATACCAAGAACGCAAAGATCGCACTTGTGGTCTTGGCAGGAGCAGCCTAACCTCTTTGCCTCCCTAGAATGATGGGGTTGGTCTCGTTTGGTGAGGATGCAGCCGATGTATCCTGAGCCTATTAAGAAGCACACTTCCTGTCCGGACAGGAAATCCCCGGGAGGTCCACCTAGACGGCCTGGCTGAAATTTACAGCTGCGAGAGTGCGGTCAGGTCGAATCAAAGTCAAAGGCTTTTAGCTGTCACGTGCACGATGAATGGATTCAGCCATGCACTGAAATGCTTTACGACGGGGCTCGTGTAATCATTACCCGCGTATAGAAACAGGAAAGCTTAAAATGTACGAAAACTGCTCCCAGCTCTGACGAATACACACTGCATATTCTCAAGTTGCAAAGCGAGGCAGGTAAATGGCAGGAGAACATACAGGTTTACAATAAACAGCAGGTATAACATGTAGTACGAACACATACATTTTTTCTTATTTTATAGTTGTAATTATTTATTTATTTTCATTATTAAAGACTTAGAAAACATACAGCAGGGTGACATCAAATCATTGGAAAGGAGATATAGGACAGAAAATAAATAAATAAATAAATAATAATAATAATAAAGAATACAATAACTGAACCATTAGGCGATATCATGTTCTTGGATGTATGTGTGCTTATTTTATTATATTGAAAAAATATAAAAGGGGAATTTATTATGACCCCGACGTGACTCAAACCCACTGCTTTCTGATCTGGAGTCAGATATGCCACCATTTGGACAACCAGGTCCGCCAGCTGTACACACTCTTGTATGGAAAGGGCAGAATAACAAACAGGCCCTCACTGATACGTAATTAAACCCGGGATTAAACCCAGAAGGGCACGCCGATACGCGTCAGAAGGTTAGGCCATACGGGGTTGTCCTTCTCCCCCTCCAGAGTCGCCCATCCGGGGCTCCTTAATCCCTGCCTTTCTGGTGGCGGGTATCAGCAGTCTGTGTCCTTGTTGGTTTAAGCCTCCTGCGTTTGCAGCGAGGTGGAAAGGCAGAAGACGAGCCAAGCACAGAGCCCGAGAGCTTAAGTGCCCAGAACTCGCTCGTGGGGATTTTGACAGGCAGCGAGTCTCTCTCGGCGCGTTCCCCGTGTTCCAGCACATTCTTTTCTTGTCGGCCTTTCTTGCTGGGTCGGTCGCCGTCGTTTCCCCGGCGTGCACAGGAGAGGCTGCTGGAGGTGGCCTGCCTCTGAGGCGGCCTTGGATGGGGATGCCGTTACATGCGGAGGGATTAGGAGGAGCCAGACGTTACTGGCTGAATGCATGGGCGTAACAAACTCATTACATCATCGGGCCTGTGGAAGCCTCTCACCAATCCCCCATACCTCTCCCCTGCATTTCCTCTGCAGATTATGAAGAACATCTCTCGAAATTACTTCAGAACAATAATATTATTACACAATTTTTCCCTAGATTTATTTCTTCTTCAAAATCCTTTCCTCGGAGTTGACGATTTACACTGAAAAGGTGTGGATATGTCTGTATATGAGGAACATTGAATAAAAGGTCAACTTTCACTTAAAACACCAATCTGCCCGTATTCTTGGAGCTGAATATCAATATTTGGGGTTTAATAGTAAATGTCTACAGAGCATAGTAGTAACATTTTACTGCCGTAAGCTAAAGCATCCGTCTTCTGAGGTGTGAGACCTTTTAACACACCTGAGGTAAATAAATGTTAGAGGGCAGACTCTGTGTGATGTGTAACTTCTGTGCTGGTGGTGAGTGGCATCAAACAGCTGGGAACTTCTTCCACAAGCTGCCCAGTACTTGATGTGTGGTTTATCCCATGAAGTGTGGACAGATTCAAAGCTGCCTTTGCTCGATCAAACGGTAACCCCCCCCCCCCAAACCTCTTCCCTCAGAGAATCAAAGCTTCAGGTCTGGTTCTTCTGGAAGCTATCCTTTCTGGATCTCTGGTCCTCTACTTCCCGGTGAGTTGCGGGTCTGGCCTCTCCGTGGGTGTGTTGTGGTGTGAGGGTGCCCACAGAATGCCGGCATGACTTGTGTGACTCTGCTTGTGCATTAATAAGTAATTTGACACATTGTTGATGCACTAGTAGTGATGAATTACAAGGCTTCTAAACACCACACTGATCTTATTGCCCGATGAATCCTCTTCTCTTTACTGGCTCGCAGATGATTATTTTTTTAACCGTACATGCTTTTGATTGGTGAACTCAGATTCTGCACTGGTCTCCTCACCCAATGAAGTCTCTACTTTTCACAGCCTCATGTCACATCGCTGTCCAATGAAAAACGCATATCTCCAAAAATCCATTATTTCAGGAACATGAAATTAAGCATTTTCTCAGAAACTACTTTACAGACTAAAACCAAAACAACATAGAGACATCCTTAGCACCACAAATGGTTTTATATTCACAGTTAATAATGATGTTATCTTGCTACCAATGTTAAGTTTTTTAAATTAGCCATATAAAGTAATCCATTCAAACGACCATCATGAATACATAAGTAGTACAAACATGGTTAAATAGATGACTTCATAAAACTTTTCTTTGGTCAAACAGATGTCAAACACTATCAATATGCAGAAGAGAATAGACGTATTCCATCTATACTAAAAAGTCACAATGGTCAAAAAGTGGAGGTTTTCATTGGACAGTGACAATATGTTTTGTAAATGCTTTTGATTGGTGAATTCAGAATCTACACTGGTCTCCTCTTCCAATGAAATCTGTTCTATTCACAGCCTCGCACACTTCTTTTTTTTTTAAAAAAAGAAAAACTTACATGAACTTAGAAGCTGCACTGGATCAAATTAAATGCTGTAAGCCTGGGAAAATGGAATCCGTCCCATGCTACCGCATTCAAATCCCTGACACGCTTCATGCAACATCAGCTGCTAGGCAGAGGCAGACAACCATAAGGATGACGAGGCGGGTTCTGCTCTCGCTCCTCGGACAGGCTGTCAGCCTTCAGTCGGAAAGGAAACCTACTATTCCATTGAACTGAGCCAAAATTATGACCTTGGTTGAATGTCGCTTTGACTTGCAGCCCTGTGCTGGGCGGTTGCATGCGGTCAGCTGAGACTTGCAGTCATTGCATTCCTGTGCGGGAGGTCAACCATGATCCACACGTCTTTTAGATCCCGACCTCGGTGCAGCCTCACGCTTCGCCAATAAACTCCTAAAAGATGTATGAGTCCCCAGCCCTGGAGAGTGAATGTTTCTGCTCTTCCAACACCTGAATGGCTGATCTTCACTCCGAAGGCAGTCGAGATAAAAACTCTGTGCAATCAGAAGCACAGGACTTCAATAGCCTGATCCTGAAGCTCCTTATGATAGGTTTGCCGGCCAAAGGCCTTACAACCTTTGATCACAGGTTTACATTAAGGTTAGGGTTGATAACTGCAACGTTCCAGTGAAACATTCAGGCTCCCTACCCTTCTGTTGTAAGTGACGTTTGTGGGCCACACTGCAGCATATTCGCATGTTACGCATCAAATAACTTCTATATAATTCCCGCAGACTAGCAGAACACAGTTTCCAGTTGAGCTGTGTTCACAGATTGATGGCTCCTCTCACTTTCCCTCCAAATGCCACCGCGGGAGATTTTTGCAGATTCCTACGTAGGATCCCGCTGCGGCCTTTAGCTATAAATTAGTCATCAGAGTTCTGCTGGAGTAGATATTCATCCTCAAACCCTCGAAATGCGAGTATATAGTGATCGGAGGCAGAATACCCCTCAATTATGTAAGGCCAGGCAAACAGTCACCGCGTAGGAGGATGATAAGCATTGGGTTTTTATATTACGATGTTTTAAAAAACATTTGGTGCCGTTTACGTGAGGTTGTGGCCACACATCGATTTTTTTGCAATCCCTCGTCGCGCAATTAATTTTCCCTGCCGCCGCATTCAATAACAGGTTCCCTCGTCGCGCCTGCTCTTTGTTTCATCGCCGCACCGCTAAGCTCACCGAGAGAGCGCAGGAAAAAAAAAAACGTTAGGCCTGTTTTTATGAGCCGTTAGCCAGCAGAGGATATGCTAATTAGCGTTCGACACTCGCCCGACTCCGTGCCAGCCGTGTGTCATGAGCGTTCTGCTCTGCTGAGCTCTACAGGCCCGGAACATACTAATTGCGTACCGGACACCTCGTCGTGATGATTTCATCCCATGGCTGTCGGCCTGGCCCACGAGATGCTGCCGTCTCCCGGGGTTTGGTCTGGGGTTCTGGAAGAGATGCCGGGAAAGGCCCGGAAGCAGACGGACTCATTAACGGCGCCTCGGTGCTGTGACGGAGCGGCACAACGCGCAGCCTAGCGGCTGGGGAAGGGAAGGCTAACTTTCTGGACCTCTGATATCACAGTGGGGCCCGCGGGGGCGACGGTTGTGATGGGTCATTCTCAAATTCACCACAACGCAGAAGGAGAAAGTCAATTTCTTCGGCAGACAGGTGCCAATTAGTGGGAAAAAAATACTTGAATCTGAACAGTCTCTATTTTTGGTGAAAACGATCATTTTTATGTAATGTTGTTTGAGGGGCTGTGGACGCCAAGCTGGGAAGATGATGTGTAAAAAACGACAAATGACTGAAGATAGTTAAAGGAGGAGGAGGAGAGAGAGGAAGGGGTCTGGGGGAGGAGATGGGCGGGAACTTGGAGAGCGCCGGTGTGCGCGCAAGAAGCTGTCACATGATCTCAGGACCGGTGTATCCACCCACAAGGGTCACATGACATGCTATTGCCCACGTCATGTCCGCATTTTGAAATGCAGGATGTGTCTGGAGGCACGATGATTCAAAGAGAAAAAAAATACAATAAAAATATGCAAATATAGAAATATAGACGTCCTCAGTTTAATTATGGTTTATATGTTCTCAGAAAAAAAGATGCAAGCAAAAAAAATTCTCTCAGCAAAATGAGCTGTATAAAACGTGATTGGAACATACGGTGATCCGGGTGTGAGCAGGTGTGATTAATACTGAATGGGCAGCGTTTGCATCTCCCGCTCGTCCTTTAGGGTCGTGAGTCCAGGGAACCATGAGCCCTGGTACCAGTTTCATTTTTACTTCTCTCATAGTTTCCTTGTGGTTGTGTGGTTGTAGTTGGGCTGTGGTCGGATGACTCCGCCCCCCCAGCCAGGAAGCTCATTATGTAACACAGCTAGACACAGATGTGTGACCTGGGCACTGTTCAGGGACCTGCCCCTATGCCAGGGATTCTCACATTTTTTGGCAAGAAGCATTTCATGAACTGTTATGAGTTGACAGTAAGTTTTGACACAGACGTCACCTTGGATAAATGTTGACATGAAGTAAATAGTGCAGCATTGTGACATCACACACCATCACACCCACGTGGCTTTGAATTCCTGCCCTGGCTCTGGGTGTGTGTGGGTGTGTATGTATGTGTGTGTGTGTATGTGGAGTTTGCATGCTCTCACTGTAATTGTGGGGATCAAGTGGATTGTTTTCCCTAAACACCTTTCACTTTGGGTTCCTCGCGATGGCCAGGCGTCCCATCTCGGCCTTCAACCTACATCGGATCCATTTCTAGAAAAGCGGATTGGTAAATAAATTTCCCCGTGGGCCTCACTTCAATGAACATCACCGGTTGTTCATGTGCTCCAAATGATTTATTAGGACTCTCAGAAAACTTTGCTGCTCTGAAATTTTCTTTAATGGCCTCCAGTCAGAAGGAAGACCAGAAAATGGTCGTTACGAGTGTCTCTTTCCTCAGGATTAATTAAAGGCACATTTAACAGCCTGTCTGTCTTCCGTAACACCCCTCCGTCTAAGTGACAGCCTGCATCCTCTCTTGGATCCGAGCCCAGCTGCTTATCGATCGAGGGAAGGATCGGTCACAGCGGCCGGCATCTGGAAGACGCTTCCCCCAGGAACAACATCCTTCATTCCTGGAACTTTTCGCCAAACTCAGCCATCCGAACGACTAGACACCCCCTGGATCTGTTCCATCTGTTTATCTGTGTCCTCGAGACAAACTTTAGCAGCATGTTATTGTCGCTAGAGGTGTTACCTGGGATCGAACACCGAACACTTTGCAGATAGCATATGCTGGATTCCGCTGCAGAAGATCATTACCGGAAGATGCCAGCACCTTGGTGGACATAACACAAAAGAAAGTCAACTTTTTGATCCCAAATTTTTCCTGGAAGCGAGTCACAATTCACAGTTTTTTTTACCCTATTATTTACTCAATCGGCAGCTGACATCTTAAAGAATGACAGGCAGGGTCAGGGACGTTTGTCTATTTTTTAATATATATTTTGATTGGATTAGGGAGCAGTTCCTTATTCTAAGTATGCAAAGGTTCTTACTTTAACAGTCATACTTTAACGTAATGTTATTCTTTTATTTTTTAGGTGATGATATTGTACTTCCAGCCGAGCATTTTCCTCTGCGTTCTCCTGAGATGGGCTCGACTTCTGGGATTTGCTACCGTTTACGGAACCGTGATTCTCAAATTGTACCGGTACGTCTCCATGCATCTGTCGGCAGGTCGGAGGGGAGTCAGCTAGCGGGAATTTTCATCATAAACATCGTACATTGGAGGCAGCGATAAGCCCCAGGAGACCCAATTAAGTGTGAGCTAAGAGAATGATTACAAAAGCTTCTGCCTTAATTATTGAATAATAATTCTTGAAGCGGAATAAAACCTTTCTATCAAGCCCAGAATGGTGGATCCTATTACAGATCGGGTTGTTTATGTGATATATAGAAAAGGGTCACGCGTACTGAACATTTATAACAATAGCTGACTATCATCCTTTGGAAATGAGTGAGAGCATCTTAAAAAAATCATGAGATGCAATATTATTAAGGAGAATAAACGTCAACTGAAATGCGTAACCGAGCGCGATGGCTGTTTTAACCTAAATATTCTGGGCACAGCTGAGATTTATATTTAAAGAACTTGTCTTGTGACCCAAATGTTCTGGCCATGGCTCTAGCCTAACGTTCTTACATTCGGGGTGCCGCAGGGTTCTGAAGGTGTTCCTGTCTCGGACCGCCCAGAGGATCCCCTACATGACCAGCTGGAGGGTCCTTCGCTTGCTGGGGATTATCCTGCTCGTCGTGTGCTGGTTCCTGGTGGCCTGGACCCTGGCCGCCTTCCAGAACATGGACCGGGGCCGGTCCTTGATCGACGTGGGCCTGACGCCTGATGGCCAGCAGTTCAGCCTGTGCTTGCTGGACCGCTGGGACTACATGATGGCCGTCGGTGGGTCGTCGCTGTCTCCCCGCGGTAGCGCTAGAATGTTCTGGGAAAGTCTCGTCGATCTTTTTGGACGTCGGAGTCTCCATTCAACTTCCGGTGTTCACAGGGACATGCTGTCCACAGAGCCCGACTGTCAAAAAGAAAAATGCTTGATTTGCAGTGCTGTAACCCAACATGCTGACTGTACCAGAGGCAGTTACAAAAGCGTCCAGCAACTCGAAAGACGCAGCACAAGTGAGCAGGGGGATTTCTCTTGAGCCGGCAGACAGTGTAGTGTCTAAACAGAGCAGGCAGCTCCGTCTCAGAGCAAACGGTAAATGATGGTGTAAAGCCAGGCAGAGATGGAGGGGGCTTCAGAGGGGGCTACAGAGGGGCTTTAGAGGGGGCTTCTGAGAGGGTTCCAGAAGGGGTTCCAGAGGGAGCTTCAGAGGGGGCTACAGAGGGGGCTTCTGAGAGGGTTCCAGAAGGGGTTCCAGAGGGGGCTACAGAGGGGGCTCCTGGGTAGAGGGTTCCAGAGGAGGCATCAGCAGAGACTTGGTGCCTGATGTTTAACTCTCAAAGTGGATGTTATGGAAACCTCAAGACAAAAACAAACAGAAAATGTAAAATCAGCACAAGTACAATGGGAGTCCGTGGGAAGAACCACATGCAGCTCTGCCTGAGCTGTTTGTCAATGTGTGTGCAAGAAGGATCTACCCCCCCGCACACACACCCCCGGGACAGTTTCTCAGTTGCTGTGAGCCAAACTATAGCAGTTATTACAGAAGGCTGAAATAGTTTACAGTGAGCGCCGACTGGAGCTGCATTTGCGCATTCAGCCAGGTACTGAAATGCTCCAGGAAGTCGATAAGATACCAGCTTGTAGGAATGTATGAGCACAAGATGAAAACGACCATATGCTGTATTCATTTACTTCGGCGGTCGGAAGTCAGAGCTGGGAATGATGTCACACCGGAGATTTCCGACAAGAAGTTGGAAAGCCGTTTAGCAATACCAGTTCTAGCCAGGTTCATTGTTAACCATTGTTAGCAACACCAGTTGATAATGATGGATTGCACGGTATTCTGTACATACAAACACAGTAGCAACATGTTCACAGATAAGAAGTTGGACAGTACTGTGTGTACAACCGATTTAATGAAACACAAGAGCTAATTAACAGTATATAACTACAGCTATCATTTCCGTTGATAAAGGGAGCGGCCATCTTGAATTCTGAGATCGGGGTTGTAGAGGTTCCTCTGGCTTTCCAGGTCGGAAGTCTGACTCTGATTCCAGTTGAAATCTCCAACTAGGAACTCAGAAATTCTGACTTCCTAGCTGAAATGGAACACAGCATTGTATCGTTAAGGAAAGCTTGCTGCTAACCTGTCCTCTGTCTGTTTTCCCCCCGAATAGCTGAGCTGGTCTTCCTGCTGTGGGGTGTCTATCTTTGCTACGCCGTTCGGACGGTTCCCTCCGCGTTCCACGAGCCACGCTACATGGCCGTAGCCATCTACAACGAGCTCATCGTCTCTGGAATATTCCATGTTATCCGGTAAGCCGCTTAAGAATTGCCCTTTAAGTTCTTTAGGCCTCAGTAAATAATGAAAAACATAAATGAATACAGACCTTTTTAAATTCAATGTGTGTGCTGTGCTCGTTTTCCATATTTTCTATGGTAACAGTAACGATAAATAAGAGTAACAGTAAAGATGGCAGATTGACATGGCCTGAGTGTCGGCCCGTAGAGAGAGACAGGCACTAAATAAAAAGAAGACTCAACACTATCAGTAGCCACAGAGACTGACCCCATTTTTCTTGAGGACAGGGGGGTGGAGGAAGAGAGAGATAATTTGATTTAATTCTAAGCTTTGGTTAAAAAATAAAATAAAAAAACTGAAGGCACAGCTCTCTTTTCTAAGATATGGGTACAAGCCTCATTGTGCCAGTGACCTCTGACCTCACCTTTGAACTGCACATCCTGAACTGAGCCTCTTCATCCTTCAGCCCAAAAGTGACTGTATTGCCATTGCTACATTGTAAAATTCACAGTGTAGAAACGCCACCCCGACTCATAACATCGTAACAGCATAATTGGTTTCCCTGCTACATCAAACAGCTTTGTAATGAGGGTGCCACAATTTATACTAGAAGAGATCCAAGACGCTTTCACCCTCTGACTGAATCATTCAAATTCAACCGAGAGCAAGTTTCTCAGAGCTGCTTAGAAAGTTCTAAAAGTTGCCATCTGTGAACTTCAAAGCAAAACGGCAGCGTTGCTTCTGGACCGTCCAATCCTACCCCACATCTCCCACTCGACGCACCATGCCAATGATAAACACTGGCACACTTCTCTTCCAATATATTCCCTGCCATCTGCCCGTCTCTCCGCTTGGGCCTTCTCACTCTAACACACCTGAGGACAGTGCCGCGACCTCAGTCCCGTAGGCAACTGCTGGTCGAACCCAGAGCAGGAGAAGAATCCAGCCATGTCCTACCAGCAGTTTTTGATCTCTGGATTTCATTTCCACATACAGTTGTTGTGGTGCCACAAGGGGCAGTTTGTTGTTTCTGGGACCTCACTGAAAAAAATCACTTTGGGGCCCCCGGTGTAATGATTGTTTGTGACCAACAGGGGGCCCCCATGCAAATGCATGGTTTGAGTAGTGACAAACACCGCTGCTGGGTCAGTGAGTGAAGTACCTTTGTCCTGATAGTGATGCCATGTGGTTTAATTACATACCTTCATGCTTTGCTGTCCTGCACTTGGGCACCGTTTGTTACTAAAACAGCAGGTTGCTTTGATATTAACAGTGCCTTTCTTTGCCTCTAATTGCACCCTAACAAACCATCCCAGCTGATAAGAGCTATAATGGAGGAAAGCGTTAGGTCACTCCTCTGTGTCCTCATATACCTAGCATAAGCACTTTTAGAAGGGGCTGTTTTCCTGCTGGCCTTATTCATGGAAACGTCGAGCTTAATTGCTTGTAGAAAAACCTTTCATGCTTCACCAGGAGACCCCAAAAAATGTAATTATGAATACTGCTGTGGTCCTTGTCCTATTAAGCTAATGCTACATCTTTAAATGCTTGTGATTTTACAGCAGTGCAGCTCTATACAGGGAACATCCTGAACTTCATATTCTCAGACTTGTTATTTTGAACTCATTTGCATTTTCTCATCCCCTTACTCAGTAAGGGGCTCATTATAGCTAAACGGTTCACATGTGAACCTGATACGGTCCGTCAGTTTGGCACCGCGCGGTACTACACTCACCACGGGTACCGTAAAAAGGGCGTAACTTCATTAAAACCGCAGCGCCGTGCTGACACTTGTGATTCCAAGCCCGCAACTCCCAGCCCATCGATGTCCGACCTCAGATGAACCCACTTTGACTAGTGGCTGAAGATCCCAACAGTCTAATCGGGTCTCTGTCTGCAGGTTTATGTTGGCGCCGGGGCTGCACCCAGACTGGATGCTGATGCTTTTCTTCACTCACACGCAGCTGACCGTGACCGTGACCCTGGGACTGCTACTTGTGCCCAAGGTAACTCCAAAATAAGTTCTACACGACAGGTTCAGTACTCAGCGGTTACGCTATCCAACGGCCGGACTGAACAACCCTCCCGATTTGGGCTCTAACAACGTTGTCGCTAACAGTAATTTAATTTGACATGATTGGGATATTAAGGAGAGTCTTTAATCTTGGTTTAACAGGATTTTAATCGTGCGGGTCGCTCAATCAACGGCTCGATGGAGCCTAATTAATTAAGAGCTCAGCTGGACTGACAACCAGCTTGGTTAGTGGGGTGGGAGTGGGTTTAAAAAACACCTCTCAGGATTTACAGCCTGACCAAGATGTGTAACTCAATAAGAAGTCTACATAAGCGGTAGCATGTGAGCCATTGTTTTCTACCCACTCTTTCATTTATGGTGTTCTGTCCACTGCCACCACATCACAATTAATCACCCGGAGAAATGTAATTACTTTGGGTGCCCTGGGCGGACACACTTGCCATCGACTTAATGGGGGTAAACGTTGTCTTAAAATAATGGCAGTCGATTAAAACCCTTCGATCCGCCCTTCCAGTTCCTGTTCGCAGGCGCCCACACAAGGGACGACATCGCCACAGAGGCCTACGAGGACGAGCTGGACATGGGCCGGTCCGGGTCCTACCTCAACAGCAGCATCACGTCGGCGTGGAGCGAGCACAGCCTGGATCCCGAGGACATCCGGGTATGTGCAGGGCATGCTTATTTCACCGCACTTCACACAACATCCTGAACTTGAGATGTCCAACCTCTCTAAACCGGCGTGTCACTAAGCGGCGGTTTTTATTCTTTGTTTGATATGTATTGCTGTGAATTAGGAGGAGCTGAAGAAGCTATACGCTCAGCTTGAGATTTACAAGAGGAAGAAGATGCTGGCCAACAACCCACATCTGCAGAAGAAGAGGAGCTCCAAGAAGGGATTGGGTCGCTCCCTCATGAGGCGCATCACGGAGATCCCGGAGACCATGAGTCGGCAGTGTAGCCGGGACGAGAAAGACCCAGGGGATCATGGGAGTAACAGGAACAGCCTCTGTACGCTCAGACGAAACCCCTTTGACCCCTCCCACTCCAGCAAGTCCAAGGAAGACTCGCTGAAAAACAAAGTCTTCTCCCTTAAGAAGTCACATAGTTACGACCACGTCCGGGACCAGAATGAAGAGCCAAACAGCTCTGCCAATGACGAAATGGAGGTTTCCACCATGGAGAACTCACTGTTGGATACACTGATGGGCAAGAAGCTGGGAAAGAAGTCCCCAGAGAAGGCCGAGGGTGAGTCTACAGAATCGGTACCCCTGGTATGTAAATCTGCCAGTGCACATAACCTGACACTGGACAAGAAGCCTGTGCATCTCAGGACGTCCATGCTACAGAAATCCCTGAGTGTCATCACAAGTGCCAAGGAAAAAACTCTCGGGCTCACAGGAAAAACACAGACCACAGAGGATGGCGGGAAGAAAGGCGTAAACAAGAACAAAGACAACAAGGTGTTGTCAGAGATAAATGAATCAGCGGAGTGCTACCCCAAAATGATCATCAGCCAGTCGGTGGAGTACCGTCAGACTGCCAATAAGATCGGCATCATGAAGCACCCGGTTAGCGGGAGCCAGCCGTCCATTTGCTCCGAGTCGGGAAGGTCTAAGGAGCTGTATGACCTTTCCGAAGTCTGCCCTTGGGAAGTGGAGGACCTTCCGACTCCCTCTGAAAACAAAGTACAGAAGCATGTGTCCATTGCTCCAGACGAGACAACTACCATCCATGGGAGTGGAACCAAGGGGAAACTGCATCAAAAGTTGAAAGTTGTGGATCAGTCCCCCTCAAACAGCAAACGTTCCAGCCAGAAGACGACAGAGAAGTCAGCGGCGACCTCCAGGGAGGAGGTTATTGAGAGCCGTGGGCTGAGGAAGGGGATGAAGCCTCTTGCTCCGCTTAGCCTCACTGGGAATGCCCCTCAAAGTGCAGATGTGTGCCCCTGGGACTTTGAAGAGCCACGGGCTAAAGCTGAGACCGCAAGATCTCCAGATATAATCAGGCGCAAGAAAAGTGTCACCCCAACAGAAGGTAAAGGAAAGACCCTCCATTCAGATCACTCCAAATCCACTGGAAGCCTTTTGCAATCATCCACTATGAGAGCAGACATCTGCCCCTGGGATTTTGACGGTCCTCCATCCCCTGATTCTGAAAAGGCTCCCAGTCCACCTCACGTCTCGAAGGGGAAGGACTCGCATTCGAAAAGAAAAGGGACACCTTCCTCCAAAACTTCAGAGAGGGACAAGGAGAAATCAAAAGACAAGGATGATGAGAAACGCAGGTCCAAGAGCAAGGATAAAGGTTCCTCCAGCAGATCTACAGAGAAACGCCGCATCAGCCAGTCGAAAGTGGGGGGAGGCTGCGTCTCGGATGTGGAATGCACTCGCGACTCACCAGTGTCCGAGAGGCGGAGGAGCTCCACAAATGGGCAGACTTCTGCTAAGAGCAAGAGTGACTTTTGCCCATGGGACTTCGAGGACACATCCCATAATAAAGACGAGGACCGCAGCCCTTCCACCGGGAAACAAAATACTCTGCACTCTAAACCGGTGGCAGCAGATGGCACCAAGGTGGCCGACGTGTGCCCATGGGACTTTGATGACACAATGTCAGAGAAAAATGCATGACACTCAAAAGGAAGAGACTTCTCTGTATTGAGTTCTCAATGTACTTTTTCTATACACAATACCAAACCCTCTCATTTTTAATGAACTTCAGGTGATGAAAAAAGAGGGGATTTTGCACATGTTGCCTTTTTCCAGTTTTGTCTTTGTTCTTTCCTCAAATTTTTATCAAAGAGAAAGGAGAAAATTGTGTACCAAGATGCATTCCGAATTCGTACTCCGTCTGTGCTGAATTGTAACGATGTATTCTGATAATTATGCAACTCAGTCACTTTATATGCGTGGTAGAAAATATTGACTCATCCCACCTAGTGCACATTGTCAACGCTGGACTCTTCGCGGTGCAGCCATCGCATCTCTTGAGTTAATGAATTGTGGGAAACTCACATTGCAAGCCGCACATTGCATCCTTTGGATCAGTTGGACAAGAGATTTTTGGTGCTGCGACCAAGACAACGATCAAGAGAGATATGACACAAAACCCAGAGTTTTCACCCGTCATTGTGCAATTCTGTTTCACAACCAAATGTGTGACAGGAACAACGTGGAACACAAATGCACAATAAACTGGAAGCAACATAAAATTGTACATACTAATACCTCTCATTTGGAAAAATAAATCTGTTGAAGTAACTGTCAAAATATTCAATGGATTGTCTGCAGATGTACGAGATGGCTTGTGGCAGGTTATTGCAGATTACTGTTCCATCACTCCATTCCACTCAAATCTTTCACCATGAGACAAAAAGCTAAGTTTGACTGAAGGCCTCTCAACCAGGCTCTTTGTTCATTGTTTCTTTAAGCATGATGTAGTGGTCTTTTAGGTCATTTGTGTCTGAAGAGCACGTGCGTAGCTGAAGTATGGAGAAGACGCAAGTGTCGTGAATGAATGTTAAGGAAAGATGCTGTCAGATTCGATCCCTGCCGGTGTTGCTGTTGTACCACCTTCTGGAGTTGCTGAGTCTTGGTTCTCTGTGCACTTATTGGTTAGTTTATTGGTTGCCCAGGTAGAGGGGGGTCCAGGGCCATGGCTTTGACTTTCACCCCACCCCACTTGCATGGATTTTGCATGTTCGCCCCATGTTTCAATCGCTTTATCCTAGCTATTCCGTTCTTTCTTCCACTGTCCAAAGATAGGCGGTTCAGATGTTTCCAAATGACCCTGTATTGGCCTGAAATCCCATCCATCGTTTACCCTCACCTCTTGCTGTGACTCACCTCTTGCTGTGACTCACCTCTTGCTGTGACCATGCATCAGATAAGCTGTCGTGTAAGGTGCTTAAGGATGGTCAGGGGTGCCGTGAAGGGGGGGGGGGGGGGGGGGGTAA
>JAODJU010000081.1:5938678-5956011 GCA_026776725.1 Gnathonemus echidnorhynchus
AAGAAGAGCCCCCCCCCCCCCCCCCAAAATCTTGCACTGGAGCCCATTATGAAAAGCTTATGCCACTGCTGGATTGGGCCACATTTTAAGATCTATTTTTAACCCCCAAAAAAACCATTTGAACTGACACAAAGATGCAATCTCTGGTCTCTCACCGACTACTAACGCACAGAGCTGGTGTGGTTTCCATGTTTCTTTGCGCTCTCCTTTTTGGACTCTGCTGCGGCGATTTTCAGCTCCCACTGTGCCCATCGACATGGGCGACGTCACGCAATGTTTGTAGCAGTTTCCGTTACCTTCTGCATGGCCACAACTAGTAGGACTAAAGTATCACTGCCCTTCTGGAACTTTGGTATTTGGACTGTTATGAATTGTATAGTGAAACTGTACCTGAACGACGGTATCTGATGCTTGTTATGATAATACTCTATGACGGGCTACTGCATCCACATGGAATTATTTGGTAGAATTGTGTTATATTGTGATAGCATGCAAATTTAACACCCTCCATGCAATAAATATTTCTATAAAAAACTGAGCAACCAGATCCATTGAGCCATTTTTTTCCTCGTGTAATAAATTCCCCTTTTCATTCTTTTCGAATCTACCTACAGATTGTTGTCATATCCGAGGAAAGAAATTCCCCGCAGTTAGCCGATAACAGATATCTGACATATATTTCAACAAATTGAATCTCTGGAGGTCGAATCTTGAATCAGAACTCAAGATGAGTGAAAAGGGACAGCTAGAGAAATGAGCAGTTTTAGGTCACAGATTGCATGGATTATGTGGTGGATGTAAATATTACTGCTCCGGGAATCACAATAAGGGTGATGCAACTTTAAGGTACATTCAAGCTCCTGAGAAACTTACTGTCAAGTTTTTTTGTGGTCAGCTATAAATAGTATGAATGCTTTAAAAGCATTTAAACTTCCATTTTGACACATACTGGCTCGCTTACATTCATTAATTCGTTTCCACCGACGACATGAAATCTAATTTGTTCTGATTCAGAAAAAGCTGCAAGTCTTTTGTCAAGTAAATTGAAAAATAATACTGAAGCATTTAACATTTGTTTTGCATAATACTTTGACCTGTATGCAGAAACTAAGGCCAGCCTCTCGTACAAATAAATGTAGTCCAGACTCTCAGTCACCCACAGAGATCTATCAGAACTCCATCTGGGACCTGAGTCATTAAAACAAAACAGCAAATATCCTTGAGAGGAGGAAAGTGTCAAAGAGAAGGGACATTGAGAGAAAGAGTTGCATTAACTTCAACCCTTGACTTTCAACTACAGGGCTGAGGTCATGCAAAGCTATAAGACAGGGGCATAGGTGGATAGTTCAGGTCCAGAAAGTTAAAATCCAGACCAAGATATTGTTTCAACCAACCAGTTGAGTACTCTGTGACTGTGACTCTTTATACTCAAGTGTTACGAACGTCGGGGCACGAACCGAGGAAGCAGGAGCAGGAGTTGGGAAATTGGGTGAATACAGAGTTTAATGAGGAAACAGCAAGGTACAAACAGGTACCAACAACACGAAACATCAATAACCAGACTGGGGTAAGACAGACTCGGAAGCACTAAATACACAGAACTGATTAACAACAACTAGACACAGCTGAAAACACCGTGATTCCACACGAGGTAACAAGGGTGCATGGCACACAGGAGGATTGGACGAGCAGGTCATGACACTCAAGTGGTTGGTTGAGACAAAATATTGGCCTGAATTTTTACTTTCTGGACCTGAACTATAAACCTCCGCACTGGAGAACATCAAGAAGGAAATGTCTAAGGCTTTGATGGCAAGATATGGTTCAAAGATCATGTAGTGTGTTAGGACCGACATTGCAGAATCTGTTTAAGTCTCTTTGACTAAAGACTTCTCTATTGATACGCAGAGTCGGGTAATTCAGGTCCAGAGAGTAAAAATCCAGACCAAGATTTTGTTTCAACTGGTTGGTTGAAACAAAATCCCGGTCTGGACTTTTACTCTCCGGACCTGAATTACCCAACTCTGTTGATACGTCACGTGAACATCTGAGCACAAAGTAGACTCAGGTGTAGGGTAGGAATAATCAACGAGAGGTATGGCTCACACAGTGGGGACAGTAACTTCGGGGGCTAACCCCAGGAAATACAAATGTATCCAGTCTGCAAATTAAACCATCCCACCTACCAAGAGGCCATTACTCATGCCCTTTTCCCTCTCCTACCCACCGGCCATCTACATAGCCCCGATATTCACTGAGATTAATGGTGCTCTGTTGGGTTTCATTAAGAGGGTTACCCGTAAGCTCAGGCCTGGTTATCTCTTGCCACAGCACCATGCTTAACCCGTATTCTGCCTAATAGTAACAACATATAATAAAAACCGTATTTTAACTAGATGGCCACATAAACGCTAGGTCTGTTACTGTCTGGGGAGCGATTATTACAGTAAGCGCAAACCCACTGCCGCTTTGGTTTATTGAAAAGGATGTGGATGATAATGTGTGGTGAAACGGCTGGGTTGCCAATGCTGCCACCCTGTGGGCACAAGGCAAAAACACAAGGAAAATGTAAAGGCATCGGGTGGTGGAACATGACTGCGTGGGATGGAACTTCCATGATAACACCCACGGAAAAGATGTCCCTAAAGAATAGGGTGAAAATGTAGATGGTGTTATGGCGTATATCGCTTTTTTTTTTTTTTGCTTTACCTCCGGGAATTTTTTTCTGTATCCTGCTTTCCTGTTTTTTTTTCTTGCAGGAAAATTCCCAGGCCTATGCATACCGCGTATGTTTTACAGTAAAAATGCTGAAACTTAACTTTGATACGGTCCCATTCTGGTTGCAAAGACGGTCCTTTTTTGTATTCATACACGACTGTAATTTACTGCGGTTTGAGTAGCCAGACCTCCTTACGGCAGAGCCAGTCTTAAATAATTCAGCGTGCTTTTGGTCTGCATGCGGAAACGCTGTTAAAAGGTCAGGTTTACCCCTACAGCTTAATGTATTTTTATATATCCGTGGAAATGTAGCTCTCAAAATGCGTACACGAGAATACGATTACTATCAAAGCATGTAAAATAAAGGAATGATTGTATAATAATCTAAATTGTAAAATAATCTCAATGTCGATGGTGGGTATAGGCTTCTTGTGGAGACTTGCTTGTTGCCTGCAAAGACGCGTTTTTTTGCGTGACTAGATGAGCGTATCTGTGTGCCACGGATTTCTTCTTTTTATTTTTTTATTTTTGCTGAATCCATAAATAACTCATGCATCGTGTTGGTACGGCGAGTTTACAGTCTCGGTGATTATCCTGTGTCCAGAAGCTGGCAAAGCGTCCCCGGCATTATATTACAGCCGGCCTGAGCTGAGAGTGTCCGTATCCAGATGTAAACGGTCCATTCATAAAATAAGGGACGGACTCTGCCTGTGTCCCCCCAGCAGGGGAGTGATTGCCAAGTGGAAATAAGTGAAAAGCAGGAGAGTCGGCTGCGACTGTATTATAAGCCATGTTTAATTTCCAGGCATCAAAATGAAGATGATCATCAACATCTGGCCCGCGGTGCAAACCACATTAAGGGAAGGTGATTTATCCTCTGCTTGTTCAATTAATCCCAACGTGTATGTTTCACAAAACACACCGATGTGCTTATGTAAAGGATTCATTTATTAAATGGCCCATGGTACCGGCTGCTAAGAGCAGATGCTGGATTTATAGACCTAGATAACGGGGGACTTGATGAAGATGCTCTCCGGGAGCCGCCCAGCGGCCACGTTGACGTAAGCGGTCCGGAGCTGGGCTGGGCGGGGCGGCTCGGGCTGGTGTCCCGGGCCAGTGCTGAAGGGAGCAGCGAAACCAAGCCGCAGTCTGTCCGACACCACGCCAACATGGGCAACGTCCAGGTGAGTACTGATCCCTCCCCTGGGGGTGGTTTCCCCAAATCTGCCGGTTATTTATATCCGACATTTGTGTGAGCGAACTTGCAATGAGATAAACGTTACAATGAGAAATGCGCAGTCATCTGCACCGACGACATCGGCCGCCACGGTTAGTGTATACGGCGCCACCTTGAAATACGTCATGCTATTTTAAAGTGAAATTAAGAAGCGGATAGATTGCCGAAGTAATACATTTTCTTTTTCAAAAGTTTTCTGCGTGACAGTATAAAAACTGACTTATATAGGTTAGCATAATATAATTCATGACCCTCCAATACTTGCAGTCATCTTGTTTTTAATATTATTACTATTATTGTTATTATTATTGTTGCCGTTATTGTTATAATTATTTATTCGTCATTATTTAAAGAATAGTAATTTGCATTATGCAATGAGTGGGAGGAAAGCGGCCCCACCCGTAGGGAACTTGCCGGAATCCAGCCGAATCAATAGCGCCGCATTGTGGCGCACGGCAGCCGGCGCGTGCGGGCGGGGCGGAGGCGGCGGCTCACAGAGCGTCCATTCTGCATCTCGGCTCTAAATAAAACTGCAGTGCGGGGAGTCGGCATTTCCGCCCTTTTAAATACCAGCGTGCACTAAAAATGTCTAATATTTACATTTTATAGACTATGCATATTTCACCAAAGCCCCATCCTTTCTCTCAACATTCTAGCCAACAGTAGTACCATATCCCGATTTCGACGTGGTCGCGGATATTAAAGCGATACGCAAAGCCTGCAAAGGTCTGGGTAAGTCTGACGCTCACGGTCCTGTGGGGCGGGGCGGATCCATTGCCCCTGCGGGATGCAACATACGTCCGTCTTACTGGTGATAAATCTGTCAGCCTTTCCGGTTCACTACAAAACCAGTGTTGCTTTGCAGTGCTTTTACAATCTTCAGATGATATGAAAAAACAAATATCTGTTTAATAAGTGTAATTGATGAATTAATGAGCTGGCTTTGAGAACACTGCTTGGTACCCCTTGTGTGTAAGGCGGTGGGGGGGGGGGCAGTTTACCAAATGTAGAGTAGGTCAGCATGTATTATTTATGTTTACTTTTATTAAGAGGTTTTGATATCAATTGGAATTGTTATGCTAATACAGCAAGCTACACACTTTTGCTTTCTTTTTGCCCAGGTAACTGGCTTTTTTTCCAGCTTCTGAAATCTGTGCCTCTGATCTTTAGGGACAGACGAAGATGCCATAATCGACATCCTGGCCAACCGCTCTGCGGCTCAGCGAATGGAAATCAAACAAGCTTATTTTGACAAGTACGACGATGTGAGTAATTTTACGTGCTTCACTGCATGGATCACTAATGACACTGTCCTTTATCCAAAACAAATTATACAATGAAAAAAGTTGTGCCAAAGACAGCCATCTTTTTATACACTGTATATAAACACACAGAGACACACAGGTAGGTGTGGCATTACTTGTGTCTAGTGATGGACAAGATGTCACTTCATGAACCATTTGTTGTATTTTTTGACGCCACTAGATGGCGCTCATGGTTTGCTATGAGGCATGCTTTGTTCCCTTCTTTGAACAGAGCCCCATCTAGTGGGGTCAAAAATACAGTCAATGGTTCATGAAGTGTCATTTTGTCCATCACTACTGGTGAGTGATTGGCTTGAGCTGGAAATGGATTGGAGTGATCACGTGACCTGTCGCCATGGCTCCAGGAGCTGGAGGAGGTCCTGAAGAAGGAGCTCTCCGGCAGCTTTGAGAAGGCCATCATCGCCATGCTGGACCCTCCTCACGTCTATGCTGCCAAGGAGCTGAGGAGGGCCATGAAAGGGGCTGGAACAGATGAGGACGTGCTGGTTGAGATCCTGTGCACCAGCAATAATCAGGTGTCAGCTTCTAATCACATTCATGAAAGTGCCTGTCATCCTAATAAGACAACAGATCACCACATGATATTGATAAAAATGGATCTAATACAGTGTTTCCCAGTCCGGTCCTCGGGGACCCACAGACAGTCCACATTTTTGCTCCCCCTGGAGCTCGGAAGGAGCAAAAACATGGACCGACTGTGGGTCCCCAAGGACTGGAATGGGAAACACTGCTCTAACAAGTGGGAACTCTGCTTCATGACCCTCCAAAAACACGGCTCTGACATTTTGAACCACTGTACTCATCACCATATTTTCTGGCAGGATATTCTATGCTGTAAGGAAGCTTACTTCCAGGGTAAGTCCCCTGCTGATAAGTCTGAATGCTAAGTGATTTTGGTGCCATATTTTTACATGTAAGTGTTATACTCAGCTAAGTATGATATTTATGAAACAATTAGTCAGGTTCTTAAGCAGCATTTTCAGCTCAGTAGTTCCCACCTTTTATCTGACTTCTGCTCAGGATGCTCATTTATCTTCTGTGAAACCTGGGGCGATTCCATGAATTGTTAAAGAGGAGGGTATAGGAGGGGCCATAATTCATACAGGCGGGCCAACCATGTCATTAGCCAATGATATGTTTTCATTTAGTGAGTGATGGGGTGGGGCCACTCCGGGAGCCAATCAGTTTGCAGTTGAGGCCAATGCCCCTGTGGCCCCGCCCCACTCCTGTATACCCCTCTGTGTCAGTCCCACCCACACGTCACCTTGTCTGCCGTCCCAGTGCATGAGCGTGACCTGGAGTCAGACATCGAAGGGGACACCAGCGGGGACGTGAGGAACCTGCTGATGGCCCTTCTGCAGGTAGAGGCTGAATCCTCACCATTACGTTCTTGTCTTCTCATTAATCTCCCTTCTTGGAGAGTGCCAAGAAGTAGCCAATTTAATTTCTGGCAGAGTCCATTAAGAGAATTAATTCCCGGCATGTGCGCCCCTGCAGGCGAACAGGGATGGAAGCTACGAGGTCAGTGAGGAGCTGGCAGAGCAGGATGCCACGGCCCTTTTCGAGGTGAGGTCACGTCTGCCAGAAGCTGAGGCATTTCCAGCACCTTTGTGCGCATCACGTCATGGATTAATCCCAGAGAGACACCTGGGGCTCAAAGTAGCCAGACCTTTGCACCTTCGTATGGTCCATGAAGCTCCCTCAATTGACCCTGCACTGTATGACCGTGGATAGATGGGTGGGTGGGGTTTGTCTATTTGTTTGTTTGTTTGTTTGTTTGGAACAGTGCTCATTGGTCAATAGAACAAAAAACTGTAAATGAGCTAGAGTTAGCTCTGTAGGCTTATTTTCATCTGTTGTTCCTGTTCAGTACTTGAAATGACAAACAATAATCTGAGTAAAATAGCTTATCATATGAAACTTTTTTTCGAGACCCTCCCCACAAACCATCCCATTCAGTAGCAGGGTTGTACATAATTCAGAATTTACTCATTGTGTCCCATTCCATTCATAAATTGGAATTTGAATTGAACTGGCCACGCCCTACAGGATGCTGAATTGGAATTTGAATTGAATTGGCCACATCCCACAGGATGCTGAATTGGAATTTGATTTGGAATGACAATAAGAAGCATTTAATTAATTTAAATTCAAAGAAATTCAACACAAACACACAACACAATGTCATTTAATCTAGCAAAGCTAAAAACCCCACGATCCACTGAAAATTCTTTTGCAACAAAACTAAAACATAAAATGAAAAACATAATAAAAAGTAATAAATCCACACAGAAGCCCAAATAAAACTAAACTGGATTTCATATGAAAATTGTCAATAAAAATGAAATTAAAAAATAAAACTGTAATAATACTGATATGCACTGAGCTTGTATATGTACGAGTGGGTAGAGTGTATTTTATATTTGCATAACTGTAACATTGTGTGTAACCTTTAGCCTATTTTATCAATATGCATCTGTAGACCATTTTCCATGGGTACACATTTATTGTCTATGCACATTTAACTGTTTATGTGTACTGGCATTCTTTTGGGCTTTTCTTATGAGTGTCTGTGGGTTCTCAGATGGATTGGGAGGTGGTCCAACGCACGTCACTCATTCTTCAGAATTGCCGCATTTATTGGGATAAACCTTAAAAGGTTTTACGTATCATTTAGATTGTAACGTTCTGGTCTGAAGATTGTCTCAACAGTCGCAGAGAAAAATGTGATGGTGGGGAATGTGCAGGGAAGTTGTTCCAACTGAGGAGGGCTGGTTTGCTTGGCTTTCCAGTGGGCCAAAGGGATGGCATCCTCTGCCAAGCATGGGTGACTCGGGTACACGGTGGCATCATGTAAAGTTTAACAACAGATGAGGGACTAGTTTGACCTCCCATGTCGGAATAGAGTTTGGATAGTGTCTTTGGTTGGGCACTGCCCTTATTATAGCCAGAAGATGAGAAGATCCACCACGGTACACAAAATGGCAGATTAATAATTTATTCTGTATGTGGCACTTCAAATATTGCATTCTCTCATTCTGAACAACATGGCGTTTTTATAACAAAGATGCAGCACATACTGTGCATGTTAAAAGGTATAATTCATGCTGAAATATTAAGCTGTATTGTTTGAAGCAGCACCTGCACTATGCATATGGATTTCTTTGAATTCAATTCCATTTTAATTCTACTTCCTTAAATTCAAATTCGAATTGCCATTCTGTATCCTGTTTTCAGCCTCGATTCAGATTCAAATCAAATTCACAAACTGAATTGGAACTTCAGGGTCATTTCTCAATTTAATTCTGAATGGTGCACAGCCCTGTTCGGTAGGTCAGCATCTTAGCAAGTCTGTCCATGGCCTTTAGATTTATTGAATTATGCAAGATGTACTAGAATCTTCCATCCCATGTAGCAGATCGGAATCCTCTTGCCCTCCACTGTGATGAAATTTAAGGTTTATACCGTCATGCATGATTCTGAAAGACGTTCTGCTGCAAGCCAGGGAACACAAAATACCCAGTGTGACAGTTTATGTTCATGTTTATAAAAATGTTTACAATTCCTGATTGTGTACAACACCATTTCACACCATATATAAGTTAATAAAATCCACTGTATTAGCATTGTTTTAACAGGTCATTCTCACAGGTGTTAACTGTCCGCACTTGTCCTGCTTTGTTATACAGTATGTGTTTTCCGTAGGCCGGGGAAGGTTGCTTTGGGACAGATGAGTCCACCTTCAGCTACATCCTGTCGCAGAGGAACTACCTGCAGCTTCAGGCCACGTTCAAGATATATGAATCGGTATTTTCCCTTCGCGATGACGCCGCTCATCCTTTGTAGCTCAGCACTGTGTTCACACTCTATTCACTTAATATTCCACAGATTCTGGATAAAAATAAATCAGCAAAAAGACCTGAGATATGAAAGGTGTCGCTGCACACTGTGGAAGCGTCAAACATATGTGTTCTCCATCACTTCTGCTGGGAAATTTTTCTCGGCTGATTCCTGGGTGTGAAGCTGTAGTTACCTCTATATGCTTGGTCTTCTGCGCCATTTCTGAAGCACGAGCTGTATCGTTTTATCCTGCTGTCTACCATGTAGCTCTCGGGAACAGAGATCCTGGATACCATCGACAAGGAGGCGTCCGGGACCCTGAAGGACTGCTATGTCACTCTCGGTAGTCGTCACGCCAGCATTTCATTTTCCCATGATCCTCGCCGAGCACGCCCCTTCCTGCCAGAATGCTGCACACTTTTTGGACAAAAGCATTCATTATACTCCATAAACCCACGAGTGAGAGTATGAAAGTTAGTGTTGGGCTGTTATTTGGAGATTGACCCCCGTCACTGCCTCCCCTCTCACTGACCCCCTCAATGACCCCCTCACTGAACCCCCCCCCCCTTACTTCTGGAAAATCCCTACAGTGAGGTGTGCCAAGAGCCCGCAGCTGTTCTTCGCTCGACGCCTGAACGCTGCCATGAAGGGGGCGGGCACAGACGAAGACACCCTCATCCGCATCATCGTCGGCCGCTCTGAGGTACGGTGACCCCTCATCTGAGTGTTTGAGGAAGTTCTGCTTTGTAGTGGTTGTACTTATAATGGTTGTACCCAATCTTAGATTGACCTGGAGACCATCAAGGACTTTTATCTCGAAAAATATGATGTGACCCTGAAGGATGCTCTGGAATCGGAATGCAGCGGTGACTTCAAACGACTCCTCATAGCCATCCTCCATTGAAGTCTAATAGTGTGGCGCCCTCTAGTGGCAACCAACTGCCTCATTACTCCAGGATTCTGACTTATAACGCACCTGCTGCACTGGCCTTGAAAACATACATGGGTGGGAGTAGAATCCTCTGTTATGTTTAATTTTTAAACAAATAATCATCTTCCTTTTCTGCAAATGACAAAGATCCAGATTTCAGCTTACTGTCCAAAAACGCCTTTAAAAAAATGTTGCCATTACTTCCTGTCTTTTTACTTCCTGTTTCCTGTCTGACTGCCAATGTTGTAACACAACCTTAGTGTCACAGAACTGCACACCATGCATGTGTCACCAAAGGGTGACCAGGCACTCGTTCAGATTTTCACCAGGTTATGCCAAGTTAATGGTGTTGCACAGAGCACTCTGATAATTTCTTCACTGCCGACATCACCTGTCATTTAGCAGCTAAAACTGAACGGGTTTGCATTCACACCGATGACATTTTCTTACCTCACCATCTTCATACATAGTGCTACCCCGCGAGAGGTAGTTCAGCACACATTTCACAGCAGATTTTAAACTTTGTGCCATTTAATTTCAGTCTAAACAATTAATCTGTAGCAGTTGTGTACATTATATATGCAATTGGGAACACTGTTAAGGCTCTTGAAACTATGATATAATATTACATTAAGGCACTGTGGTATTTAACTTATTGTGTTTTTTTTTAAAAAATGTAATTCCTCTTTATAGTGTTTTATGCTGCAGTTTTCTGGGATCATAACACTGGCTGGTTTTTTCTTGTAATATTTGTTTTTATGCAAGACATCTGATTATCTAGGTGTAATTTTACTAAGCTGCTAGTGGTGTAAATTAAACGGAAATTTTACACCAGTCTGGCATAGAGGGCAATCTGCAGGGAGGCGCGCGCATTGCAAGTTAACAAGCATGTGTATTGGGCCAGGCTGATTTAGTCTGTATCGCCAAGTATAGCCAAAGATATAAGGATATAACAAACAAATAAAAACCTGATAAAAGCAGCTTACGTTGTTGGGTGCGTTTGTACCTCCAGAGAATCAGTATGATAATCCAGACAGATCCATTACCGACGTAACCTCCTTTGGCGATAACGCTGCTTACTTACACAGTCGTATTACCGCGATATCTATCTAGCCACCAGATAATCTTAGTTTCGACACGTTCTGGTCGCTATTTTGCCTCTGCTAACCTCACCCCCCCCCCCACCCGAGGAATGTGTTTGATATGCAAAAATGTGAAGCATGTATATCATTCAGTCATGATCGACCCATAAAAAAAAAAAAAAAAAAACGATGCCTAACTTTTGTCACTACGCATCTAAAACTGCTATTTGAGGGTGGAGGTTTTTAATATAGGAATACATTATTTAGTTTTTTCCTTCTTTTGCAACAATAAAGGTTATTTTCAGAAATTTTTCCTCCATGGTAACATACGATTTTTCCCTAAACTGTGATGCCCATTCCAGTACCACCTTCATTTATGTCCTACCACATTACACTGGAATACCAAATATCACATTTCCTTTAGAAAAACACAGCTGCTTTTATGTCGAGGGAAGTAATACTTCCGCGGTTAATCAAGCCTTCACGAGTATCTCATGTCAGCTGAACCTCCGTTTACACTTAGTGCCATCTTTAGGTTGTCCACCAGGGGGAGATGTTGGATTGAAACACACTGCATTGAGCGCTGTGTATTAATAGAAACGGAGCATCAGGATTGCAGCAGCTTAACCTAGAGCGCCCTCTAACAGAACAGACGGAATACTGCGGGAGGGGGCGTGGCCATCCCTGGAGGGACAGTCAGGTGACTTTGGTTGTTTGTGTCGGTTTATTTCGGGATTATACTGGAAGTGTTCTGCTTTTTTGACCCAGTAAATCCAGCCTGACCCTGATACCTGTCCAGACTCCTTACAGCTTTGTTCCACTACACACACCTGAGTCTAATATTATTTTTTTCCTTTTTTATGTCTCCAACCTGTGCTGACGCTACCAAGGCCCAGTGGCTCATTTCCCCTTTATCATCAATTAAAATGTTCAAATTAATCAATCCTATAAAATGTATGTAAACGCATATTACAGCTGAAGATATTTTCATATCTGACACATGGATCTTATACAGAGTCATGAAAAACTCTGATTCTTCGATTCTTCGCTGGAAGCAGCTCATACTGCAGATTAATCACAACATTGAAGACAATAACCTAAAGAATTCATTACCAGGTAGCAGCTCCCAGTCTATGTCATATAAAAATAGTCACGCCTATATTCCCCCGGTACACTTCTAAAACCCCATTTCAAACCCAAAAATCAATCAGTCACTCAGGACCAGCTGAGCTTTATAGCATCGCCAACTGACGAGTCCCTGGGCTGGTAATTAATCACCATGGAAACACAACAGCGTGCCCAAACTCTGTCCTGGGTTGCTGTGTCGCTTCCATTTGTTAGTATATGGGTGCTTTGAGAGACCTTCTGCACGTTTTAAATGTTTTCTTCTCTCCCAGTGACGCTGCACTGGATGCATGTTTGGAGGATGACTGGATGAATGATCGCGAATGATTTTTCTACACATTTTCTTGATACGGCATATTCTCCCAAGTACTAACCTTTCCTAGAGCGGGTTTGGGGAACTATCAGAAAAGATTATTGTAAGTGGGGCTGGTGAAGAACTGTGGAAGCCCAAACGTGACCAAGAGATCATGGTGCTTCTGCTGTGCACCACTGACGTGACACAGATGGCGAGTCGAACCCCGACCAAGCCCCTCTTTTCTCCTGTTGCCGGGGTAATAAAATGCTAATTTTCCCAATCCACACACCAAGGTGCATGAACGCATTTCATGCCAGACAAATACCACCATTATATGTGCGGTAACATCAGCGGATAATGAGAGAATAGAGGCGCCATTTATTTGGAGAAAAACAGGACAAGGATAGATGCATGTACACCAGAAGGAATCCAACAATATCTGGGGCAGTGATTGGATTACAGGACGGATAAAACAGCACCTGTCATATGAAATCACAGTATTATAGCATTTCTTTATACAGTGCCTGTGTGAGAACCGTGTGGGATGTCAGGTACAGTGTCTGAGGTCTAAGGTCTGCACTCTGCTCCAATTTAAGCACCAAATCAGAGCCAACACTCCAGTATAAACACACCCACCCGGACACAGTGTCTTCTCACCACAAGTGAACAAATCCGAGCAAAACATACGTCTCTGAATCGCCCTTAGTAAGCATATCCTGCCGGAGACTGCTATACTCTCCGGGACAGCCCCTGTCCCCTGCCCTGAGATTCCAGGGCTATCCTCCAGGGGTCACTGCATCCCAACACTGGACTTCACTAAATTTTCACACAAATATAAAGGTTTCAAACCAGGAAACAATGTTAAATAAGTAAATATAATCAAGAAAACAACACATCAACAACTAAAACATAACAAAAGCATCAAAGTACATATGTTAATTTAAAATATAGAGCAATAAAAATACATCCATATTGGTTTTTTGCTTTTATTCTGCAGTAGGCTGTCTGGTTTAAAGGGTTCATGGCACTAGGTTCATGACTTACAGAATCACTTCATTCTGGCTGTAAACTTCTAGAATCTTCTCTGGACAAACTGGGTATAAATGGGGGGGGGGGGGGGGGTCACAGCATATCTGTCTTTTCTGGGATTAAGTGCTTAAAACCACGTTCTGTATGAGAAGGTGGAGAAGCAGGAGATCCAGCCAGATCCAAGGCTGCGGCCACCTGTCTGACCTGCTGCTCAGGGCATCCGAGAGCTGGGAGAGTGTCTGAGACCCACCCCGCTGAGATTAAACCGAACCCAGCACCAGGGGGGGCCAGACTCGAGGCAGGGAGAGAGGATGCTGTGACGTTCAGCAATGGATCTCATAGGCGACCTGCGTGTCAAACAGCAAGCCCTGGTTCAGGAAGGTTCCATCAGGGTCAGCCTCCTCACCCTCAGTCACCCCTCGCGGCTGCCCCCCTGCAGCAATCTCTGCCGCCTGGTCCTGGGGGGCCTGCTGGCCATCTGGGAGGACCGGCCGGCTGCGGTTCAGCACGTACATCTCGTGGCCACGTTCGTCGCGGTATTCCTCTAACTGGGCGAAGGTGGTGGGCCCATCTGAGTAGTCATTGATGTAAAGGACACTCTCCTCTAGGGGGCGCCGGAGGCGTCGCTTCTGCTGGCTGTAGATCATGGCCACCAGCAGCAGGGCGGTGAGGGCCAGCAGGGAGATGCCCACACCGATAGCGGCCTGCGTGGCCACGCCCAGTGCGCCGAAATCCATGCTCTCCAGATCGTAGAGCGACTCTGGACTCACGCCCCCTGCTGTATAGGAGGAGCGAGAGCGATGACCCCAGTAGGAGGAGGAGGAGGAGGAGGGAGGGGACGGTGCGGAGGACAGGTTGACGGAGAGGTGGAAGGTCACCCTGGCCACTCCCCCTGGGTTGGAGGCCTCGCACTCGTAGCGCCCAGCGTGTGCCACCGTAACGTTGCTGAGGAAGAGCATCCCGCTGCCTGTGTCAGGGTCAAAGCGCTCCCCTTCCTCGAGGGGCCCGCTCGTCCTGCCGGCCCCAACCACCCAGCTGGCTGGCTGGGCTGTGGTGACACCCCCCAGAGCCCCTGCTCCAGGCACTGGCACCTCCTGCACCAGCCCCTGGGGTGTGAGGTGCGTGCGGCCCCGCGCCGCCTTCCTCCAGCTGACCTGCGGCTGGGGGTAGCCGACAGCTCGGCAGGACACGCGCAGGCTCTCCCCCAGCGGCACCGTCAGCCGGCTGGGCTCCAGCTGCACGCTGGGCGGGATGCACACCAGGCTGCTGGGCGGCACCTCGGAGAGGCCGCGGCGTGACAGGCGCGGAGGCTCGGCGCACACCAGGCGGCGCTCGGCCAAGCTCAGCAGCCGCCGGCCCTCCTCCTCCATCCAGCCGCGCAGCCAGTGGAGGGCGCAGTCACAGCGCCACGGGTTGTCTGAGGTAGGGGATTGGGGCACGGGTGAGGAGTGTGGTGGAAGGTTCCGGAAAGAGGAAGGAAGGAAGTGAGAATCGATCAATTAAATCTATCTATCTATTTGGATTGAGCCATTCTCAACAGACAACATACAGACCCTGTGAGATATAGTAAATAACTAACCTTGAAGGACACGCCCCCCTCTGGTAGCCCCGCCCCTCACCTGTGATACGCAGAACCTGCAGGCTGACCAGGGGATGGAGCGTGGCCTGGCTCAGGGTACGCAGGCTATTTCTGCTGAGGTCCAGTAGTGCCAGGGAGCCCAGACCCAGCATTGCTTGCTCCCCCAGCACCTCCAAGCTGTTCTCCTGCAGATGCAGCTCCTGGAGGCGCTGAAGAGGTAGAGGAAGTGATGTCATTTTAATTCCAGTCTACCATTGGACCCACCCCACTTATGAAACCCTCTCCCCAGGCTGCCGTCCCCCATGCGCCACCTGGAGGCCGCGGAAGGTGAAGTCCTGCAGCCGCGTGATCCGGTTCCCGGCCAGGTAGAGGACGCGCAGGTGTGACAGGCCTTCAAGCACGTCGGCGCTCAGCAGGTGGATGCGGTTGCCGTTGAGCGCCAGCTCCAACAGCCGGCCCTGGCTGCGGAAGGCGCCGGGCTCCAACACCGAGATGCCATTGTTCTGGAGGTACAGGTACAGCAGACTGCCGAGCTGGGACAGGTCATGCTGATGCACCTGGCCAATGGCGTTGTCCTGAAGGAATACGGTCTGTACGCGGCGGGGGAGGGGCAGATTAGTGCCAGGCATGTATCTGCCTGACCCACTCACAGGTGTTGCGGCATGTCCATCAAAATTCAGGCCACACATGATAGGAAATCCACGGCTACCCAAAGATTTTCTAAATCAGGGTCAGAATCTGCTAGGGTCGAATCCCCATTCAACCACTAGGGGGCAGAGGGGAGGTTGCTAAGCTTTGGTTAAGATGCATGGCGGTGGGTACAGACCCTTACAAGTGATCCAAAGATCAGCATAAATCTACAATGAAGCTTTACATTGTTTACATAGTGCCCCCTGTGTGTCTGACATTTAACAACATTAAACAACATCCGATGTAGCCTAATGACCACTGGTCTCTTTCATAAGGATCAGGCAAGTAAAAGAGGCAGACTGGTGATCTGCATGGGGGGTGGACGCGGCCAGTGGATCGATCCATATGGGTGTCCCTGTGTTAATATTCAAGAAATATAAGCACGTAACCCTCTGACCTAAAGAGAGATGGGTACTTCATAAGAGGGGAATATCGCTGATAAAACGAGTTGGGATCCCAGGATGAATTAAACATGGGCTCTAAGAGTTAGACGTGATGCACTAAAGCCTGAACTTTGCCAAGGAGCAAATGCTCCTGGCTGATGCTGGTAGATGTCGTTGACAGACCTCAGTTATGGCTACAGCGCCATCAAATCCAAAGTGCATAATGAAAGCAGTTGATGAACTGGCATATCCTATAAGCAGACGGAGGAAAGTATATTAAATACTATAAATTCAAATGCTCAGTGGGGTCTTCCCGTTTCAGCCCTTGCTTAATTTGAGCACACTCCCCAAGTAGCTGGCCTGCTCTAGCCTGCTGGCAATTCAGTCAGATTTTTTACACCATCAGATTGGATCATGAAAAGCCTATCAGAAGTGTGGCCAGATTGTGACTCCTCAGGTCAAGCAAGACTCTGATTGGACTGCGAAATGGAAGCCAGACCTGTGTACTGGGTGGTGCACCCTCAGGGATGTCACGTAGCCCGATGGAGCCGCACTCCACCGTCAGGCTGTAGCAGCGGCAGCGACTAGGGCAGGCCTGCGCCATCAGGGCCAGGAGACCGAGGAGAAAGAGGGAGATCTGGGGAGGAGCCATGATGGCCAGGCTGGGGTCCTGGGAGGAGAGAGACAGGAAACAGAGAGACAAGGTGGGGAAACAGGAAACAGAGAGACACGGCAGGAAAATGAAGACGAGACAGGGAAAAAGGAGATAGAGAAACATGGCAGGGAAACAGGAAAAAAGAGACATGGAGGAAAACAGAGAGGCATGGCAGGGAAACAAAAAGAAGAGAGGCATGGTGGGAAAATGGGAAACAGAGAGGCATGGTGGGAAAATGGGAAACAGAGAGGCATAGTGGGAAAATGGGAAACAGAGAGATGTGGTGGGAAAATGGGAAACAGAGAGACGTGGTGGGAAAATGGGAAACAGAGAGATGTGGTGGGAAAATGGGAAACAGAGAGACGTGGTGGGAAAATGGGAAACAGAGAGATGTGGTGGGAAAATGGGAAACAGAGAGACGTGGTGGGAAAATGGGAAACAGAG
>JAODJU010000081.1:5970048-5998629 GCA_026776725.1 Gnathonemus echidnorhynchus
AAAGCCCCCCCCCCCCCGCAAGAAATCAGCTGTGTAATACTGCATGTTCAGGTGGGGGTTAATTGATACTAATAAGATTAACCAAAGTACCGCAGAGCCACCGATGTCTGTTAGCTCAAACGCATATCTGTCTGTATGGTGCTGCACATCTGTGACCCTGCTTGGCATTTAGCTGTAGCCACGCTGCTTTATTTTAAGAAGCCAAAGTTGGACTGTAACTGTGATGCTGAAGAATTACCCACAAGACACGGTCACCTCTCCGTTCACAGTGGTACTGTACTGAATGATTGAGGGAACATTGGCTGGGGGAAGACTGGACCCCACAGTTTTGTAGGCACTGAACCTAGAAAATGCACTATGCAGCAGCATCTGAGTAGTATTCTAATTAAATGGGTATTTAATTAAGGAGATTGGGGTGGATAAAGGGAACATTCTACTGTTTATATACTGTCAATAACCCTGCAAGTTCTAATCCTTTGAATGCGAAGGGTCTGTTCAATGCATGTATCTATTTTAATCTGAGCGCACATTTGAAGACCATTGAATGGATTCTGTGTGTTATTTAAAGTATTTTAATGGAGTCTATTGTTGGTTTATCACCAATTCAACACGGTATCGCAACGATACGTACAGGGAGCCCCGGGCCCGAGCTGTCGGTTTTTACGCAAATGGTTAAGAAGATAAATCATGACCAAAGAGGAGATGCCTACAAAAATACTAAAAGCTTCAAAAGAGCTTTTAAACTTGTGAGCACTGTCCAGCCTTTAAGCGCTCATTGTGAATTCATGACACCGTGAATATTTGATGTAAACACAATATGGCCAAGAGCATGATTTTCCATGACATACGGATGGGTGTGATCTGTACACCGGCTGCATTTTTAATAAGATCGGACAGAGGTTAGTTACCTTCGGTCTAAATGCCTCTAATAGAGGTGACACAAAGGGAAGTCAATGACCTCACCAAAAGTGACATATCTGAACCTGACTGTGGGTGATGGGGGAGGTATGAAATGAGGAAAAACTGCAAGAATTTGCCGCTGATTTGAGGCTGATTTATTGGTAACCGTGACTCACAGCAGTAGATACAGTGATGGTCGGGTGGGTGGGGGCAGATGGGGACAGGGGGATTGGGTTAGATCTTGTTGAAAGCAGCAACATCCACGCTCTGGACCTGAAAGCAGGAAACGTCAGGTCAGCGATGGGCCTGGTTGTCATGACAACACCATGCGGCAGGATTAACAACTACAGATGACCAAGGTCATTTCTGAAGTCAGTGTGTTTAGATACCTCTGCAGCACCAAAGACAAGGTAATGGGTCTGGCTTAGAGGGTCACGTTTAGATGAGGCTGCAGAGATGTCTGCTAATGACTCAATCAAAAGGTTCATTTTGTTATATCAAAGCTTGTACTTCATTTCCCATGAATCCTCAGTGCTATGAGCAGTATCTCAGAGGACTGTGGAATACTATTTTCAGCAATGAGAAACACTAGCACTTAGTGCAGACTCCCTGAACAGTAAAGCATAGGAAGCCCAGAAGTCTGCCGCCCTGCTGGCAGCGAAAGGCGGCGCACTCACGTAGTCCTCGAATTTGGTGATCTCCTCTTCCAGCATGTCGGTGCCGACCTTGTCGTCCTCCACCACGCACTGGATCTGCAGCTTCTTGATGCCGTAGCCCACGGGCACCAGCTTGGAGGTCCCCCACACGAGGCCGTCGGCCTGCACCGAGCGCACGCACTCCTCCAGCTTGGCCATGTCGGTCTCGTCGTCCCACTAGGGGGCGACAGTCGGGATGCCACCTCACTTGACGTACAATTCACAGTCAGAACAAATGTATCTGCTAAAGGGGTTTACTGTAAACAAAAGGTCTGGTGCAATGACGCCTGGGGGGGGGCTGGTACTCACAGGCTTCACGTCCAGCAAGATGGAGGATTTGGCGATTATGGCGGGCTTCTTGGCCTTCCGCTCGGTGTACTCCTTGACTCGCTGCTCCCGGATGCGCTCCGCCTCTGCGTCTTCCTCCTCGTCGCTGCCAAACAGGTCGAGGTCGTCGTCCTCCTCCTCCGCCGGGGCCCGCTCTTTGGGCTGCTGGACAGGGGCAGCCTGAGGTTCGGGACAAAGAATAGGGAGGGACACATGTCTGTGAGCAGAAGGTGTGGGTGGGTTTACTGACCTGTCAATCATTTACTTAAACCAATCAAAAGCAGTAAAGAGAAACCTTCCCACTTAAATCATTTGAAGTCAATTGAAACCTCATTTCTTTCCTGACCATCAGCTCAACACAAGTTTGATCAAAGAGCCCATCTGTTTGCTGCTCAATGGACCTGGCCTTGTATGTACCAGACCCGTCAGCGTCGGATGTCAAATTGATTAAAAGGGATCAAAGGGTTTAATTTAACAAGACTGATACTGCTCTCTGTTGCCTTACTGAATTAACAGAAGATAACAACAACAACAACAAAACAACCTCTGGTTTAACCTTAGAAAAACATCCTTCAAAGTACTGACTGGAACCTACCAGGTATAAATCAGGTGCTACTTTAACATGTACCAAGGAGGGAAGGGTCACACCTTAGCACAAGGAGCCGCTGCACCTGCAGAAGCAGGAACCTTCTCCAGGACAGCCACCCTGGCCTCCAGCCTGGAGAGAGCTGAGCGCAAGTTCTCCACCACTGGGAGGGAATCAGGAGGTCGTCAGGACGATCACAAGCACAACATGCCCCAGAACAACCCCAAAAATATCATCCTTTCAGCCCACCCAAACACACACCTTTGTGCAGACTGCGGTTCTCCAGCTCCAAGTCCTTCATGCGTGTGACGAGCTCTCCATGGTCCCCGGTACCAGGTGCTGTGCTCTGGAGACAGGTTCAAAGGTCAAGGGACAGAGATCTGGGATAACCTGGCTGGACTGGCTCCTTTAAAAATACCAGAGGAACACTGACATATAGTTGTTCTTCAAAACAGAAACCAGCCTGTTAACTCCAGGTCAGGAGGCCACAAGATCATCTCACTTCAACTAAGGCTGGAACATAAACTCCCCTTAAACTCCAACGAATTACACCCTAATATTAGAATACCTTCTAAATGTACCTGGCAGGAACAGGGCTATATCAACATATCAAGATACCCTTGCTCTCCTGGCTATTATGGAAAACACAGAAGTTGGCCGTCACTATGGCAACCTATTTGAACAGACAAAAGCTGCAGGGGGATCGGGGTAAATCTTAGCATCCAAGTTAGCCCTGCGTGGCAGACGTTGCTGCTTGAAAAGATGGCAAGATTTCCTAAGCCCAGCTGCACGGGGAATGGCTACCAAAAGCCAGCTGGGCTTGTAGTCGAGTCAACCCTCAACTTAGCCAAAGGCTAAGCTGATGGACATCACCAACTGGAGAGAATCAGCCACCTGCACGCATAGACCAATGAGCAAATGTCCCAAAAGACTAAAAGCACAGAACAAAGGGATTGTGGGTAAAGCAAGCAGGCAGGAAGGAGTGAGCTTTAGGCTGCAAGGAGAGAGACCAGGCCTGAGGGGATGAATAGGGTGGGGTTGTGGGGGGGTAACTTACAGGCTGTGCTTGGCGATGCTTAGGGGGGCAGGATGAGCCTTTCCCAGAATGCAGTGTTGTCTTCAGCTGGCGTTTGCGAAGGGCGGGTGGGGAAGATGGAGAGAAAGGAAGTTGCGTGAAGCCAAACGGTGCGGAGAAGATAGAGGAAGAGGAGGGCTAACGTGACCGAAAATGGGAGATACCGTCATGCAGACCACCCGGGATGGGATGACATGATGCCATGCAACGACATGCGGATTCAGCATGCAAGGTCATGCAAAAACACGCGCACACAGTGGGAGGGGGGGTGGGGGGGGGTGGATCATTTTCACACAAACAGCTGGAGGAGGATCTCTTTCAGCATCCCAACACCAACCACAGCACAGCAGCAGCAAAATAACTACCGCCGTTTAAAGCAACAAAACCATGCAGGTCTCCAGTTACAGGATCACTACCCGACGGCCCCGACGGGAAACGCATCACGGACAGGAAACGCATCACGGGCATCCAGGCAGAGGCCCGCAAAGCGACCGGGCGGACCGTACAGAGTTCTCCAAAACTGAGGCACAGTAACACCACAAAAGCAGCTTCACCACCAGGACGAGACACAGTGACTCAACGCACGACTCCCAGCAGTACAGTCTAAACAATATGCACAGCTCAGTCATGTTAGGCAGAAGCCCTTCACAAAGGACACAGATCAGCCTTGGTTATTCAAGTACTTAAACTGCATTTGCATGCAACACCTTGAGTGAAGGTCATTTAAAAAAAAAAAAAAACGTTGGTGCACAAACAGGAGTTTATTCAAGCTTTCTTCAAGGGATAAAGATGCTCGGATCTACATGTTGATTTCAGAGGGTTCTGCCTAGAGCGCCAGTTTTGTTCTTTTGGCCTTTCAGGACCTTAGAATGACCAATTATGATTGCAATGAATGGAACTGCTGGAGTCGGCCTTTTTTAATTGAACAGATGCTTTAAGTGAGTAAAGCATGTGAAAGCAGGGACTGCCAGCATCCAGCACGCCTGGAGCAGATGGGGCTAAGGTCTTGCAAGGCCCAAAGAAAATGATTTCTCGACCAGTCATGGGATACAAACTTACAACCTTCCGGACATGGGTACAATTCCCTAACCGACTGGGCTACACAGCGCCCAGGTGTGAACTTTTGGTTCAAAGTTGACAGCCTTGAGGTTGAAGTTCAGAAAAGTGAAACGGCGATGGATGACTGAGAATATGAGCCGCATAATCTGGCGACCCTCTGAAGAACGAGGGAATACAAAGCGCAGAAAGGGCTCCATACACTTCATCTTCTATCATGTCCCAAACAAATCCAAATCAAGCAGAGACCAACAAGCCTCACTCCCTTTAGAAAGCAGGTCCTACAAGCTTCACGTGCATCACCAGAGAGAACGTGTGATAGGCTGAGGAATCTCATGGGTAACAGGCAATAACACGTGATTGGCTGCTGCAGATGGGTGGGCGGGGCGTTAGAACGTGTACGCATGCAGTCAGAAGGTATCGTCACAGTGAGTGTTAACAGTGAGGGCCACTGGTGTGAAGGACGTGGAAGAGGGGGGAGGCGTCCCATAATTTTGTAACCGACTTCGGCATCCTGACGGATCCCCAAGTGTCCCGGACAGCCAAGGTGTCTCTGCGACGGGTCAGAGTGGGATGACCCGCCATTCTGACGTGGCCTCAAAGACATGGGGGGCCCGTTAGGAAGCTCTTAGAATGAATAAGATCAGGATTCCAGTGATGAACTGGAAGAGGCCTGGAGAGGGTCAAGGGGCAACAGAACGTAGCTCATAAATGAAGGTCATGAAAGTCAGCGAACAAAAACACAGCCTTTAAATTCAGCCAAGAAGCAAAAAGGCTCTGGGGAGGAAAAAAAAATAAATCAAAATCGATATACGCAAGGAAATCGTTCTAAAATGAGCGCCAAATGAAATCGGAGCGCCAAAACGATTTGCGTGAACACAAAAAGCTCGATTTGGTTGGGAAAAGCGGGAAAGGCAAACCTCGATTGATTCTTGGATTATTCATCTCTGATAAGAAAGCCCAGGCTACAGAATTATGGGACAAGAGAAGGTGAAGAGGGAGCAGGGAATGATCCGGATGTGGAGCACACACGAAAACACCAGCCCTCCCTCCGGATGAACGAAAAGGCGAGGATGGAAGGGAGGAGGGCAGTCCTACATAAAGACACCCCCACCAGGAGCCTGCAGGGGCAGGGGGGGGTACTGGAGAGCTCAGTACTCACTCCGGCAAGGGATTTCTGGATATTCTCACGCGCCCGGGCAATGTCCTGTAGGATGGTGTTAGCTCCAGTATCCTGTAGGGGCACAGGGGGGCAGAGACAGGCAGGTCAGAACAGGCGCCACAAGGGGGCGCAAGGAAAAAGCCGGAATGGGGGCTAAGCGCAGCCGCCCAGGACACAAAGGCTGTGAGGCGCTGCACGCTGATGGGGGGGGGGTAACAGGCAGAACACGGCACGGCCTCCCTCCAGGGAAATTTAAAACATTAAAAAACGACACCCGAAGCTTCCTTTACTCAGCAAAACCCATATGTCCTCCTCCAGATTCAGGTGAGGTGTTTAAAGACTTCAGCTTAAATGAGTACTGTTCAGATATTCCTAAAAATCAGCCTGTCCCAGGAAAAAAAAAAAAAAGCCACACACTCTGGGTAATTGGATATCGTACAAAGTATTTAATTTGAGTGAGGGGGTGGGGGTCCAACGAGCTCTAAGTTGATTCAGCTGCATATCAAATAACAAAAACAAAAAATAATCTATGCACATCTCCAACACGTACATGAGCATGTCTCAAGCTAAATCTCGGGGGAGAGAAATGACAGGGTACCTTATACACTTAAAATGCTTAAAAATGAAAAGCAGAACTTTTAGATAACGGCAGGTCGCATTACACTGAACGTCAGAGTCGGGCTCAGGCTGGCAGCCACAGTGAAGCCTAAGTCTGTCAGCGTGTCGATCGCTGAAGGGCTGCGCGTGCCCCTTTAACCGTCCGCTGTCCCGGCCTGCTCCGCTCACAGCCTGCAGGGGGCGCCGTCTCCACCACCGGGCTGCTCAGACAGACTAAAAATAACCCGAAACTTGAGAAGTGCTCTCCGAGACTGACGCAAAACGCAGCCCCATCGGTCTCCCCAGTGATGGCAACCATCTTCTTGACGTGTAAAGTGTAGGATAAGAAACCCCCCCCCCCCCCCCAACTCCATGATAAGGAGGATACAAAACATTTCTGTGTTTAACTAAATGCTGAGCAACCTCCTGACCAGAAAGATGCACTGATTTCTTTGTAAATGGTCAAGGCACACACTGTTTACCATTGTAAAACACAGGGCTGACAGTCAACCAAAAATCACCAAGGACTCCCATACATTTCCTTCAAGCTGCCTTTAAATTTCAGTGGTGAGCTTGGTTTAATAAAGCTTGGTTTAATAAAGCTTGATTTAATAAAGGAGGATTAATGAGCTGTAAAAGACAGGCTGTTACGTTTCCAGAGCGGAAAAATCACAGGCAGTCGGACGGCACACGCAGAAGGCCCCAGGGTCCTACACTCCGCACCCTGAGTACTGTTAGGGCGGACAGCCTCATCGTACTGGGGATGGGCCACGTGAAGGGGCTACCTGTGCCTGGAGTGCTGGGCCATTGACCCCCTCGTAGAAACGCCGCTCGGCCTCGTCGTACTGGGTCTTCTCGAACCAGATCTTCTCCTGGGACAGGTACTGCACGGCGGTCATTGTGCTAAGGGGAGACAGGAAGGAGAGTGGAGTCACATGAGGGCAGTGAGGCACTCATTGGCTACAGGCCGCCAGACGGGGTGGAGGTGGGGCAGGCAGGCTGCTCACTGACCGACAGCTTAACAGCTACAAGCCCTGGCAGGATATGGGTCAGGTTCCCTGTCTAGCCTCAAAAAAAAAATCGACAGGATTCCAAAACCTCCTCAAGGACGCTGGGAGGTACATCAGACACGAGCTGCTGGCTGGACCACGCCAGGGGCGAGGATGCGGAATGGGAGCCTGTCATCTGCTCCAGAAACCACCCAGCTACCGGGTGAAATGTCTGCCGGTGAGCAAATAGAGGCCTGACCTCTAAATCACACGGCCCCGCAGCAACAAGAAACCGCGTCAAAAAAAGCCTTAAGAACAAACGCTTCAAGAAAGACTACAGAACTGGATATATAAAACCATGACATAGCCTCAGAGAGCTGCCTCAAGTGGAACATTTACAGACCGTTTTGTTTAAAGTAACATGCTGCAGGACACACACACACACACACACACAACAAAAAAAGTATGCACACAAATATATATACATATATATATTAAAAAAAAAAAAAACGAATAAGCCTGTGATGTCAGCCGACCGTCCTGCTTGTGAAGATGGGCCATACTTGTCCCTCTGGGGGGCGCCGTTTTCCTCAGGTCCTGGCCCATTTTGGTCTTTTGTCACCTTGGCTGGCCTGCCGGAGTCCTTGGCTCCTGCGGGCTTGTCCCCACCCTGGGCCGCCGCAGCAGGCCGGCCATACAGCCGCTGGTAGTAGGCGGACTCCGCCTGGTCGTAGCGAGGCTTCTCCACCCACACGCCCCCGACTAGCTCGGCGGGAAAACGGGGCAGCCCGTTCACAGACTCCTGCTGGACCATGGGGGAGGGGGTAGCTGGGGTGGGGGCCTGGGTGAGATAGCCCTCGTCTGGGGTGGGCTGAGCGGGCAGGCTGCGCCTGGGGGGGAGGGACAGGGACCCGGGAGCAGGACGGGGGTAGGCCTGCTCCGTGAGACAGCGCTCGGCTGAGTCGGACGACGGCTTGTTCACCGACACTGCCGGCACCAGGTGGTGGCAGGCCGCCTGGTCGGCATGGCGACCGACGGCAGACTGTTCGGACATGGCTGGGGCAACGGGTGGAGGACTGCGCGAGGTCTCCCGGCCTGACTGTGCCGGTGGAATGGACCCATCCGGGGCGGAAGCCTGGCTGACCAGCCACCGCTGGTAGGAGCTCTCGGCCTGCTCATAGGCACTGCGGCCGAACCACACTGTGTCCGCCTGGAGCCCGAGCAGCATTGCACTGGGCCCAGGGGAGCGGCTCTCACTGGGGGAGACACATTGCCCGTCCCCTCGCCCGCCAAGACGCCCTTCCACGCCAGCAGCCTTGGTCTCCGAGCGAGAGGAACGCTTGCGGCGCCGCTGCCGTTTCCCTACGCGTCGCACATCGCCGTTCACGCTGCTGCTCTCCGGTGAGGACGAAGTGCCGTTTCCCTCCCGGGGGACCACTCCAGGCCACCCCTCCGCAGGTGCGCAGGTGGTGCTGTCCACGTGAGCCTGATCCAGCTTGGCCTGATCCATTTCTTGATTTGGGGGGGGGAGGATTTTCACTTCTTGAATCCAAAATGCAGCACAGGGAACGAAGAGAGGAACAGGTAACAGGGGCAGGCTAAAGACTTGATTTTATTCTGGATTTAAAACAAAATGGGGCTGATCCCGAGACCTTTGACACTTCCCAGCATAAAGTATTTTAAGAGGCTTACGAATCCACCTAGACCCAACCCCCTTAAGCTATACCTGCTACCCTGCCTATGTGACTGTGTTCAGAGACACAGTACCACTTAACTGTGATGCATGATCTGAGCTTAATTCAAACCACACAAATCGCTAAAAGCCTTTAAAATCAAGGTCTTGGATCACTGCCCCACTGAAAACAGAGGCATGCAGCTGAGAATGGAAACAAACACAGGCCAAAACAAAAACTACAAAATCAATATGAAATGAAATTCATTGACCTCATTCTCTAACGTCGCTGTTGAAAAACACTCAGTTGTACCCGCGAACTGGGCTAAAAACATTTTATGCACCTATAAAAACAGCCTAAGACAGGATAGGCAGGAGCAGTTTACGATGCCCCTAATGGGGAAACTGAGGACTCCGTGCACAAGTTCACCGGGGCTGAGGACATGTCAGCCATAAGCTTTTGGTGGTTGAAAAGTGCACGATCAGTATTAACGGAACATTAAGGGTAAGCGAAAAATCAAGTCACAGATGAACATCAGCCGGGCTGTTTTAGGAAACAGCAGCAGACGGACGCAGAATCAAACCAAACTAAATACGTGCATTAAAAAAAAACTACGTGAAGGAGAAGAACCAGTGGGGGTGACAGGGTGGATGGTGACTGCGGACACACGCAACGTCCACCGCACGGCATGCAGCGGAAGACTTGCCGCTACTCACCGGCTGGAGGTGCCCGGCAGTGGGATCAAATAACAGAAATGCTTGGTGGGGTCCTTTCATCCGCGAAGCATGGGTGGATGGGCACAGTTAGGTTGGGGTGACTCGGGCCTGAACACCATGCACTCATAAAGCCGGAGCCCATTAAAACCGGCGCAACGCGGGCCGAGGCGCCACATTTTTATCGCGCATTTATATAGTAACCTTAACGATGTTTTGTTTCCTTGTGTCTAACATTCAAGCACTTTCGGAGGTATTAGAGGAGGAGTAAGTTCGGACAATCAAATACTCACTTTGCAAGTCCTTGGCAGCATTAAGAAAACAGAGAAACTGGTCATTATAAAGGCAGGGTGATTAACACATCAGGTTCGTTTCATACCATATAAACAGAAAGTAACAATTTCAACGTTTAAACGGTAAATCATAGTCACATATTAAGTAACAATTTCATGCTATTATGTAACAAATTCACATACATATTACACATACACACACACAAAATACGGTCACAAACATTATATACACATTTTATATTGATATATACAGATTTTATATGCAACACAATATCCTTTATATATATATATATATATATAAATAAAATACCGCACAAAGCCAGCAAATCCCGACCACCAGAATAAACCTCGGCCAGAGAACGGCCTTTAAGCCGTGCAACGCACTCCGCGGCAGTCCTCAGTCTGTCACCGGCTCACCTAGGGTGGCGGGGTACCGCTTCGATGGAGTAAAGCGGGCGGACATTTTAACGGCAGCCTCCCACACCCGCACAGTGATTATTAGCATTATCCAGACAGCCGTGCAACCCTCAGCTCCCTACCGCTATCCTCCGACCCTGCGCTCGCCTACACCTGGCCCCATCGTGACACGGGGAGCCCCAACCCCCTCGCCGCCGCCCCGTTAACCGCCCCGTCAGCGTCAAAGGGTCACGGCGGCATCGGCAGACACGTCCGAAGGCAGCCAGAAGCCGGAGTGACGCGAGGACCAGCGCTCATTTACTCACTGTGAAATTTTATCGCTTTATTTAGGCGAGCAGGACGATCCGCGTGCGACTCTCTCGCGACGACAAGAGCGGAAAAGGGCAGCGAATAGAGAACCGCGTCAGTATATCCACTGCTAAGCGGGGGGGGCGGCCGCGGAAATCGTTCATAAACGCGGCCGATTGGCGGCCTTTTTAATGTGGCTGACAGATCTGAAGGTATTTAGACATCTATTAGATGGTACGTATACTACGGGATGGCTAGGTTTTTTGGATATTTTTTTATCGTTACATTACCGCCCACCTATCAAAAATGGAACATTCTGTGTATGACGTCGGGGCATGATCATGTGAACTTGACAGAGGGCGGAGCTTCTTGGCTTTATAATCCTGGTGCTGAATGGCTCAGCTCTGCCGCCTCCAAACCGGTGTAGTATTTCTATGTATATTAAGGTCAGTGTAAATTTAAATTTGATTATGAATGCGAAATAAATGTAAGAGGAACACCTGCCAGTTACGTCATACACTTAATCTCATTATGCGATTAATTTTTTAACGACTGCTTCCCTATAATCAATTGTCCTACTCTTTTTACATAGTACTTGTACCATCTACTGAATGTGTCCAAATTAATTGTGCGGGTGCAGTATTGTTAATGCTCTGTAATGTTATAAAATACACGCGTTAAATATTCCTCAGAAGGTGCACAAACACGTTTCATGAGAGGACATACTACATATATCATGTGACATAATTATTATGTGGTAAGAATGCAGTCTATTAAATGGCTATGAAATTTTATGTGGCAGGAACGATGCAATATGAAATTGAACACTAGGGGTCATTAACGGGATAATATACCCACCGTTCACATCGGAGCATCCAATATATTAAACACCACAGACAAAGCAATGCATTTCTATAGTTTATTAAACAATGTCCTGTTTCCTCACCCAAGTTATTATCTCTAAGAGCGTGTGACACTTGAAATGATGTGGGCAGTACCATGACTATTAGTTTGACTGATATTTAGCCAGCATGAAAATGAACTCTCTGTGGAATATCAGCAGCAACTGTGTAACAGTTTTAAAAGAACAGTAATAACAATAAAAAATATGAAACATATATCTGAAAAACCGTTCAAAATGTAAAATTAATTAACAGCAACAGCTTTTTAATAATTTTTTTCCAGTTTGTAGTTCACATGTAGTAAAAGAACTAAATTTACCTTGCCAAGCATCCCTCATTGGAGCAATGCAGGAGGCTAAATCCAGCCAACGCATGTTAGAATTATGTTAGTCTGCATATATATCTCTGAACAGACGCTCATATAACAGCACTGTCGAATTTGATAATGCTCTCTCTAATGACCATTCAGCATAGTCAATCCTGATTGGCTCAAGTATGACTCAAACCAACCAATGGTCAGTGGTGTGACTATTCAGAATCTGACTCAGGGTTCAAATATCCCCATTTTAAGGGTGTCATATCCCATAATAATCCTTTGCGTGTGTGTGTGCACACTTTTGAGTGTTAGTGTTACTGAGCTCCATCCTCCACTCCAGCCCCTATGGCTGGTTAATCTCAGAGGATTGACACGTCAGACGTGGACAGCAGCAAGACAGTAACCTCCTGATGTGAGGCTCTCACTCCATCCCAGAGGAGAGCTCTGGGTAACAGGATCCGCCTTGATGCCCATTTTCTCACCCCAATGCACCAAGGTTGTTGCATAACTAACTGCAATCCTATTTTTTAATTATGTACTATCATGTTCATCTGACTGGCTGTCACCAAATATTCTGAGCAGGATGCAGATGACCTGCTTATGAGAGTTTACACCCCTGCCAGTACGCCTGTATTGGGACAGTCCACCCTCATGGCTGATATTTGAAGGCACGGCCCTTGAAAGAGCCTCGGAACGGAACAAACATTTCCCTCAGGCTTGGGGTTCAGCCACTTGCCAGAAATAACCGGAGACCTGCCCTCGAAGGCCCCACGCCTCTGGCAGTACCCCAACCTTCACAATAATCTCTGAACTCATGCCCTGAAGATGTTCAGAATCACGATACGCAACATAAATTCACCCTCCGCTCTCGCAAAGAGCTGTTAATGTATAAGCATCTTCACTCTCACACACTATCACTCCTTACACATTAAAAAAAAAAAAAAAAAAATTAAAATCCAGTTTAAATAAATACAAATAAATTAAATAAAACAACAGGTTAAAGACATAAATTCTGTTAGCGTAACAGATAACAAGCAGATAAATTCTATCACACGCTCACATACGAATGAGCAGGACAGTAGAGTGTCTGACACACACGTCAGTGTGTCACCTGGACTGATTTCACATGGTTGGGGGCGGGGGGGGGGTTTCTCACAGAGAGTTCCACTGGCGGTTACAGGGTCTTCCTCATGAGGGAGACAGAGTCAGTGTGGTTTATTCCTGACTGTGCCGGAGATGGCAGGCAGTGGGGTTAGGGTTCAGTCCTGTGGATGGAGAATCACTAGCAGGACGAGCTGGAGAGGAGAGCAGCCATGTCAGGCTACAGGCTGGTCCGCACCTCATTTTCAATACTACTGTACATCTGAAGCTTCCATGGTCCGGTAACCCTGGGCAACCACTCGGCCAATCAGGCCGGGAGGTTACATCCGACGCTTGTGATTGTGTTGCGGTGATTGGCACAGTGTCCTTGCTGGATATTTTTCCTGGGTTTTTACGGCGACTGCGGCAAAACCACGGGAATGTTGCAAATCCAGCGGCTGAAGATCTCTGAGGGCGTGGCAGTTTTGGCTACTTTCGAATGGAGATGGATGGAATGTAGTAGAGAGACAATGTAGGCTTGCTGACGTGATGAGAATGGGAAAGGAAAAGAAATCGAGGTGGCAGACTGCAAAAACCAGACATCCTGATTCAAGGAGAAATAGAGGCAACGAGTATCAACAGAACAAACAAGGTATGCAAGTGGTCAGTGATGGTCTGATTACGGTCACCTACGTGACTGCAGGTTCGCGCAGTAGAGGATGAGCTGGGCAGACTTTGTCTTCATTTGGCAATTTCTAGGAATACAGCTCTGGCTACGCTGCTGGGCAGCAAGGAAGCCCAGTGTTTTGGAAGGAAGGCCCCCGTTCTGAGGCGTCTAGAAATGTGCCCGTACGTTTGCCCATCGAAATACAGCACTCTTTCTGACTCGCCCTTGTGTATGTCTTTATGAGCGTGGGGCTGTGTGTGTGTTCTATTCACGCACATTCCTATCAGTGGCCATGTATCCTTAACAGTGTAAACATCCGTCTGTACGTGTCTGGCGCTGATAAAGTATGTTTAGTGCAGGTGTGTTTGTGTTGGCTGGCATGCATTATTGCAGGTGACCTCCTGACTAGCGACACAGAGCCCTCCCTCATTATTAAAATTGAAGAACGGCTGTTTTATACATCCCTGTGTTCCTCACTACAATTTTCTACTTCAGTTTAGCGAAAGAAAATCAGAGACTTGCTCTCAGTTTGAGACTGGGTAAGATGAACTCTGGCCAATACATGGAAATTATGTATATTATGGAGGAATAATTGGACAAAACCTGGCTTAAAGTTAAATGTATGATGTGTGAGATGTATGAGTGAATACGTTTTGTCTGTGTGTGTGTGTGTGTCTGCAATGTCTGTAAAGTTGAAAACTGTTACCTGGGTTATGTTTTGGCTGTACTGTGAGTTTGTGTATGTCCGTTTATGTGTGTTTGTACATGATGATGTGTGAGTACGTGAATTCCCTTTTGGCGGAGTATTCGAGGTATGGGGGCATCTGTGTGAATGTGTGTGTTTGCTTGGTTTTACCCTGCAGCGCCTTGACCCTACAGGACAGCTCTCAGGAGGGCGGGTGTACGGTGCCCCCTAGGGTCCACTGGGGACTATAGCACCCCATCCATGAAGCTAGTGTCCAGCCTTTGGATCAGCACGCGGATGAAGGACATCTCCTTGCGTGTGTTCTCAAAGATGACCCGTGGGTCGTCCGACTGGCAGCGCAGGCAGTTGGGAGCCATGACCATGGCCAGGTTGCTGATGTCCATCTTGGTGATGGAAACATTGGTGGGCTGTGCGAACACCTGGGCACAGCGAGGGGAGAGGGCGGTGACAGGGTCAGCGGAAGTAACAGAGGAAGAGGAGGGATGCGTGTGCATTACAAAGAGAGAAAGACTGAATGAAGAAGAGACAGACACAGGAAAAGGCCCCTCAGAAACAAACAAATCTCAAAAAAAGCTAATAGAGAACAGCTGTGGGATCAGTTTGACTAGGTACTGATAGACAGGAAGCAAAACAGAAAATAAATAAGGTAAGGCAATGTGGAGTTAGGAAGTGGAACAGGAAGTAAATACAGTAACGCAATATGGAGTTACTGGACAGGAAGTGGAGCTGGAAGTAAATAAGGTAAAGCAATATGGAGTTACTGGACAGGAAGTGGAACAGGAAGTAAATAAGGTAACACAATATGGAGTTACTGGACAGGAAGTGGAACTGGAAGTAAATAAGGTAAAGCAATATGGAGTTACTGGACAGGAAGTGGAACTGGAATTAAATAAGGTAAAGCAATATGGAGTTACTGGACAGGAAGTGGAACTGGAAGTAAATAAGGTAAAGCAATATAGAGTTACTGGACAGGAAGTGGAACAAGAAATAAGGTAAAGCAATGTAGGGTTAGGAAGTGGAACAGGAAGTAAATACAGTAACGCAATATGTAGTTACTGGACAGGAAGTGGAACAGGAAATAAATAAGGTAAAGCAATATGGAATTACTGGACAGGAAGTGGAACTGGAAGTAAATAAGGTAACACAATATGGAATTAACAACAAGAAGTGTAACAGAAGGTAAATAAGGAAGTGCAACATGAAATTCAAAGGCAGGCAGAGAGAAAGACGGATAGGAAGTGGAGCGGACCTGCAGGAAGCGGATCAGGTAGCACAGCACCATCTTGTTGATGTGGGGCAGGTTCAGCACCAGGCTGACAGCAGCCTCTGCATCGTCGTAGTTGGAGATGCAGTCGTCGTAGAACTCGTGGGGGATCAGGGGCTCCTCCAGTTCACGGTACCACAGTTTCAGCAGGGAGGCTGAATGGGAGGGCAGACGTGTAACTGACACCATCGTAGTGTAGGGAACCTGCACACGGTATTAACTGATCTGATTTGGACAGAAAACCCCAGCTGCACGCCTGAGCAGGCGTGTGGCTCCACCTTGGTCAGAAACGGGACGGCAGCCAGCGGAATCTCATCAAACAAACCCAGCTTATGTAGGAAGAAGATGTGGAGAAGATGGTGAGGAATAGGTGGAAAACCAAAATGATGGGACAGTGACCCTGGTTGAAGGGCCCATATGGTAGAAAGCAGGGATGAGTGGCAATACCTGGAACATGGGGGTCCTCGAGTCCCGTGGGGACCCTCCACTGGTCCACCTGAAGTTTCAGAGCGTTGACCTCATCTATGTCACCAGGAACTCTGTGACGCAACACGGGATAGCCAAGCAGCCTCAGTTAGTCTTCCCCTCCCTCTGTTTCTGTCTTCACCCTTCGTTTTCCCTCATTCTTCCCCAGTCCTTTATTCTCCATCGTTTCGTTCTTTCTCCCTTCTTTCATGCCCTCTTCCATCTCCCTGCCCTTCCCCTAATGCCTGCCCCACCAGGATGGCTTCTACTCTTGACATCCCTAGCAGAAACCAGCCCAAACCAGCCCAGATGGTCACCTGAAGATGCCTTCGGTTTGGTCCCCGTTGAGCACCAGAACCTCCTCAGAGAGGCGTGTCTGCACCCAGGGCAGCTGCCGGTCGGGGTAGCGCTCCCTCTGTAGAGCCATGACCTCCGCCAGCGTGCTGCCGAACATGGAGGGGCTGAAGATGGCGACGCGGGCATAAATGATCTCCTCTAAGCTGGGCTTCTGCAGGCCCTGCAATGCGCACGGGGGCGAGGGGGACAGACGCAGCATTAAAAGAGATGTGGAAGCACTGCACAGTAAAGTAGGAGCAGTGCACAATGAAGTAGGGGCACTGCACAATGAAGTGTGAGGACCGCACAGTGAAATAGGAACATTGCATAGTGAAGTAAGAGCACCACATAGTGAAGTGTGAGGACTGCAGGGTGAAGTGTGAGAACTGCACAGTGAAGTATGACAACTGCACAGTGAAGTTAGAGCACTGCACAGTGAGGTAAAAACACTGCGCAGGAAAGTGCATAGTAATAGCGTAGCATCCCATTTCAGTGGTCATCTCCAGTTAGCAAAAGGAGACAAACTGCCCTCGTTACCCTGCCAAGGTGCAGTGGCCGCCAGCCTTGCTGGGACAGGCCCGTTGGCGGGAGCACAGACTGGCACCGCGGCGGGCTGCTGGCCGTCTGCCCCATGTATGAACACACACACATGCATGCGGGCAAAGGCAGACTGAAAGAGAGACACAGGGGTCTTCACGCAGGCTGTTACACACATGAAAGCACAGAGAAACACACACACACACACACACTGACGTGCTTTAAACAGTCTGAGTTGCGGCGTGGCAGAGAAAACAAATCACGCCCTATCAGAGAGAGGCATCAGCCGGAAGCTGTAATCTGACTGGCAGCTCGGAGTCTGAGGCGGGACTAAACCGCCTCCCGGGGAAAATTAAAATTAGAACGGAGGCGAGGAGGGTCAGAGTTAGCTGGAGAATGGGAAGACATGAGGAGGACAAGGTGAGGAAAACAAACCTATGTGTGGATTGTTAAACACATAACCTCAAACGGAAACAGAAAAACAGACAAACAGCCTGCTCACTATAATCAATCACAATCAGAAAGTGGTCACTGACGCCAAGGGGAAAGCCTGGCGCCAAGTAACTCACACTCACGGCGCATCCAGTCCCAACACGACCCCATAAATCAAACCTTCCCCCATGACCCCCTGGCCACCTAATTCTCACTCTGTTTTAAAACGGTGCATGTCTGTGTGGAACAGGTCTCAGGGAGACGGCGAGGGGCCTAATTTGTGAGCACGTGCGTGTCATCCAGAGAACGCTTACCCAGAATCCCATGCGTTACCGTGCGACAACGTGAGGCAGATATATGAGGTGTAGAAACTCACCTTGCTGAATATGTGTCGCCCTCCGTCACCTCCACACCTACAAACCTGCTCCGCTCAGCACATCCTGAGGTGACCTACATATCATAACTCCGCGTCTCGCCCCACAGCTACCCAGAATGCCTTACTGTGATGGAAACTCCAATAAGCCAAGATGTGGGGTGGGGGGGGGGGGGAAGCTAAACTCTCCTCCATGTTCCATTTTGGTCCAGCTGCTACCTCCAGGAGTGTCTGGCTGTGTCGGACATCTTGACTAATCTGCTAAGAAACATCTCCATCATTTAACTCAAAGGTCATTTAACTCAACCTTCCGTGGAATTATGTGTCTGTTACTGTATTTACTTCACAAACTCTCATGCCAAACACAAAGGCTACACACCACCCGGAATTTTCTTTTTCCTGTTTTAAACATATAACGTATAATTTCATATATGGTGTCTGCATGGCCTGCTAGACCAGGAAAAGCAAAAACACCCAAACAACCCAACCTTCACGGCTCAGAACCCTCAAGCGCTTATCGCCTTTCAGCTTTTCCTTGTACCGGGACACACTCAACACATGCAGACGTGGGCTTTCGCTGAGCAGCGCTGTAAATGGGACATTAGGAAACAGCACACGTATGTCGCTCTGGCAGTTCGTGACACAGAGAGCTACCGGGGTGGGGGGGGGGGGGGGGTGGGTAACTCCGAATGAAACGCCTGCGAATACAAAACTGCGTGAATGAAATATTTAACGTTGGCAGCGGCGTGAGATGAAAGCTTCAGAGGGGTGAAGGGCAGACTTAGGAGGTTCTCACAGCCGCGGGCGATACGTAACCGTCGCTACATTTTCACATTTTACGTCGAGATGAAATTTATTACGGTAATTAGCCAGCTGCCGCAAGGAAACCGCTTCACGTTTTACGGAAGAAATGCGGAGGCGAGGGTCAGGGTGCTTGAGGCCAACGTCAATGGACGTGACGTTAATTTATCGACTACCTGCAGGACGGTACTGTTTTCAAATCAGGTATACAGGTAAAATTTCATTAAAGCCCTCGTTACAGAAAGGGCTGGTTAATTACAGACTGCGAGAGGATCCTTTGCTGAGCTCTGAGTCTAATCGGAACGGGCTCCCACAACCCCATTTTCTACCAATTAGACACAGGGAGCCATCGATGGCTAGGTAATTAGACAGGAGACAAACGGCCTCACCCTGAGTCGAGTGACAGACTGGGCCTCAAACACCCCGGGGGACTAGAACCATCATCAGGGCACACTAAGTACACTCTGAGTCTGGGGAATACTTTAAAAGCACTTAAGTACTTTAAAGAGAACCTACAATACTACATTCTGAGGAAGCTTTTAATGTGATTTAATGGAGCTGGGCCCACAGCCAGAAGATTGTGGGGTCAAATCTCAGAGAGGTCTCTGCAGGAAGTTCCCTAATGCGACCTTCCTCCGGAGGGCTGTCTACCTGGCGGATGGTGATGGGCTCATCGCCCCGGAGCCTCCAGTGAGTGGTACTGTTACCTTTTTGGCTCCGGTCAGGCCCGCCTTCTGCAGTTTCCGGTGACAGTACTTAGCATAGCTGCTTATGGCCACGCCTACAACAGGAAGGAAGAGAGAGGGAGGGAGGGTCAGCGCGGGACCGTCTGGGCCCGGCAGGCCTGCTGAGAGCACACAGAACCACAGGCACATTAGTCAGCCTGTCACGGGGAGAGCCAGATAGCCCCAGGAGACCAGTGGAGTTGAACAGACATCGAAGGCGCACCACCTCCCTGAGGAGGGATATGGATTAGTGCGATCACATGAGCACGGGGGCCAGGATTAAAGGCACTCGAATGATCTGCTAGATGTGTGTCCAGGACAGCGACTCTGTCAACCTTCATCCTGGAAGAAAAACAACCGAATCGGTGTCTGACACATGCAAGGGGGCGTGGTCACAGCCTGTGTCAGGTGGGGGCGTGGTCACAGCCTGTATCAGGTGGGGGGTTTGGTCACAGCCTGTATCAGGAGGGAGGTGTGGTCACAGCCTGTGTCAGGAGGGGGTGTGGTCACAGCCTGTCTCAGGAGGGAGGTGTGGTCACAGCCTGTGTCAGGTGGGGGGGCGTGGTCACAGCCTGTATCAGGAGAGAGGTGTGGTCACAGCCTGTGTCAGGCGGGGGTGTGGTCACAGCCTGGGTCAGGTGGGGGGCGTGGTCACAGCCTGTATCATGTGGGGGGCGTGGTCACAGCCTGTCTCAGGTGGGGGGTGTGGTCACAGCCTGTCTCAGGAGGGGGTGTGGCCTCAGCTTGTGTCAGGAAGGAGGTGTGGTCACAGCCTGTCTCAGGTGGGGGCGTGGTCACCACTTGTCCTGAGAGGGGGCGTGCTATCTTTCCAAAACCCCATGTCCTGCGGTTTTGCCCCCATCTCACCAGCATCCTTTTATTGACTATTACCAGTAAACATAGCAATGCTTGTCATGGGTTTTACACATTTTAGTTATATTGATTTTTTACATTTTTTTTATGGTACACTTATGCCAAAGCTATTGCTAGAAATTTTATGGTTTTAAAAATTTTAAATAAATATACATCCTGTCATATTCATACTTAAACTAAAGGAGAATCTTTATCCTTCACTCCGCAAAACTGCACAGAGCAGAGGAGTATAATTCAGCAGCAATTCCTCCTGCTGCCCTTGGGTGGCACTGTAGCTCAAAGTCCTTAAAGCTCTCACAGCCAGATCTGTACTGCAGTTCTGCATCAGCGAATAAAACGCTCTTGTACATATAAATAATCAGCACACATATCAGGCATAGCTGTGTTTATGGGGATGTTTCTGGCAAATTCAGTTCCCTGAGAATCTACTGAGATAGACACCAAGGTTTGAGTAATGTGCCATAAATGGTTTAGAGAATCCAGTCATGGTGCCCACATGGAGAGTGAAGAAACACAAGCAGACAGTTTCAGGAGAATAACCACACACGGCTGTCTGAACAGCCCAGTACTACAGTGTTTGATTTGCAGCATAAATATTTGTTAAGAGACAAATCTGGTTTTCTCTCTCCTCTTGGGAAATTTACACGTATTTACACTCAGAACAGGGTGGGCAAAGCGAAACGAAGGGATGAAAGACTTCCCATAATCCTTTGTGGGGTGCTCCACCATGAACTGACCAGCTGAGGTAGACAAAACAGCTTGGGGGGGGGGGTCACAGATAAGCATCATGGACAGACAGTGATGGCAAAGCAAGATATAACCTAGAAAATTGTCTGAAAATGCAATTAGAAGGTGTCCTTTGCATCAACAGGGTCTCTGTCTGGGGCGGAGTGCAGTTGGGAATAAACAGTGAGGCGGAGCACCTCACCCTGGTGGCCTTAGGAATTACACAACAGTAGATGAAATTCAGCTAGAACTGTCTGTGGAAGGTGACTGGATTACAGAAGGACGCAATATCTGCTTATGCGTCCTGCTTATGTGAACTTCCACGGACATGACATCACAGGCACATCCACCCCCAATGAATCTGCAGCCCCTCCCATTTCATCATGTGCCAATCCCTATCCACAAAGCCCCGCCCATCACACGCATCCCCACTCCCTAATGAACCTGCAGCGATATGCCAACCCATCTATGTCCAGAGCCCCTCCCCCTCATTAATCCCCACCACCCTGACAGACCCACCCTTGGTGTCGTTGAGCGGGTCCATGTGCCGATAGATGTATCCTTCTAGGTAGGAGTGGAACTTGGGCGTAGGTGGGAAGAAGGCCAGGCAGATGGCCATCAGCTCCCAGCCGCGCTCCAGGCTGTCGTAGCGGAAGTTCTCCGTGGTCTGTCGGCACAGCTGGATGTAGAGCTCGTCGCGGAGGCCCTGGCAGCTCCAGCCTCGCACCACGATCTCCAACGCCACACTCAGCGGTTCCAGCTTGGTGCGCCGGTCGCCCATGAACATCTGGATGAGCTTGAAGATCTCCACGGCCTCCTTCTTCACGGAGCGGTCCGACGTGACGATCATGGGCTTCTTGATGGGCTCGCTGCTCCATGCCAGCATGTTGGCGATGGAGACCTTACGCCGGAACAGTCCCTGCGGGTAAAGGTGACCGTCCCGTGACACATGGAGAACCAGGGCAAAGTTGCGCCTAAGGGCCAGGTCAGGCCAGACTCTCTGGAGATGTGGGACATGTGGTTGTTCAGGATGACCTAAATCCCAGCCCAGGATCTTCTAAATATTCTCTAAATATTCAGCATGGACATGCTGAGGAGCCCCGTGTGTGTTGGCGTATGTGAGATCATGTTACAGAGGCGTGATTTTAGCATGTGACCCAACCTGGTGTAAACGCAGCTCTTGGAGTGCATCTTCTACACGCCATTCTTAGACGCAGGCTCACACCAGGTGGATGGTGAGAACTCTCCAGTCTCCCAGCTCTCTGGTGTGCCCGCGTGAGTGAGTGTGTGTGTGCATACGTGTGCATGTGCATACCTGCGTGTGCTTATTGAAGTGCTTGGATGCCCAGTTCTCGATGTCGGTCTCGGAGGATGGCTTGCGCAAGCTGAATTCCGGGAAGACCCCGCAGCTGGCGCTGGGGATCAGGTTGCGGGCGTTCCGGCTGGCTTCGAACTGGGCACACGCCCCAAGGTCCTCCGACTGGTGGGACGCGGCGTTGGGTGAGACAGTGAGAGCGGGGGATTCTTTAGCTAATGAGGTAATGCCTTATGAACTACCAAAATCATAGTACACTGTACACAAATAAATCCGCAGGGAGCACAGAGTGAGCAAATGGTGAGGGGAAAGATGAAAAGAGATGAAGGACAACAAAAGAGGGAAAAGAAAAGATACAGAAACACAGGATAGAAAAACAGAGGTAAAGGGAGGAGATGTGAGGTGTGTGTGGGTGTGTCCCTCCCCTGTGAGGTTTCTGTGTGTAGGCATGTCCCTACTCCTGTGAGATGTGTGGGCGTGTCCCTCCCCCTGTGAGGCATTTGTGGGTGTGTTTCTCCCCCTGTAAGGTTTCTGTGTATGGGCATGTCCCTACTCCTGTGAGATGTGTGGGCGTGTCCCTTCTCCTGTGAGATGTGTGGGCGTGTCCCTCCCACTGTGAGGTATTTGTGGGTGTGTTTATCCCCCTGTAAGGTTTCTGTGTGTGGGCATGTCCTTACTCCTGTGAGATGTGTGGGCGTGTCCCTTCTCCTGTGAGATATGTGTGGGCGTGTCCCTTCTCCTGTGAGATATGTGTGGGCGTGTCCCTTCCACTGTGAGGTATTTGTGGGTGTGTTTCACCCCTTGTGAGGTGTGTCCCTCCCCCTGTGAGGTGTGTCCCTCCCCCTGTGAGGTGTGTGTCCCTTCCCCCTGCAAGTCCCTCCCCACCTGTGAGGGGTGAAGGTAGGGCTCGGGGGAGGCCAGGTTCGTCTGCACAGACAGGCTCTTCTCCAGCAGCGCCTGGGGAAAGCCCAGCCTCTCGAAGGCGCTGCGTTTCCAGGGGTGCCCGTCGTGCTGGGCCAGTGCCTCATCCTCACTGAAGGCCCGCACCACGGGCCCAGGCAGGGGTGCCGGCGCCGCCCCGTCGCTCTCGTACCCGTCTTTGGCGCTTTGCGGCGTGGTGCTGAGGGGCGTGCCTGGGGCCCGGCCGGCATCCCAGCTGCCGCGCTGCCGCATCTGCTGCACCTGCTGCGCCTCCCAGGCCAGGCGCGCCTGTGCCAGCATCGCCTCTGTGTCGCCACCACCGCTGGGCGCTGCCTCCTGCGACAGGTTGCGTGTCTTGCGCTTGCGGTTTCCGCCGCCGTTGCCACCTGCGCCATTGCCCGGTGATGCCGGGCTGTCGGGAGGGCCGGCCGGGTCCTCGTAGACGAAGCGCTGCCCGGCTTTTTCGGCTACGGCCCGTGGGTCACGCACCAAAGACTGGGCATGTTGCAGGGTGCAGGACCCCCCATAGGGGGCGCCACCAGACCCACCAGGCTGGTACCTGAGCAGCCTGTCAGCCGTGCGGAACCGCGGGCTGGATCCCGACTGCTCCACATAGACAAGCTGCTTGACGTACTCTCTGCCAGCCGGGCTGTACTCCAGGTTCTGGGGTTTGTCCGGACCATGCTGCCGGGTCAGAACCAGCTGCTGATAGGGCGAAGGGCTCTGCTTGGGCGAGTGGAACAGGGAGGAGGGCTTTCCCCGGCCAGGGGAGGACACGGGATGCTCGCCGGTCTGTTGGCACGCCGCGTCCGTCGGCGGCTCCTCGTAGATGGGGGGGTGGTACTCAGATGGCGGCTCCTCATAAAGTGGGGGCTCATAGCCATAACGGGGGGAGGGCGGCTGGGAATCAGCGGACGGCCGGCGATAGGTCCCGCCATCGCTACCCAGCAGCGGCGAGCCGGCCAGCTCCGGCCGCTTGAGAAAGGGGGAGTGAACGGCGGGTGAGCCATCGGGGTCGGGGACCATGTTCCCCGAGGCATGGCGGGCACGGGAGGGTGGCCCTGAACCCTCGCAGAGGGTAACGCCATTGCCTTGGTGTGTCAGAAAGCTGGGCTCGTGGTCCTTCACCTTGATAAGCATACGGTCCTTCGTCCCAGTGTTCCAGCAGTAAGGCGATGTCCTGTAGGAGGCGCAAGTGTGTCATATCAGGCACAAACAGCCCCAACACCGGCAATCTGACATTCTAAATGGTGCTATGAAATCTCCTCCCTGAGAAGCAGAGGGGGTCCAGACACCCCCCAGACACACAAAAAAAAATCACACGTGAAGACAACAGTGAAACTGAAAGGAATTCTGGGAACTTGGAGGACTGTGATTCACAAAGAAGGGAGCCGGAACAGGATTTGAGCCCGCAGCCCTAAAGAAGTGAGTGTAGAGTCGCAACAAGAATCGGTTTAATGAGAATCAGAAAGGCTTCCACTGTGAGCCCATCTATGATGTACCTACACACTCAACAGCCAATCGGGTACGAGGGGGTGGGGCATAAGTGTTGTGTCAATCACTAGAACAGCCAGGCGATCCTCAGAGAGTGAATAAAGTCCATCATTAATGCGGGCCTGTCCTCATGTTAACCTCCGCATGCAGGACTCGAGCGAGCGGCCCACCCCTCGCCATCTGGGCTGCTGCCTGCGGCCGGGGCTTCAAAGCGTCCGCTGATGCGCGCTCTTTCATGGAGGCCAGCTGCGAACTTCCAGTGGCCCCTCAGCCGAGGATGTCATTATGGGCGATAACGAGACGAGAGCGCCCCCCGCAGCTTCGGAAAAGGAGCGCGGACCCTCTAGAGCGAGCCCCGCAACACTTGTGCACAAACGGCTTTCATGGTTGCGTCATCGGCCAGCTAGCCCGAGCTACTTAATTTCGAGTTTGCGTTACGCAACTGTGATTGGGAAGCATTCATTACCGAAGATGTTATACCACCAGTGGAATCGAACAGCTTGTCCCTAACGTCTCACCCGGGCCACTGAGCCCTGCCCCCTTGCTGTGATGTACTGCAAATATCGATATAACGGCTAAGATCCAAACTATCATGCCACCGAAAACAAATTCATTACCCGTAAAGAATAACCGCCGTATAATAGGTTTATAGATGACTTCCATGGCAACGGCCTGAACCACGTGCTTAACGGCTAGCCTGAAATCTGAGCATGAAGGATCAGGGCTTAATTAGATTATATAAAGTAGTCAATATAAGTCACAGCCCTGCATACTGAAAGGCAGAATTTAGACCGGGTGGGGGGGGGGGGTGACGAATAGGCACGTGTACAGGGATTTTTTTTTTTTTTTAGAGTGGAGGCATAAGAGGGGTCATAATTCATACAGAGGGGCCTCTTATCATTAGCCAATGACGTGTTTTGAAATGGTGAATGACAGGGGAGCGGACACTGGCAGCCAATCACCTTTGAGCTGGGGTCACTGCCCCTGTGGTCCCGCCCCTGTATACACCCCTGTACATGCAGATGACTGGCTATAGTTGCTAAGGCGACAATATATGAGGCTGGGGGGAGGGGGGGGGACGCTTCTGCCTTGTTGTATCGGGAATGCCTGATCGCTGTCTGGCCCATTCAGCAGTGGGCGCCCCCATGCCGAGTATGCCCACCCCCAGGGGGACAGTGTTCCTGGAAGCGAGGCATGCTGGGAAATTAAATCAGGATGTCTACACACCCCCTTAGTAGAGGGGCTTTACTACAAGGTCCTCTGTTTCACTGAGTCCCCTGGAAATAAATCTCTGTCTGTGTGTGTGTGTGTGTGTGTGTGTGTGTGTGTGTGTGTGTGTGTGTGTGTGCAATGCGTGCTCGCTGCTACATTAAATCAAACTTCCTTTAGAGCAATTTCCGGGCCTGTCCGCTGAGTGCTCACCTAACCATTTCTCCACGTCACCCTCCACTCTCCCGAAAATTTAGGCCGGTCCTAATTAGCTATCATTCTCATTCCGGCATCGTTTACCCCGAACACAAACCTGGCGCGGCTCTAAAATAGCGCACTTTATGCTGTACGTCCTCTCATTAAGAGGAGAGGGAGACGCAGATGATTTACCGCACGGCACTCAGCCGCAAAGGTGAGGTGGGGGCGGTTCTGTTCAGGCCTGGATTCCATCCCGATCCCTGCATCGGGAGCTAAGATCTACAGACTTAATTGGAGACTGACTTTGTACTTACTTCCTTATCCAATTAATCAATTAAGGTCCAATTGCCACACCTCATGAAAATCAGCGATGCCATCATCCTGAGGAGGAAGCTGACCATCCGAGCCCCCTCGGCAAACAGGCCCCCCCCCGCCCCCCTCACCTCTCTCGCTCCTCCTTCCCCCCAGCGTTGACGTTGACATTGGCGTTGGGTGCCTCCTGGTCCAGCGAGGAGGAGGTGCTGCAGTGGCGACTGAGCGGTGGAGGCGGGGAGTCGGAGGTCTGCTTGAGCGTCTGCAGCTTAGCCAGGGGGATGATGTCGCAGTCGTGGGGGCGGTGCCACACGGTCCGCTGGGACGCCGCGCTGTAGTAGTAGAACCGGGACGTGTTCGGGTCGAACAGCTCCCACCACTGGTCGTCGCCCGAGCGCTTGATGCGCACGCCCTGCGGAGGGTCCCACACGCACTCGCCCGTCAGCAGGTTGGCGTACATGCGCTCCCGCGTACGCGGCTCGATGATCTCCACCCACTCCAGCCTGCAGGGGGCGACAGCGATACGCCACCGACTTCTTATATGTGCTTGTGAAGTTAAATTCATCCAGCTTAAAAAAGAAACTTAAACATACTAAATAAATAAATGCATTTAAGCTGGCATAAGCATCATTATAACCTTTTAAAAATCATTAGACCCTGGTCACACGCCCCCCCCCTTCCTGCTGAGGGAATACAGACAGGACTGGATAAAAGAGGCAGATCCTGCTATCTGGATCAGCTTCAAACACGCCTGTCAGCTTCTTTACCGGCTCCGGCGAACAGCTCCGGAAGAATCCGTCGAGGGCTTTGCAGGGTAACCCTCCCGACTGCAAATGACATCGCAGCTGGGTCCTCTCTACATCCCCTGCTCTTTTCATCTTTTAATGTCAGATTCTACGCAATTTTAAGGCCTCGGTGTGTTCAGCTGGGCCGTGAGCGCACTTGAGACCACGTTACCGCCGCCAGCGGTGATGTACGTCTGTCACAGTGACGTTACCACGCCGTTCGCGGTTGAAACGAGCGCCGCACGCTGGCCAGCTGTGTGGCACTGACATACGTCACCGATCCCCGTCCCCACACACCTTCTGGAGGACGGTGACCGCGACGCACCTGGCCATTCGCAGTCTAAGTCTAAGTCTTCCCGCCCCCCCTGGGATTTCGCCGCGCTCAGCTGGGACTGCAGTAAAATCTCACAGAATCAATTTTTAATCCGTTAACGAGATGTCCGCCTAACGAAGCAACGGGACGCAAGTGTGACGTGATCGACCCCCTGTCCTCCACCCCCAGCTCCAAATCTCATTCATCAATCACACCCCCCCCCCCCAACTGGAAAACAAAAAAGAAGTTTTTATTGGTTTAGCTCTGGTCCCAGAGGACAGCACCATGTGACAGCGGAGACACTTATCAAAATGACGGCCGTCACGCGGGGGGGGGGGGATGTGGTGGATGCTCTCCTTTCTGTGTTTATTTAAGTGGAGCTAATTCACAGGCCCGTCACGGAGGGGGCAGGGGGGCGGGACAGATGAGAGCTGGGATGGAGGGAGGAGGGGATGACTGGAAGAGATGGAGGAGGAGAGCCGCGGAGATGGCGATTTTGGCGGTAAAGAGGGAGCTTGGAGGGATCTACAGACCTGCATGGCCGCAGCAAATAATGGCAAGGTTCACCAAGCGCTGCGGACTGCGCTCGTCGTGTGTCCGAAGCACTGAGGAACCAGCAGGGCGTCAGGCTGCAGATATTTTTTCAGCTGCTCCTTCATCACTGTGTACCATAACTAGGCTGTAACCCCCCCCCCCCCGAAAAAGTTCTCCATGCCACTGTAATAAATACAGCAGATCATGGAGCACAAGCAGCCTTTATTGACTGATCTATGTGGCTTAATTCACCAGACGCTGTAAGGATCCACAAACGCCCGGCTCACAGACGCCCAGCCCCACAGACTCACGGCCCACAGACTCCCAGCTCACAGGCACCCAGCCCACAGACTCACGGCCCACAGACTCCCAGCTCACAGACGCCCGGCCCCACAGACTCCCAGCTCACAGACGCCCGGCCCCACAGACTCCCAGCTCACAGACGCCCGGCCCCACAGACTCACGGCTCACAGACTCCCAGCTCACAGACGCCCGGCCCCACAGACTCACGGCCCACAGACTCCCA